>OY728120.1:316214227-317443602 GCA_963277665.1 Viscum album
TTGTCTTCAAGGATTTTAAAACGATTATATGTTTTGAAACGGTTATATTTTTTAAAAAAGTATTTAAATATTATCATGATTTCATTATACATTTTCATTTATATTTTATATCAAAAGGCATATAAAATGATATCAATCATTATTTTAATTTTTTTAGTGCAAATTAAAAATAAGGTTTCCAAAATGATTTCAGCCCTAATTATTATATTTTCAAAGACTTTTAATATAATTATGTTATCAACTACAATTCAAGTTCATCTATATGATTTCAAATATAATTTAAGAAATAAATGTGTTAAAAATGGTTTATTTTTTTAAAAAATTATAATGGGAAATATATTTTCCTTAAAAAATTGAAATGAAATTGTAAAGAATTCTTCATAAGAAAATGATTTCTAAAATGGTTTTGTGAATATGGATTTTAAATGAAAGGTTATATCCATGATAAATGTTTCATTTCATCATTTATAATCTATACTCCCTCTAATGTTATATAATTTTTTATAGTTTTTTCGATAATGGGGGATATAATCCATGAATTCCATTAATGTTGTTTCTTTGAATGTTTAATGTTTTAATGGCACGATTTATATGATACCCAATTCACATTCATGGTTTATATTTTTATGAATACCTCTTCACTTTTAGGTGTTATATGATTTTTAAATCAGACTCTTATAAAGGGATATGATTTGATGAAATGATTAAGAAACCTGCCACTTTTGTACATGTTAGGATATGATTACAGGTTTATGATACAAATTTCAATTAATGGGTTATTATATAATTTTTTAGGATCATGTAGAACATATATTTATTATTACATAATAAGATTGGTGGGACCTGTATCTCCCTTTAATTAATTAGGTAATGATATATATATATATATATACATATCATGACATAATGATAGTAAATAAGAAGACGTGCTTGTAACCAAATGGGAAATAGGTGTGTTTGCTTCCAAAATTGGAAACAAGTGTGTCTTAATCCACTAACCGAATATGGGGAAACCAAATAAATTATGGGAACATGGGAAATCTAATCCACTATGGGAAGATGGTGATGCCTAATCCTTTATGGGAAGATGAGGAAAATCAATCCCTTATAAGGAAAGGAATGTGTCTTGTTATGGGTGTCTGTCCCTCTTAGTAGGTGTTTCCCTTCTAATGTGACCTGATAATTTTTTTCAATGATCATTGATATATATAAAAGGATTTTATACTATTTTGTATTGCCAAAATCATATTTCTTATGCCATTTTTATTCACTAAAAAATCATGTTATATGATTATTTAATGTTTCATGCCTTGTGAACTACAAATAAATATTCTATGACTTTATAATGTGTTCTTAGATATGCATTTTATGTTATTGTATTATTATGATCATGTTCTCATCCAATTATTCTCATGTTTTTGTTACATATATTCCTTGTTTACCCCAGCTTAGCATCTGATTTCACATATTTTTATGGACCATATGCTTAAGTTACGATGATATTCATTATGTATGATATGTATATGATGGTTTATTTTAATGAATAACCTAGTGTTATTTAATGTACCTCATGTATATACTAGTGTGTATGTTTCCATGTTTTCTAATGTGCTAAACTAATATAGTCTTTGGGTATATCTTAATTTAATATATTATGTATTCTGTAAAAATTATGTAATATCCTTGTCTATTAATGTTGTGTTGTTATCATCAGTATCATAGAAATAATTTTTACTATTTTTGGGAATAATGATGCTAAAAATTATCGAGATACCTTTAGATATTTATAGGTATATGGAATGTTGAAAATTTAAAGACACATATAAGGATAAATAAATGTATAGGAAAACATTCTAGAATTATTATAAATTATAGTGTTAGTGGTTTCCATAAAATGCAAGCATATATAGATACTTCCGGTGGATGAGGCTATATAATATATGTACATAGGGGTAACAACCTTAAAAACGCCCTATTGAGATAGAATTTAACATGAAATACTACATGACAATAGGCCTTGCTGAACACATAGTTTAAAATTCATGGAGGTTATGCTTTTGAAATTCATAAACACTTGATTAAAAATAAATAAGTATTCTATAAAAATGATACAATTAATAACTTTGGAAAAACATTATGTGTCATCAATTAAATAAGTTTTCATGATTTAAACCTACAATATAAATTATTTCATGATAATGATGGTTTCATCAATGATAATAGTTACTCACACTATGATTTATAGTCATATCCAATAGTAAGGAGTAGAATAAAATGGGATAAAATTTAATGTTTCATATGTGGATGATATTGGAATATGAAATTTAACTCCTTAGATTAAATATCATAAAGAGAATCAATATTTTTGTACAATATTTTTAGTTCCAATGATGATAAAGAAACTAAAAATGAAATGTGAATGGAATGGGTTTTAATTCCTATATTGTTTAAATTAAAATTATGGATCATGATTATATTGTGGTTTAAAGACCTTAATACATTATTCATATTTCTTATTCTCTGATAGAATTATTAATGCATAATATGACGATGCCACAGTAATGGTTTACGAATAATGATGGATTACTGAAGTGTAAATGTTTTAGAATTCAATTACTTCTTTATATAAATCATTAAATATATATATATGTTTTCCTAAAAAAATTTAAAATAAATTTGAAATGATATGTTTTATAGTGTTAATGACATAGAAACGTTAATTTCGATAAAGGTGATATTTTGATTAAGTAATGGTAAACCCTAACATGTTCTTGAGGATGAGAAAGGATATTTGTTTGGATAAAGAGATGATGATATAGATAATGTAAATTATATGGTATTTATTACCATATAAATGGAAAAAATTTAATGAAAATTGGTCTATGTTATAATGGATGAGGTTTGTGACATATTTTGTTTAAATAATATATCAAATAATCATTGAGATATAGAAGAAATCGTGTTTTCAAAGAGGATTTATTGTAATTAATGTCATTACAATGATTTAAGAGAATATATGATGAGGGTATTCACATGTTTTGATTATGAAAAAAATGAAATAATTTTTGATATATGAGGGTACATGGTTATGGAGATTTTGAAATATTTAGTTATATGCTATCTAATGATTGGATTTTCATCTTTGGGAGGTGTTACAATATTAACTATTTATGTAAAATGATTATGATAAACATTAGATTATGTTTTATGGATTAATGTTTGACATCACCGTATAATGATTACTATATATTGGATAAATCATGATTACATTTAACATGAGATATAAGGAAGGAAAATTATAGATCTTTTTATCCATTTGATTTTCACGCATCAAATAACTACCATCGTTTCTTATGATTTGAAGTTAACATTGACCAATCCACAATGAATGGATAATATTAATATTGTTAAATGTAATGAAATAATATATGTGTTTATTATCTAACATTTATTTAACTCAAGGGAATGTATCTTGAAAACAAAAATATTATCCTACTGTAAACATTTCAATTGAATAATATAGTCTCATAGATCATCATATATTTTTGAATTTGTGATTTTAAACATTCCCATAATTATTTTCACTATAACCCTCCATCATAACGTGATAATTGTATTTCTCATCCTTATAATATTTTTCTTTTTCCACATATGTTTTTCTATGTGTAAATTTAGTTATATTTTACTTTGGATAATCATTTAGTATCTAGTATTCCCATTTTAATGGAATTTTTATTAATTTTTTTTATTATGTGGGATTATATAAATAAAAATATCAAGTATAAAACAATAAAATATATAGATGAATTTAAATGGTGAAATTATATTTATGGGGTATAGAATGTATCACCCGGAGTTTTTTTTTTTGAAATCTTCTATTGAGTTTATTAAATATTTTTCTTTTATATTTTTCATTTATAAAATCGCTAAGATTTACTTGAATAATATAAAAAAACAAGTTAATAATTCAATTAATGTATCACATAGATTATCTTTAAGTACATTAAACACTACATTTAGTGTGTGTTATAATCAATTTAGACTCCCATCGATAGATTTCATTACACGCAAGAACTAGTTTCACCAAACATAAATGTGCCCGTAATATTGTTATTATAATATTAATATTGAAACCAACTAGACATTGGAATGGAAGATTTGAATAAGAATAGTTGTAATTTTAAAATATGATTTACACATTAATCAGTTGATCATCAATTATTAGAAGTGAATTATACAACTATTTTAAAATAAATAAATAACATTTATATGAAAATATTTTTCTATGAATAATCCCAACTTTCTCCCAATAAATTAATCAAAACTATTTTTTTATATAATATTTATTTATCATATATTTAATAATTATTTTAATTCTAAAAAAATATATTTTACTAGTAAAATATATGAATTAAACATATTTTATTAATAAATAAATGCATTTTTCTAAAATACAATTTTACAAAATTTTATTAGAAAATCCATTGCAAATATGATTTTAAAACATTTAATGTTTTATTTATAAAAATTAAATAGAAATTTTGGTCGTTTAATATAAATATCGAAATTGTTTTATTTTTTGGTATTTTTTTAATGTTTCATGTTTATATTAGTAGTGAAGAAGATAAAAGTTTAACTCATAACTTCTTTTTCATCTGATTTATTTATAATGTAATGTTTTATGTCAATTTATTTTCATATTATAATTAAATAAAATTTGTATATTTTTAATCAATTTATATAAATTTAGTGAATTTCACATAGAATTTAGATATAAATACAATGTAATCTTATAAACATTTTATCTTTATAAACCCTCATTATTGTCTCATCTTTTGTATTAATTTAATTAAATTTCCACCACATATGTTATTTAAAATTTGAAAATGGATTACATATTTTAATGTAGAATAATTTTTGATGTCTAATATGTAATCATTTGTTTTTGAATAAAAATACTTGTGAATGAAATTAAAATAATTACAGCGAATCAGAGTAAAAAGAGATTAACAAGGGACTAATCCTAAATCATATATTCCAAAATAAGAAAGAATGATTTTCAAAATTCAATTTAATTCCATATATATAACCTATAAAATAAGTTTTTGTAATTTGGTTAATTTGATAATCCAATTTACTTATAAAAAATGTCGATGAATTCCCATTTCCAAAATTTACATGAAATCCACCCTTTCACAATAAACATGCACTCATGCCACCAACTTCCACACACCTCCCATGCTACTTTTACCAAACCATTATATGACTATTTAAATTCTACAAATATCTACCCTATTTCTATATGACTCATCCTTGTGTATAAATCTATCTATGTAAGCACTTTTATGAAATCCAAATCGATTTTCCCAATGTAAGGGTAACATCCTTTGTCAATGTTATTTTTTAATTTTCATTCTCCACTATGAAAAATAATCATATTTAATTTATAAATAATAATAAAAAATTCATAATAAAATTTCTTGTTTATATATAATGTTTTATACTAAAACATACACGCATGCCAATCAAAATGGTAATCAATAAATAGTTTGTTTGTATGATGAACTATTGACTCACAAAATGATGTCATTTGTTTTTCCTTTACCAACTTCCATGGTTGGGAATTATAATGGAAACAAAATTTTTATATGATATATATGATATTTTTAATTTCTTAATTCTTATTTATTTATTTTATAACACATACCATTATAATTTTTATATTATGTAAATACAAAACATTATTTGTGGGCATGTGGATTACTACCTCCACAAAGTGATGTTATACATTCACAGATTACATAAGATTTATTAAGGGTCATTTTAAGGAACAAATATGATTCCTATAAAATAATAATTCTAAGGTAATTTTATTATATATTTATATATTTCATTTACCTTATTTCATTAAAAATTATAATAAACAAGAAATAGTTTTCATCCATACGTACAACATATCATCTCCACAAACAATGTGTCTCATTTCGTATTTCAAAATTTTATAAATTTTTATACAGATAATTATAAAAAATATATAGTATAATTATTTAATATTATACCTTATATAATTAATGAAAACATTATATAATTAATAGTATCCAGAATAAGAATTCAAAAAATTATACAAAACACAATATAGAGATTATCATAAATGTAACATTTCTATGTAGTTATTAATAAATAGTTAATATATGGTTTGGGAAATAATATATGTTATTATATATACAAATATGGTTATTTGGTATAATTACAGTAAACATATATTTATTATTCATTAGTTTTGAACATGTACTTAGAATGTCAATACTTAAAGTAAGGGTTTTCTCACCTCACTATTATTTTTGTGAGACTTATTCCTTATCAACCTGCCATTTATTTTATGTGGTCTATATTCCACCCATTAATGTATTCTATGATTCCTATAATTAAATTTCAATGCACTTAAATATCCATTTTATAACCATTAATTCATGGGGTTAATGGCTCAAATGTTACCAAACTGATAACAAATTTTCTCTCTGAATTTTCCTTCATTGAGATACATTCCCTATTATGAACCAATATTTTTATATGATTTTTTATACTAAAATTGAAATGTTAAATAAATATTTTTTTATTTTCCTGATATCATAAAACCCATGAAATTTTATTAACTTATGTGGGTTCTTTAATTAATGTTTCTAAATTCGTAACAGTTTATTTCATCATTTTTGTCATTTATTAGAATTGTTTTGGATTAGGCTACCATGAAGATATATCATATTCCATTAATAATGATCAGTAATTAATTATATTATATTTGGTTATTAATGTTATATCCATATAATGGTACCATTTTTATAATATTTGGTACATAAGATAATTGTGAATATGGTTTTTTTAATATATTACATTTTTTACATTATGTAATAAATATGGGTTCTTTCCGGATATTAGTTTCTAAAATTGTTTTCAAATTTTTTTATTATTATCCTAATATAAATATTATGAATTTTACTCATATATTACCTTTTGAAAATGTTTATAAAGAAATATCTTTGTAATTTTACAATAAAACAACTTTATTAATCTTTTTATATTGTTTAAGGAATGTTCTTCATGTTCAAATATTTATCCTGAAAGTAATATAATTCCATTAAATATGCGTTAAAAATAATTCAAGGTTAATTTTTAAAAAAAAATTATCCAAATATTCTATAAATTCATTATTTGTTTGTTGCTTTCATTGATAATGAATTTAAAAAGATGGTTAAATTTTTTGTAAGGATTTTTAATGTATCCAATATATGTTTTCAAAATTTTATATTCAAATAAATATTTCTCAAATATTTCAAGATTTAATTAATATTTTTAAATGATATTTTCTAGAAAAAGTTTCCAACAATGATTCCATGCCTTATTTTTACTTCTTTAAATTATTTTAAAATAAATAAGTTTCCAAAAATATTCCAGGCCATCATTTTATGTTTTCATATAATTTTTAAATATAGGGATCCAAAAAATGGTTTTATGGTTTCTATATTATTTATCAAAGTTATATTAAAAGAAAAATTATTTAAAAATTCTTTATAATGTCAAAATAATTATTCAGAAATTAAAGATATTTTCTACATGAAATTTATAAATGATATGTTAAATATTTTTAATAAGATGTGTATTTTAAAATTTGTTTTATATGATTTTCTACCAAATATTATTTTCGTAAAAAATTCCATATTAACATTCAAAATCCCTACTCAATCTATGATGATATTTATTGTTTTATTTTTTTTCATTACTAGGGTATAATATCCATGAATTTTATTTATATTCATTCATTGGATGGTTTATTTTTTGAGGGCAAGATATTTATGAAACAAGTTTCTTTTTCATGGGTTATATGTTTATGTTACACATTTGACTATCATGGGATATAGGCTTATGAAATCCTCTATGATTCATGTAATATTATTTTATTAAATGATTATAAAACCTATATTTATTCTTTATGTTATTATTGGATTAAATTTTTATGAAAACTATTTCCTTTCAGGGTTTATAATGTGATTTTTTATGATCGTATGGCACATGTTTTTTTATTTCACTATAAGATACGTTGGACCAATATTTCTCTTAAATATATTGGGTAAGATTTATATCTCATATGGTAATCATGGGAAAAAATAAAATGGGGTTGATCCAAAATGGTAAATATCTTCATCCCCATCCAAAATGGGAAACATGGGTGTCCGGATCCACTATGTGAAAATTGGGAAACCTAATCAAGTATTGGAATTTTTTAATCTCGATCCACTCTGGGAAGATAGTGAAACCCTATTCACAATGGGATGAGGGGGAAACCTGATCTACTTAGGGAAGACGGTAATACACAATACCTTATAAGGAAATGACTAAAAGTGTGTATAATGGTGTGTCCAACCAAATAAGTATATTCCCCATGAAATTCTCTTACTATTTTTGTCATGAGAAATGATTTATTGGAATTTTTTTTTATTTTGTGTATTACACAACTCTATGTATTCTTTTTTGACCCCTCCCCAAAATGTGTACCGCTCTTAGGATGGAAATGTGAGAAGGGAGATAGTGACCCCTGTGTCCCACCTTCAGTAGGCCTTGGGATAGCGATGAGCACTGATAGTATTGTAAACACAAAATTGGGTTGAATTATCCTCTAAGATAACACCTGAAGAAGAGACAGATAAGACTGACACCAACAAAATCTTAATCAGATTAAAATATAAAATAAATCCAAATTACACATAAGTAATTTCATGAAATAACATATAAAAATTTTAATGGAAAACTACATGTAGTGAAATAATGTAAAATGTAATAAACCATGAATCTAGAAAATATCCTACAATCCCAAGACAATAGTTACTAGCCTGATCTCCAACCTGTTCCAAGTGACATTAATTTTTTTTATATACGTAGGAATTTAAATATAGTATATTCAGTTGGATCCACCCTACATACTCTTGTGAAAAAGAAAAGAATGCATGCTAAAGGATATTGAACACTAAGTGAAACTAACACATCACCTAAACAGGTATACTATGATCACATATTCACCATGGCTACTCTCACCATGTATCACATAGAAGAGTATACTATATTATAATGAATATAGAGGGTACCCTACTATCACTTTCCTAATGGTTTTATGTTATGTCCCAACACTGCATGTCCTAATCATTACTCTCCAGAAAGGCTTGGCAGTAGAAACATTTCCCAACGAACCATAACATGATCCTCTCACACAACAACCATTATTTCCATTTGACAAAACTAACTATGTTATTTACAAGAGCCACCAATTCTTTCATTATGTTTATCCTACATTGGGTATTATACCTCAATCCAATACATCCCATACATCGAGTAAGGATTTTAAAGACATCAAAAACTATACATGTTCCACATATAGTAGTCCATATGAAAAATTATCCAGAATATATGTGAGTGGATAAACACAATCCGTTATAGACCTCTACAGACATATATAGAAAAATCTAATTTTCAAGCCTAATAGTACATTTATCTACCATGAGAAGTGTGTGGGGAAAAAATGGGTAGTCAGACATCCATCCACCCATCGAGATGTTGGAAAAAACACCACTAGGCCTTCGAATCCTAAGGGTGTTAGTTTCACAAACCGATTGTTTAGGGAATCATATAGAAAAAAAAATTAAATGATATAATATAGGTCACAAAAACACTACTGGAAAAAAATTCTTAAACTAAACTTTTACTAACGTCTGTCATATGCACGACTTCCACTACAATGAATGGATATCATATAAGCACACAACAATTTAAATAACAAAAAAATGATAATTTATTCTTATTTATCCGTTTCATATTATGTTAATTAAATATTTAAACATTGATTAGATATGATAAATTTCCACATTACATTTCATTATAATCACAGTCAAAGATCCATGCCCTCCTAGCATAACCAAACCATATCCTATGTTCATTTGAAATTACAATATCAACATTGCATCATGGAAAGCTCCAACCCCAAGGGTTTACATCAATTATTTAATCATCTATTAATATCATTATTACATTTCAATATTCCCAGGAATTATACAAACAAATTCAATGCTACAAAACATAAGGTGATCAATATTGTGAGTATCTGAACAACCGATGAATATTTTCCACCTATAGAAAGAGAATAAACCTATTCATCCATGAGTTGTTAATCGTGAAAATCAAGTGGCGTAAACCAAAATACATCACCTTTTTAGGTGGGTAATAAATACTATATTTGTTATGAAATAGGGAATGTAAAGTAGATGAACAACCAACAAGATATAACAAGCATCCAACATTTACATTCAACATGTTTCATCATCTCAGGTGTCATCCCCAACAACCATATGCATAAACCTTTCCATCTCTCAACTCTATGAATCAACTTATTCCACAAAAACTGGGTCATCATGCCCCCCCCCACAGAACTCAAAACATACATCTAGGCTCATAACACATAATATGAATTATGAAATAACAAAGTAACTGTGCTCTTAGCCCTAAATGAGGCATTCTGCCTACACATGCCATGAGACCTCATAGCTCCAAAAAAGAAGGAAAACGACCTTAAAAGATAGCGGGTAACTTAGAACCCTAAATGCAATTATCTTTTATCAATCAAATGGTTCTTCAATACCTTTTTAATTACCCAATTAAAGAATCATGCATAACTACATCCCTTTGATGATCATAAATTTACAACAACAATTCCATGATTTGTTTACATGACTATTTATCTTTGGAAAAATAATTTACAGTTAATACCTATTTATGTACATTAATAATTTATTTCAATAAATACATGCTAATCAATGAAAACATATATATGACACTGTCTAGGACAAACCAAAGGCAAATCATTTTCATGGTATAAATAAATAACATATGATCGATTAAAATATTTCATCAAGTTCAAATCTTTATTATACCAATTTCATTATGATCTAGGGGATCAAACATTCTAACTCTTATACATCATTTAAATTAAATCAAAATCCAAAAATCACCTACCTCAAACAGTTTTCAACGTTCTTCACTTGAGAAAAGGCCAATGCAACAGATCTTAATCTCATTCCCTACAATAACTGCATCCACCCGAGGATTTCATGACACCAACACATCATCCAATAACTAAGATTTATCCATTATAAATGTGGAGAAATATTTATGTAACATGTAAAGGATAATGGGAGAAGAGGGATCCAATAAAACACAATGAAGGAGGTTTATCATAACATATATCGATGATGGATCGAAAGATGCATCTTCCATAGTAACAGGAGGTGCGCTTGAAGTAGTAAAAAAATAACGGGGAAATGATCCATGGTTTATGCATTATTAAAACCACTTATATGGCAAGAATGTACGGGGTTCTACCACTATGAGAGAAATGGGAAGGATAGAAAGAATGTAAGGTGCCTGATAGTAAAGTATTAGATCTGAGAAAAATGGAATTTGAAATGGTATAGAATTTACATTAATGAGGATCCCATTTAACCACATGATTTTTTCATGTAAAGGTATCCTGACCCTTATTAAATTAAATATAGAAGTAATGGTCATTGAATTGGCCTCAAATAACATAAAACAAGGATTTTAATGCATTTTACATCAATGAAAACATTAAACTGGTGAAATTGTAGGATGTCAGAAGAATTGTTCACTGGCTGATCTGGAGACATTATAGCTGCTACCGACACTGAGAGAGTAGATGCCTCACTAATATATCAGATGAATCACTAACATTGATATATGAAGATGAATCACCAATACCATTAGATGAAGATGACATACTAAAACCAAAATATGAATATAAATCCCTGACAATGATGGATCAAGATGACTCAAAGACACTGAAAGATGAAGATGAATTACTGACATCAAAAGTTGATGATGACTCACTGACATTGATAGGTGAAGATAACTCACTGACACTGATAGTTGATGATGAATCAGTGAAACTGATAGATGAAAATGATTCACCAACATCAACTACTGAAGATGACTCACAGATATCACAGTTCACAAAACTACAATAACATTTCATTGAATTGGGAATTTGGAAATATTTTGGGAATAATTCACATAAACCTCCCAGAACACCTCAAACAACATATTATAGAAATTGAATGGACCGGAGAGTTCTAGACCATTATGTCGTATACCTATGAAAATTTTCTCATCCTCAAGAATCCAAAACCAACCAAGAAGGAAATAGAAAAACAGTCTGAACCACCACCCTTCGAGTACCACTTAAGGATATCTCCACCATTGGAGCTCAACTACTTTCTTTGAGGAAAATTGTGAAGGTACATGAAAACTATAAAATATCATAACTACTCTACTTGTGAGATACCTATAAAAAGAGAGAAAAACATAAAAACGCATAAGAGAAATCCACCTTATAAATAGGAAATGTATAAAACCAAAAGACAAACGTCGTTATAGGAATAGTTATAAACACCAAACATCTCATGGTACAGAACATGTATCATTGTCTCGTGTTCCCAAAAACTCTCCGCCATTCCACCATACTTCCATAAATCATGAACCAAGGGGATTTCATTAACCCACAACACCTTCTAATTATTGTCATTGATCTCAACATGCCACTCCTTGAAGGTCTCATCATCATCAAAATCAATCATTCCCCAATTGATGACATTTGAGTCATCATGAACATAATTATGGAGATGAGAAAAGAGAAAAACAACTTGTATCATGCTCACTTATAGGGGAAAAATTACCTGATACACCATAGATCCAACCCGAGACAACACCTCGAATGTCCCAAAAAACCGGGGAGAAATCATATTAAATGGACCAAACCATCAATACCTATAATGTGGTGTCACCATTAGAGACACATGATCCACAACTTCAAACTCCAAAGGTATCCTCCTATAATTGATATATGATTTCTGATGATCATGCACTACTTTTATCCTCTTAGAATCACCCGAACCATCTCTATCATATTTTGTACAAGTTTTGTCCTATGAAAAAATACCTCTAAAATCCCCTTCCAGCACAATAGATAATGGAAGTATCAGCCGTACAAGGATTTAAATTTTTCATACTGATCGTGGAGTGGAAATTATTATTGTGGGTGAACTCTACAATGGATATGGGACTCATCCACAAACCTCTAAAATCCAGTATAGAAGATTGAAACATGTAATCATGTGTATGGATGGTCCGCTCTTTCTGACCATCCATCTAAATATGAAATGTTGTTCTAAGAAATTGATGATAACTAAAAGCATAATGAAGACCTCTAAAATCTCTAGAAGTAAAATGATAATCTCGGTCAGAAATGATCATCCTCGGGACTCAGTGGAGTCTCACCACATCTTCCAGACTCATCAATGATAAAACATCCCCTAATCATGACTCCTTGATCTTTATGAAGTTGGTAACTTCATTAAACAATCCACTACCACCCATATTGATTCATAGCCTCCTTTAGATCAAGGTAATCCAGTAAAAATTACATTTATATTGCTTCCCAATACCACTGAGGAATATCTAATGGATGATTCAAACCACTAGGAACATTATGTTCGGCCTTCAACTTATGGCAGATCATGCATCAAGTTAGAAACTCCGAAACAACATGCTTCAAACCTATCCCTAAAAACTAGATCCTCAAAGATAGGAACATCTATGTTATTCCATGATTTACTACAATTGGAGAACTATGAAACACTCAAATAACCATATCACTCATTATAAAGGAACAAAACCCCTTCCCTAAAACAACACCTGGTGTTGTTCATCCATAGAACATCCATTAAGGGCCTCACCACAGTCTAATTTGCATCACTAGACATCCCCCAGTATATCCCTCAATTGGGATTCTTCCACTTTCATCACCAAATTTGATTTCACCATCATATGAATGACAAATTCTATACCCCCGACATATCCCATTTTGAGATTTAACGCTGAATGTTATTCCAATACTCTCCAAGAATAACTTGATTCATGCACTACATCACAACGCGACTTTCTGCTCATCACATCTGCTAGAAAATTCCTCTTACCAGGTGTATATGATATTTAAAATTCATAATCCAGTAATATATCCATCCCCAAATGTTGTCATGTGTTCAATTACTTCAGGGAGAAAACATACCTTGGGATTTTATGATCGGTGATAACCACATAGTGCTCTTCGATGAGGTAATGTCTCCACAACTTCATGGAAAGTTCCACTTCTACCAAGTCAAGATCATGAGTGGAAAACTTATGCCCATGGTGATGTAACTGTCGATTATCATATGAAACGACTGATCTCTATTGCATCGTAACACAACCTAACCTAGATTTGATGATTCACATAAAATGTCAATCTAAACCCCCTCTACTAATAGAGAATAAAATAGAGCACTGGGAAACATCTCTATCAGAGACTAAATAGATTCCTTTCATTGATTGATCCAAAAAAATGCCTGATCATTTCTAGTTAACACTATTAGAGGTTTCGCAAAGGAGTGAAATTGGCTATGACCCTCATGTAATATCCTATACTACTAAGAAAACATTGCTCCTCCACCATAGTCTTATGGGCTGCCAAGACATTACTAATTATTTATTTAATGGATCCCCAACTACTCCATACACGTAAAAAACATTCCAAATGAAACAGAATTCTCGATCACATAAATAACTCTTCCAAAACATACCTAACAACTGTTGTTAATGAAGCACTCCTAAAACTACATACAAATTCTCTATATTCTCTTTCTTATATGCAGAGCGCACACGGATGTGTTCAATGAAAAACAAAATTAATATTTCAAGGACTCACATAACACAATGTTCATCAACACCATAAACATGTCTTGAGAATTCATCACAACAAATGACATCACACCAATCATGTATATCCCATAACGATAATGAAATGTAGACTTCGAGATGTCATCATCCATCATACACATCTAATGATATCCTAACCGTAATACCAACTTTGAGAATAAACATGATACCTCAGTTGATTGAATTAATCATAACTCAGTAGAAGAGGATAACTATTTTTCATTTTCACATTGTTTATGAGATGATAATCGATACACAACAACAAAATTCCATCAGATATATTCACAAAAAATGATGCATCCCACCATGAAACACTCAGCCAAGAAAATCCAAAATGTAACAGTACATTGAGCTATATACATAGGTCTCACAACTAAAAATGTTCCATAATATATTGATAAATCATGATAAGAGACACACCTGGCTGAAGCTTGATCCAAAACTCAATCTACCATCAAGGGGGTAACGCTGAATCCTATTTCAGGAATGAAATCAGGGTAAACATAAACGACCATGAGAAACAAAGACTATTGAACCTCTTATGAACTCAAAATCAGTTCTTCTTTCAATGATGAAAATAAGGAACATGTATCTAACCCATATTAGGGTCTTTCTTTCCAAAAAACAGAACTAGATGTCCATCATTATTGAAGAACACCACCTACCTCCAGAATTAATCTATGATATCCTTCACTGAATACAACCAATCCATGATGAGAATGAAATCATATGGTTTTATCATCAATCATAGGAAATTTCCCCATGATCAGTGCTTCCCTAACAATAGCTCACAATCATTACATACTTTATACAAGTCATCTCAACATCCATCTAGCATAGTCATCTTCAAGTGAACTAAAAACCTCTCTACCTCAATTACCAAATCATGGACTATAAATGGTGATATGAAGGCCGACATAACTCTTAAATCAAATGTGGTATCCCCACAAGTAGAAAAAAAAAGAAAATTCTACCTCAAACGACATCCATCACACCCAACACTGGTAACACTGAAGCATAGAGATGACTAAGATGGGCTCCATAGCCTATGTAACCCTACTAAAGGCCACCACCATAGGTGTGCTCTTTTCTCTGGGGATGGGGAGAATATTGGGGATATCCTCTTCCTACCTAATCTTCTCTCTACTAATCCAAATCTAGTGAAACTATGTGCTATATACTAGGATATTATTGCCTCAACAGAGGATATTGAAGCAGAACAGTTGTCACACACTAGCTGCTAAGAATTATCTGTAACTCTCTCTTCTAAAGACCTCATCTTCCACATGAAAAAAGGTTCTTGATCCCTTGGAATAGGTATGAGTTCCACTACCCCTAGGGAAATGAGATACTGAGGGATGGGACCTACCACTGGCCGAATGCAAACTCTTATGTCCTCAAAACTAGAAACCCCTGACCACAACTCTACATTTTGAGGAACCATGAACACTCCCCTCTTATAATGATCTAGTTCTCATTCATGTCCTTTCAATGACTTCTTCCATTTCCAACACCTCAGTATATGTCTTCATCATAAATCTGGTGACCTAGTACTGGATCTCTAGAAGTATGGCCTCTTCAAAATGGCTCGCCTTGGCCTCTGAATCTAGAAATATGTCCACAACATATCACAAAAGGTACCTGAAATAGATTGCAATCTCTTTCACACTGGAGTTCCCCTCTCGAATGTTAATAACCTCCAAGATATTTTCCTCCTTCGCAATTGAAGAAACAAAATCAACTCTTTACATATCATGGAACTCCTCCCACTAGACATTTGTCTCCTCGTGATCCCCGAGGAATATGTACCACCACAACCTTACTTCCCCACATATCATATTCATAACCATCAACAATGACTACTCCTTACAAGCACAGATTGAGATGAATTATATCTAAACATCATCCAACTAGTCTTCTATGACTATATCAGAAACATATACCTCATATATCTGTAGAATCTCGCACTGTGTCTCTCAGAGTGACCTCCTCAATTTTTCATTGTCTTCAACATCCACTCGGTGGTGATCTCCTAACACATCCTATAAAGCATATACTATATTAACATGATATGGAAGTTTACCTAGAGAAAAACCTACAAAATAAAAAATAATAAGAGCTCCTAAACCTAGAATATGGATGACTCAATATTAATTAAATATGTTCATTTATTTAATTTAGTTTACCCTTTCACAAGGTCTACCCATAAAATCTATGGTTGAATGAAAAATGATGCAAGTTCACTTCCTATAACTTTACCGTAAACAAGTATTAAATTATATATATCCCGGATAAACAGAAATGATTTCATGTAGATACCTTTGTGAAGCCCCAAAACATCATCCTCATGTAATGCAACCACCACATACACATAAAAAGACTATCCTGGTAGTTTATAAGATCCACCAATGCTCTCGAAATGTGTACCATTCGTAAGATATTATACAATAATCCATTACCTCCCATTCATCGAGTAAAATTCCTAATCCATCATAACATATACATGTTACACCTATAGCAGTCCATAAAAAAACTCTATCCTGAAAATATATGACTGAATAACAAAAATCCATTACAACCCTATACACACATATATGGAGAAAAGAAACCATTGTTCTTATCCACACACGTAACTACCATGTGAAAATTTTGTGTCCAAAGGGGGTAGTTATTCATCCAACCTTCCATTGCGATTTTTTGGGAAAATACACCCATGTCTCAGAATCCCGTGGGTGTTAGTTTCGCTATCTAGTAGGGTGGATTTTAATATAGAAACCAAATAAAATGTGAATGATAGTATATAGTTCAAACCCACACTATTGGGAAAAACCGATATTAAACTCAACTGTGACTAAAGTCTCTCTGACTACCGACATTCGCTAAAAAAACATGAAATCCAATAAGCACATAACCATTCAAATATATACAATATGTCACATTATACCTTTTTATTAGTTTCACATTACATTAATTAATTATTTAAACATTAAACAACCATTATCAATTTCCACATTACATTTCATAGCATCACAACAAAGTTTCATGCCCTCCAGGCATAAACAAACTAAGTCCACATTTCATTTGATGTTACACCTCATCATCACATCCTACAAGATCCAACCACATAGGTTAAAATCATTTTTTGAATCATTTATTATCTATATTATTAATTTATTATATTACCCGGAATTTTAGAAAAACATTCTATGCTACCATGCACTATAGTCTTAATACAGTGATTATGTGAACTCCCAGTCAATTCATTTCCACTTATAGTAAGATCGTAGACCCATTCATACTTGAGAAGTAAAACACCGAAAGAGCATGTAATTCCCCTGATGACTTTACCTTTTCTGTAAGGAGGGTGTGAAAGAACAACTGCCTTAATCAATGGGGATATTAATGAATATAAACAACTAATAAGATTCAACAAGAATCCAATATTCACATCCATGCTATTTCAACATATGTAACACCCCAAGCTTCCACGGTACACATCTATTTGAATAATACACTAGCGTGTGATGTATGCAACTTCGAGTTCTAACACACACCACAACCAATCAAAATAGAAGTTATGAAAAAATAACCACTTTTTGTAATTTTATAAATTTTATCATTCAAAATGGACTTCATTTTTGGATTCTTAATATCGAAATTATCTTAGGATGAATTTTTGGTATTCTTCTGAAAACATTCAATTTTTAATGAATAGTGAAAAAACACTAAGTTATAGTTTAAAACCGAACTTTTATAATTATTTATTTTATTTCAATTTAATTAAGTCAAAATAGATACATAATACCTATATATGTTAAATTTAATTCATTGGAGTTAGTTTAAAATAATTTTAGATATATAAATATTTTATTGAATTTTTCACCTTCTTATACCCACCTCATAGGAGAATTTGGAAATTCACATAAAACTAAATTTTACAGCTGCTATGAGTGGATTTTCGAAAATCCGAGAGAAACTGTTAATATCAAGGAGTAAAATATGTATCAATAAGATAAAAATAATTTTTTTTTGAATAGTAACTTTTTACTCTTATTTACCACTGTTAAAAGTAAATAGGGTAATTAAGGGTAAAAATTATATTAATATTACCCTAACACAACTCCAAATTCTATTGGACAAGTGTATCTCAACCAAAAACATCCTTAGGATTAAAATATTATCATTTAGGTCCACTTATATTAGATTAGGACATTTATTTTTATTTAATTCAAAGAAGAGTCAACATAGTTAAAATCAAAGTTTAATTACTAAAACATTATTAATATAGGGTTATGAATAAGATAAATTAGATTATAATTATTCATTAGAAATATAAAAATATTTCCTAAATAATGGTATTTTATTTATAATTTTTAGACATAAAATAATTTAATTTATTTATGACACATCGATGATGCAGTAATTACCTAATTAATGAAATATTAAAATAATTTATATTATAAATATAAAAATAATTGTAATTTGAGACTTTTTATGAATTACCCTAAATTTATAGGTTAATATTACATATTAGGATTGGTTATATAATTTTTTTTCAAATTAATAATGTTGTTGTAAATTTATCAAAAAAACCCAATATTGGAAAAATTGACATAAATTAGTTTTTAAGAAAAAATATTATTTTATTAATTGATATAATAATCCTAAAAATCAATGGTTCGGACAAAGGAATTATATCATGATAGTTGTATCATTAATGGACCACTTGGGGTTCTCTTGGTTGTATATAGTTATTTCATCAACTATATAAAATAAAAATACAAAAAGACATTGTAAATGTGAAACTATTTAACTATGAGTTAAATATAAATGATAAGTTTAATATAGTGACCCAAACCTGAATAAAATATATTGGTTGAAAGGATAGAGACCCATACCCACCTTAATCTTTAAATAATTCACATTGGATCCATTAGAAAATGAATATGAATTTATTATCAAATTATATTTCTAGCTTTTCCAAAGGTGCCCCTAACCCATCTTATAAAAGTGAACTCACCTTCTCTCTAATTCACACCTTCAATGCCTTTCGGCTTGGCCAACCACACCCTAAATATTCTATCAACTTCCATCACTTCAAACTAGATGCCTTAGTTTGATCAGAAAGCAAACGTATAGATCCCTTTTGATCAAATCAAAATGAAGAACCCGAAAAAGACGTAATGTTTTCACCGCCCTCTTTCAAGTTCCTTTCTTCATCAACTTCTTCTATCTTTGTTATTCCCATTATAAAATAATAACTCCAGTATCTTATAGATACTGTGATGTTATTATAAATATGGTACAACCATATTTAGTATTCTATCCATCCTTTGATTGACATGTCACCATATGTGCGTATGTACGGCTTACTGTCTCCACGTCGTGGTGTTATTGTTATACAATAAATTATTATTTGGATGGGTATAATAATGATATTTAATTCATGTAAATAATAAATATAACATGATAATTATTATTTATATATTATATACCATCCAATTATATATTATTTTAATATCAAAAAAATGATATTGTTTCTTGTTAGTACGTACGGACTACCGTCACCACGAACGCGTTGAGATTCATTCCCCATCGTATCCATTCATGATTAATTCTCATTTAATGAATAAAAATAAATTTTAAGGGCTTGATATCATTCTGGATATGAATAAGATACAACCAATCCATAACAAACACCTCTTATATAACAAAACATATAAAAGAAAATGAGTAAGCTAACACCCGAAACAACGATAATACTAAGATATTATTAACAAAGCAATGTTAAAAGATCATATATGATATCATATTAATTTAAATGATTGTTGGATAATTTAATAACTATTATTTCACAATTATATAGGAGTTTAACCTACCCTCGACCAAGGAAAAGTACAAGGTAAGGGTTTATTTCACAATCTCTTCATTATCAGAGTTTGTTTATAAGTAATTATCTACTGGGACCTCTTTATCATCCACATCCATGGTTCTTAAAAAAGTATTTTAAAACATTATATCTATTTTATAGAATATTGGTTAAATTCATTTATACCCTTGTTTGATTTTTTATAACAAATTTATAAAGGAACATTTCTGTCATTTTCCAAAAAAAGGTCATTTTTAACCTTTTCGACAGAATTAAGGTAAGAATGTCTCTTTTTAACTTATACGGCAGGTGTGGCTATTTTCCACCATTATAAAATCTTTGAATTTTCCCTTACAAGCTTATAATAATATTTTCAATGTAAATTTTTTATTTTATAATAATGTGACTTTTAAATGATTTCAAAAATATATATATTTCTCTCAAATACTTTTGATTTCATCTATGTCAACGTCCTTTGATGGATTTTAAGTTTATTTGATGTTGATTTATTATGATACAAAACATCCATATTGTATTAAAGGTTTTGTGATATGTTTGACTGTGTATGTGTTATTTTTATTCCATTCACGGTTTATGGATAATGTATTTAAATTTTGTGTGCTATTTTTAATAAGAATGTTTATGTTATGTTTAAGCCTGTTTATATGAGGAATGCATTAGACTTAGTAAGTGATGTGTGGAGCCCACTATAGCCTCTCGATGCATCAGTAGGTCTCATTAGAAAAACTAGTGTCCTGTCACAAGGATTTTTACAAATTTTTATTTGTTGTCTTGGCACGAGGCCTTGACTATGTGGTTATGATAGTCTGGCATTATGCATTCCATCATTATGAAAGTGGTTATTGATATTGCATTTGATTATTCTACTAGAAGAATATCCATGTAAATAAGTAAATGGAATTATTTCATTTTATTTCTGCCATTTTATGATGAATTTCAACTTTAAAAGGCTTTTGTTTTAGTAATGCATTGCCTTAAATGTTTATGATTACATATGATTGTTTCCGCTATATTATTTCCCTTACTAGGCATTTGAGCTCACCCCTTTCTATGTTTTATTTTTCCCAGGATGTGAAGAAGTATTTTATGAATGTCCTGCAGGGATAGTATGAGGGGATATGAGTGTGGACTATGGAGACTATGTTGTTTTAGTTTTCATTTAATGATTTAATGTAAACATTATGAATGTATCTAGTTATTCCAAGGATGCTAAACTAATCCGTCTTTCGGGACATGATCTTTTGTGATCATGCCAATGTTAGGTAATAATGCACCGACTCTGGGTAACTGGGGTTTGGGAATTATAGTTGGTATCAGAGTAATTTTATTACAAACCTTGGAAGCTAGATTTAGATAAACTCTGATTAGAGCATAATGACCTAAATTAGACTTTAAGGATTAGTATAGAAGAACTTCCTAGAATTTTGGTATTGTAGAGATTTTATGAGTTTTATGACCAATACATCCCTGTATGGATACGAGCAGGTAGAGGTGGCTCTAGCACATATGTACCTAGGGGTAAAACCCAAAAACACCGCTTTGAGCAAGACTCGAATTGGAACTGGTGCACGACAACGGGCCTTGCTGCAAACTTGTTTACGACACTCCCAGGGGATATGCTTAGGATAATTCTCATTTTGTTTACAAACCATTATGAAGGGTTTATGAGTATATACTTCCTCAAAGAAAAAATTTTTATGATTATGGATTATATCCATAAATAGTTCAATTTATGTTAAGTTTTTTACAAGTATGGAATAATGTATTGTGATTCATAAACTAATCTAGTGTATGCCATTGTTTAGAAATGGCGCCTAGTAGAAGGAATGAAATTGTATCAATGCACGCACTCTATGTAGGGATTTCCCTCCTGCTCAAGATAATTATAGTGGAGCTGGTGATGAAACTGGTGGTGATCAGCTAATCACCATACTGGGACAACTCACTCGAGTTATGAATAATAACCATACCTGTATGGAGCACCCTGATCTGCAACTACAGGATCAATGTTAGATCGCTTCATGAGGAAAAACCACCAACAATAAATTGAGCTACCAATCCACTAGTAGCTGAGCAATGGATAAGTTCCCTAGAAAAAAATATTTCAGGTTTTGGGGAGTAGTTAAAGGGAAATGTTTATCATGGCAGTTTACCGCCTCACTCAAGATGCTGATCCATTGTGGTCAATAATTCAAAACAAAAAGGATGATGATGAAGTATCATGTATGGAATGGAGGGTGTTTAAAGATATTTTCTTAAAAAAAATACTTTCCTCATGACCATGGAGCAGATATGGAAGGCAATTTCTCAGTCTGAGGCAAAAGGAGGATTAGAATGTCGCAAAGTATGAAGCTAACTTTACAAGGATAGCGAGGCATGCAGCAGATTATATACATAACCCGAGGAGTAATATTGATCATTTCATTGATGGGTTAAAACCATTTATCCGTCGATCATTAGTATTACAATACTTCTCGGCATACAAAGACACTGACTCATATACTATAAAGATAGAAAAATCATTCTCTAAATCTTAGGAAAATAAAGTAAAGAAAGAGAAGAAGAGAACGGTGGAACAAGAGACAGATAAAGGGAAAAAGGGAAAGATGTATTTTCTATTCTGAGATAATTTTTGGAAGAAACACCCCAGTACTTGCCAAAAAGAAATGGGAGATTGTTACAAATGCGGATAAAAAGGTCATCAGGCTTGTGATTGCAAGGGAAGGAAAGATGTTGTCAATGTTGAATGCTACAATTGTTGAAAAATGGGGCATTATGTGAATGAATGCCCTAAGAGCCAAGGAAAATTACCTCAGAAAAGTCCAAGGGATCAAGTCCAATATTATGTTGTTACTACAGTTGATGTGGAATAATTAATGTATTTGTGTTTTTAGACTCAAGGATTATATTCTGGTTATACGAATAAGGTGATATATATAAGGATTGTACTAAAGTACTTGTTGTTTTCATTAAGGTTTTAATATGACTAAGGTAATAATATTTTCTGTATGTTACAATAATATAATCTTTACTTTTCATGGGTAATCTGATGTGACAATTGTTTTTGGAATGTAGATACCTTTTACAGAGAGTCTGGATAGAGGTACTTTGGATAACTATAATGTTTGGAGTTGATTAATTTGAACATTGGATAGTATTATTTAAGGTAAAACAAGTCTTAGGATAAATTTTTGGAATGTTATGATAATATAGATTTATGAAAAGGTCATCCTACAGGTCAGGAGTTAACCTGACACGTTAGACAAAGATGTAGGAATGAAACCTACAACAATAGTGAGATAGGCCTTTATTACCTACCACTAGCCTGCAAGAAGTCCCTGGTCATTACAAAGTATTCTACTTCATTTTAATAGTATATGTTAATGTTTGGATCCTTATACGATTTGGATAAATATAGTATTTTTGAGTTCTATTATCTTTTGGAGTGAAAGATGAGTTTGTGCTAGAAATTAGTTAAAGGATGAAACTCTACTTGTCAAGTATATATATATATATATGTATATATATATTTCACTTATTTTAGGAATAAAATATTCATAAAAATTAGTTAAGGTATCTTAAAACCAAAAATGTGTTATCCTAATACCTTCTGATTGTTGAACCAATGATATTTTAAATCATCATAGATTGATGGTTTTGAGGCCCTGAATTCTATAATTTTTTCTGATTGATGGCCTAAATCACTCCCTATAAATATTTACGTTTTTCCTCAAATTATGTGTCTCTATTTTCCACCAATGTCCTCCAAATTGAGATCATAATTTGGTGGTGACCCTTTCCTTTCTCTTTTCCTCTTATTAAGACTAAATTTTATTAACCCAATTTCCAATGTGGGTTTTCCCACAATGATATTTTCTATTTTCACCCTTTTATTTTAGAAGAACAATTTCAAATTGTGAGGACACAATTTATTGAAGGAGGGGATAATGTAACACCCCAAGCTTCCATGGTACACTTCTCTTTGAATTATATAGTAGCATGTGTTGTACGCAACCTCGAGTTATAACACACACCACAACCAATCAAACTAGCCGTTATGAATAGTAATACCCACTTTTTAAAATTTAATAAATTTTATCTTTCAAAATGGACTTCATTTTTGGATTTGGAATATCGAATTTAGCTTAGGGTGAATTTTTGGTATTTTTCTGAAAACATTAAATTTTTAATGAATAGTGAAAAACACACTGAGTTATAGTTTAAAACCGAATTTTTATAATTATTTATTTTATTTAAATTTAATTAAGGTCAAAATAGAAATATAATACAAATATATGTTCAATGTAATTCATTGGAGTTAGTTTAAAATAAAATGAGCTAGTTTATGCCATTTTTTAGAAATGGATCCTAGTGGAAGAAATGGAAACCGTATCAATGCACGCACTCTATGTAGGGATTGCCCTCCTGCTCAAGATAATTATAGTTGAGTTGGTGATTCAACTAGTGCTGATCAGCTAATCACCATACCGGGATAACTCACTCAAGTTATGAATAATAACCTTACCTGTATGGAGCACCCCGATCCGCAGCGTGCAGGATCAATGTTAGATCGCTTCATGAGGCAACAACCGCCAACATTCAATGGGGGTTCCAATCCACTAGTAGGTGACCAATGGATAAGTTCCCCAGAGAAAGTATTTCAGGCTTTGGGGTTTAGTGAAAGGGAAAAGGTTATCATGGCAGTTTACTGCCTCACTCGAGATGCTGATCAATAGTGGTCGTTAATTCAAAACACAAAGGACGATGAAGAAGTATCGAGTAAGGATTAGAGGGTGTTTAAAGTAATTTTCATAGAATAATACTTTCCTTGTGACCATGGAGTCGATATGAAAAGGAAATTTCTCAGTCTGAGGTAAAAGGAGGATGAGAATGTCACAAAGTATGAAGCTAACTTTACTAGGATAGCAAGGCATGCATCTGATTATATACGTAACCCGAGGAGTAAGATTGGTCATTTCATTGATGGGAAAAACCATTTCTCCATCGAGCATTATTCTCACAATCCTTCTCAGCATACAAAGACACTAACTCATATGCTATAAAAACAGAAAAGGAATTCTCTAAACCTTATGACAATAAAGTAAAGCAAGAGAAGCAGATAATGGTGGAACCAGAGATAGATAAAGGAAAAAATGGAAAGAATTGTTTTCCATTATGTGATAATTGTGGGTTGAAACACCCTGGTACTTTCCTAAAAGGAATTTTAGTTTTTTACAAATGTGGAGAAAAAGGTCACCAGGCTCGTGATTGCAAGGGAAATAAAGATTTTGTCAATTTTTTATGCTACAATTGTATAGAAATGTGGAATTATGTGAATGAATTCCCTGAGTGCCAAGGAAACATACCTTAGAAAAGGAAAAGGGATCAAGGCCAATCTTATTCTGTTACTACAGTTGAAGTGGAATAATTAATTTATTTTTGTTTTTGGACTGAAGGATTATATTTTGGTTATAAGAATAATGTGATATATATAAGGGTTGTACTGAAGTACTTGTTGTTTTCATTAAGGTTTTAATATGACTAAGGTAATCATATTTTCTATATGTTATAATAATATAATCTTTACTTTTCTGGGGGAATCTGATGTGACAATTGATTTTGGAATTTAGATACCTTTTACAGGGAGTCTGGACAGAGGTGATTTGGATAAATATAATGTTTGGAGTTGACTAATTTGAACATTAGATAGTATTGTTTAAAGGTAAAACAAGTCTTCGGTTAAATTTTTGGAATATTATGATACTATAGATTTAGTAAAAGGACAACCTGCAGGTCAGGTGATAACCCGTTGCGTCAGACAAAGATGCATAAATCATACCTACAACAATAGTGAGACATGACTTTATTACCTACCTCTAGCCTACAGGAAGTCCCTGGTCATTAGAAAGTACTTTTCTTCATTTTAATGGTAGGTGTTAATGTTTTGATCCTTATACAATTAGGATAAATATAATATTTTTGGGTTCTATTATCTTTTTGAGTAAAAGATGAGTTTGTGGTAGAAATTAGTTAAAGGATGAAACTCTACTTATCAAGTATATATATATATATGTATATATATTTCTCTTATTCTATGAATAAACTTATTCATAAACATTAGTTAAGTGATCCTAAAACCAAAAATGTGTTATCCTAATACCTTATGTTTTGTTGAACCAATGATATTCTAAATCATCATAGATTGATGGCTTTGAGGCCTTGAATTCTATAATTTTTTGTGACTGATAACCTAAATCACCGACTCTAAATATTTACGTTTTCCATCCAATTATGTGTCTCTATTTTCCACCAATGTTCTCCAAATTGAGATCATAATTTGGTGGTTACCCTTTCATTTCTCTTTTCCTCTTATTAATACTAAATTTTATTAACCCAATTTCCAATGTGGGTTTTCCCACAAAGATATTTTCTATTTTCAACATTTTATTTTCAAAGAACAATTTCAAATTGCGAGGACGCAATTAATTTTAATAGGATAGAATTTAACACCCCAAGCTTCCATGGTATGCTTCTCTTTGAATTATACAGTAGCATATGTTGTATGCAACTTCGAGTTATAACACACACCCCAACCAATCAAACTAGCCGTTAGGAATAGTAATACCCACTTTTTAAAATTTAATAAATTTTATCTTTCAAAAAGGACTTCATTTTTGGATTTGGAATATCAAAATTAGATTAGGGTGAATTTTTGGTATTTTTCTAAAAACATTCAATTTTTAATGAATAGTGAAAATAACACTTAGTTATAGTTTAAAACCGAATTTTTATTATTATTTATATTATTTAAATTTAATTGAGTTCAAAATATATAAATAATACCTATATATGTTCAATGTAATTCATTGGAGTTAGTTTAAAATAAACTGATATAGTTTATGCCGTTGTTTAGAAATAGAACCTAGTAGAAGAAATGGAAACTGTATCAATGCACACACTCCATGTAGGGATTTCCCTCCTGCTCAAGATAATTATAGTGGAGATGGTGATGCAATTGCTGCTGATCAGCTAATCACCATACTGGGATAACTCACTCAGGTTATGAATAATTACCTTACCCGTATGGAGTATCCCGATCCGCAGCACGCAGGATCAATGTTAGATCGCTTCATGAGGCAACAACCGCCAAAATTAAATGGGGGTACCAATCTAATAGTATTTGAGCAACGGATAAGTTCCCTAGAGAAAATATTTTAGGCATTGGAGAGTAGTGAAAGGGAAAAGGTTATCATGACAGTTTACCACCTCACTCGAGATGCTGATCAATGGTGGTCATTAATTCAAAACACAAAAAGACGATGAAGAAGTATAATGTATGGAATGGAGGGAGTTTTGAAGATATTTTCATAGAAAAATAATTTCCACATGACCATCAAGAAGATATAGAAAGGCAATTTCTCAGTCTGAGGAAAAAGGAGGATAAGAATGTCACCATGTATGAAGCTAACTTTACAAGGTTAGCGAAGCATGCAGCGGATTATATACGTAACTCGAGGAGTAAGATTGATTGTTTCTTTGATGGGTTATAACCATTTCTCCATCGAGCATTAGTCTCACAATACTTCTCGTCATACGAAGACATTGACTCATGTGCTATAAAAATAGAAAAGGAATTCTCTAAATCTTATGACAATAAACTAAAGCAAGAAAAGAAGAGAATGGTGGAACAAGAGACAGAGAAAGGAAAAAAGGGAAAAAAGTATTTTCCATTATGTGATAATTGTGGGATGAAACACCCCGATACTTTCCTAAAAGGAATGGGATTTTGTTACAAATGGGGAGAAAAAGTCACCAGGCCTGTGATTGCAAGGGAAATAAAGATAATGTCAATGTTGAATGCTACAATTGTATAGAAATGGGGAATTATGTGAATGAATTCCCTAAGAGCCAAGGAAACATACCTAAGAAAAGGCCAAGGGATCATGGCCAATCATAGGATGTTACTACAGTTGAAGTGGAATAATTAATGTATTTCTATTTTTGGACTCAAGGATTATATTCTGGTTATAAGAATAATGTGATATATATAAGGATTGTAATGCAATACTTGCTGTTTTATTTAAGGTTTTAATATGACTTAGGTAATCATATTTTTAGTATTTGACAATAAGATAAACACTACTTTGTCTGCGGAATCTGATGTGACAATTTATATTGGAATTTAGATACCTTTTACAGAGAGTCTGGACTGAGGTGCATTGGATAACTATAATGTTTGGAGTTGATTATGTTGAACTTTGGATAGTATTGTTTAGGGTTAAGACAATTCTTGTGATAAATTTTTGGAATATTATTATACTATAGTTTTAGGAAAAGGAAAACCTACAGGTCGAGCAATAACCCATCACGTCGGACAATGCCACAGGAATTGAAACTACAACCATAGTGTGATAGGCCCTTATTACCTACCACTAGCCCGCAGGAAGACCCTGGTCATTACAATGTATTTTTCTTAATTTTAATGGTATATGTTAATGTTTGGATCCTTAAACGATTAGGATAAATATAATATTTTTGAGTTCTATTATCTTTTTGAGTTAAAGATTAGTTTGTGGTAGAAATTAGATATAGGATGAAACTCTTCTTGTCACGTATATATATATATATATATATTTCTCTTATTCTATGAAGAAACTAATTCATAAACATTAGGTAAGGGATCTTAATACCAAAAATGTGTTATCTTAATACCTTATGTTTTGTTGAACCAATGATATTTTAAATCACCATAGATTGATGGCTTTGAGGCCCTTAATTCTACAATTGTTTTTGACTGATGACCTCAATCAATCCCTATAAATATTTATGTTTTTCCTCCAATTATGTGTCTCTAATTTCCACCAATGTTCTCCAAATCGAGATCATAATTTTGTGGTGACCCTTTCATTTCACTTTTCCTCTTAATAAGAATAATTTTATTAACCCAATTTCCGATGTGGGTTTTCCCACAAATATATTCACTATTTTCAACCTTTTATTCACAAAAAAACAATTTCAAATTGCAAGGACACAATTTATTGAAAGAGGGGAGAATCTAAAACCCCAAGCTTCCACAGTATGCTTCTCTTTGAATAATACAGTAGCATGTGTTGTACGCACCTTCGAGTTCTAACACACACCACAACCAATCAAATTAGCCATTATGTATACTAATACCCACTTTTTGAAATTTTATAAATTTTATCTTTCTAATGGACTTCATTTTTGGATTCAGAATATCGAAATTATCTTAGGGTGAATTTTTGTATTTCTCCGAAAACATTCAATTTTTAATGAATAGTGAAAAACACTGAGTTATAGTTTAAAAATGAATTTGTATAATTATTTATTTTATTTAAATTTAATTAAGGTCAAAATAGATACATAATACCTATATATGTTCAATTTAATTAATTGGAGTTAGTTTAAAATAATTTTAGATATATAAAAATTTTATTGAACTTTTAACCGTCTTTTACCCACCTCCTAGGAGAATTTGGAAATACATATAAAACATAATTTTACCGCTTCTTTATGTGGAATTTCAAAACTCCAAAAGAGACGGTTAATATCAAGGAGTAATATGTGGTTCAATAAAATAAAAATAATTTTTGGTGAATAGTAACTATTTACTTTTATTTACCACAGATAAAAGTAATTAGGGTAATTAAGGTTTAAAATTATATTAATATTACACTAATACATGTCCTAATTATTTTGTAAAAGTGTATCTCGACCAAAAAAAACCTTAGGAATAAAATATTATCATTTAGGACTACTTGGATTAGATTAGGACATTTATTATTATTTAATTCAAATAAGAGTTACTAGAGTTAAAATCAAAGATTAATTACTAAAAAAATTTAATATAGGGTTATACATAAGTTAAATTCGAATTTAAATATTAAATAGAAATATAAAAATATTTTGAACATAATAGTATTTTATTTATAATTTTTAGACACTATATAATTTAATTTATGTATGACATAATGGTGATAAAGTAATTTCCTAATTAATGAAATATTAAAATAATTGATATTATAAATATCAAAATAAAAATAACTTGAGACTTTTTATGAATTCCAAAACTTTTCTAGGTAAATATAACATATTAGGACTGATTATATAAATTGTTTTTGAATTAATAATGATGTTATAAATTTATCAAAAACAAAATACCCAATACTGTCAAAATTGACATAAATGAGTTTTTAAAACAAATATTATATTATTAATTTATATTCTATTCCTAAAAATCTATATTTCGGCCAAAGGACTTATATCATTATCGGTGTATCATTAATGGATCACTTGGGGGTCATTTGTATGTATATAGTAATTTTATTAACTATATAATATAAAAATACAAAGATACATGGTAAATGTCAAACTATTTAAGTAAGAGTTAAACATAAATGATAAGGTTAATATTGTGACCCAAACCTATCTAAAATCAATTTGTTGAAATTATTTTGACCCATCCCCACCTTAATATTATATTAATCCACTTTGGAGCCATTATAAACCGAATACGAATTTATTATAATATAATATTTCTAGCTTTTCCAAAGGTTCCCCTCACCCCTCTTATAAAAGGTCACTCCCCCTTCTCTCTAATTCACACCTTCAATGGCTTTTCGATCAGCCAAAACCAGCCCAAATATTGTTTCAACTTCCCTCACTTCAACCTAGTTGTATTAATTTGATCATAAAGCAAACCTAAACATCCCTTTTGACCAAATCAACATGATGAACCCGAAGAAGAGGTAATATTTTCACCACCCTCTTTCATGTTCCTTTCTTCTTCAATTTCATCTTTCGGGTTTAGATTTTTAGATAATTAGATCATAAAACTTTCATTACATTTCACATATAAACAAAGTGGTTGCATAAAGATAGTATTCATTTTTCCCATCAATGGAAACCTATTTAAAATAAAACATGGATTCATTCTTGACACTTCCTTGACACCATCATCATATCATGTACCTTTCCCTTGACCTGTGAAAAACATTTCAAAAAAACATGGGATGAGCATAAAAATCTCAGTAAGGGATATAAAAATATGGAAAGGAAACATGGGTACATATATACATAAGAATGAAATCATACTTTACCCATAAAGCGTAAGAACGTTAACATGCCTCATCAAATCATGAATAAATAATTGAAATCATAAGACATACAGGTAACTTGAGGCATTCATAACTTTCTTATGTAGGGGGTAACCCTCTTGGTTACATTTGGAATACCCATCACAGTATATTCCCCAAATCTCTTCCGAGAAACCTTAACGTTTCACTCCTTCGTGTTACCCAATGCATTGGAGAGCTATATCGGGCTCACCCTCCCTTATTTTATCACAGAACCACCCGTCTTCATAATAATGCCAAAAAACCTCAACATAATCATATCACATAAAACATGCATAAATGAAACATAACATTTCCACCTTTCAATCACAAGATATCAATACAACACATTGATATAAAAACATTAGGAAAACAATTTTCAATACCAAAATAAAATTAAATTAAAACATTTTATTTATTTTTCTTTTTAAAAAAATGTATGGCTTGTATAGGAAGCCGAAACTCAGATAATGGTCACGGCGGCGGAGAAGTCATTGTCGCCGCATACATACGACAAAATCATTCCCTTTTGTTGTTTAGTAAATGCTTCGTATAAAAAATATTCCTTTTGAATAAACGTAAATGTCAAAGGGGTTTATACACCATATAAAAAAGGTTGTTTATTAAACAAAACATGACTCAATGAAAGGAGATTGAGACGAAGTCCCATACCTCGGGTCCGACTTGACTCGGTCATTCATTAATCTCATAAATAATAAACTTGAGATAATTTATACTTGTTTAAAAACCTTTTTCAAGTTCATTATTTCTTTTATATCACTTATTTCCATATCATGAACAATATGTAATTATTTAAGTTAATAACGGTCGTTTTAACGATCATTGGTACTTGAGTCAAAAATAAGCCCTTTATAATTAAAATTTGTTCATGTATCCATTATATCCAGAATGGTATTCATTATTTAGATATCATATATGTCATATATATCCAGTACATTCATGCATTTATAATATTACATAATCATTTAGAGGTAAGAAATGAAATGCACCGTTCATGGAGACTGTAAGCCGTACGTACACATGAACGCTACTTTCATTTCTATTTCGTATTTTATATAAGGGAATCATAATGATATAAAGGTATATTATAATTCCAGTATAATATCATATATAATATAATAGTTCCATCCTTTATACTTCCCACATATGGTATTTATCGAATCAAATCACTTTGAGGGGGAGGTAGTCCCCACTTCCTTAAATGAAGATATTGCGTTTACCCATAATGAAAAATATAAAGGTATGCCGAAAATGAAAAATAAAGAAGCTTAAGGAAAACATAAACATATTATATATCATATATAAATATACTGTCATCTTAATGGAAACCTTTGAAGTTGTTAAAAGAATTTTGAACAATCATCGTTTCGGGAGGCATAAATTCACCATCCACGGAAACAGTATATTCATTAACCATTAGATGTAGGTGTGTGTAATTTTAGCTCGAATACTTATTATAACAACATCCTAGTATATTGAAGATACTGGATTTGTTACAAAATAAATGAATAAAAAGAGTTTAGGGGGTTGGAGAAGCAAAATAAATCAAAAGGACTCAAGTGAATACATTACCTTAAAATCGGGTAACTCCCATTGGTTTGAGCTCAAAGGCTTCCTTGGGAAGACTTCTGCCCAAAGTGAGGCTTCAAGGAGTAAGAGAAGGATGTGGAGAGACAAAATCGGCAGGGTTTGGCCGATCCAAAGGCGTTGGGAGTGTGGGTAAGGAGGTAGAGGTGGGGGGCTTTTATAAGAGGAGAGGAGGGGCACTCCTGGAAAGTAATGAAATGTTACATTATTTCAAAATGGGTTTCGGATTCAAAACGTCCCACATTGATATAATTAGAGGGTAGGGTGATAAGGGTTCTAAATCCACCCATCCAATATGTTTTGGACATGTGTAGGTCTTAGATTTTACATTATCTTTCCATTTTATTTAATTTTTCAAATAATGAGGTCATCGCTGCATCATTATGATGTCATAAATAATTTAATTTATTTAAAGTCTAAAAATTATAAAAAAATACTATAATGTAGTAAATCTTTTTATCTTTCCAATTACTATTTATAATAAAAAATCTGACTTGTTTAACACCATGTAAAAATTGTTTTAGTAAAACATTTCATGTTTGGGTCATTTTTACTTTAACATTAAATAAAAAATTATTTATGTCGTTTCCCAACCAAAGTGGATCCATGGGGTCTCCAAGTTGACCCATGGATTTTCTTGGTCTGCCATGACACATCCAATGAGGGTAGGACATGTGTCAAGCTCATCTCATATTATTAAAACATTATTTTTAGCTTAAACTACACTAATTACCACTAATCACGATTAAGAACTTAAAAGTTACTATTCACCAAAAAATTATTTTAATCTCATTGAACCACATTTTACTTCATAATGACAACCATTTATGTCAGATTTTTTAAAATAAAATCACAGAAGTGGAAAAGTTTCATTTAAACAAAAAATTAGTTTCTTTAACTACCACTTAGTGGTTTCACTATTCATCAAAAATTACAGTTTTTCAGAAAGATACCAAAACTTCACCCTAAGCTATATTTGATATTCCAAATTCAAAAATGATGTCTATTTTAAAAAATTTAAAACATGTAAGTTCCATTAATTAATTTAATAACTAATTACCGCTGTCATGACAAATAGCATGTTTTTTATGAAACAATAAGTATCAAAAGATTCACACTAGTTTAAGTCCAATTTCAAAGTGAAATTGATTCCAATGACCACCATTGGATAAAATGGTAAAAATATATTCTAATTTCACTTCAAAACTAATTCAAAATATAGTCTAATCATATAAATAAATTATATTAAAAAGTGGTTTTGAATTAAAATACAACATTTTGCACTATTCATTAAAAATGAACTTTATTGGAAAAATACCAAAAATTCACACAAAGTAAACTATGATGTCCCAATCATAAATAATAAGTTTATTTTGACAAAAATAGCTTATAAAATTGTCAAAAGATAGATTTAAAATGGTTTTGCCATCAAAAGGCAGTAAAACGTTCTTTTAAGAATATTAGTGTATTCCATGCATAAGATTGTATTTATTTTCATTTTAAGCCTCTAACACACTATCTTAATCATTAATAGACATAGATAAAAATATCTATTATTCATTACTTACTTGAGATGTTACATCCATCCCCCCTTTAGAAAATTGCATCCCTGCAATTTATTTACTTATTGAATAAATGGGGGTACTTATCCCTCATTGCATTTTCAGATTTCCATGTTGCCTCTTCCATCATGAGGTTTTTCCACAAAACCATTACCTGATTAATCACCTTATTCCGTAACACTTCCTCCCTGTGGTCAAGAATCTGGACCGGTTGTTCCTCATATGATAGGTTCTCTTCCAGCTGAACTACCTCTGGACTCAAAACATGAGATGGATCTGGCATATACTTTCTCAACATCGAAACATGAAAAACATTGTGTACCTGAGATAAACTCGGAGGTAAAGCTACCCGGTATGCAACTGATCCAACTCTCTCCAGAATTTCATATGGTCCAACGAACCTTGGACTCAGCTTTCCTTTCTTACCAAATCTCATCACACATTTCCATGGTGAGACTTTGAGAAAAACATGATCACCTACCTCAAAAGAGAGATCCTTCCTCCTATTGTCCGCATAACTCTTCTGCCTACTCTGAGCTGTTCTCATGTGTTTCTGAATCAGCTGAACTTTTTCTGCCATCTCTTCTACCAATTCTGGTCCCATCAACTTCCTTTCACCCACTTCATCCCAGAAAGCTGGAGTTCGACACCGCTTACCATATAATGCCTCAAATGGTGCCATATGTATACTAGAATTAAAACTGTTATTATATGAAAATTAAACCAAAGAAATATGTTGGTACCAACTTCCTTGATAATCCATTGAACAAGCTCGTAGCATATCCTCCACAGTCTGAATTGTTCATTCTGACCGCCCATCTGATTGAGGATGAAAAGCTGTACTAAAATTTAATTTAGTACCCAACGACTTCTGAAGGCCTTTCCAAAAGTTCAAAGTGAACCTGGGATCACGGTCAGATACAATGGAGAGAGGAACTCCATGTAACCTGACTATCTCTTTAAGATACAAACGGGAAAGTTGATCTGGGGAAAAAGTATCTCATATAGCAAGGAAATGAGAAGATTTAGTCAAGCGATCAACAATAACACAGGTTGCATTATTACCTCGAGATTTCTTCGGTAATCCCATAACAAAGTCCATGGATATATTCTCCCATTTCCACTCTGGCACTGGAAAATGCTGAAGCATCCCTTTCGGTAACTGCCGCTCTGCTTTAACCTATTGACATGTCAAACACTTCACAGTAAAATTAGCAATATCTCTTTTCATTCCATCCCACCAGTAATACTCTCGCAGATCTCAGTACATCTTAGAACTGCCCGGATGAACTGAAAACGGAGAACTATGAGCTTCACATAACAAATCTCTCTTCAACTGTGAATCACAAGGCACACACAATCTCTTCCCAAATCTCAAAACACAATCATTATCAATGTTGAATTCAGGAAACTTACCTTTCTGAACCAGCTCTACCTTTTTCTGCAACTCACTGTCTTGCTTCTATGCTTGCTTGATTCTATCTAATAGAGACGTTCTCACTGATACCTGAAACAAAAAAGAAGATCATCCTGCGCCAAAAACTTCTATGCCAAATTTCATCAAATCCTTAACCAAAGGATCACGTTCCAAACGAAACATTGTTAATGAAGCATTACTTTTTCGACTCAAAGCATCAGCCAATTTATTTGCTTTTCTCGGATGGTAATGAATTGTACAATAATAATCCTTGATTAATTCTAGCCATCTCCTCTGTCTCATGTTTAACTCTTTTTGAGTGAATATATACTTTAAACTTTTGTGATCAGTATATATTTCACACTTTACTCCATACAAATGATGTCTCCAAATTTTTAAAGCAAAAACAACAACAGCTAATTCCAAATAATGTGTAGGGTAATTTACCTCATTAGTTTTCAACTGTAGTGAAACATAATCAATTACATGATCATTCTCCATTATGATGCAACCATGTCCTTTCAATGAAGCATAACTGTAGATAACAAACTCACCATTCCTGGAAGGTAGTGCCAAAATTGGAGCTTTGACCAATCTTCTTTTCAATTCCTGAAAACAATCATCAAATTATTTTTTCCAGATAAACTTTAAACCCTTCCGAGTTAGCTTAGTCATTGGACTAGATAACCGTGAAAAATTTCTAACAATCCTTCGGTAATAGCCTGCCAAACCAAGGAAGCTACGAATCTCAGTTACATTTTTGGGTCTTGGCCAGTCTTCCACAACTTTTTTTTGCAGGATCAATAGTCATCCCATATTTAGAAACAATGGGACCATGGAAAGAAATTTTTTGCAACCAAAACACACACTTGCTGAATTTCCCATACAATTTCTTTTCTTTTAAGGTTTCTAATATAACCCTTAAATGTATTTCATGCTCCTCTTTACTTTTAGAAAACACAAAAATATCATCAATGAAAACCACAACAAACTTGTCCAATAACTCTTGGAAAATTCTATTCATTAAGTCCATGAATACAGTAGGTGCATTGGTTAGCCCAAAAGGTATTACTACAAATTCATAATGGCCATATCTTGTACGGAACGCGATCTTCGGAACATCTGCTTCCTTTACCTTCAGCTGATGGTACCCTGATCTCAAGTCAATCTTTGAAAAATACTGAGCTCCCTGGAGCTGATCAAACAAATCATCGATATGAGGCAAAGGATATTTGTTCTTAACAGTGATGTTATTCAAGGCTCTATAATCAATGCAAAGTATCACTGAACCATGTTTCTTTTTAACAAATACAACAGAAGCACCCCATGGTGATGTTCTAGGTTGAATGAATCCTTTCTCTAATAAATCGTGCAATTGCTCCTTCAACTCTAAAAGTTCAATTTGAGCCATTCGATAAGGGGGTTTTGAAATTCGCTTAGCATCAGGAACTAAGTCAACAGTAAATTCAACTTTCCGATCTGGTATTATTCCAGAAAACTCATCAGGAAAAACATCAGGATACTCATTTACCACTGCCACATCATTAATCTGAACAGTTACTTTATTTTCAACGATATGTGCAAGGTAACATTCATTTCCATCTTTTACAAGATTCTCGGCCTCTTGATATGTTATCAACAGTAAGGGTTCATTCTTGTACACAAACTGAATGTATTTCTGAAAAGAAACTTCTTTAACTCTACAGTCAATCTTAGCATGGTAAATAGAGAGCCAATCCATACCCAGGATAACATCAAACTCTACTAGAGGTAGAAAAATAAGGATTGCAAGTAGGTTCTTTCCACAGATAAGGATTGGAAGATTCTTATAAATTCTTTTTTCCTCAACATTTCCCCCAGGAGTTTTTACCAAAAGTTCAGGAGTAATTTCTTGAGATGGTATTCCCATTTTACTAGAAACAGTTTCAGAGATGAAAGAATGTATAGACCCCGAATCAAACAACACACTGGCATAATCTGAAAAAACAAACAACGTACCTGATACAACTTCATTTGATGGCCTGACATCTACTGAAGTAGTTTCAAAGGATTTCACCACCCCTTTCTGCTTGTAATCTAACTGCTTCTAATCACTCAAGCTCTTTGTCAGACACTCGTTTGCATGGTGACCCATCTCATTGCACTATAACATTTCACTAACTGTAAATAAAATTTTTTCTTACCTTCACCTTGATCATTTTCAGTGTAATCATGAGCCTTATGTCCCATCTTACCACATCGGTAGCACTTTCCAGAATTCAGAAGACATTCCCCAGCATGCCTTTTTCCACATTTATCACAAACTGGAAACTTAGTTTTCTTACCGTCAGACCTTTTGGAAGAATTCTTACCTTTCTCCTGCCACCTCGGTCTCTTCTTCTGTTGGTTGTTATAGAACACTTGATCATCAGCAAACTCTGTTTCCACCTTCTCAGCACATAGAAAATGCTTTTCATAACTTTTAAACTAACGAGAAGCTAATGCCCTTCGATATTTTGGCTTTAATCCTAAGTAAAAATGATTGATTTTACTATCATGGTCTCGGATAAAATTTGGAGCATACTATGCCAATCGAGTGAACCTTTATTCATAGGTAGCCACTAAGTCTTCTTCTTTCCTCAATTCCAAGAATTGTTTTTCCATCCTAAGTCGATCAGCCTTAGGAAAATACTTTTCAAGAAACATACCTTTGAATTCATCCCAGTCGAGAGCATCAATCTTATCGTCGTCCCTGATATTTTTAACCATAGACCACCACTGATCTGCCTCACCCTCCAAACGGTAAATAGCAAGACTAACCTATTGATTGTCTGAACACCCCCATGACATCGAAAATCTTCTCCAGTGATTTAATCCACCCTTCAGCTAACACAGGGTCAGATGATCCTCTGAATGATGGATGATGTTTCCTCATGAAATGTTCCACCATTGAGATGTTCCTCTGCGGTTGATCTGGCTGATCTCGTGCATGGATACCACCACCATTTATCTCTTGAGTAAACTGCTCCATTACTACAACAAACTGTTCAGTTCCAATTATGACCATCTCAGGATGCTGATTCGGAAGGTTATTTCCATCTGTATGCCTTCCTAAAACTGCTTCCCTATTTCCTCTATGGAAAACCATTCTGATCAAACATGTCTTAGATAAAGCAACATGGTAATCTTCAAATACTATATCACTTCAATTTAACCATAAAAAAAATATTTTTGGATAATCATTTAATAGAATTCTAACTCCTAAAGTTATCTAAACCGACCTCTGATACCAACTATAAAGCCCCAGCCTTAAACCTTACTTAATCTTGAGTTATTACAAGATTACACCTTGAGGATATTTTTAGGTTTAGATTTTTAGAGAATTAGATCATAAAACATGAATTACATTTCACATATAAACAAAGTGGTTACATAAATATAGTATTCATTTTTTCCCATCAATGGAAACATATTTAAAATAAAACATGGATTCATTCTTCACACTTCCTTGACACTATCATCATATCATTTACCTTTCCCTTGACCTGTGAAAAACATTTCCAAAAATCTTGGGATGAGCATAAAAAGCTCAGTAAGGGATATAAAAATATGAAAAGCAAACATGGGTACATAAGGGTAACTTGAGGCATTCATAACTTTCTTATGTAGGGAGTAACCTTCTTGGTTACTTTTGGAATACCCATCACAGTATATTCCCTAAATCTCTTCGAAGAAATCTTAACGTTTCACTCCTTCGCGTTACCCAATGCATTGGAGAGCTATATCGGGCTCACCCGCCCTTAGTTTATCACGGAACCACCCGTCTTCTTAATAATTCCCAAGAACCTCAACATAATCATATCAAATAAAACATGAATAAAGGAAACATAACATTTACTCCTTTAAATCACAAGATATCAATACAACACATTGATATAAAAACATTATGAAAACAATTTTCAATACCAAAATAATATTAAAGTAAAACATGGTATTTATTTTTCTTTTTTTTAAAGGTATGGCTTGTAGAGGAAGATGAAACTCAAATAATGGTCACGGCGGCGGAGAAGTCGTTGTCGCCACATACGTACAACAAAAACATTACCTTTTGTCGTTTAGTAAATGATTCATATAAAAAAGATTCCTTTTTAATAAACGTAAAAGTCAAAGGGGTTTATACACCATATAAAAGAAGGTTGTGTATAAAACAAAATATTCTCAATGAAAGGAGATTGAGACTATGTCACATACCTCGGGTCCGACTTGACTCGGTCATTCTTTAATCTCCTAAATAATAAACATGAGTTAATTTATACTTGTTTTAGAACCTTTTTCAAGTTCATTATTCCTTTTATATCACTTATTTCCATGTCATGAACACTATGTAATTATTTATGTTAATAACTGTCATTTTAACGATCATTGGTACTTGAGTAAAAAATAATCCCTTTATAATTACAAGTTGTTCATGTATACATTATATCCAGATTGGTATTCATGATGTAGATATCATATATTTCATATATATCCAGTACATGCATGCATTTATAATATTACATAATCATTTATAGGTAAGAAATGAAATGCACCGTTCATGGAGACGGTAAGTCGTACGTACGCATGAACGCTACTTTCATTTCTATTTCGTATTTTATAGAATAGAATCATAATGATATAAAGGTATATAATAATTCTAGTATAATATCATATATAATATCATAGTTCCATCCTTTATACATCCCACATATGGTATTTATCGAATCAAATCACATTGAGGGGGCGGTAGTCTGCACTTCCTTAAATGTAGATCTCGCGTTTACCCATAATGGAAACCATAAAGTTATTCCCAAAATGAAAAATACAGAAGCTTAAGGAAAACATAAACATATTATATATCATATATAACTATAGTGTCATCTTAATGGCCACCTTTTATGGTGTTAAAATAATGTTGAACAATCATGGTTTCGGGATGCATAAATTCACCATCCACAGAAACAGTATATTCTTTAACCATTAGATGTAGGTGTGTGTAAGTTTTGCTCGAATCCTTCTTGTAACAACATCCTAGTATATTGAAGATAATGGAGTTGTTACAAAAGAAAGGAATAAAAAGAGTTTAGGGGGTTGGAGAAACAAAATAAAACAAAAGGACTCAAGTGAAGACATTACCTTAAAATCGGGTAACTCCCTTTGGTTTGAGCTCAAATGCTTAATTGGGAATACTTCAGCCCAATTTTACGCTTCAAGGAGTAATAGAGGTATCTGTAGAGACAAAATGGGCAGGGTTTGGGCGAGACAAATGCTTTGCGAGTGTGGGTAAGGAGGTAGAGGTGGGGGCCTTTTATAAGAGGAGAGGAGGGCACTCTTGGAAAGTAAAGAAATGTTACTTTATTTTAAAATGGGTTTCAGATTCAAAAGGTCCAACATTGATATAATTCTAGGGTAAGGTGATAAGAGTTCTAAATCCACCGATCCAATAGGTTTTGGACATCTTTAGGTCTTAGAGTTTACATTATCTTTCCATTTTATTTAAATCGTAAAATAATGAGGTCATCACTGCATCATTATTATGTTGTAAATAATTTAATTTATTTAAAGTCTAAAAATTATAGAAAAAATACTATTATGTAGTAAATATTTTTAGCTTTCCAATTACTATTTATAATAAAAAATATGACTTTTATTACCCCATGTAAAAATTGTTTTAGTAAAACATCTCATGTTTGTGTCATTATTTCTTTAACATTAAATAAAAAATTATTTATGTCATTTCCCAACCAAAGTGGGTCCATGGGATCCCCAAGTTGAACCATAGATTTTCATGGTCGGCCATGACACATCCAATGAGGGTAGGACATGTGTCAAGCTCATCTCATATTATTAAAACATTATTTTTACCTTAAACTTCACTAATTACCACTAATCGCGATTAAAAACTTAAAAGTTACTATTCACAAAAAAATTATTTTAATCTCATTGAACCACATTTTATTTCTTAATGACAACCATGTATGTCGGATTTTTGAAAATCAAATCACAGAAGTGGCAAAGTTTCATTTAAATGAAAAATCAGTTTCTTTAACTACCACTTTGTGGTTTCACTATTAATCAAAAATTGAAGTTTTTCAGAAAGATACCAAAACATCACCCTAAGCTATATTTGATATTCCGAATTCAAAAATGATGTCTATTTTAAAAAATTCAAAACATGTAAGTTTCATTGATTAATTTAATAACTAATTCCCGATGTCATGACAAATAGCATGTTTTTATGAAACAATAAGTATCAAAAGATTGACACTAGTTTAAGTCCAATTTCAAAGTGAAATTGATTCCAATGACCACCATTGGATAAAATGGTAAAAATATATTATAATTTCACTTAAAAACCAATTCAAAAGATAATATATTCATATAAATAAATTAGATTAAAAAGAGGTTTTGAATTAAAATACAACATTTTTCACTATTCATTAAAAAATGAACTTTATCGGAAAAATACCAAAAATTCACACAATGTAAATTTTGATGTCCCAATCATAAATAATAAGTTTATTTTGACAAACATAGCTTATAAAATTGTCAAAAGATATATTTAAAAAGGTTTTGCCATCAAAAAGAAGTAAAACAATCTTTTAAGAATATTAGTGTATTCCATGCATAAGATTGTATTTATTTTCATTTTAAGCCTCTAAAACACTATCTTAATCATTAATAGACATAGATAAAAATATGTATTATTCATTACTTACTTGGGATGTTGTTGGATATGAATAATAACCTTACTCGTATAGAGCACCCCGATCTGCAGCATGTAGGATCAATGTTAGATCTCTTCATGAGGAAACAACCACCAATATTCAATGGGGGTACCAATACAATAGTAGTTGAGAAATGGATAAGTTCTCTAGAGAAAATATTTCAGGCTTTGGAGAGTAGTGAAAGGGAAAAGGTTATCATGGAAGGTTACCACCTCACTAGAGATGTTGATCAATGGTGGACATTAATTCAAAACACAAAGGCTGATAAAGAAGTATCAAGTATGAAATGGAGGGAGTTTAAAGATATTTTCATAGAAAAATAATTTCCTCATGACCATCAAGAAGATATAGAATGGCAATTTCTCAGTCTGAGGAAAAAATAGGATGAAACGTCGCAAAGTATGCAGCTAACTTTACAAGGTTAGCGAGGCATGTAACAGATTATATACGTAACCTGAGGAGTTATATTGATCGATTCCTTGATGGGTTAAATCCATTTCTCCATCGAGCATTAGTCTCACAATACTTCTCATCATATGAATACATTGACTCATGTGCTATAAAAACAGGAAACAAATTCTTTAAATCTTATGACAATAAAGTAAAGCTAGAGAAGTAGAGAACAGTGGAACGAGAGATAGATAAAGGGAAAAAGGGAAAGAAGTATTTTACATTATGTGATAATTTTGGGAAGAAAAACCCTGATACTTGCCTAAAAGGAATGGTATTTTGGTTCAAATATGGAGAAAACGGTCACCATGCTTGTGATTGCAAGGAAATAAAGATGCTATCAATGTTGAATGATACAATTGTAGAGAAATGGGGAATTATGAAAATTAATTCCCTAAGGGCCAAGGAAACATACCTCAGAAAATGCCACGGGATCAAGACCAATCATATGCAGTTACAACAGTTGAAGTGGAATTATTAAAGTATTTGTGTTTTTGGACTCAAGGATTATATTCTGGTTATAAGAATAATTTGATATATATAAGGATTGTATTGCAGTACTTTTTGTTTCCATTAAGGTTTTATTATGAATAAGGTAATAATATTTTCTATATGTGATAATATGATAAACTTTAATTTGTCTGGGGAATCTGATGTGACAATTGATTTGGGAATTTAGATACCTTTTACCGAGATTCTGGACTGAGGTACTTTGGATAACTATAATGTTTGGAGTTGATTGAGATGAACTTTGGATAGTATTGTTTAAGGTTAAAACAATTATTATGATAAATTTTTTGAATATTATGATACTATATTTTTAGGAAAAGGACAACCTGCAGGTCGGGCGATAACCCATCACATCGGACAATGCTGTAGGAATCGAACCTACAACCATAGTGTGATAGGCATTTATTACCTACCACTAGCCTACAAGAAGTCCCTGGTCATTACAAAGTATTTTTCATTATTTTAATGGTATATGTTAATGTTTTGATCCTTAAATGATTAGGATAAATATAATATTTTTTGAGTTTCATTATCATTTGGAGTGAAAGATGAGTTTGTGGTAGAAATTAGTTAAAAGATGAAACTCTACTTGTAAAGTATATATATATATATATATATATGTATATATGTATATATATATTTCTCATATTATATGAAGAAACTAATTTATAAACATTAGGTAAGGTATCTTAAAACAAAAAATGTTGTATCCTAATACCTTATGTGTTGTTGAACCAATGAAATTTTATATCATCATAGATTGTTGGATTTGAGGCCCTCAATTCTATAATTGTTTGTGACTGATGAACTCAATCACTCCCTATAAATATTTTATGTTTTTCCTCCAATTATGTGTCTCTAATTTCCACCAATGTTCTCCAAATCGAGATCATAATTTAATGGTGACCCTTTCATTTCTCTTTTCCTCTTATTAAGACTAAATTTTATTAACCCAATTTCCGATATGGGTTTTCCAATAAAGGTATTTTCTATTTTCAAACTTTTATTTTCGAAGAACAATTTCAAATTGCGAGGAAATAATTTATTGATGAAGGGTAGAATGCTACACCACATGCTTCCACGATATGCTTCTCTTTAAATAATACAGTAGCGTGTGTTGTACACAACTTCCAGTTCTAACACACACCACAACCATTCAAACTAGCTGTTATGAATAGTAATACCCACTTTTTGAAATTTTATAAATTTTATCTTTCAAAATGGACTTCATTTTTGGATTCTTAATATCAAAATTAGCTTAGGGTGACTTTTTTTATTTTTCTGAAAACAATAAATTTTTAATGAATAGTGAAAAAAACACTGAGTTTTAGTTTAAAACCAAATTTTTTTAATTATTTATAAAACATAAATTTAATTAAGGTAAAAATAGATACATAATACCTATATATGTTCAATTTAATTCATTGGTGTTTGTTTAAAATAATTTAGATATATAGATATTTTATTTTACTTTTCACGGTCTTTTACCCACCTCCTAGGAGAATTTGGAAATTCACATAAAACATAATTTTACCACTTCTGTGAGTGAAATTTCAAAAATCGGAGAGACACGGTTAATATCAAGAAGTAAAATTTGGTTCAATAAGATAAAAATAAGTTTGTTTGAATGTTAACTTTTTACTTTTATTTACCATGGTTAAAAGTAAATAGGGTAATTAAGGTTAAAAATGATATTAATATTACCCTAAAACATGTCCTAATTCTATTGGACAAGTTTATCTCAACCAAAAATAACATTAGTAATAAAATATTATCATTTAGGTCCACTTGGATTAGATTAGGACATTTATTATAATTTAATTCAAAGAAGAGTTAAAATAGTTAAAATCAAAGTTTAATTACTAAAAAAAATTAATATGGGGTTATACATAAGATAAATTCGATTATAAATATTAATTAGAAATATAAAACTATTTCCTATATAAGTGAGTTTTATTTATAATTTTTAGACATTAAATAACTTATTTTAATTATGACACAATGTTTATGCAGTAATTACATAATTAATGAAATATTAAAATAATTGATATTATAAATATCATAATAATTGTAATTTGAGACTTTTTATGAATTACACTAATTTTATAGATTAATATGAAATATTTTGATTGGTGATATATATATTTTTCGAATTAATAATTCTTTTATAAATTTATCAAAAACAAAATACCCGATAGTGTCAAAATTGAAATAAATGAGTTTTTAGAACAAATATTATATTATTAATTGATATTCTATTCCTAAAAATATAAGGATCGACCAACGGACTTATATAATGATATTTTTATCATTAATGGATCTCTTGGGGGTTTCTTGGAAGAATATAGTATGTTTATTAAATGTATAATATAAAAATACAAAGAGACATGGTAAATGTCAAACTATTTAACTAATAGTTAAATATAAATGATAAGGTTAATATAGTGACCCAAACTTGTATGAAATCTATTGGTAGAAAGGATTTCGACCCATACCCACCTTAACCTTTAAATAATACACTTTTTAGCCATTAGAAACCGAATATGAATTTATTATAAAATAATATTTCTAGCTTTTCCAAAGGTGCCCCTCACCCCTCTTATAAAAGGGAACTCCCCCTTCTCTCTAATTCACACCCTAAATGCATTTTGGCTTAGCCAAAAACTGCCCAAATATTCTATAAACATCCCTAAATGCAACCTAGAGGCCTTATTTTGTTCATAAATCCTTCCTATGGAGGCCTTTTGATCAAGCCAAAAGGAAGAACCAGAAGAAGAGGTAAAGTTTCAACCACCATCTTTCAAGTTCATTTCTTCTTCAACTTATTCTTTCATTGTTATTCCCATTCTAAAATAATACATCCATTTTCTTATATATATACTGTGATATTATTATAAATATGTTACAACCATATTTATTATTCTATCCATCCTTTGAATGACATGTCACCATACGTGCGTACGTACGACTTACTGTCTCCACGTCGTGGTGTAATTATTATTGAAAAAATTATTATTTGGATGGGTATAATAATGATGCATAATTCATGTAAATAAAAAATATAACATGATAATGATTCTGTATATATGATATACCATCCAATTATATATTATTTTAATACCAAAAAATGATATTGTCGCTCGTACGTACGTACGGACTACCGTCTCCACGAACGCGATGAGATTCATTCCCCATCGTATCCATTCATGAATAATTATCATTTAATGATTGAAGATAATGTTTGAGGACTTTATATCATATAAGATATGAATATGATACAACCCATCCATAACAAACACGTCTTATTTAACAAATCCTATTAAAGAAAACGAGTAAGTTAACACCCGAAACAACGATAATAATATGATATTATTAACAAAGCAATGTTAAAAGATCATATATGATATAATATTAATTTAAATGATTCCTGTATAATTTAATAACAATTATTTCACCATTATATATAAGGATAACCGATCCTCAACCTAGGAAAAGTACAATGTAAGTGTTTATTTCACAATCTCTTCATTATCCGAGGTTGATTATACATAATTATCTACTATGACCTCTTTATCATCCACATCCATGTTTCTTAAAAATGTATTTCAAAACATTATTAAAATTTTACAAAATATTGGTTAAATTCATTTATACCCTTGTTTGATTTTTTATAAGAAATTTATAACGGAATCTTTTAGTCATTTTCCAAACAAGGTCATTTTTAACCTTTTCGACAATCTAATAAGAATATTTTCAAAGTAAATATTTAATTTCATAATTATAGGACTTCTAAATGATTTCAAAAAATATATACTTCTCTCAAATAGTTTTTATTTCATCTATGTAAACATCCTTTGATGGATTTTAAGCTTATTTGAAGTTGATTTATTATGATACAAAACATCCATATTGTTTTGAAGTTTTTGTGATATGTCTGACTGTGTATGTGTTATTTTTATACCATTCATGGTTTATGGAGAATGTATTTACATTTAGTATGCTAGTTTTAATATGAATGTTTATTTTATTTTTAAACCTATTCATATGAGGAATGCATTGGACTTAGTAAGTGATGGGTGCAGCCTGCTATAGCTTCTCGATGCATCAGTAGGTCTCATTAGACATACTAGTGTCTTGGAACAAGGCCTTGCAAAATCTTATTTGTAGTCATGGCACGAGACCTTGACTATGTGGTTATGATAGTCTAGAATTATGCATTCCATCATTTTGAAAGTGGTCATTGATATTGCATGTGATTATTCGACTAGTAAAATATCCATGTGAATAAGTAAATGGAATTATTTGATTTTATTTCTACCATATTATGATGAAGTTCAAGTTTAAAAGGGTTTTGTTTTTTTCGTACATTTCCTTAAATGTTTTTGCTTCCTTATGAATGTTTCTGCTATATTGTTATCCTTACTAGTCATTTGAGCTCAACCCTTTCTATGTTTTATTTTTCCCAGAATGTGAAGAAGTATTTTATGAATGACCTGAAGGGACAGTATGAGGGGATATGAATGTGGAATATGGAGACTATGTTGTTGTAGTTTTCATTTTATGATGTAATGTAAACTTTATGAATGTATCTAGTTATTCCAAGGCTACTAAACCAATCATTCTTTTGAAACTTGATCTTTTGAGATCATGCCAATGGTATGTAATATTGCACTGACTCTGGGTAACTGGGGTCGGGGCGTTATATCATAGCTGGTGTCCTCCCTAATACTCATATGTATAAACTGATGCATATCACCACTATAGGTGTCAACTATATATAGAACCACTTGTCCTTCCTCCCCTCCCCCACATCTCAAAACATCCATCCATGCTCATAACACATCACAATAGTAGTAAATAACATTGAAACTGGGACATTGGGCCTGAACATTTCCTTCTTCACTCACACACAACAATCTCCCACTAATCCAAAGTAGAAGTCACTTTTCCTTACAACAATTAGTGTAACTCAGAACCCTATAATGCTTTATTTTTAATCAAACAAGCAACAATTGAATCTAACTCTAATTAATGGATTCACTAAATAAGCATAACTACATCCCATTGATTACCATCAGTTTACAATAGCAATGACCATATTCATTTACATGAATCTTTATCTTTTGATAAATAATTTTCAATTAATCCCATTTTTTTATTTACCAATTTTTGTCAAGAAATTGATTCAAAAAATCAATCATAAATGTCACACTATGTAGAAAAAACAATAGGAAATCTTTTTTCCATGGTATAAACCAAGAACATAAGATCTATTCCAATTCATTAATCTAGTGAAAATTTTTATTAGGTCAATTTCATTATGATATGGTGGGTAAAACATGATAACTCTACAACTACTTGTAAATGAATATAGAATCCTTGAATCCCATTCCCCAAAAGTTTTCTAACATTCATTAATAAAGAATTTTCCATGTCAATAGATCTTGATCACTTTTCCCACAAAAAATCCATCAACCTGTGGTTGCTGCAAAATCACTGCATTAACCAACAGACAATAAATATCCATATGAAAAATGGAGAACACATGTCATAAAATTTAAAGAAGAACAAGAGATTAATGACCAAAGAAACACTATTATTGAGGTAGATAATATGTTCTATTGATGAAGGACCAAAACATTCTGCTTGCTCCAAAACATGGGGTGTGCATGAAAAAAAACATCAAGGGGAAATGATCCAAGGATTATAGTTTGATCACACAACTCATATGGGATAAAGTTATATGTATCCCTCAAATCGGGATAAATGAGAAAAAAATAATGAAGGGAAGGTGCCTGATATTGATGATTTATATCTGAGACTAATGATATTTTAAATGGAATAGTATTTCTATTAATGCAGATTACATTAAACTAAATAAATTGACAAACTATTGGAATACAGACCTATAGGAAATTTAATATAGTACTTATGGTGTATGAATTATCCTAAAATACCTTAAAACAACGATTTTATAGGATTTAACATACATGTAAAAATCATACGGTTGAAATTATAAGAAGGTGCAAACACTATTCACTAGTCGTTCTAGACACACTTTTGCACCTACTAACACTAATAGATCGGATGACTCAACGACATATCAGAAGACTCGCCGACACCGATAGATGAAGATGAATCACTCAAAATGATAGAAAAATTTGACTCAACGACAATGATATATAAAGATGAGTTACCGAAAAAGATAGATGAAGATGAATAACTGACACCAATAGATGAATATGACTCACTGACACCGACAAATGAAGATTACTCACCGACACTGATAAATGAAGATGAATCATCGACACTGAAAAATGAAGATGACTCACTGACACCGATCGATGAAGATGAATCACTTGAAATAATAGTTTAAGATAACAGACAGACACCGAGTGCTGACAATGACTCACCGAAATAGATTTTTGAAGAAGACTCTCCAATACTGATAGATACATTTGACTCACAAGCACTAATATTTGAATATGATTCAAAAACATCACTATTTAGAAAGTTGAGAACACTATTAAATGAATTGTAAAATTGGAAAAGTGTCAGAATAAGTCACCTTGACCTCCTAGAAGACATCAAACACCAAATTTCTGAAGAGGAATGGATCCGAGAGGTATGATCGATTTCATTTAAATGGCTTATTAATTTAATGTATCATATTTTTTGATATACTTATAAAAATGTCTTATAAACTACCAGTCTATATATGATGATTTCTTATTATTATCTTTTATAAGATGGGTATGGCATTTTATTGTTATGATCTTTTTCTCATACCCTTATGCTCATGTTATACTTATATATCTCTGTTACTAAACCTTACTGAGAACATAGATCACTACTTTCTATGTTTCCATTCAAATAGCTATGATGATATACATTATGTATGATATTTTTAATAAGGTTTCAAATAATGAAAATTTTGTTCGAATATAATGTATCTCACTAATGTACCAGTGATTATGTTTCTAGGTTTCAAAAGGTACTAAATTTATATGGTCTTTGGATATATTTTATTCCACAAGTGTTTGAGGACACATTTTCGAGGACGGATGAATGCCATGATAAATTGGAAACAATTATGTCATGTCTAATTCCACACTAAACTTCTTCAATAACATGTCAATGCTTATTCTGTGACATAATAAGATTAGTCTCTCAGATATTTCATTATTAATCTTGATCTTAATAATGTATATTTCATCACCTATTTCCTTCATGGAGATACATTTTTACAAACTATACGACTTTTATTTCATTTCCAATATGTATAAAGTAATCAATATATAATATTATGGAAAATAAAAAACTAAAAAAACTAATAAAATTATCATGGATTAAACATGATCTTTGTAACACTCAATGTCATTATGGATTCATTATACTAAATATTTTTTCACATATATACTTGATTTAATACCAATTTTTCATTTCAACTCATAATTAATTTTGGAATCCATTAGAGTCTCAAACATTTTAGGTCACTTCATAGATAAAGCTTCTTGAATATTACATTTAAGTAAATATATGTTAAATTTTGTCTTTAAAATCTCATAATCATTCTTACAATGATGGAATATATAACTCTTATATATTTTTCAATGGAAAAGAATGAAAATTTTTTATATTAGTCCACAACATGATGGTGTCTAAAACATATTTTAAGAAATCATTCTTTATTTGTAATTATATTATCATTCATGTCTATTTTCTACTTAAATACACATTTTAACTATAATGTTTTATATCCCCATGATGATATTCTAATATAATAATTCTTTTATAGTTCTAGGAATCTATTTTCTAATTCATTGATCTTATGAACGTGGAATAATTTTTTCCACATTATTCATTAATATGGGTTATAGTTTCTTTATAAAAAACTAATAATTGATCATCATCCTCATTAAATAAAAAACCATAAAATTCTAGTTCAAAATCCTCTTTAGTAGTCCTATACAGTACTACTATCTCTAGAATGTAATCAACTATGGGGTTTGTGGATTTTGTTCCTTTAAATATTTTGAATTCCTTAATCTAATATATTATCATATTCAATGTCATCCCAATTATCACACGTATATATGTGCATCATATCAATGAATATGGTTTTTCATTTCTCTATTGACTTTTTTATATGGTGTCTTATAGGTAAAAAATCATTATTTCATTATGGTGTCCTATAATGGTACACTTTGTGCAACTAGGTTCATGTTTTTTATCTTATAGAGAAGAATTACTCACAACACCAAAAATGTGTGTATTATAAAAAATGTTTCTTTCCAATCAAGATTAGTTATTTTATACTATCATCGAATTTAATTTCCACTCAGTTAATAATTTTGATTGCATTTTGTAATTCATATCCCCAATAGGATAATTGAAAACTCATTTAACTTATCATTGATTATACCATATCTGATAATGTGTGGTTCATTATTTCTATTACAATTTTATGTTGACATATTTATGGAAGTGTGTGTTGTGAAAAAAAATCAAAACTATAAAAATTAAACATTGAAATATTGATTAATATATTATCCACTAGTTTCCAAGGGGATTCTAAAAGTCTTCTTAAAAACATGGTTCTCTTATTCATTCTTTTAATCCCTGAACATGTAAACAGAATCTAGCGTATACCTCATCATAATGACATATCCATATATATTAATTTTTTTTAAAAAATTATTATTAATTATTTCCTATAACATGCCTCAATATAAAGTCTTCCACACATCTTAGTATGAATTAATTGATTAATAACATTGGGCCTTTCACAGTATCCACTTTGTGGGGATTTTTTAATTGTTTTATTATAATGATGCAAACCATACACCTTGTGGGATGTGTTTAATAGAATCTAAATGTACATCATTGTGTGTTTTAGTCAAATTAAAATTTTTACATGAAATACTCTATTGTACCAATTTTGGGAGTTATTTGATTAATGTAAAGTAGTTTAATTATTTTTTATCACCTATTTCATGTAATCTAGCACATAAAGACCATCATTTACATTCTGTGTAGAATACATAAATTATTTATTTATTAAAGTATAAGATTTTATTTCTAGGAAATGAAAAAAATCAATCTATATCAAGCCAGGATGAATTAATATTTTTTTCTTTGTTTTTGGACAAAATTAAAATATATCAAAACCATGATCATTCTTATTTTCAATGTGAGGTATTAGTTTCTAAAAGATACATCATAATGTTTACATTAGTATAGGGGTCTCATATATACATCCCTTAGTCAATTACTCTAAATAAATATGGTTCACTTATTTGAATATATATGTTAGAACCAACCGCTATATTATTATTTCAAACATAGAAAATAATATGCTAGTAGAGAATAATGGAGAAAATAAAGATTAAAATTTAAATTAATATAATTGAAGAAATAATTTTTTCCAATGTCCATAAAGAAGAAGAGGTTAGTTCTTTAGAGGAATGAATGAGATGAAGAAAAATAGAAGGGTTGATGAAATTAAATGATAATGATGAAAATTATTTCATTGGATGAGACAACATGAATATTAATAATGAGATTGATTTATCAATTATATGTATAGTTTCCTTAATGAGAATGAAGTTTTTCATCTGTTTGGGAACCAGGGATATATGAAGATGTTTAATGGGGACTCTAATGGTGATGCATCAATGCACATGTGTTGACCAATGACTCTTACTAACAGACCAATGAATGATATAACAATTTCCAAAGATAGGGTAAGTGATAAAAATCTATTGTTTATAAATAGAATAATATGGGTAAATTTTATATTTGGAAATATATTTTAAAAGAATTTAAAGATGGACAAATAATAGTATAATGCACGTTACTTGTATCTTTAGTAATGATATTTATAATGTTTGATAATAGTGAATATACTATATTTTTAACTATATAGATTATATATAAAGTGAATTATACTATGGAATTTATTGTTTATTATATGATGATTCTGACAACACATTGTGTGAGGATAGACGATGGATATAAATATTCAATTTTTTCTATTATGTCCAATGATATGTATATATAAATAAAATTATTTTTTATTGATATAAACCCATACAATATTATAATTGTGGGATATTATAATGAAATTCATCAAAAACATATTGACATTTTTTGTCATATAATAGTTTTTAAAATCATGATGGGAGTGTTCAATCATATAGATGTGAATAAGACAGTCATGTGTGTAATTTATTTTAAATAACATGGATCCTTAATCATATGAATGTTTTAATTTTTGTGTGGATTATTGGATGAAATGGACAAATTTAAATACCCTAGATTCCATTGGTAATATGTTGTTTCATAAATTTGTTTCAAGAATATTTTTATTCAATTACGCTACAGAGTATCTTGGAATTCTCAAAATACTTATTTAAAATAAAAATAATAATATCCATTATTTAATATCATATGGTGATACATATTTATAATAATTAATGGAATAATTAGAGGATTTAGTGGATAAAGATATCTTCAATTATATTTTTAAACCTATGAAGTATAATAACAATAATATTAAACTCATTTAACTAATGTTATAAAAAATAAATATTACATTTCTATTTCTGATATCGATGAAGGATTCCTAGTTTTCAACATAAAAAACATAACATTTCAAAGGGAAATACTATATCCATATATAATTAATAATTTTTTTTCTATATAATTGTATAGAATTATAACAATCTCTTAACAACATAGACTCATAAACAACTAGTATATAAGTATGGACATTTTCTACCACTCTATCCTTATTTTTTCACATTATACCATGATCATCATCCATGTTAACCCCCTATAGAAACAATTCTTATAACATCTTCCATTATGACCTATGAAAATAGAACATAAAAATAGTGATATCAAATTATTTGTATGGGTTCAGACAACCATTATCAATTGAAATTTATTAATGATAATACGATGATAATATGGGTATGAATGCATAATAAATGTAGATCAGAATAAAATAACAACACACATACCCATCAATAAATATATCATGCAACATAAAAAACATGGAATAAGGCATTATCATTTTAAGTAGTCATCTGAATCAATAGTCATGAGACATGTGATATTAATCATTATCTGGGAATCATTAAAAACCAATAGAAAGGTTAAATAAAATATATACATTAATATGAGTTTTGTTTCCATTTCAATTTTACATTACATAATATAAATTATATAACTATATGCTAGGAATACATACCCAATACATTGAAGGGATGTCACAAACCCGCCCATCCTTGGTTCATCACCGAACCACCCATTGTTGGTATATAACATAATATCTCATCATTTTTATAAAACACAACCACCATTCATTATAAATAATAACAACATACTAAAAAATAATAATGTAAATAAAGCATTGAATTAGTTATAAAACACATAAAAACAGCCACAATCATGTTCATAACATGATTATCTAGTGGAAAAGGGACAATTTTAATAACAATCACTTTAATAAATGATTAACCCATTGAAAAGTAACGTGTTCAATGGTTCTCATAATCCTAATAGATAAATTTTAATCATGGAGTCAAAACCCAATAAACATAGGTTACTTCATCTGAAAACATTATCTGTGGAAATTGATTAATGGAATCTTTATTAAAATATCATAAAAATTCTTAATGAACATAAATATTTTAAAAATTACATATAAACAATTTTTGGAAAAAAATTTATTTTTAGAAAATAATATTATGAAAAAATCAATTAAAATATTGGTCAAGATGGAAGGAATACATTTTTATGTCATAAATGATAAAAATAAATATTATTTAAAAATCATTTTATAAAAGGGAGTCATATGTTTACCATTTGGAAAACGATATGAAATATATTTTTAAAATATTCCTAAAGAATATAAATGATGTTATAAATTAAAGTTAGTAAATAATTCTTTTTTAGAACAAATATTAAAAATCCTTTTAGAAAACATGGATATGTAATAAAGGGATACAAAATATAAAAGATATTGCAACATTAGTATCACATTGAATCAATATTCAAGATATTTTATCGATCAACAAGTGTGGAAATGGATGATAAAAATTCTAAATGAATTCATAAAAAGTATATAAAAATGATATTTGATTCAAAAAACAAATAGTATTTTTTTAATTAATGGAACCATAAAAATAAACAATCTAGACAGAATATATATATAGATATAAAATTCATTTTCCATTTAACTAGTATTTTTAATCATAAGCCTCATAAAAGAAAAAATTGATATTAATAATTATGAATAATGATAAGAATTATTTTCATTACATTTCATATCAATGGGATAATAAATACACCTCATTATTGAATATAGGTGGTTAATATTTCAATATTCGTTAATGAAGGTAAATTGTGGCGAAAACCATTATGATATTGATAATCACTTCAATAAAACCTAATTAATGTGATAAAAGCGTACATATTTTGAAATCAAAATTATTTTTAATTAAATAATAATAAATTACATATGTTGTAATTATTTAAACCACACAATAAAAATAAAAGGGGAATATATTCATATGTATTATAGACATAAAATTGTGATTAAAAAAATTTACAATGATCTTATCATTGGACTGAGAAAAAATCAATGACATAATTATGTGTGAAATTGGTAAATTCCAAAAAGATAATAAGAAATTTAAAATGAAATATTCATATGAAATTTCATAAATATTCATTCAATTAAATATTTAATGACTTAAAAGTTAAAAAAATGGAATATAAATTTAGTTAAGAAACCCATTACATCAAGTCCAAACATTCCATGTATTTCCATTAACTCTTATAGTATAAAATTATATTAGTTATATAATTTCATAAGAAAACAATATATTTTTAGTAATTAATAATTAAATAATTTATTACATTTATTTTTAATATAATATTAAAATATATAATCAGTAATGTTCATGTAATTTGTGTTGAGGAAATTTGGTTCGTTGTTTCAAAATAGATTTGGTGTGTTGACCATGGTAAAGGAGGCCATCATTTCATGATCTCCATAAAAATAGTCATGGATTTATTATCATATTTATATATTATCAATTTGTTCATGTAATCCTTACGTAGGGGTCATGCTAATATTGTATATAGGTATGAGTAATTATCATTATTTCAATCTTGTAGATGGTAGGTCATATTTAGTCATTAATAATATATGATGGTTATGAGTAATTTCCATCATTTCAATCTTGTAGATTGTAGTTCATATGTATGCATTAATAACATTTCCATTTCATATGATCATTATTGATTGAATGTATGTATTATTTTATCATTCCAAAATGTTTCAAATATCAAAAATACAATTGAATTATTTTCAATATAAATTTATGTATCATCCATGTGATCTGGTGATGGAAAAATAGTCACATATATTCATGGAAGGCGATAGTACACATGAGGTTAAATGAAATTTTAATTCTTCATGGGGTTGAATGGTATAAAATAAAATTATATATTTTTTTCAGAATGATAAATATTTTTTAATATCATATATATCTCATGTATATCAAATAAGGTCATTAAAAAATCTTTTTAACTTCCATTTAATTAATTAGTGAATTCTCCTCGATTCAATATTTTTATTTAGAAATGATCACTATTAATAGTGATGTCATAAGAATGAAAAAGATATCAATCTTATAAATAGACATTATACTGATAGACTATACCCCACAATTTAAAATTAAAATACATAACCCCATAAGATATCACAAAGACAATAAAATCAAGTTTAATTACATTAGATGTACTATCCCTATATAATATGTAGTCTATAGTACAAACATTTTATTTCGGATCGTCCATGATAATATATTCGATGAAATAAACCAATTTCCACATGTTTTGGTGAAATCCAACAAATTTTATATTCATTAATTTAATCCTCTAATCAAAATATGATATTTCTCTTTGGACCACCCACAATTATCATCATTGGAGTCCATGAGAGGTAATCCTTCAACTATGCTATCAGCATCCACTAAAGGGTCCATAATCAGTATAGAATTGTCAACTATTACATCCCTAAGTATAATATTATATCCAAACCTGTATTTTTATACAATATACCCTTGTTTTTCTTGATTTTTTCTTCATGGAAGACCTTGTTCGTACTATTTTAGGAAAATGAGTGTAATCCATCCACTCTTGGGGTTATATTCCTATGTTCAAAATATAGCTCAAAGAATTCCGACTACCCTTATCCCCATTCATCCTTATTGGGTAGTGACTTTTTCTATTGATCCATACCTATTATCTATCCACTATGAAGAGTATATCACTATAAAAAATAAATCAAACCCATTATTTCCTTTTTCCCAATCCATCTAATCCCCAATCTGCCTTTTTGAACAACATTGTTTATATGTATTCCCCTCAATATTCACCCCATTTTTAGGATTGCGATGTTTAAATTTTTTCATGATCCTCAAATAATTTAGACTATTAATTTAATTTAACTAAACATTCTTCATGGATAATTAAACTTTCATATAAGACTCTTCTATATTGTAGATATTTTTCACGCACTTGCCTATCTCTTAGGCCATATCCTCAGTAGGATCACGGACCTGTCTTACCACCACTTTATATGAAGGAGCATTCATTTTCATATTGATTGGGATTAAGAAACCACCATCATGCGCCACCTTGATCTACCCCGAGACAAACCTTTTCCTTCATCATAATTTCATCACCTAAATCACACCTCAATTGCTCATTTATTTATTTATCCCAAGGCTTTGGGTCCCTTCTTCTTCCATCTTTCCATATTAATTTTGAGTGTTCCATCTGGTATGGTTTGAAGTAATCCCCCTCAAGGCCATCATGGTTTGCAGAGTCCCTTGTATTTGTAAACTAGATAGCAAGTTATGATGTCCACTATGTTATACTGAAGACAAAAGCACCAGTTCACCTTAGGATGCATAATATTCTATCCATGATTCGATGATAACTTTTTATTTACAATTATATTCTTTTTTAATTTTTATATATACCTAATCAAAAAGATGATTAGAAACATCAACCTCTACATAAATTAGTGGAAATAGGATGAATCATGAAATCCACTATATTTTCATAGCATAAGTAATGACCAAATTGTTTTCAAAGTATACAAAGATTTTGTTGTTTAGGATGGGTAGTGGGAGTTTAGGGATATATTATATGTTAATAAAAACGAAGAATCATGATTCATTTGGAAATAAATGGTTAGCTAGAGAATATAAAATAAGAACCTATTACATTTATGAGGATATTTAGATCATGAAATAACCAAATAATCTATTCATTCAACCATGGTCGTGATATTACTTTTTTAGTGAAACCCCACCACCGTGTGTTTGTGTAACCTCCAGGATCGGAATACAAATTGATCAAAAATTCAATTGAAGGCAATTGATGTCAGAATCAAGCCACAATGATTATTTTGAAGATATAAGAAGCATTATTTATGTTTGATGGTGATAGAAAAAGATGAGAAGGTCCTACAAACATATCCGGGTATTTCAGGCTATGGGATCTCTAGAGACATCCGAAGAGAACCAAGATTCGAGAATTAGAGGGAGGAGGGTGATGATTCTTTAAGGAATATGAGAGTTGAAAACCTCTACCCAATGATGAATAGGGGTCGGGATATTATCCATCTATGTCTAGGGAATCCCCAATATGGATCTGATACGGGATAGAAGAACCTATTTAATGAAAAAAATCACATCACACAGTGATGCAGTACTCTCCCGCACACATCAGTTACAATAATATTTCTTTAATAAAATTGAAACTAAAAAATATTTATTATATATTATATTTAAATAATTATAAATATATTACATGTAAAATTATTATAATTTAAATTTATCATTACAGAAACTCATTATTGGGGATGATAGAAATTTAATGACTTCAGTTTGCAATGTGGTAATCCCCCACACACATGAAATATGATTTCATATTGGATACGATGCAAGAAGATATGGATTTATTAGAAAAAATAAACATAATAAAATATTAATTTATCATATTTATTGGTGTTGATTTATTTCATGGTTAAATAATAACATGTGGATTTGGGCGATGAAAAGAAATAAAACAACTAATGTTAAAATGTTTCATCTTCTCTAGAAAATATCCTTTCATTTTCACCAGAAGACTTAATTAGATGGATTTATGAACATAAAGAACATCTTATATGATATAAGGGAAGTGAATATGTGATTTTAGGTGGTATTGGATGAACTAAATGGTGTTATCAGTGTGATAAGGTTATTAGAGTGGGTTTCATTTTATAAGTTGGTGAGTGGAACCGTTGCAATATTTGAAAATAGAAAATTAAGCCCATGTTTTTAGCAATACACAATATTTAAAAATAGGCCATTAATTAACCTTATATATTAAAAGGTTATAAATATTTCAATAATCTTTTTCATAGGTTTTGGATCATTGTTAAATTGTATTTTGTTTAGTTTAACCCTGCGTAAATCAGTTTTCACCATAACAATGATAAATAATATTTAATAAATTTACTATTCACTACATTCATAATTTATGTTTATCTTATTTGATAATAAATATTTTCATGATTAAAAATATGTACCCTATTTTATCAAATTATAATCATATTAAGGGAAGTTTTTAATTTTAAACAATATATATTAAAGTGACAAAAAATACTGTTTTCCAGGAAGTGTTTTTTAATGAAAAATATGTTTTCATATAAAATATATGAATAATAATTATCATTATATGAAAATAAATTAATATCTATTAATATAAATTTTATGACCTAAATTTAAAACGTTTATCAATAGGTGTTAATTTAAATAATTAAAATGGATAAACTATATGAACATTCAAATATATTCAAGAAAACGCCTTTTTTAAACCGTAAAATAAACTTATTATAAAATTCAATATAATGTTTATTAAAATAAAATTAAATGAAATAAATTTCACTCAATTATGCTTATGCTAATTTTAATCATACTAAAGACCTAATGGGATGTTCCAATTACATAATTCATCAAAATTAATTTATTGTTTTAGAAAAATTGTTAATATTTTTCTATTCACTAAAAATCAATATATTAAAAATAATAACAAAATATAACCACAAAATATTAGTGGTATGATGATTTAAAAAATGAATTTCATTGTAAAAAATGTTTTTTCATAAAATACTAATAAATTATTTATTATATTTCCTAAACAAATATATAAATATCATTTTTTATGAAAACGTTTTTTTGATGAATAAATTTATAATACTAAAAATTGATTTTATATTTTCTATGATTTTGGAAGTAAATTTATCATGAGATGAAAACTTATTGATATTTTTTATATGATAGTTAATAATATTCATAACCTCTAAATTAATGGCAATGTTATAATGTTCATGCATAAATAATAATATTTCAATAGTACATGATGATTATTTTTTACATGATGATTTTTATTATATACTCTATTAAACATGTTATTGTTTTTTAAATCATGGTTTATTATATTTTCCAACTTTGAAAAATAGAATCATAAAAAATTAAAAAAATTCTCTCTAATTTATATGTCTAATGTTTTATAATATCTTTGTTATAAACCCACATCATAAAACGTGTACATAAAAATTAATTTTAATTTGTTTTAATGGGAAATGTGACGTTAATCACATAACTAGGTTTCATCATAAGAGAATATTGGTGTAATTTGATTATCTATACATGGTTTAAAATTACAAATAATCATGGTGACATACAGATATCATTGATCATAATAAAGTGAATGATCAATAAAATTTTAAGGACCTCTTAACCATAAATATTTATTGAGTGAAAAGAAGATTTATACATCATAATGTAATATACTATGACAATATCATTGATAAAGATCCTTTTCCTAGAGTGTAATATCCTAATATAGTATATTTTTTTATTTTAGAATCAAATTTTTCCAAGATTTATTTATATGAAAATAACCCCAAGGGTATGTTGTACACAAAGGTGATATTATCATTAGGTACAATAAACACTATATTGTCTTATGTTACATTCACTACATAATTAGTTCAATAAAATGTATTTAATGAATGACTATATCTTAGAAAATTACATTATTCTAATAATTTTCTTATTTAGAATTATTGTTATCAATTATTAGTTTTAATGAAATTTTTGAAAAGGAACAATTAGATTTTGAAGATGTTACTCACATAGGTATTTATTTTTCTATGGGTACCAATTAAAGATAAATGAATATAGAATCGGATTAAATATAAATAAAATGCCTTAATAATAAACGATCAGTATTCACAAAAGACCTTTTAGGATAAAAAGTTAAATTAATTTCAATGATAGGATTATATTAATTAAATTTATAATTTATATATTTAATTGAATAGTTGGAAATTGATCCAATATTTTTTATAGGTTAAAGATAAGAATAAAAATAATAAGGAATAAAATGATGTACTTTATTATTGTATTATTTGCCACATTTTAATTGTGCAGTTGTTTTAAAAACAATAAACATTTTTTTATTTTATTTTTGAAAAATTAAACATAAATTTAAAATTTATTATTTAAAAATTACCATACGTCTCATTTTTTGTGTTTTTTCCAAGAATTTTCATTTTTATATGAATTGTGAAAAACATGATTTTAACTGAAAATGAAATTTATGTGGGAATAATTTAAATGGTAAAATCATATTTCTATTTTTAATGATTCATGGGATAAATTTTATATATATTAACTCAATTTAGGTCATTAGAATTTATATTATTTTAAATTTTCATATAAAATAAATTTAATAATATGAAAATTTCTTTTTTATAACACTACATTCCCAGCATATCAGTGGGAGTAATATTAAATTTATTTCCACCACGTTACATTAATTTTGGAAAATTAATTCCATATTTCGAATAAAAATAATTTTTAATTTAGTTTATTATAAATTTTAATGAAAAAATATATTAGTGAATGTAATTAATGTTATTTAGAGTGATTAATGTCTGACTGAGTTATCTTAGTAGTTAATAATTAATAATAAGGTTCTATATGACCAACAAATATAGCAACAATAGACTTTATTTACCTTTTAACCATGATCTATTACATAAATATGCACATAAAAAATAATACATTGAGGGTTACAGTATCATTAGTAAATTAAGTATATTATATAACAATTTAAAACCCAAAAGAACAAAATTTTTATTGAAATCTATAAAGTCACGGAAATTCCAGGTATTTTTTTAAATATATGAGAATTTTACGAGTCTGCGAAAACTGAAGGCGTATGATTCTGATGCCCACTGTGCCCAGAATGAATTTATATTATTTTTTTCAGGTATGTTCAGTTGAAGTACGAGCGAGTTTTTGTAACATATGAACTGGTGCTCGGAATTGAAATTTGAGGACAGCGTCGAACTTGCAGAGCCGATATTCCCTTAAGGACGCCTTCACCTCGACCTCAGTAGGTCGAGGGTGAAAGATAGATTTTGGGGGTTTTTCGTGGGAATGAAAAATCAAATCAAATCAAGTTTTATTTTATTTCTAATAAACCTTGCATGTGAAGGCTATAGAGGTGGGGACCATGAGGGGTTAAAACCTCCCAACTTGAATGCTCGATGGTGGGGACCAACTGAGCCTAAACCCCCAAAATTTGATTTCAAATCTGGGGACCTTCCAACCCTTGAACCTCCCACTTAAATTTGGGAAAGTCTCTTGAACAACCCCCCCACTTTAATTATGTCATAACTTCTATTTAATTATGCCAATTAAATGATTACAACCTGATGGTGACAATAATTAACATATTAAATCAAATTTTATGTTGGCACCTCATCCTTTGAGAGAGGATTTTTGGGTTGGAAAAGGAGAGGGGAGAACTTGTGGGAGAGCTTCTCCATTGAAGAACGCCAACAAAGAACACTTCTCCTTCGAAGAATATTTCTCCAAACTCTGTCGAAGGATCTCCAATAATGAACTAATTGACGATCGGGGAAATGCTGATGTCACTTAGTTCATCCCTTCCAACATCAATGAGCAATCAATGAAAGGGATTGATTCTATGTGTTTAATAATTCCCATATTCTTCCCTTCTAAATAAAGAATGCAGATCAACTCCCTCTAACTAGTTGATCCTCAGATTTATTCTTTTGGGGTTTGGGAATAGTGATTGACAGAGGTTTTGGGGTTTATGGTTTTAATTATCTTCAATGCAAATTCTTGATTCAAAATTTGTGAACCACTTGTTACCGCTCTAATGCGGAGAGTGCAGGCCAAACAAACATGGCCCGAACTCTCGGTATTTCCTAATGATTCTTTGTTGCGTTCTTTTGAACGAAGGTGACAATGAGATCGTGCCGCCCTATGTAAGAGAACCATGTATTGATGTCGCATCGGTGAAGGATGGACATCCAGGTGAACTGGCCGACAGTGGAGGCACGACGCACGACATTGCCGCCCAACCCTCCATGAAAGACCACTGCCTCGTGGCCCCGCCTCGCTGCCCCGCGACACCGCCGCACCACCTCGTGGATCCACATGTAACATCCCAAGTATGTGATGAATAATATATATTCTTATCTATGCCTATTTATGAATTAGATAGTGTTTTAGAGGCTTAAAATGAGAATAAATCCAATCTTAAGCATGGAATACTCTAATATTTTTAAAATATTGTTTTACCACATTTTGATGGCGAACCATTTTTAAATCTAAATTTTGACAATTTTATAAAGTATATTTTTCAAATTAAAATTATTCTTTAGGATTGGGACATTGAAATTTACTTTGTATAAATTTCTGGTATTTTTATGATAATGTTCATTTTAATGAATAGTGAAAAGTGTTGTATTTTAATTCAAAACCTCTTTTTAATCTAAGATATTCATATAGTTAGATTATATTTTTAATTGGGTATGAAGTGAAATTAGAATATATTTTTACCATTTAATCCATTGGTGGTCATTGAAATTAATATCACTTTGAGATTGGATATAAACGAGTGTCAATATTTTGATAGGTATTATTTCTTAAAAACACGCTATTTGATTTGACAGTGGGATTTAATTATAAAATTAATTAATGAAACTTCTATATTATAAATTTGGTAAAATAGACATCATTTTTTAATTCGGAATATCAAATATAGCTTAGGGTGAATTTTTTGTATTTTTCTGAAAAACCTTAATTTTTTATGAATAGTGAAACCACAAAGTGGTAGTTACAAAAATAGATTTTTAGTTTAAATGGAACTTTACCCCTTTTGTGATTTGAATTTCAAAAATCCAATATAAATGATTTCAATTATTAAGTAAAATTTGGTTCAATGGGATAAAAATAATTTTTGATCAAAAGTAACTTTTAAGTTTTATTAATCACGATTAAAGCGCAATTACTGTGATTTAAGGTAAAAATGATATTATAATAAAATTAAAATATCTAGACACTTGTCCTAACCCTATTGTATGATTCATGGCCGACAAATACAACCCATGGGTCGATTTCTCAGACCCCATAGAGCCACTTGGGTAAGATAATCACATTAATGCCTTTTAATTAAAGTAAAAGTAAAAATGACACAAACAAGTATTGTTTTACTATAACAATTTTTAAATGGGGTTATACAGGTCAGATTTTTAACTATAAATAGTCATTGGAAATATAAAAATATTTCCTACATCATAGTATTTTTTTTATAATTATTAGACATTATATAAATTAATTTATTTATGACATCATGACGATGCAACGATTACCTCATTATTTAAATATTTAAATAAAATGGAATGATAATGTAAAATCTAAGACCTACACATGTCAAAAACCAATTGGATGGGTCTATTTAGAACCCTTATCACCTTATCCTCGAAACACATCAATATTGGACCATTAAAATCCGAAATTCATTTGAAAATAAAGAAAGATTTTATACCTTTCCAAGAGTGCCCCTCCTCTCCTCTTATAAAAGGCTCCCACCTCTACCACCTTACCCACACCTATCCAGACATTGGCTCTGCCAATATCTGATCATTTTTTCTCTCCACATCCCTCTCCTCATCCTATAAGCCTTACCTTAGGTAGGAATCCCTTTAAGAAACTCTTTTGGTTCAAACCAAAGGGAGTTACCATATTTTAAGGTAATGTCTTCACTTGTGTTCTTTTGTTTTATTTTGCTTCTCCAAACCCCTAAACTCTTTTTATTCCTTTATTTTGTAACAACACCAATATATTAAATATACTACTATGTTTTTATGATAATGATTAGAGCAACACTTACACACACCTATATCTAATGGTTAAACAATATATTGTTTCTGTGGATGGAGAATTTCTGCCTCACGAAACGATGATTGTTCAATACTCTTATAACACCTTCAATGGTGGCCATTAAGATGTCACTATATTTATATATGATATATAATATGTTTATTTTTTCCTTAAACTTCTGTTTTTTTATTTACGTCATACCTTTATGGATTCCATTATTGGTAAACGCGATATCATCATTTTAGGAAGTGCGGACTACCGCCCCCTCAAAGTGATTTGATTCGTCAATACAATTTGAGGTACGTATAAAGGATATATTTAATGATATTATATATGATACCATGCTGGAATTATAATACTATTATTTATCATTATGTTTTAATTCCATTAAATATAAAATAGAAATGGAAGTAGCGTTCATGCGTACGTATGGCTTACCGTCTCCATGAACGGTGCATTTCATTTCTTACCTCTAAATGTTATGTAATATTATAAATGAATTTATATAATGGATATATATGATATATATGATATCTACATAATGAATATAATTCTGGATATAATGGATATTTTACCCCATGTACAAACTTGTAATTTTAAAGAGTTTATTTTTGACTCAAGTACCAATGATCTTTAAAACGACCATTATTAACATAAATAATTACATAGTGTTAATGACATGGAAATAAGTGATATAAAAGGAATAATGAACTTGAAAAAGGTTCTTAATCATGTAGAAATTAACTCATGTTTATTATTCAGGAGATTAAAGAATGATCGAGTCAAGTCGGACCCGACGTAAGGGACTTCGTCTCAATATCCTTTCATTGAGGCATATTTTGTTCTAATACAAGGCTTTATTTTATACAGTGTATGAACCCCTTTGACGTTTAATTTTATACAAAAGGAATATTTTTCTACGATGCGTTTTACAAAATGACAAAAAGGAATGTTTCTTTTTATGTACACGGTCACAATTACCTTTTTCACCGCCGTGAGTATTATTTGGTCTTTGGCTTCCTCAACAAGACATAATGTTTTTAAAATGAAATAAATACCATATACTCTTTTATGTGTTTTGGTATTGAAAATGGTTTATTATAATGTATTTTTTATGTCAATATATTTTAGTGATATATTGTGATCAAAGTTTGGACATGTTTTCTTTCCATTATATTTGTTTTATGTCTTATGATTTTATAATCGTACATGGAAATTTGACGGGTGGTTACGTGATAAACCATATGACGGGTGGTGCCGTGAATACTTGGATAGGTGGTTACGTTATAACCTCCAATGCATTGGGTATGGAAGTTGGTCGCATGGCTATTCCATTAATTGATATGTGTGGAAGTCGACCGTATGGTTATTCCATTTATGTATGTTTATGCCCCAAGTTACCTTTATATGTTATGTGTTCTTTAAATGGGTTTTATGGTAATCTTTTGGTTACAAATGGGTAAGTAATGATATTTTTTTCAGTGTGGAGTATTTACTACTCCATAAAGGTGAAAAGTATTACTTTGATAAAGTATTCATGGTTTACTTGTTGTTCTGAAAAAATATCAGTTTTCCTTCTTTGTGTATCCCTTACTGATATTTTTATGCTCACCCCAACTTTTTTTTTGAAATTTTTTTCACAGGACTTAATGTGGAATAGGGTCAAGGATTGGATCAAGGAAAATTAATGCTATCTAAAATATGGAACTAGACATGTTTCTTTTTAAAAGTTTTTATTTTATGGAAACATAGTAGAAGTGTCTACTTTTTAATCTTTTGAGACGTAATAGTTATATCCTAATTCTCTAAAACTGTAAACATGAAAAGATCCTCACTGTGAATTATTCATTTAATTCAATATTAAGTAAGGTTTAAGGTTGGGGCCTTATACCATCGGCCCGCAGCTCCATCTCCCCACGGCCCGGCTGCGTCGCCCAGCCGCTAGGCCGCCCCGCGACCCTGCCGCCCCGCCCGCGGCCCCACATCCCCCTCCCCCCGGCGGCCACTCCTGGCCACCCCGTGGCCCAACTACACCGCCCGCGCCCTCGTCGCACCGCCCTACGTCCTTGCCTCCCAACCCAGCGGTCCGGGCTGCACCACAGGCCAGGCCAGGTTAGTCTAACTGGGTCGTACCGAACCCAGGTCCACTACGACCCAATTATGCTATTTTTTTCATAACATTGGGACCAGCAATCTCTATGATGAACCATCACTTTCCTGGAAACCATGGAGTGAGATGGTCCCTTTAAGAATACCCCACAGAAGATTTGGATAAAGTTGGAGTACAGTTGGGTTGGATCGAGCATGAATCCAACCGGGCCCTCAGGGAAAAAAGGCTAATAACATACAGACCATGTGTCTGATTGATGCGTTGTATGTTCCGTTGAGACCACTATGACATGGAGGTCCTTTGAGATACATCTTCTTGAGACTTTGTGGTATTTTGGGTATCGACCAACGTCTTGTGATTGTACCCTCCTAGAGACAAGCGGGCATAGTGAGGGGACGTTGTAGCTGGCTGTGACGTGAAGAATGAATAGAAATCCTGTGTGGGTCAGTAACGAGCGATCCTATGTGGGTAAACACCTAGAGATCCGGTGTGGGTCAGCAACGAGCGATCATGTGTGGGCCAGCCCCGAGTGATCATGTGTGGGTCAACACCGAGTGATCCTTTGTGGGTAAGCACCGAGTGATCCTATGTGGGTCAGCAGTAGAACCTATTAATAGAGTAATATGATTCAGAAGTTACGTCTAATCATTTCTAATACTGTACCTAATAAATACCTGGTATGAACTGATTTTGTACCTTGTGGTACGTTCCTTCATTATAATAGCTTGGTGGTATTCTTCTGTGTGTAGTACCTATGTGGTACTTACCTTCATTGTATTCCTTCTTTTGTGGAATGGCTGAGATTTGGCTCTTATGTTGGATCATGTGTTTCCTCCTGATTTAGATGGGTATACATGATAAATTAGCTATATGTATGGCCATATACCTAAGAAGGGTTGATAGTTGACTTCAGTCTTTGTTGTTTATCCTTTGTGTATTTTGTGAGACCTTGAGGGTCTTAGGGTCCCCACTGAGTTTCATTATACTCACCCCTGCACGGGCTTGCCTGCACCCTGTTGTGTTTGATGCTGACAACGGACGTCACTGATTGAGGTCTAGAGTACCAGGACTGGAGGTAGCTCGGAGGTGGACATTAGACTAGGCGAACAACAAATACGATCGTTCTTGAGCTGTACCAACCAACTAGGTAGGATTCATGGTGGATGATCCAGGAGATGCTTTTCACCTATCATCCATCTTCTACATTCCAGTTTTCATTGTACTTTCCAGTTGGGATTGTATTATTGCCCCATTTACTAAATGTACTCACTCTGTTTATTATTCAGTTTACATGAGTTCATATCTTGCTATGTTCATGGTTGTGTGTGCTACAGGTTATAAAGGAAATTCCATCCCAGTTTTAGGGAATACGCCTTCGGTGCTATTCACCAGCTCCTGTTCTATGGAAGACGATATTGGGGTAGTCACGGTATGGGCCCCGGGGGACGGGTCCTGACTAATTGGTATCAATGGAGTATATTCTACCGTAGAACAAAGGACATAGAACTTAATTTTTAACATCAATAGGGTTATGTGTAGTGAGTGTGGTTATCAGTATAGGTAATCCAGTGTTGGTGTGGTGGCCAACGTATCCATACAATAGGTCCCTAACATCTTCTTTCTGACTCAGTGCACAAAAACACTGATTGAATGTGTGTTTCAAGAGTTTTCTTTGTGATCACTTTGAGTCAGCTCACCAAGTATAAATTTTTTACCGTGGAAGACCTATCTCATTTCAGGATTCCTCTACACAAATAGCCCGCAAGGGTTCTACATATAGTATGCACTGATAGCCCACAGAGTGACGAGACCTCGGTGTAGGGCCCTTTTCTAGTAGAGGCCCCAGTAGAGGTAACATCGGTACCATTACTTGCTGGGCCACTGATGCGACCAGCCCCGACTGCAGAGGGTGAACCCCTCTTGAGCGCGTTCCTCATGTTAAAACACCATAGGCCACCCAGTTTCAGTGGAGAGACAGACCAATAGGCGACTGAGGATTGGCTAGAGGCTGTAGTGATAGTATTCCAACTGGTAGGGACACCCACCAATCTCATGGTGATCCTTGCCGCCAGCCTTCTATAGGTAGTAATTCAGCATGACTGTGGATTAGTGCTCAGTGAGGATCATTGACCTCTCCCGCTACTCCACCGATATGGTTCGGTACCAATTCTTCAAGGCACAGACTATTGAGCAGGGACTCATATGTTAGATCAGGAATTCAATGATTTCGCTTTGCATCCTAATGCAGGCGGGGGTGTTAGAGAGATCCCTCTTAGTGGAATGTTTCATTTTTGAGTAGTCACCAGCAGTGAGACCCACCACCAGTCGTCTTGTAGTGGAGTCTTCTACATCTGCCAGAGTAAAAATGTCACAGAGGTCCTAGAGGACCAGACCTATAGGTTTACAACCGTAGGATTCAGGGTCGGTTGTGCGGGGCACCCGAGGTAGAGCCAATCATGCCACTAGCGGGCAGTGTTACCCATGCAGCGGGTAGGGTCAAATGACTAGTGACTGTCCGACCCACCATATTGATGATCAGCATACAATCGAAGGACAACCCATTTTGAGACACAGGTGCGATCGATGTGGTCCAAAGGGAGCAGGAAGATGTGGTAGAGGAAATGGTCATGTAACCGATGGTGGGAGACGATTAGAGATATCACAGCCATCACAACTAGGTGTTCCACCCCGAACATAGGGAGTAGAAGGACATGGGCGATCTCAGCTCCAGGCAGCTGATGCCTACAATCACGGAACTCCAGAGATGATACGAGGTACGATCTATGTCTACTCCACCTTAGCTACAATACTTATAGATATATCTCCCAGTCATTATTTTATTACCACAACCCTCATTCAATGCTTGGAGATTCTGATGGAGCCGTTGGATCAATCCTTACGGCTAGAGACTCCTACAGAATTGAATTCTGTGATTAATCATTAGTGACAGCAGTGCGAGCATACTCAAGGAAACGAGTGCTTCGGCTGGTATCTCCTAGTAGCAGCATCGAGGCCTTACAATGTCATCTTGTGTATGGACTAGTTATCTATAGACCAAGCTCAGATTAACTATATTAAGTGCAAAGTGAGGTGTGTCCGCATGGATGGGATCAGGATAACCTTCACCGACGAGAAGGGATCATTTCCATCACAGAATGGACACACCCGAAGGAGGGAGCAACCGATTACTCATCAGTTGGCTAGCCTTACCCTCGGAGCGGTTGATTTGGAGAGTCTGAGCTATCCTGTAGTGGTGGACGAGTATGCAGATTTCTTCCCTGATGATGTTCTGAGTCTACGACCTCATAGAAAGGTGGACATTTCCATTGAATTGTTCCCCGAGACGACACTGATATCTACACTAGGGTATCGGATAGATCCCGCGAAGCTTCGTGAGCTACAGGTATAGCTAGAGTTCTTGAAATAGAAGGGATTCATTCAGCCCATCAGTTCTCCTTGGGTTGCCTCAATTTTGATTACCATGAAGAAGGATGGTATATTGAGACTTTTTGTCGACTATCGGTTCCTAAAAAAGATTTCCATGAAGAATATGTACTCACAACTGATGATTGATGACATCTTTGATCAGATGGAGGGAGCATGATGGTTCTCAACGTTAGACCTCAGATCAAGCTATCATTGGCTCAGAGTACGGGATGAGGATGTGCAGAAGATGGATTTCAGATGTCGGTAAGGCCATTAATTAACTCTATAGATTAAAAGGTTATAAATATTTCAATAATTTTTTTCATAGTTTTTGGATCATTGTTAAATTGTATTTTGTTTAGTTTAACCCTGCGTAAATCTGTTTTCACCATAACAATGATAAATAATATTTAATAAATTTACTATTCACTACATTCATAATTTATGTTTATCTTATTTGATAATAAATATTGTGATGATTAAAAATATGTACCCTATTTTATCAAATTATAATCATATTAATGGAAATTTTTAATTTTAAACAATATATATTAAAGTGACAAAAAATAATGTTTTCCAGGAAGTGTTTTTTAATGAAAAATATGTTTTCATATAAATTATATGAATAATAATTATCATTATATGAAAATAAATTAATATTTATTAATATAAATTTTATGACCAAAATTTAAAACGTTTATCAATAGGTGTAAATTTAAATAATTAAAATGGATAAACTATATGAACTTTCAAATATATTCAAGAAAACACCTTTTTTAAACCGTAAAATAAGCTTATTATAAAATTCAATATAATGTTTATTAAAATAAAATTAAATGAAATAAATTTCCCTAAATTATGCTTATGCTAATTGTAATCATACTAAATACCTAATGTGATGTTCCAATTACATAATTCATCGAAATAAAATGATTGTTTTAGAAAATTTGTTAATATTTTTCTATTCACTAAAAATCAATATATTCAAAATAATAACCAAATATAACCACAACATAATAGTGGTATGATGATTTAAAAAATTAATTTCATTGTAAAAAATGTTTTTTCATAAAATAATAATAAATTATTTATTATATTTTCTAAACAAATATATAAATATCATTTTTTATGAAAACCATTTTTTGATGAATAAAATTATATTACTAAAAATTGATTTTATATTTTCTATGATTTTGGATGTAAATTTATCATGAGATGAAAACTTATTGATATTTTTTACATGATAGTTAATAATATCCATACCCTCTAAATTAATGTCCATGTTATAATGTTCATGCCTAAATAATAATATTTCAATAGTACATGATGATTATTTTTTACATGATGATTTTTATTATATACTCTATAGAACATGTTGTTATTTTTTAAATCATGGTTTATTATATTATCCAACTTTGAAAAATAGAATCATAAAAAATTAAAAAATTTCTCTCTAATTTAAATGTCTAATGTTTTATAATATCTTTGTTATAAACCCACATCATAAAAAGTGTACATAAAAAATTAATCTTAATTTCTTTTAATGGGAAATGTGACGTTAATCACATAACTAGGTTTCATCATAAGAGAATATTGGTGTAATTTGATTATCTATACATGGGGTAAAATTACAAATAATCATGGTCACATACAGATATCATTGATCATAATAAAGTGAATGATCAATAAAATTTTAAGGACCTCTAAACCATAAATATTTATTGAGTGAAAAGAAAATTTATACATCATAAGGTAATATACTATGATAATAACATTGATTAAAGATCCTTTTCCTAGAGTGTAATATCCTAATATAGTATATTTTTTTATTTTAGAATCAAAATTTTCCCAAGATTTATTTATATGAAAAGAACCCCAAGGGTATGTTATACACAAAGGTGATATTATCATTAGGTACAATAAACACTATATTGTCTTATGTTACATGCACTACGTCATTCGTTCAATAAAATATATTTAATGAATGACTATATCTTAGCAAATTACATTATTCTAATAATTTTCTTATTTAGAATTATAGTTATCAATTATTAGTTTTAATGAAATTTTTGAAAAGGAATAATTAGATTTTGAAGATGTTAGTCACATAGGTTTTTATTTTTCTATTGGTACCAATTAAAGAGAAATGAATATAGAATCAGACTAAATATAAATAAAATGCCTTAATAATAAACGATCATTATTCACAAAAGTCCATTTATGATAATAAGTTAAATTCATTTCAATTATAGGATTATATTATTTAAATTTATATTTTATATATTTAATTGAATAGTTGGAAATTAATCAAATATTTTTTATAGGTTAAAGATAAGAATAAAAATAATAAGGAATAAAATGATGTACTTTATTATTGTATTATTTTCCACATTTTAATTGTGCAGTTGTTTTAAAAAAATAAACATTTTTTATTTTTTTATTTGAAAAATTAAACATAAATTTGAAATTAATTATTTAAAAATTACTATACGTCTCATTTTTTGTGTTTTTTCTGAGAATTTTCATATTTATATGAATTGTGAAAAACATGATTTTAACTGAAAACGAAATTTATGTGGGAATAATTTAAATGGTAAAGTCATATTTCAATTTTTAATGATTCATGGGATAAATTTTACATATATTAACTCACTTTAGGTCATTAGAATTTATATTATTTTCAATTTTGATATAAAATAAATTTAATAATATGAAAATTTCTTCTTTATAACCCTACATTCCCAGCATATCAGTGGGAGTAATTTTAAATTTATTTCCACCACGTTACATAAATTTTGGAAAATTAATTCCATATTTCGAATAAAAATAATTTTTAATTTAGTTTATTATAAATTTTAATGAAATAATATATTAGTGAATGTAATTAATGTTATTTAGAGTGATTAATGTCTGACTGAGCTATCTTAGTATTTAATCATTAATAATAAGGTTCTATATGACTAATAAATATAGCAAAAATAGACTTTATTTACCTTTTAAACATGATTTATTAAATAAAGATGCACATAAAAAATAATACATTGAGGGTTACAGTGTCATTAGTAAATTAAGTACATTATATAACAATTTAAAAACCCGAAAGAACAAAATTTTTATTGAAATCTATAAAGACAAAGAAATTCCAGGTATTTTTTTAAATATATGAGAATTTTACGAGTCTTTGAAAACTGAAGGCGTATGATTCTGATGCCGGCTGTGCCCAGAATAAATTTATATTCTTTTTTTCGGGTATGTTCTGTTGACGTACGATCGGGTTTTTGTAACATATGAACTGGTGCTCGGAATTGAAATTTAAGGACAGCGTTGAACTTGCAGAGCCGATATTCCCTTAAAGAGACCTTCACCTCGACCGCAGTAGGTCGAGGGTGAAAGATAGATTTTGGCGATTTTCCTGGGAATGAAAAATCAAATCAAATCAAGTTTTATTTTATTTCTAATAATCCTCGCATGTGAAGGCTATAGAGGTGGGGACCATGAGGGGTCAAAACCTCCCAACTTGAATGCTCGATGGTGGGGACCAACTGAGCCTAAACCCCCAAAATTTGATTTCAAAGCTGGGGCCCTTCCAACCCTTGAACCTCCCACTTAAATTTGGGAAATTCTCTTGAACAAACCCCACTTTAATTATGCCATAGCATCTATTTAATTATGCCAATTAAATGATTCCAACCTGATGGTGCCAATAATTAAAATATTAAATCAAATTTTATGTTGGCACCTCATCCTTTGAGAGAGGATTTTTGGGTTGGAAAAGGAGAGGGGAGAACTTGTGGGAGAGCTTCTCCATTGAAGAACGCCAACAAAGAACACTTCTCCTTCGAAGAATATTTCTCCAAACTCTATTGAAGGATCTCCAATAATGAACTAATTGACGATCGGGGAAATGCTGATGTCACTTAGTTCATCCCTTCCAACATCAATGAGCAATCAAGGAAAGGGATTAATTCTATGTGTTTAATAATTCCCATATTCTTCCCTTCTAAACAAAGAATGCAGATCAACTTCCTCTAACTAGTTGATCCTCGGATGTATTCTTTTGGGGTTTGGGAATAGTGATTGACAGAGGTTTTGGGGTTTATGGTTTTAATTATCTTCAATGCAAATTCTTGATTCAAAATTTGTGAACCACTTGTTACCGCTCTAATGCGGAGAGTGCAGGCCAAACAAACATGGCCCGAACTCTCGGTATTTCCTAATGATTCTTTGTTGCGTTCTTTTGAACGAAGGTGACAATGAGATCGCGCTGCCCTATGGATGAGAACCATGGATTGATGTCGCATCGGTGAAGGATGGACATCCAGGTGAACTGGCCGACAGTGGAGGCACGACGCACGACCTTGCCGCCCAACCCTACATGAAAGACCACTGCCTCGTGGCCCCGCCTCGCTGCCCCGCGACACCGCCGCACCGCCTCGTGGATCCACCTGTAACATCCCAAGTATGTGATGAATAATATATATTCTTATCTATGCCTATTTATGAATTAGATAGTGATTTAGAGGATTAAAATGAGAATAAATCCAATTTTAAGCATGGAATACTCTAATATTTTTAAAATATTGTTTTACCACCTTTTGATGGAGAACCATTTTTAAATCTAAATATTGAAAATTTTATAAAGTATATTTGTCAAATTAAAATTATTATTTAGGATTGGGACATTGATATTTACTTTGTATAAATTTCTGGTATTTTTATGATAATGTTCATTTTTAATGAATAGTGAAAAGTGTTGTATTTTAATTCAAAACCTATTTTAATCTAAGATATTCATGTAGTTAGATTATATTTTTAATTGGGTTTGATGTTAAATTAGAATATATTTTTACCATTTAATCCATTGGTGGTCATTGGAAATAATATCACTCTGAGATTGGACATAAACGAGTGTCAATCTTTTGATAGGTATTATTTCTTAAAAACACGCTATTTGATTTGACAGCGGGATTTAATTATAAAATTAATTAATGAAACTTCTATGTTATTAATTTGGTAAAATAGACATCATTTTTTAATTCGGAATATAAAATATAGATTAGGGTGAGTTTTTTGTATTTTTCTGAGAAACCTTAATTTTTTATGAATAGTGAAACCACAAAGTGGTAGTGACAAAAATAGATTTTTCGTTTAAATGGAACTTTACCCCTTTTGTGATTTAAATTTCAAAAATCCAATATAAATGATTTTAATTATTATGTAAAATTTGGTTCAATGGGATAAAAATAATTTTTGATCAAAAGTAACTTTTATGTTTTATTAATCGCGATTAAAGCGCAATTACTGTGATTTAAGGTAAAAATGATATTATAATAAAAAGAAAATTTCTATACACTTGTCCTAACCCTATTGGATGATTCATGGCCGACAAATACAACCCATGTGTCGATTTCTGGGACCCCATGGAGCCACTTGGGTAAGATAATGACATTAATGCCTTTTAGTTAAAGTAAAAGTAAAAATGACACAAACAAGTATTGTTTTACTATAACAATTTTTAAATGGGGTTATACAAGTCGTATTTTTAACTATAAATAGTCATTGGAAATATAAAAATATTTCCTACATCATAGTATTTTTTTTATAATTATTAGACATTATTTAAATTAAATTATTTATGACATCATGACGATGCAACGATTACCTCATTATTTAATGATTTAAATAAAATGGAATGATAATGTAAAATCTAAGACCTACACATGTCAAAAACCTATTGGATGGGTCTATTTAGAACCCTTATCACCTAATCCTCGAAACACATCAATATGGGACCATTAAAACCCGAAATTCATTTGAAAATAAAATAACATTTTATACCTTTCCAAGAGTGCCCCTCCTCTCCTCTTATAAAAGGCTCCCACGTCTACCACCTTTCCCACACCTATCCAGACATTGGCTCTGCCAATATCTGATCCTTTTTTCTCTCCACATCCCTCACCTCATCCTATAAGCCCTACCTTAGGTAGGAATCCCTTCAAGAAACTCTTTTGGTTCAAACCAAAGGGAGTTACCAGATTTTAAGGTAATGTCTTCACTTGTGTTCTTTTGTTTTATTTTGCTTCTCCAAACCCCTAAACTCTTTTTATTCCTTTATTTTGTAACAACACCAATATCTTAAATATACTAGGATGTTTTTATGATAATTATTAGAGAAACACTTACACACACCTACATCTAATGGTTAAACAATATATTGTTTCCGTGGATGGAGAATTTCTGCCTCATGAAACGATGATTGTTCAATACTCTTATAACACCTTCAAAGGTGGCCATTAAGATGTCACTATATTTATATATGATATATAATATGTTTATTTTTTCCTTAAACTTCTGTATTTTTTATTTATGTCATACCTTTATGGTTTCCATTATTGGTAAACGCGATATCATCATTTTAGGAAGTGCAGACTACCGCCCCCTCAAAGTGATTTGATTCGTCAATACCATATGTGGTACGTATAAAGGAAATATTTAATGATATTATATATGATACCATACTGGAATTATAATACTATTATTTATCATTATGTTTTAATTTCATTAAATATGAAATAGAAATGGAAGTAGCGTTCATGCGTACGTATGGCTTACCGTCTCCATGAACGGTGCATTTCATTTATTACCTCTAAATGTTATGTAATATTATAAATAAATGTATATAACGGATATATATGATATATATGATATCTACATAATGAATATAATTTTCGATATAATGGATATTTTACCCCATGTACAAACTTGTAATTATAAAGAGTTTATTTTTGACTCAAGTACCAATGATCTTCAAAACGACCATTATTAACACAAATAATTACATAGTCTTAATGACATGGAAATAAGTGACATAAAAGGAATAATGAACTTGAAAAAGGTTCTTAAGCATGTATAAATTAACTCAAGTTTATTATTCAGGAGATTAAAGAATGATCGAGTCAAGTCGGACCCGAGGTAAGGGACTTCGTCTCAATATCCCTTCATTGAGGCATATTTTGTTCTAATACAAGGCTTTATTTTATACAGTGTATAAACCCCGTTGACTTTTAATTTTATACAAAAGGAATCTTTTTCTACGATGCGTTTTACAAAATGACAAAAAGGAATGTTTCTCTTTTCGTACACGGTCACAATTACCTTTTTCACCGCCGTGAGTATTATTTGGTCTTTGGCTTCCTCAACAAGAAATAATGTTTTTAAAATGAAATAAATACCATATACTCTTTTATGTGTTTTGGTATTGAAAATGGTTTATTATATTGGATTTTTTATGTCAATATATTTTAGTGATATATTGTGATCAAAGTGTGGAAATGTTTTCTTTCCATTATATTTGTTTTCTGTCTTATGATTTTATAATCGTACATGGAAATTTTACAGGTGGTTACGTGATAAACCATATGACGGGTGGTGTCGTGAATACTAGGATAGCTGGTTACGTTATAACCTCTAATGCATTGGGTATGGAAGTCGGCCGTATGGCTATTCCATTAATTGATATGTGTGGAAGTCGACCGTATGGTTATTCCATTTATGTATGTTTATGTCCCAAGTTACCTTTATATGTTATGTGTTCTTTAAATGGGTTTTATGGTAATCTTTTGGTTACAAATGGGTAAGTAATGATATTTTTTTCAGTGGGGAGTATTTACTACTCCATAAAGGTGAAAAGTATTACTTTGATAAAGTATTCATGGTTTACTTGTTGTTTTGAAAAACTAACAGTTTTCCTTCTTTGTGTATCCCTTACTGAGAATTTTGTGCTCACCCCAACTTTTTTTTTGAAATTTTTTTCACAGGACATAATGTGGAATAAGGTCAACGATGGGATCAAGGAAAATTCATGCTATCTAAAACATGGAACTAGACATGTTTCTTTTTAAGAGTTTTTATTTTATGGAAAATAGTAGAAGTGTCTACTTTTTAACCTGTTGAGATGTAATAGTTATAACCTAATTCTCTAAAACTATAAACATGAAAAGATCCTCACTGTGAATTATTCATTTAATTCAATATTAAGTAAGGTTTAAGGCTGGGGACTTATACCATCGGCCCGCGGCTCCATCTCCCCATGGCTCGGCTGCGTCGCCCAGCCGCTCCGCCGCGTCGTGGCCCCATCGCGCCGCCCCGCGACCCTGCCGCCCCGCCCACAGCCCCACATCCCCCCCCAGCGGCCACGCCTGACCACCTCGTGGCCCAACTACACTACCCTCTCCCTCGTCACACCACACCATATCCTTGCCGCCCAACCCAGCGGTCCGGGCCGCACCACGGGCCAGGCCAGGTTAGTCCAACTGGGTCGTACCGAACCGAGGTCCACTACGACCCAATTATGCTATTTTGTCCATAACATTGGGACCAGAAATCTCTATGATGAACCATCACTTTCCTGGAAACCTTGGAGTGAGATGGTCCCTTTGAGAATACCCCACAGAAGATTTGGATAAAGTTGGAGTACAGTTGGGTTGGATCGAGCATGAATCCAACCGGGCCCTCATGGAAAAAATGCTAATAACATACAGACCATGTGTCTGATTGATGCGTTGTATGTTCCATTGAGACCACTATGTCATGGAGGTCCTTTGAGATACATCTTCCTAAGACTTTGTGGTATTTTGGGTATCGACCAACGTCTTGTGATTGCACCCTCCTAGAGACAAGTGGGCATAGTGAGGGGACGTTGTAGGTGGTTGTGACATGAAGAATGAATAGAAATCATTTGTGGGTCAATAACGAGCGATCCTATGTGGGTAAACACCTAGAGATCTGGTGTGGGTCAGCAACGAGCGATCATGTGTGGGCCATCACCGAGTGATCATGTGTGGGTCAGCACCGAGTGATCCTTTGTGGGTAAGCACCTAGTGATCCTATATGGGTCAGCAGTAGAACCTATTAATAGAGTAATATGATTCAGAAGTTACGTCTAATCATTTCTAATACTGTACCTAATAAATACCTGGTATGAACTGATTTTGTACCTTGTGGTACGTTCCTACATTATAATAGCTTGGTGGTATTCTTCTGTGTGTCGTACCTATGGGGTACTTACCTTCATTGTATTCCTTCCTTTGTGGAATGGTTGAGATTTGGATATTATGTTGGATCATGTGTTTCCTCCTGATTGAGATGGGTATACATGATAAATTAGGTATATGTATGGCCATATACCTAAGAAGGGTTGATAGTTGACTTTAGTCTTTGTTGTTTATCCTTTGTGTATTTTGTGAGACCTTGAGGGTCTCAGGGTCCCCACTGAGTATCATTATACTCACCCCTGCACGGGCTATGCCTGCACCCTGTGGTATTTGATACCGACAACGGACATCGCTGATTGAGGTCTAGAGTACCAGGACTGGAGGTAGCTCGGAGGTGGACATTAGACTGGGCGAACAACAAATACGATCGTTCTTGATCTGTACCTACCAACTCGGTAGGATTCATGGCGGAAGATCCAGGAGATGCTTTTCACCTATCATCCGTCTTGTACATTCCAGTTTTCATTGTACTTTCCAGTTGGGATTGTATTCTTTCCCCATTTACTAAATGTACTCACTCTATTTATTATTCAGTTTACTTGAGTTCATATCTTGCTATGTTCATGGTTGTGTGTGCTACAGGTTATAAAGGAAATTCCATCCCAGTTTTAGGGAATACGCCTTCAGTGCTATTCACCATCTCCTGGTCTATGGAAGACGATATTGGGGAAGTCACAGTATGGGCCCCGGGGGATGGGTCCTGACTAATTGGTATCAATGGAGTATATTCTACCGTAGAACATAGGACTTAGATCTTAATTTTGAACATCAATAGGGTTATGTGTAGTGAGTGTGGTTATTAGTATAGGTAATCCAGTGTTGGTGTGGCGGCCAACGTATCCATACAATAGGTCCCTAACATCTTCATTATGACTCAGTGCACAAAAACACTGATTGAATGTGTGTTTCAAGAGTTTTCTTTGTGATCACTTTGAGTCATCTCAATAGGTATAACTTTTTTACCATGGAAGACCTCTTTCATTTCAGGATTCCTCTACACAAATATCCCGCAAGGGTTCTACATATAGTATGCACTGATAGCCCACAGAGTGACGAGACCTCGGTGTAGGGCCCTCTTCTAGTAGAGGCCCCAGTAGAGGCAACATCGGTACCATTACTTGCTGGGCCACCGACGCCACCAGCCCCGACTGCAGAGGGTGAACCCCTCTTGAGCGCGTTCCTCATGTTAAAACACCATAGGCCACCCAGTTTCAGTGGAGAGACAGACCAATAGGCGACTGAGGATTGGCTAGAGGCTGTAGTGACAGTATTCCAACTGGTAGGGACACCCACCAATCTCATGGTGATCCTTGCCGCCAGCCTTCTATAGGCAGTAGTTCAGCATGACTGTGGATTAGTGCTCAGTGAGGATCATTGACCTCTCCCGCTACTCCACCGATATGGTTTGGGACCAATTCTTCAAGGCACAGACCATTGAGCAGGGACTCATATGTTAAATCAGGAATTCAATGATTTCTCTTTGCATCCTGATGCAGGCGAGGGGGTGTTAGAGAGATCCCTCTTAGTGGAATGTTTCATTTTTGAGTAGTCACCAGCAGTGAGACCCACCACCAGTCGTCTTGTAGCGGACTCTTCTACATCTGCAAGAGGAAAAATGTCACAGAGGTCCTAGAGGACCAGACCTATAGGTGGACAACCGTAGGATTCAGGGTCGGTTGTGCGGGGCACCCGAGGTAGAGCCAATCATGCCACTAGCGGGCAGTGTTACCCATGTAGCGGGTAGGGTCAAATGACTAGTGACTGTCCGACCCACCAAATTGATGATCAGCATACAATCGAAGGACATCCCATTTAGACAAAGAGGTGCGATCGATGTGGTCCAAAGGGAGCAGGCAGATGTGGTAGAGGAAATGGTCGTGTAACCGATGGTGGGAGACGATTAGAGATATTACAGCCATCACAACCAGGTGTTCCACCCCGACCATAGGGAGTAGAAGGACATGGGCGATCTCAGCTCCAGGCAGCTGATTCCTACAATCACGGAACTCTAGATATGATACGAGGTACGATCTGTGTCTACTCCACCTTAGCTACAATACTTATAGATATAGCTCCCAGTCATTATTTTATTACCACTACCCTCATTCAATGCTTGGAGATTCTGATGGAGCCGTTGGATCAATCCTTACGGCTAGAGACTCCTACAAAATTGAATTTTGTGATTAATCATTAGTGACAGCAGTGCGAGCATACTCTAGGAAACGAGTGCTTCGGCTGGTATCTCCTAGTAGCAGCATCGAGGCCTTACAATGTCATCTTGTGTATGGACTGGTTATCTATATACCAAGCTCAGATTAACTATATTAAGTGAAAAGTGAGGTGTGTCCGCATGGATGGGATCAGGATAACCTTCACCGACGAGAAGGGATCCTTTCCAGCACAGAATGGACACACCCGAAGGAGGAAGCAACCGATTACTCATCAGTTGGCTAGCCTTACCCTCGGAGCGGTTGATTTGGAGAGTCCGTGCTATCCTGTAGTGGTGGACGAGTATGCAGATTTCTTCCCTGATGATGTTCTGAGTCTACAAACTCACATAAAGGTTGACCTTTTCATTGAATTGTACAACGAGATGACACCGATATCTACACTAGTGTATCGGATAGATCCCGCGAAGCTTCGTGAGCTACAGGTATAGCTAGAGTTCTTGAAATAGAAGGGATTCATTCGGCCCAGCGGTTCTCCTTGGGTTGCCCCGATTTTGTTTACCATGAAGGCAGATGGTATATTGAGACTTTTTGTCAACTATAGGTGCCTAAACAAGATTTCCATGAAGAATATGTATTCACATCTGATGATTGATGACATCTTTGATCAGATGGAGGGAGCATGATGGTTCTCAACGTTAGACCTCAGATGAAGCTATCATTGGCTCAGAGTACGGGATGAGGATGTGCAGAAGATGGATTTCAGATGTCGGTAAGGCCATTAATTAACCGTATAGATTAAAAGGTTATAAATATTTCAAAAAAAAATTCATAGGTTTTGGATCATTTTTAAATTGTATTTTGTTTAGTTTAACCCTGCGTAAATCTATTTTCACCATAACAATGATAAATAATATTTAATAAATTTACTATTCACTACATTCATAATTTATGTTTATCTTATTTGATAATAAATATTGTGATGATTAAAAATATGTACCCTATTTTATCAAATTATAATCATATTAATGGAAATTTTTAATTTTAAACAATATATATTAAAGTGACAAAAAATAATGTTTTCCAGGAAGTGTTTTTTAATGAAAAATATGTTTTCATATAAATTATATGAATAATAATTATCATTATATGAAAATAAATTAATATTTCTTAATATAAATTTTATGACCAAAATTTATAACGTTTATCAATAGGTGTTAATTGAAATAATTAAAATGGATAAACTATATGAACATTCAAAAATATTCAAGAAAAAACCTTTTTTAAACCGTAAAATAAACTTATTATAAAATTAAATATAATGTTTATTAAAATAAAATTAAATGAAATAAATTTCACTAAATTATGCTTATGCTAATTGTAATCATACTAAAGACCTAATGGGATGTTCCAATTACATAATTCATCGAAATTAAATGATTGTTTTAGAAAAATTGTTAATATTTTTCTATTCACTAAAAATCAATATATTCAAAATAATAACAAAATATAACCACAACATAATAGTGGTATGATGATTTAAAAAATTAATTTCATTGTAAAAAATGGTTTTTCATAAAATAATAATAAATTATTTATTATATTTTCTAAACAAATATATAAATATAATTTTTTATTAAAACCTTTTTTTGATGAATAAAATTATATTACTAAAAATTGATTTATATTTTCTATGATTTTGGATGTAAATTTATCATGAGATGAAAACTTATTGATATTTTTTACATGATAGTTAATAATATCCATAACCTCTAAATTAATGGCCATGTTATAATGTTCATGCATAAATAATAATATTTCAATAGTACATGATGATTATTTTTTACATGATGATTTGTATTATATACTCTATAGAAAATGTTATTATTTTTTAAATCATGGTTTATTATATTATCCAACTTTGAAAAATAGAATCATAAAAAATTAAAAAATTTCTCTCTAATTTAAATGTCTAATGTATTATAATATCTTTGTTATAAACCCACATCATAAAAAGTGTACATAAAAAATTAATCTTAATTTGTTTTAATGGGAAATGAGACGTTAATCACATAACTAGGTTTCATCATAAGAGAATATTGGTGTAATTTGATTATTTATACATGGGGTAAAATTACAAATAATCATGGTCACATACAGATATCATTGATCATAATAAAGTGAATGATCAATAAAATTTTAAGGACCTCTTAACCATAAATATTTATTGAGTGAAAAGAAAATTTATACATCATAAGGTAATATACTATGATAATATCATTGATTAAAGATCATTTTCCTAGATTGTAATATCCTAATATAGTATATTTTTTTATTTTAGAATCAATTTTTTTCCAAGATTTATTTATATGAAAAGAACCCCAAGGGTATGTTATACACAAAGGTGATATTATCATTATGTACAAGAAACACTATATTGTCTTATGTTACACGCACTACATCATTCGTTCAATAAAATGTATTTAATGAATGACTATATCTTAGAAAATTACATTATTCTAATAATTTTCTTATTTAGAATTATAGTTATCAATTATTAGTTTTAATGAAATTTTTTAAAAGGAATAATTATATTTTGAAGATGTTAGTCACATAGGTTTTTATTTTTTTATTGGTACCAATTAAAGAGAAATGAATATAGAATCAGACTAAATATAAATAAAATGCCTTAATAATAAACGATCATTATTCACAAAAGTCCATTTATGATAATACGTTAAATTCATTTCAATTATAGGAATATATTAATTAAATTTATATTTTATATATTTAATTGAATAGTTGGAAATTAATCAAATATTTTTTATAGGTTAAAGATAAGAATAAAAATTATAAGGAATAAAATGATGTACTTTATTATTGTATTATTTTACACATTTTAATTGTGCAGTTGTTTTAAAAAAATAAACATTTTTTTATTTTTTTATTTGAAAAATTAAACATAAATTTAAAATTAATTATTTAAAAATTACTATACGTCACATTTTCTGTGTTTTTTCTGAAAATTTTCATATTTATATGAATTGTGAAAAACATGATTTTAACTGAAAACGAAATTTATGTGGGAATAATTTAAATGGTAAAATCATATTTCAATTTTTAATGTTTCATGGGATAAATTTTACATATATTAACTCACATTAGGTCATTAGAATTTTTATTATTTTCAATTTTGATATAAAATAAATTTAATAATATGAAAATTTCTTTATAACCCTACATTCCCAGCATATCAGTGGGAGTAATTTTAAATTTATTTCCACCACGTTACATCAATTTTGGAAAATTAATTCCATATTTCGAATAAAAATAATTTTTAATTTAGTTTATTATAAATTTTAATGAAAAAATATATTAGTGAATGTAATTAATGTTATTTAGAGTGATTAATGTCTGACTGAGCTATCTTAGTAGTTAATCATTAATAATAAGGTTCTATATGACCAATAAATATAGAAACAATAGACTTTATTTACCTTTTAAACATGATTTATTAAATAAAGATTCACATAAAAAATAATACATTGAGGGTTACAGTGTCATTAGTAAATTAAGTACATTATATAACAATTTAAAACCCGAAAGAACAAAATTTTTATTGAAATCTATAAAGACAGAGAAATTCCAGGTATTTTTTTAAATATATGAGAATTTTACGAGTCTTTGAAAACTGAAGGCATATGATTCTGATGCGGGCTGTGCCCAGAATGAATTTATATTCTTTTTTTCGGGTATGTTCTGTTGACGTACGACTGGGTTTTTGTAACATATGAACTGGTGCTCGGAATTGAAATTTAAGGACAACGTTGAACTTGCAGAGCCGATATTCCCTTAAGGAGACCTTCACCTCGACCGCAGTAGGTCGAGGGTGAAAGACAGATTTTGGCGTTTTTCGTGGGAATGAAAAATCAAATCAAATCATGTTTTATTTTATTTCTAATAATCCTCGCATGTGAAGGCTATAGAGGTGGGGACCATGAGGGTTCAAAACCTCCCAACTTGAATGCTCTATGGTGGGGACCAACTGAACCTAAACCCCCAAAATTTGATTTCAAAGCTGGGGCCCTTCCAACCCTTGAACCTCCCACTTAAATTTGGGAAATTCTCTTGAACAACCCCCACTTTAATTATTCCATAGCATCTATTTAATTATGCCAATTAAATGATTCCAACCTGATGGTGCCAATAATTAAAATATTAAATCAAATTTTATGTTGGCACCTCATCCTTTGAGAGAGGATTTTTGGGTTGGAAAAGGAGAGGGGAGAACTTTTGGGATAGCTTCTCCAATGAAGAACGCCAACAAATAACACTTATCCTTCGAAGAATCTTTCTCCAAACTCTGTCAAAGGATCTCCAATAATGAACTAATTGACGATCGGGAAAATGCTGATGTCACATAGTTTATCCCTTCCATCATCAATGAGAAATCATGTAAAGGGATTAATTCTATGTGTTTAATAATTCCCATATTCTTCCCTTCTAAACAAAGAATGCAGATCAACTCCCTCTAACTAGTTGATCCTCGGATGTATTCTTTTGGGGTTTGGGAATAGTGATTGAAAGAGGTTTTGGGGTTTATGGTTTTAATTATCTTCAATGCACATTCTTGATTCAAAATTTGTGAACCACTTGTTACCGCTCTAATGCGCAGAGTGCAGGCCAAACAAACATGGCCCGAACTCTCAGTATTTCCTACTGATTCATTGTTGCGTTCTTCTGAACGAAGGTGAGAATGTGATCGTGCCTCCCTTTGGAAGATAACCATGGATTGTTGTCGCATCGGTGAAGGATGTACATCTGGCTGAACCGGCCGACAGTGGAGGCACGGCGCACGACCTTGCCGCCCAACCCTCCACGAAAGACCACTGCCTCGTGGCCCCGTCTCGCTGCCCCACGGCACCGCCGCACTGCCTTGTGGATCCACCTATAACATCCCAAGTATTTGATGAATAATATATATTCTTATCTATGCCTATTTATGAATTATATAGTGTTTTATAGGCTTAAAATCAGAATAAATCCAATCTTAAGCATGGAATACTCTAATATTTTTAAAAGATTGTTTACCACCTTTTGATGGTGAACCATTTTTAAATCTAAATTTTGACAATTATATAAGGTATATGTGTCAAATTAAACTTATTCATTAGGATTGGGACATTGAAATTTACTTTTGATAAATTTCTGGTATTTTTATGATAATGTTCATTTTTAATGAATAGTTTAAAGTGTTGTATTTTAATTCAAAACCTCATTTTAATCTAATTTATTCATATAGTTAGATTACCTTTTTAATTGTTTTTAAAGTGAAATTAGAATATATTTTTACCATTTAATCCCATGGTGGTCATTGGAATTAATATCACTTTGAGATTGGACATAAACGAGTGTCAATCTTTTGATAGGTATTATTTCTTAAAAACACGCTATTTGATTTGACAGCGGGATTTAATTATAAAATTAATTAATGAAACTTATATGTTATAAATTGGGTAAAATAGACATCATTTTTGAATTCGGAATATCAAATATAGCTTAGGGTGAATTTTTTGTATTTTTCTGAAAAACCTTAATTTTTTATGAATATTGAAACCACAAAGTGGTAGATAAAAAATTGATTTTTCGTTTAAATGGAACTTTACCACTTCTGTGATTTGAATTTCAAAAATCCAATATAAATTATTTTAATTATTATGTAAAATGTGGTTCAATGGGATAAAAATAATTTTTTATGAAAAGTAACTTTTAAGTTTTATTAATCGCGATTAAAGCGCAATTACTGTGATTTAAGGTAAAAATGATATTATAATAAAATAAAAATATCTAGACACTTGTCCTAACCCTATTGGATGATTCATGGCCGACAAATACAACCCATGGTTCTATTTTTGGGACCCCATGGAGCCACTTGGGTATGATAATGATATTAATGCCTTTTATTTAAAGTAAAAGTAAAAATGACACAAACAAGTATTGTTTTACTATAACAATTTTTACATGGGGTTATACAAGTCAGATTTTTAAATATAAATAGTCATTGGAAATATAAAAATATTTCCTACATCATAGTATTTTTTTTATAATTTTTAGACATTATATAAATTAAATTATTTATGACATCATGATGATGCAACGATTGCCTCATTATTTAATAATTTAAATAGAATGGAATGATAATGTAAAATCTAAGACCTAAACATGTCGAAAACCTATTGGATGGGTCGACATCGAACCCTTATCAACTTATTCTCGAAACACATCAATATGGGACCATTAAAATCCGAAATTCATTTGAAAATAAAGTAACATTTTATACCTTTCCAAGAGTGCCCCTCCTCTCCTCTTATAAAAGGTTGACACCTCTATCACCTTACCCACACCTATCAAGCCTTTGGATCTGCCAATATCTGATCCTTTTGTCTCTCCACACCCCTATCCTCATCCTAGAAGCCCTACCTTAGGCAGGAATCTCTTTAAGAAACCCTTTTGTGTCAAACCAAAGGGAGTTACCAGATTTTAAGGTACTGTCTTCACTTGTGTTTTTTTGTTTTATTTTTCTTCTCCAAACCCCTAAACTCTTTTTATTCCTTTAATTTGTAACAACAACAGTATCTTAAATATACTAGGATGTTTTTATGATAATTATTAGAGCAACACTTACACACACCTACATCTAATGGTTAAACAATATACTGTTTCCGTGGATGGCGAATTTCTGCCTCACGAAATGATGATTATTCAATACTCTTATAACTCTTTCAAAGGTGGCCATTAAGATGTCACTATATTTATATATGATATATAACATGTTTATGTTTACCTTAAACTTCTGTTTTTTTCATTTACGTCATACCTTTATGGTTTCCATTATGGGTAAACGCGATATCATAATTTTAGGAAAAGCAGACTACCACCCCCTCAAAGTGATTTGATTCGTTAATACCATATGTGGTATGTATAAAGGATAGATTTAATGATATTATATATGATACCATACTGGAATTATAATACTATTATTTATCATTATATTTTAATTCCATTGAATATGAAATATAAATGAAAGTAGCGTTCATGCGTACGTATGGCTTACCGTCTCCATGAACGGTGCATTTCATTTCTTACCTCTAAATGTTATGTAATATTATAAATGAATGTATATAATGGATATATATGATATATATGATATCTACATAATGAATATAATTCTGGATATAATGGATATTTTACCCCATGTACAAACTTGTAATTATAAAGAGTTTATTTTTGACTCAAGTACCAATGATCTTTAAAACGACCGTTATTAACATAAATAATTACATAGTGTTCATGACATGGAAATAAGTGATATAAAAGGAATAATGAACTTGAAAAAAGTTCTTAATCATGTAGAAATTAACTCAAGTTTATTATTCAGGAGATTAAATAATGATCGAGTCAAGTCAGACCCGAGGTAAGGGACTTTGTCTCAATCTCCATTCATTGAGGCATATTTTGTTCTAATACAAGGCTTTCTTTTATACAGTGTATAAACCCCTTTGACGTTTAATTTTATACAAAAGGAATCTTTTTCTATGATGCGTTTTACAAAATGACAAAAAGGAATGTTTCTTTTTATGTACGCGGTGACAATGACCATTTTCACCGCCGCGAGTATTATTTGGTCTTTGGCTTCCTCAACAAGCCATAATGTTTGTAAAATGAAATAAATGCCATATACTCTTTTATGTGTTTTGGTATTGAAAATGGTTTTTTATAATGGATTTTTTATGTCAATATATTTTAGTGATATATTGTGATCAAAGTGTGGAAATGTTTTCTTTCCATTATATTTGTTTTATGTCTTATGATTTTATAATCGTACTTGGAAATTTAACGTGTGGTTACATGATAAACCATATGATGGGTGGTGCCGTGAATACCAAGACGGGTGGTTACGTTATAACCTCCAATGCATTGGGTAGGGAAGTCAGCCGTATGGCTATTCCATTAAGTGATATGTGTGGAAGTCGACCGTATGGTTATTCCATTTATGTATGTTTGTGTCCCAAGTTACCTTTATATGTTATGTTTTTTTTAATGGGTTTTATGGTAATATTTTGGTTACAAAAGGGTAAGTAATGATATTTTTTTCAGTGAGTAGTATTTACTACTCCATAAAGGTGAAAAGTATTACTTTGATAAAATAATCATGGTTTACTTGTTGTTTTAAAAAACTAACAGTTTTCCTTCTTTGTGTATCCCTTACTAAGCTTTTTATGCTCACCCAAAGTTTTTTTTGAAATGTTTTTCACAGGACTTAATGTGAATAGGGTCAAGGATGGGATCAAGGAAAAGTCATGCTATCAAAAACATGGAACTAGACATGTTTCTTTTTAAGAGTCTTTATTTTATGGAAACTTAGTAGAAGTGTTTACTTTGTAATCTGTTCAGATGTAATAGTTATGTGCTAATTCTCTAAAACTGTAAACATGAAAAGATCCTCACTGTGAATTATTCATTTAATTCAATATTAAGTAAGGTTTATGGTCAGGGCCTTATACTATCGGCCTGCGGCTCCATCTCCCCACGGCCCGACTGCGTCGCCCAGCCGCTCTGCGGACCCGCGGCCCCATCGCGCCGCACAGCGATCCTACCACCCCGCCCGTGGCCCCACATCCCCCCCCCCCGGAGGCCACGCCCGACCACCCCGTGGCCCAGCTGCACTGCCCGCGCCCCCGTCGCACCACCCCACAACCTTGCCGCCCAACCCAGCGGGCCGGGCTGCACCACAGGCCAGGCTAGGTTAGTCCAACTGGGTCGTACCAAAACCAGGTCCACTACGACCCAATTATGCTCTTTTGTCCATAACATTGGGACCATGCATCTCTATAATGAACCATCACTTTCCTGGAAACCTAGGAGTGATATGGCCCCTTTGAGAATACCCCACTGAAGATTTGGATAAAGTTAGAGTACAGTTGGGTTGGATCGAGCATGAATCCAACCACGCCCTCAGGGAAAAAAGGCTAATAACATATAGACCATGTGTCTGATTGATGCGATGTATGTTCCATCGAGACCACTATGACATGGAGGTCCTTTGAGATACATCTTCGTGAGACTTTGTGGTATTTTGAGTATCGACCAACGTCTTGTGATTGTACCCTCCTAGAGACAAGCGATCATAGTGAGGGGACATTGTAGCTGGATGTGACGTGAAGAATGAAAAGCAATCCTATGTGGGTCAGTAACGAGCAATCCTATGTGGGTAAACACCTAGAGATCCGGTGTGGGTCTGCACCGAGCGATCATGTGTGGGCCAGCACCGAGTGATCATGTGTGGGTCAGCACCGATTGATCCATTGTGGGTAAGCACTGAGTGATCCTATGTGGGTCAGCTGTAGAACCTATTAACAGAGTAATATGATTCAGAAGTTACATCTAATCATTTCTAATACTGTACCTAATAAATACCTGGTGTGAAATGAGTTTGTACCTTGTAGTACTTTCCTTAATTGTAATAGCTTGGTGGTATTCTTCTGTGTGTCGTACATGTGGGGTACTTACCTTCATTGTATTCCTTCCTTTGTGGAATGGTTGAGATTTGGATCTTATGTTGGATCCTATGTTTCCTCCTGATTGAGATGGGTATACATGATAAATTAGGTATATGTATGGCCATATACCTAAGAAGGGTTGATAGTTGACTTCAGTCTTTGTTGTTTATCCTTTGTGTATTTTGTGAGACCTTGAGGGTCTCAGGGTCCCCACTGAGTATCGTTATACTCACCCCTTCACAGGCTATGTCTGTACCCTGTTGTGTTTGATGCCGACGACGAACATCTCTGATTGAGGTCTGGAGTACCAGGACTGGAGGTAGCTCGGAGGTGGACATTAGACTAGGCGAACAACAAATACGATCTTTCTTGAGCTTTACCTACCAACTATGTAGGATTCGTGGCGGATGATCCAGGAGATGCTTTTCACCTATCATCTATCTTGTACTTTCTAGTTTTCATTGAACTTTCCAGTTGGGATTGTATTCTTTCCCCATTTACTAAATGTACTCACTCTATTTGTTATTAAGTTTACATGAGTTCATATCTTGCTATGTGCTTGGTTGTGTGTGCTACAGGTTATAAAGGAAATTCCATCCCAGTTTTAGGGAATACGCCTTCAGTGATATTCACCAGCTCATGGTCTATGGAAGACGATATTGGTGTAGTCACGGTACGGGCCCCGGGGGACGGGTCCTAACTAATTGGTATCAATGGAGTATATTCTACCGTAGAACATAGGACTTAGATCTAACTTTTTAACATCAATAGCGTTATGTGTAGTGAGTGTGGTTATCAGTTTAGGTAATCCAGTGTTGGTGTGGCGGCCAATTTATCCATACAATAGGTCCCTAACTTCTGCTTTCTGACTCCGTGCACAAAAACAATTATTGAATGTGTGTTTGAAGAGTTTCCTTTGTGATCACTTTGAGTCAGATCACTAGGTATAAATTTTTTACCGTGGAAGACCTATTTCATTTCAGGATTCCTCTACACAAATAGCCCGCAAGGGTTCTACATATTGTACGTACTGATAGCCCACAGAGTGACGAGACCTCGGTGCAGGGCCCTCTTCTAGTAGAGGCCCTATTAGAGGCAACATCGGTACCATTACATGCTGGGCCACCGATGCCACCAGCCCCGACTGTAGAGGGTGCACCCCTCTTGAGCGCGTTCCTCATGTTACAACACCATAGGCCACCCAGTTTCAGTGGAGAGATAGACCAATAGGCGACTGATGATTGGATAGAGGATGTAGTGATTGTATTCCAACTGGTAGGGACACCCACCAATCTCATGGTGATCCTTGCCGCCAGCCTTCTCTAGGCAGTAGTTCAGCATGACTGTGGCTTAGTGCTCAGTGAGGATCACTAACCTCTCATGCTACTCCAACGATATGGTTCGGGACCCATTCTTCAAGGCACGGACCATTGAGCAGGGACTCATATGTTAGATCAGGAATTCAATGATTTTTCTTTGCATCCTGACGTAGGTGGGGGGTGTTAGAGAGATCCATCTTAGTGGAATATTTCATTTTTGAGTAGTCACCAGCAGTGAGACCCACCACCAGTCGTCTTGTATCGGAGTCTTCTACATCTTCTAGAGGAAAAATGTCACAGAGTTCCTAGAGGACCAGACCTATAGGTCGACAACCGCAGGATTCAGGGTCGGTTGTGCGGGGCAGCCGAGGTAGAGCCAATCATGCCACTAGAGGGCAGTGTTACCCATGCAGCGGGTAGGGTCAAATGGCTAGTGACTGTCCGACCCACCGTATTTATGATCATCATACAATCAAAGGAAAGCCCAGTTAGAGACAGAGGTGCGATCGATGTAGCCCAAAGGGAGTAGGAAGATGTGGTAGAGGAGCTGGCTGTGTAACCGATGGTGGGAGATGATTAGAGATATTACTGCCATCACAACCAAGTGTTCCACCCCGACCATAGGGAGTAGAAGGACATGGGTGATCTTAGCTCTAGGCAGCTGAGGCCTACAATCACAGAACTCCAGAGTTGATATGAGGTACGATCTGTGTCTACTCCACCTTAGCTACAATACTTACAGATATAGGTACCAGTCATTATTTTATTACCACTACCCTCATTCAAAGCTTGGAGATTCCGATGGAGCCGTTGGATCAATCCTTACGGCTAGAGACTCTTACAGAATTGAATTCTGTGATTAATCATTAGTGACAGCAGTGAGAGCATACTCTAGGAGATGAGTGCTTCAGCTGGTATCTCCTAGTAGCAGCATCGAGGCCTTACAATGTCATCTTGTGTATGGACTGGTTATCTATAGACCAAGCTCAGATTAACTATATTAAGTGCAATGTGAGGTGTGTCCGCATGGATGGGATCGAGATCACCTTCACCGACAAGAAGGGATCCTTTGCAGCACAGAATGGACACACCTGAAGGAGGTTGAAACCGATTACTCATCAGTTGGCTAGCCTTACCCTCAGAGCGGTGGATTTGGAGAGTCCGAGCTATCCTGTAGTGGTGGACCAGTATGCGGATTTCTTCCCTGACGATGTTCTGAGTCTACGACCTCGCAGAAAGGTGGAATTTTTCATTGAATTGTACCCTGAGATGACAACGATATATACACTAGTGTATCGGATAGATCCCGCGAAGCTTCGTGAGCTACATCTATAGCTAGAGTTCTTGAAATAGAAGGGATTCATTCGGCCCAGCACTTCTCCTTGGGTTGCCCCGATTTTGTTTACCATGAAGAAGGATGGTATATTGAGACTTTTTGTCAACTATCGGTGCCTAAACAAGATTTCCAGGAAGAATATGTACTCACATCCGATGATTGATGACATCTTTGATCAGATGGAGGGAGCATGATGGTTCTCTACATTAGATCTCAGATCAGGCTATCATTGGCTCCGAGTACGGGATGAGGATGTAAAGAAGATGGATTTCAAATGTCGGTAAGGCCATTACAAGTTCTTGGCTATTCCATTAGGCATAACCAATGATCTATAAGTGTTCATGGGACTCATGAATAGGATATTTCAGCGATACCATCATTTCTTTGTCATAGTCATCATCAACGGCATTTTGATTTACGTGACTACTGAGGAGGAGCATGCCTATCATTTGTAGGTAGTACTGGACACACTCTGAGAGAACCAGCTTTATGGTAAACTCTCGAAGTTACTTTTCTAGATCCACGAGGTTTACTTCTTAGGACATGTCATCTCGGAGGCTGGAGATGTAGTGGATCCAGTGAAGATTGAGGTGGTACATGCTTGGGAGTCACCTAGAAGTTTGATGGAGGTACGAAGTTTCTTATATTTTTCTAGTTGATACAGGAGATTTGTGCTAGATTTCTCCAGAGTTTCAGCACCACTATTGTTGTTGATGAAGAAGGGGCATCAATTCATATGGTCGGAGAGATACCAGCAGATTGTTTTGGAGTTGAGGCAGAGGGTGACTAGTGCCCCCATCTTGAGGCTCCCGGTAGAGGGCGTAGGGTACGTAGTCTATTGTGATGCATCAGGGACCGGGCTCGGATGTTTCCTGATGCAGGATTGAGTAGTAATAACATATGGTTCTCGACATATGAGACAACATGAGAAGAACTATGCTACCCATGACTTGGAGATTGTAGTAGTGGTCTTCGCCTTGAAGATGTGGAAACATTACTTGATGGGAGAGCACTTTACAATGTACTATGACAACAAAAGTCTTAGGTATATCTTCTCATAGAAGGAATTGAACAAGAGAGAGAAACATTGGCTGAATTTTTTCTATGAATATGACTTCGAGATAGTCTATACTCTTGGGAAGGGGAACGTTTTAGAAGAGGCACTCAGCAGAAGATCTTCAATACAGCTGCTACGTGATGCGATGGAGTGGTTGTCCGCTTTGCAGATATCCTTTGTGGATAGATAGAGAGAATATTTTCTTCAATCTCTTATAGTCTATCCCCCACTTCATCAGTGACTCAGGGATGCGTAGCATGTGGAAACTGACTATGAGGCACGATGTGCACAAATTTCCATAGGTCATGCACTTGATGGATTTTCTGAAGGTGGGGAGCATGACATCCTATTCAGAGAACGTACCATGGTACCAGTGTCACTTCAGGAGGATGTGTATATTGAATGCCACACTCCCCCTCTAGAGGTAAATCCAAGATTGGATAATATGTACCAGAATCTTCGACGACAGCACATGTGGTTGGGAATGAATAAATGTGTATCATAGTTTGTCTCTCGTTGCCTCACTTGTCCACAAGTGAGGGTGGAGCATCAGGTACAAGCATGCTTGGTTCATTTATTAGAGGTCCCAGAGTGGACATGGGATGGATTATACATGGGCTTTGTGACAGTACACCCATGTACATCTAGGGGACACGACTTGATTTGGGTGATCATCGAACGACTCACCAAGTCATCCCACTTCCAACTGATCAGATAGAAGGGTTCACTAGAGCATGGGACACCTCTATGTGCAGAAGATTTACTGGATACATGGAGTACCCTCGACGATTATCTCTAATCGGGATGCACGTTTCCATTCCTGGCTATGGAAGGGGTTGTAGGAGGCTATCAGGATGTAGATTCGTTTCAGCACCGCCTTCCATCATCAGATAGATGGTCAGACTGAGCAGACCATTCATAATCTCAAGGATAAGTTGTGTTCTTGCATCCTTGACTTCAGTCGCAGCTTCTATGATCACTTAGCTTCTGTGGTGTATTCACACAACAACAACTATCACTTCACCATTGGGATGAAAACCTTTTGAGGTGTTATACATGGGACCTTGCGGATCACATTTTTGCTGGACTATCCCCGGGGTGTCAGCACTCATGGGACCAGAGATGGTTCGGGCTACCAAAGAGAAGGTACAAATCATCCAGGAGTTGATGAAGACTGCACAATGGAGGCAGAAGTCATAGCTGACATGAGATAAATACCTCGGGATTTCGAGGATGGTGACCACGTATTTCTACGGGTCTCATCTCGAAGAGGTTTTTGGAGATTTGGTCGAGGAAGCAAGTTATCTCTAAGGTTCATCATACCCTTCTAGGCGCTCATCAGAGTTGGCGAGCTATCTTACCACTTATCTCTTCCACCTCAGTTGCACCGGGTGCATGACATTTTCCCAGTATCCCAGCTGAGGAGATATTTGCACGACCATTCTCATGTCATCGACCACTACGAGCTTGAAATCATCCATGGGGAGACGTTTTCAAAAGTTCCAGTAGAGATTGAGGATCTAGAAGAGCATGTACTTCGTGGATGGTTTATACCTCTGGTACGCATTCACTGGTAGCACGAGAACCTCCAGGAGAGCACATGGGAGTGGGAGGCTCAGATACCTTCTCTGTAACCCCACTTGTTCCCTTAGTTTGAGTTTTGAATTACGGGGACACAAAACCATGAGTTGGGGAGAATTTAAAGACCTAGAACTTCCATCTGTTTTTTAAAATAATTGGGAATTTTATGAGTCCGTGAAAACTGACATCACATGATTCTGAGGCCCTGTGTACCCGGAATGTATTTTTGAACATTTTTAGGGTACGTACAGTTGACGTACGAGTGGGTTTTTTTAACTTTTGAACCGGTTCTCAAAATTGAAATATGAGGACAACTTTGAACTCGAAGCATTGGAATTCTCTTAAGGATACCTTTACCTCTACCGTAGTAGGTCGTGGGTGAAGCATAGTATTTGGGGTTTTCATGTGAAGATAAAATAAAATAAAATAATCTTTTATTTTATTTATAATAAACCACCCATATGAAGGCTATGGAGGTGGGGACTATGAGGGGTTAAAACCTCCCAACATGATTGTTTAGTTGTGGGGGCCACCTGAGCCTAAACCCCCCAACATTGAATTCAATGGTGGGGACCACCTGACCCTTGAACCATCCACTTAAATGTGGGTAAGTCTCTTGATATTCCCCCACATTAATTATTCCACACCCTCTGATTAATTATGCTAATTAAATGATGCCCACATGATGGTGCAAACAATTAAAATGCTAAATCATATTTTATGTTACCACCTCATCATTTGAGAGAGGATTTTTGTGTTGGAAAAGGAGAGGGGATATTTTTTGGGAGAGCTTCTCCAATGAAGAATGCCAATGAAGAACTCTTATCCTTCGAAGAAACATTCTCCAAACTCTGTTTAAGGATATCCAATTGTTAACGAACCGATGATCAAGGAAACCCAAACATCACTAACTTCACCCCTTCCAAAGTTAATGAGAAATCAATGTTGGGGTTAAATTCTACGTGATTAATATTTCCCACATTCATCACTTCTAAAAAAATAAGGCTGATCAAATACCTCTAACTAGTTGATCCGTAGATGTTTTCTTTTGCAGGTTTGGGAATAGTTATTGGTAGAGGTGGGGGGGGTTTGATGTTGTAATTACCTTCCATTCAAATTCATGATTCAATATTTTTGAACCACTTTCTACCGCTCTAACACGGAGAGTGAGGACCATGAAAACATGGCCCGACATCTCTGCATTTTATTGTGATTAGTTGTTGCGTTCTTCACCATGAAGACGACATAGTGATCAAACCGCCTGATAGAAGAGAACCATGGATTGTTGCTGCTTCACTGAAGGATAGACGACCCACCGAACCAGCTGTCATCGAAGGCATGGCGCGCGGTGCACCACACGGCCTACCATGACAGCCGTCGCGGCGCCTACGGCCACACCGCACCTCCCCGCAGCCTCGATTCCCTCGTAGCCCCATGGCCTCTGTGCCACACCAAGACACTAGTTCGGGCCGGACCCAGCTGGTCAGGCCGGGTCTGTCCGACCGTGTCTAACTGGACCCAGACCCACTACGACCCATTTACTCTCTTTTGGCCATAATGTTGGAACTAGGCGTCCATTTGACGAACCGTCAGTGGTGCTGGAAACCATGGAGCTATACAGTCTCTTTGAGTATACCTCACAAAAGATTTGGATAAATTTGTATTACGGTCGCGTTGGATCGAGCACAAATCCAACTGGGCCCTTGGGACAAAAAGGCTAATTATATACCGATCGGGCATCGGATTGACACGTCGTCTGTTGCGGTGAGAACCCTATGAAGTGGTGGTCCATTGAGATACTTCTTCATGAGAAATCGTGTCAATTGGAGTACTGAACAGTGGATTGTGGAGTGGACCCTCTCAGAGACAAGAGAATGTAGTGCAGGGACTCTGTAGCTGGTTGGGACGTGAAGAATCAATAGTGATCCTATGTGGGATAGTACCGAGTGATCCTGTGTGGGACAGAACCTAGTGATCCATTTCGGGCCAGCACTGAGTGATCCATTGTGGCTCAACACCTAGAGATCTTGTGTAGTTCAGTACTGAGTGATCCTGTGTGGGTCAGCACTGAGCGATCATGTGGAGGTCAGCACTGAGCGATCCTATGTGGGTCAGCAGCAGAGCCTCTTAATAAATTTAGATGATTTAGTAGTTACATATAATCATCTCTACTATTGTATCAAATAAATACGTAGTGTGAGGTGAGTTTTACCTTGTGGTACATTCCTTCATGTTAATACCTTGGTGGTATTCATCTATGTGGCGTACATGTGTGGTACTTACCTTTGTGGTATTCCTTCCTTAGTGTAACTGTTTAGATTTGGGCTCTTGGGCTGGACCCTGTGTTTCCTCATGAATGAGATGGGTATACTTGATAACATAGGTATATGTATGGGCATATACCTATCTAGGGTTGACATTTGACTTTATTCTTTGTGGATTATCCTTTTGGATTTTGTGAGACCTTGAGGGTATCAGGGTCCCAACTGAGTATCTTTATACTCAGCACTATAGGGTCTATGCCCTCACCCTGTTGTGTTTGGTGAAGACGACAGGCAACCCTAACTGAGGACGAGAGTAGCAGGAATGGATGTATCTTTAAGGTGGATCTTAGACGAGGCGAACCGCAGAGACAACCATTCATGAGAAGTACCTTCCCTTCAGGTAGGATTCATGGTTGATGATCCCAGAGATGCTTTTCACCTATCATTCATCTTGTACGTTCCAGTTTTCCTTGTACTTTTCCAGTTCGGCTTGTATTCTGGCCCTTTTTTCTTTCTGTACTCACTCTGTTTATTATTTAGTTTACATGAGTTTGTATCTTGTTTTCTGCTTGGTTGTGTGTGTTACAGGTTATAGAGGAAACACATTCATTGTTTTAGCGAATATGCATTTGGTGCTAGTCGCCGTCCCCTGGCCTATAGAAGGGGGGATTGGAGTAGTCACGGCATGGGCCATTGGAGACAGGTCGTGAAAAAATCTTCATTAACATGACCAAAATGTTCTTTTGTACATAACACCTCATGGGGTAACCAAAGGACATACTTAAAAAAGGTGATTTATAAATCCCAGTTTGGGAATAAACATGGAATTAAATTAGTAACGATATACATGTTTGGAATTAAAAATATCAATGGTGCATAAAAGGAATATGAATAAAAATGCTTGATGTAGCATGAAAATAATGTCAAGCAATATGTGGAAACAAATTAAAATAATACATCATAAATAGAGAAGGTCTAAATATTCCAAGACCCCATGGGGATAATGTCCCATAAATGAATTAGGTACACCTCTATCCCAACATGACATATCTTGATTCAAAATATTACCCATTGCATTGGAGCACTATCATGAATCACCCTTCATAACCATTTCAATGTCCTGAAAATGTGTTCCACATAGAAAATATAACATGTATTAATTCAACATCATAATTTTTTACATGATTAAGGAATGTGAAATATGTACATGTAAGTCCATAATTAATATATATATTTTCATAAAGGTGAAAACCCTTAATACGAAAATTGGTATGGTATTCACTACCCTATTATATTAGCATGGAAATTTGTGGTTCAATTTTTCTTGAAAAATGACAACATATTGAAATTATAAAAATTGGATTATGAGAGTGAATTTTTTATCTCATTATCTATAAATGTAATAGATACTAAGAGGGGCATGCAAATACATTCCCTAATAAAATTAATTATAAATAAAAGCCCTATCATAAAAATGAATCATGAAGAAACCATAGAAAGTATATAACCTTTAAAAAATTTCAGAAATGTAACATGTACAAATAATGGTATTAGGAGGATTAAATGGAAGTGAAATAGTATATCATATTTTGTAAATAATATTGATATTAAAGGTAATATCTAGGAACATATCCAAACATTTAAAAAATGAAATTAATGGAAATAATATAAAATGAGTTCTTGATAATATTTGATGGTGGAAGATCCCTTATGGAATTTCGGAGTAGTAATGGGTGTACATAATGGTTATTTAGAGTGATAAATGAGAGTGAAAGGGGATACAAAAATTATGACAAAAAATTGTATCTAAATTGGATTATTATGAATGAATCTCAATTTACGGAAATATAAATCAAACTGGCATATAATAAATGAAGTTCATGATAAAAATAAGTGAGAAAGAGTCACTTTCTAGAATGTGTTAACAAAAATAGTTTAGTACATGAGCCTTAGCCTAGTTAGTGAGGAATCCTAAAGTCCGTCCAGGAGACCTAGGATCAAATCCAGGTAGAGGCTAATTTCTGGGTACTGTAGCAGGAAGAGTGCATAATTGTAGTAGGTACTATAGTGGAACTATAGCAGCACTATTTGGCACTATAACAATCATGAATATTCCCCCATTAGGGCCTTTGGGCCACCTATTTGTTCCTAGAGTCTTTTAAGGCCTTCATGCCACCCAGGAAATCAGGTTAGTAAGACCTTCAGGCCACCTCAAGGCGTTTGGTCCACCTTAAGTGCAGATGAAAACCATATAACCCATAAAGAAACAAACTTCATATTGAGGAGAGCTAGGAGCATTCAATATAGTAGAAGCTAAACAGATTTCATGAATGAGATTTTATGGCACCTTCCATCATGACAAGCTTGTGCATGCACGGTAAAGCCTAGCTGAACAGCCTTGTAAAGGTGGAGAGCTGATTTCATGATGAAGATGACGGGGAGGAGAAGTTCCATGTAGTTAATCTGGGTTGTATGTAATTTTTGAAGCCTACGGGAAATGAATTCCTCTAAGGCCTATGGGCCATGTAATACTTATCCCTACAGGCCATTAAGGGTTCTAGCTCACCCCTTGAAAGGTGGATTATCAATATCGATAAAAAAATCAAGCCCTTCAGGCCATTAGAGGTGGACATCATTGGTTTAGAAGAGGATTATTAATATCTTATAGCACCTTATGTGGACTTTACAAAATAGACCGATGATTTTAGGTGTGCTTAATTGAGTTTTTATAATGTGGAATTGTAATCGCCTGGACCTATCCAGTCCATTACTTTGTGAAAATGTGGTGATAGAGGTGTGTCGGGAGGTCAAATTGACTTATCCCCAACACTTTCCCAAAATTTCCATTCCGATGAACATTTCCAATGGTAGACACCTGTGAACTATAAAATCACGTTATTTTTTTGGTACATTTGATGTTTCTAACTACCTTTGGTTCGGCATAGTGACTTGGGGATGTGTTGGGTGTAATTTTAAAGAAAACTAAATGGAAATAGCTTTCGCATGGGAGGCACACGGTTTGTTTAACCGTGTGGCCAAAGCATGCGAGAGGGGTGGACAAGGTAGTAGCTAATGCATGGTTAGTTCAAAATTTGTTAAATCATGCTAACTAACCATACATCCTCTTAAACGAGAACTTTTAAAGGTGGATCTCATGTGTTTTTTACACTACGTGGCTCCTTATTCCCCCTATGCGACCCTAACTTGGTTTTTTTATTCTCCTAAGGTGAAGGAGGATTCTCCCTTTGTTCCGGAGGCTATCTGAATGCTTCTCTTTGTAAATACAAGCAAGATTCTTGAGGTATGTGATCATTCTTCTTTTTAATTATTGGTATCTTAGATCCACTTGGATCAACTTCTCCTATTCTCTCGGTTTCATAGACCTATGTCCGTTATGGGTATATCTATGTTTCTCAATGCCAAATATGATGAGCTTTGGTCTTGATCCTGATAGGTGAAGAGATCTAAGGTGGGTTTTTAGAGAATCATCCCAGGTTTCTTGAGCATTCTGTGACCATTGTGGATTTCGTCAAAAACCATTGAGGTAGGGGATTCATTGCATCTCTTTCTTTTACGTGCAACTGTAATGTTACCATGTTTTATCCCACTGGATGACAATGGAATTGACATAATAAATATTTGTACTGGATAATTAAATTGATATTTATCATATGTTTTTGCCTCTTATTTTGATAGATAGTGTGATATTTATGCTTGTTCATGATAGAAATCTGTAAAGAACGTAAACCAAGATTAATTGATATTTGTTTGGCTAAAGATAAAGATGCATGTGAACGAATCTGTTTCTTGTTGTAATTTTATGTGAATAAAATTGGCATAGTAAGCATGTTTAATCATTTTTGATAGCATATTGGTTAGGTTTCCTAATTTTGGAACCAATTAATTATAAATCTGTTAATTCCAGATGGATTAAAGAACTGATTTTTTGATAATTCCTTGAAGGGTTCTGAGATACCCTCTTGATTTTTAAAGGGACAATAGCCTAAGTGATGTGATGTTTTTTTTTCTAGCTACTTGTGTTGAGACGTTATCCTGAATGGGTGTTGTGATATGTGGGGTCATGTAGGCCACTTGGTTGTGGTAGCAGATGACTCATAGAGTGGCGAGATGCATCAGTTTATGCATGTGGGTGTTAGGGAGGACACCGGGGATGATGGAGTGGGCTGAATGTGATTTTTGGTTGATTGTTTTTTCTTTGGATTCATATCTACTTTACTTTTCCCCACTGCTCAAGGTAGCAGTTCTTTCTTACCTTTCATCAAAAAGAGGCGAAGACACGTGGGGTATGCAACATGCTTTCCGTGTTTAGCTTCTATAGTGAGGACGAGTCAACGCTCTTGCTATAGGCTGTAATGACTTGATGTTTATTACATCTAATCTCCGTGTTGATCCCCCTATTGTTAGTAGCATAGAATGATTTTCTATAATTCCTAGGAATATGGGAATGTAATTCTGTAATGAATATTTGAATAAACGGTGTTAACCCATGGTGTTGGAGTTCACTGGAACATAATGAGGAGGTTGTAATTTTAAAGGGACGGTGGACTTTCGCTGTGATTCTAATGAAATATAATGTAGAATGGTTTATGGTTAATTAATGTTTAATGGATTAGTTAATGTAAAGTGGAACTAATAAAAAGGGAATGAATTAATCTAATAATGTTCTTTAAATGGTTGTATGCATATAGGATACCTAGTCATAGATGTGGAATCTTGGAGTCTGAGAGACATTAAATGCAGTTGTGTCTAAGAATAGGCTATGACCATAGTGTGTTTGTGAGATATAGTTTATTCTGTACGCTTTGTGTTTATATATGCTACACCACCCTGTCAGTATTGGAAACTTACACCCTGGGAATTCTGAGCCATGGTGGGTGATTTCCCCAACATTTCGGTGGGAGGAAGAATCGATGACTACCCCCTTTGGCCCCGCTCTCTTCTATTGGTAGATACATGTGCAGGTAGGCACATCGGTTAGTTTTCCCCATGTATGTCTGTAGAGGGATATAATGGCTTGTGGTTATTCACACACATATATTATCGATATAGTATCCTATGGACTACTATAGGTGTAACGGGTATAGGCTTTGATGGCTTTAGGGTCCTTACTTAGTGCGTGGGAAGTAATAGATTGAGGTATAATACCCAATGTATGATAAATGTTATCTGAGATGTGGTTGTTCTCGGAAAATACCTGGTTACTTGGGTGTGTAGACATGGTGGTTTTGTTGCACGACGTGAAAAATGTGGTGTTTTCCCAGGTGTATGTGGGAAAGCCTTTTTGGAGAGATGCTCAGGATGTGCGATGTTGGGGAAAAGCAGCAAACCAATGGGGATGTAGTAGTGGGGTACCCTTGATATTCTTTACTATATGATATATTCTTGTATGTGTTACTTGGGGAGTATCCACGGTGAGGTTGGGAACATTGTATACCTATTTAGGTGACGAGTTAGTTTCACTTGTTGTTCTCTGTGCTTTAGCATGCTCTCTTTACTTTTGGACAAGAGGCTTCAGGGAAGATCCTACTGAGTATACTGTTATACTCACCCTATGTATTTATAAACTATTTTTCATGTCAGTTGGAGGAGGTTATAGATCAATCTAGTTTCTACTAGATTGGGGTTGCAGGAGCTGTTCGGGCTTATGGTTGCTGCTATTTTATTCTTCTTTTGTGTACATGCAGTTTTTCCCTTCCAGTTGTAGTACATTTACCTGAAATTTCATATATGCACCTGGGTTTCTTTTATATTCCAGTTCTGAGTTTGTGTTGATTGTTGTCTATCTTATCTCTCTCTTTTTCATGTGTTCTCTTAGAGGGTAATTCCTCCAATTTGTGTGTTGAATATACCCTTGTTGCAAGTCACCAACACGGGGCCTACTAGAGGCGGGACACGGGGGGTCATTATCTCCCATCTCACATTGTCAGCCCAGGAGGGGTACACTTTTTGGGGAGGGGGTCGTGACAGAGTGGTATTAGAGGTTTGGTTAAAGGATAGGATAGAGATTGTAGTTAGGAACACGTGAGGTTTCATGGGTTGGTAGGGAAATAGTGTCATTCATGTTTAGCAAGTGAGGTAAACATTGCAGACCATATGAGGCATAGGTGTTTAGGGCCCCCTATGATCTGATGTACAAACCATTATGTTTACAATGACTACTAAACAAGGTGATACTATTTATAGGGTAGAGACCTAGGAAAAGATCATGCATCATTATTCTTTGTTCATGTTTTTGAATGGGTAGACCATGGGATAGGTCAACCTAAAATTAATAAAAGAAATTAATTAATTAATTAATGTTGAGTCTTCCATATTCCAGGTTTTGGAGCTCTTACGGTGTTATTTTACAGTTATGGCTCCAGGTCGATGTCCTCATCATGATTGCATAAAAAATGTCCAGCAGGTTGTTCCAGCAGGTCACCGCAGGGTAGAGGTTGACAATGATGACACTTGGAGGAAGACACTTAGAGTGTTTCAGCGATAGAGTCTACAGAAGTATGAGGGATCTCTTTTAGATGCAGTCACATAATAATAGTTAGAGGAGGTCGATATAGGATTTAGTTTGATCTGTTATTAGAAAGAGCACTGCGGGTCCTTATTTGTGACAATTCTACGTGGAACATCAAGGCAATGGTGGATCTTGTTCCTCGGGGATCATGAGGAGTAAACAATCTAATGGGAGGAGTTCCGAGACAAGTTTAGAGTCAAGTTCTTTTTTTCGACTCTGAAGGAGTCAAGTCACGAGGAGCTTCTTACCCTTCGATAGGGGATCTCTACTATTCGAGAGTTAGGAATCTATTTCAGGAACCTTTTATGATATGCTTCAGACCTATTACCATATGAGGAGGCCAGGGCGAGTCATTTCAAGGAGGATTTGCGTCCAGAGATCCAGCGTCAGGTCACCCCATTTATGCTAACGACATATCTTGAGGTGCTGGTGAGGGCGGAGGTTGTTGAGAGGACATTGGCCAGGACCAGATCATCACGAGAGGGGAATTTTCATGATTCCTCATGAAGAATAGATGTTGTTTAGGGTTCCCGGTTTTCCAGTCAGAATAGTTTTCGTTCAGCCGGGTGTAGGCCCCATCCCTTCACATCTCGTTTATCCAGAGGGAGAGACTCTCAGGATTATGCCAAGGGATCAGGAGATTGTTTTCCTAGTGGTGGTCGTGCTCATCAGCAGATAGAGTTCCCAACCTATTATAGCAGCCATCATGCACCTAGAACTATGCTCCATGTTCCTCCCGTGAGGTAGTTTTAGCCAAGGAAGCAACAGAAACAGGTTACACCAAATTTAGATCACAAGAGGGTAGATTGTGCTGGCAGAGGATGGGCCCATGATTCTCCCCGTCCTCAGAGATCTGAGCACGACCATGTTGGTGGTTATCATCAGGGTCAGAGAGGCTGTAGAGGAAGTCTTGGTCAGCATCATGCTCTAGCGTTCCCTGCTACAGGTGATCCAGATGTCGTTCGAGATACCCTTTTCATTTTTTCTACCTTATTGTATGACTATATTGATTCAGGAGTGAAACACTTCTTCATATCACCTACCCTTTTCCATTCTTTGGGAATTGAGGTAGAGAGACTTCCAGTGCCCCTAGCGTTGACTTCGCCTGTTGGAGGTCAAGATGGCTTATTTGAATTATGTAGAGACTGTGAGCAAGTGATGGGTAAACACCTCTTTTGGGAAGATTCCCTATGTTTACAAATAAAACCATATGATTTAATCCTCGGCATGGATTGGTTTTATTCGGTGCAGGTTATCGTGGGCTGCTTCAGGAAGATGGTCATTTTCATTGGTGCAGATGGAGAGCCAATGTTTTTTTTCGGTGAGAGAGGTCCTCAGATGGTTCATAGGCACATTCCATCCTTATGATCCATGGTGACTATGATGATACTGAGTTCTTCAGAGGTTCAGTAGCTGGCGTTTCATAGGTTCGTAGAGGAGTCCCCATATGTCATTCTAGAACTGTTTGTAACATTACCCCCTCGACGAGAGATTAGGTTTGGGATCGAGCTATAGCTAGGAGCATCTCATATCTCAATATCTCCATATATGATGGCACATCATGAGTTACGAGAGCTACATATACAGCTTGATGGTCTGTTAAAGTGTGGTGTTTTTTCGGCCATGTGTGTCACCATGGGGTGCACCGGTTATGTTCGTGAAGAAGGTCGATGACAGTTTGTAGTTGTGTGTCGATTATCGTCACTTAAACAAAGTGACAATAAATAATCTCTATTCTCTTACACATATTGATGATTTATTCAATCAACTGAAGGGTGCATACTGTTTCTCAAAGATCAACTTGCGGTCAGGATATCATCAGATGCATGTGAAGGATGAGGATATCTTGAAGACTGTTTTCTGTTGTCGTCATGGGCATTATGAGTTCGTGGTAATTGCTTTTGGTGTTACGAATTATCCAGCTATATTCATGGGGTTGATGAATGTTGTGTTCTGTGAATTCCTGTACAAGTTTGTGGTAGTTTTCATTGACGACGTCCTCGTGCACTCCACGTGTGAGGAGGAGCATGCAGAGCATCTACACGCCATTTTGGGAGTCCTTCGTCAATATCAGCTATTTGGGATATTTTATAAAAGTGAGTTTTGGTCTTGAGAAGTCAGTTTAGTGGGTCATGTTGTGTCCCAATAGGGGGTAGCTGTGGATCCATCAAAAATAGAATCCCGTGTATCTTCGGCATCCCCCAAGATAGTGTTGTAGGTGCGAAGTTTCCTTGGTCTCATAGGATACTACAGGAGGATCGTAGCCAAATTCTTATGAGTTGTGACTCTTCTAACTTCTTTGACCAGGAAGGATCAGGTATTCATATGGACTGATCTATTCCAGGAAGCCTTCGATTATCTAATGGAGAAGTTGGTAAGTTCTTCAGTCCTTTGTCTTTCAATAGTGGGAGATCAATTTGATGTTTTCTATGATGCTTCACATATGGGGTTAGGCTGTTTTCTCATGAAATAGTGGTCAGTTGTTTCTTATGGGTCTCATCAGTTATTTCCCCATGAACTCACCTATGCCACCCATGTTCTTGAGTTGGTATCCTTGGTGTTTGATCTGAATTTGTGGAGACATTACCTCATTGGTGAGCGCTTTGTGGTTTTCACTGATCATAAGAGTTTGAGGTATGTTTTCTCCGAGTGTGACCCGATCTTATAACATCATCGGTGGATGGAGTTATTACAGGAATATGACTTCAAAATATCTTATACACCTTGAAAATGGAATGTTGTAGCTGATGCGCTGATCCGAAAGTCAAGTAGTGATGCTGTGCACGAATTTGATGATTCATGGAGTGTAATGGAAGAACTGTCAGCATTACTTCTTGATATGGGAGAAGTTGGGGGTAGAGGTTTTCTTTTCAGATGATGGTATAGTCATACATGATGCGGAATGTGGAAGAGGCCCACTTGGGAGATCTAGAGGTGGAGTTATGGAGAGACCGAGTTGTTTGTGGTGAGGCCCCTGATGCTTGGTCTGAGGATGAACTACATAGAGTGTTGTATCACAGAAGGATTTTTGTTCCTTTGATGATGCGTGATACAGTCCCTAAAGAGTTCCATAGTTCACCTTTAGCAAAACATCATGGTGTTAAATATATGTACTGAGCCTGGAGGAGTCAGTTTTGGTGGCCTGGGCTAAAGTGTTCGGTTGCGGAGTTTATGTCTCGATGTTTAGTCTGCCAGTAGTTGAAGGTTCAACACCGTTTTCCTGGTGGTATTATCTTTCCATTAGATATTCCTCAGTGGGAGTGGGAAGATATCTCAATGGATATTTTTTCTGTTCTACCTCGAGCTCTGGGAGGACTTTATTCTATTTGGGGGGTAGTGGATCGTTTAACAAAATCAGACCACTTTATAGAAATCAATAAGTCAAGATCAGTGGAAGTTTTGTCGAGGCAGTACCTAGAGGAGGTGGTGAGACATCGTGGAGTCCCTAGGAAGATCATTTATGATCGAGATCCTAATTTTACCTCCAAAGTGTGGAGAGGTCTCCAACATGCTTTCACTTCTTAACTATGCCTTAACACTTCTTTTCATCCTCAAACGGATGGTCATACAGAGTGAACCATCCAAAATCTTGAAGGCATGTTACATTCTTATGTTATTAATTTTGGAGGTTCATGGATGAGGCAATTACCCTTGGTGGAGTTCGCTTACATTGATAGTTTTCACTCCAACATAGGTATGGCGTCGTTTGAATCCTTGTATGGTTGGCCTTATCGTTCTCAGTTGTGCTGGACTGGGGTCAGGAGTAAGTAATTATCGGACTGGAACTAGTGCAGAATACAACAGAGGTGGTTCATGTGATTCATGAGAGGATGAAGACAGTGCATGATCGTTAGAAATTCTATGCCGATCAAGGAAGGAGACCAATAGAGTTTAATTTTGCGGATCATGTGTTTCTGAAGGTGACTACCTGTCATCGACAACGATGTTTTGGTCATGGAAGTATGCTTTCTCCCTGGTTTTTTGGGCCTTTTGAGGTGTTAGCTTGTGTTGGAGCATTGGAGAATCGATTAGAACTTCCCCCATATATGAGTTGGATACATGATGTTTTCCATGTATCATAACTCCTTTGTTATTATCATGAAGACTCTCACATCATGTATTGGGGAGAGATCAATATTTATGATGATGCAACCTTTGAGGAGCGACCTGTGGAGATCCAAGACCGAAAGGATATGGTGTTGGGCGGGTGCTCTATTCCTTTAGTTCGTGTCTCATGGAGACACGGTGGCTTGGAGGAGTGTACCTGGGAATGTGAGTCATAGATATGTGCTCAGTACCAAAATTTGTTTGTTGTTTGTCTCTTTTCATGTATCGATGTAACTTATGTGGTTATGAAACATTCATGTTTATGAGATGGCTCCCTTTGTTGCTTTTGTGGCTTTCACTCTTTTGAGAGGTATCTTGATGAGTGGTTGTTCAAACCCTGTTTCAGTTTCACTTAAGGTGGGTTTTGGATTCTAGAGGATGAGAATGTTTTGAGGGGTTTCTGATGTAATGGCTCGGACCTCTCTTGTCCATTACATTTTGAAAATGTGGTGTTAGAGGTGTTCTGGGAGGTCAAGGTGACTTATTGCCCACACTATGCCAACATTCCCATTCTGGTGAATAGTTACAACAATAGATAATTATGAACTGTAACATCATGTTTTTTTTAGGTATTTTTTTGTTTCTAACAACCTTTTGTTTGGAGTAGTGACTTGGGGGTGCATTGTATGGACTTTTAAGGAAAACTAAAGGGCAATATCTTTCGCACAGGGGGCACACAGTTTGTCTAACCATGTGGAAAAACCATGCAAGAGGGGTGGCCAATTTAGTAGCTAACACACGATTAGCACACGATTTGTTAAACCATGTGAACTGATTGTGTGTCTACTTAAACGAGATCCTATAAAGGTGGATCTCATGTGTTTTTTCCTCTAAGTGGCTCATTTTTCCTATTAAGCGACCCTAACTCGGGATTTTGCTTCTCATATGGTGAAGGAGGTTTCTCCCTTCACTCTAGAGGTGATCTGAGGTCTTCTACTGGAAAAGAAAAGATAGATTATTGAGGTATGTGATCATTCTTCTTCGTTCTTGATCAGTTTCTTAGATCCACTTGGATGTACTTCTCCTCTTCACTCAGTTTCTTAGACCTATGTCCTTTATGGGTAGATCTAAGTGTGTTGACGTAAAATATGATGATATTTTGTCTTTATCTTACTAGGATAAGTGATCTAAGGTGGGTTTTTGGAGAATCAACCCGGGTTTCTTGACCATTCATTGACAGTTTTGGTTTTCGTCAAGAACTCTTGAAGTAGGGGATTCATTGCTTCTCTTTCTTTTACATGAAACTATAATGTTAGCATGTTTTATCCCACTAGATGGTAATGGAATTGAAATAATAAATATTTGAATTGGATAAATAAATGTTATCGATCGTATGTTGTTGCCTCTTGTTTTGAAAGATAGTGTAAAATCTATTCTTCTTCCTGATGAAAATAGGTAAAGAACATAAAGCAAGATTAATTGATTTTGGTTTGGATAAAGATAAAGAGGCAAGTGAACGAATTTGGTTCTTGTTGTAATTTTATGTTAATAAAATTGGTGTAGTAAGCATGTTTAATCATCTGTGATAGCTTTCTGGTTAGGTTTCCCGATTTTGGAACCAAAAAATTATAAATTTGTTAATTCAAGATTGATTAATGAACTGATTGTTTGATAATTCCTTGAAGGGTTCTGAGTTACCCTCTATATTGTTAAAGGGTCAATAGCCCAAGTGATGTGATGTTTTTTTCCTGCTTCTTGTGTTGAGATGTGATCATGTATGGGTGTTGTGATATGTGGGGGCATGGAGGCATTCTGGTTGTTGTAGTAGATGACGCCTAGAGTGGCGAGATTCATCGGTTTATGCATGTGGGTGTCATGGAGGACACCAGGGATGATGGAGTGGGACAAATGTGATTGTTGGATTCTTACTGGTTATTTGGTTGTTTATTTTCTTTACTTTTCCCCACTGCTCAAGGCGTCTGGTCTTTCTTACCCTTCTTTCGAAATAGGCTAATATGCACGGGGTATGCCACATTCTTTCCGTGTTTAGCTTCTCTAGGGAGGATTGGGATACACTATTGCAATATGCAGAAAATAATCGACTTATAGTACATCTACTGACTGTGTTGATCCCACTTGTTTTAGTATCATGGAATGCTTTTCTAGAATGCCTAGGAATATGGGAAATTAATTTTTTAATGAATATTTGAATAAATGGTGTTAACCCTTGGGGTTGGAGTTCATTGGAACATAATGATGAGGTTTTAATTTTAATGGGACGATGGACTTTGGGTGTGATGCTAATGAAGTCTAATGCAGAATGGTTCATGGTTAATTAATGTTTAATAAATTAATTAACATAAAGTTGAACTGATAAATAGAGAATGAAGTAATATAATGAAAATCTTTAAATGGATGTATGCTTATAGGATACCTAGTCTTAGAAGTGGCAGCCCAGAGTCCGAGAGACGTTAGTTGTAGTTGAGTCTAAGACTAGTTTATGTCCATAGTGTGGATGTGAGGTATAGTATATTCTGTACTTTTTGTGTTTCTATATGATACTACACCTTGTCAGTACGGGAAAATGACACCCAAGGGATTCGGATCCCTGGGTGGGGGGGTGTTTTACCCAATATTCCGGTGGGTGGAAGAATGGATGTCTACCCCCTTTCACCTCGCTCCCTTCTCTTGGTAGATACATTTTCTGGTAGGCAGAGTGGTTAGTTTTTCCCATGTTGGTGTGTAGTGGGCTGTAATTGATTGTGGTTATTCACACATATATATCCAGGATATAGTATCCTGTAGACTACTATAGGTGTAACATGTAAAGGATGTTATGGATTGAGGCTCCTTACTCGGTGTGTGGGCTGTAATGGCTTGAGGTATAATAACTGACATATGATACACGTTATGCGAGTTGTGGTGGCTCCCGGAAACTACCTGTTTACTTGGGTGTGTAGACGTGGTGGTTTTGTTGCAAGAGGTTCATATTGGGGAGCTATTCCCTGGTGTCTGCGGGCAAGCTTTTTTGGAGAGAGATACAGAGGACGTGCTCCATTGAGGAAAAGCAGCAAACCGGTGGGGATGTAGTAGCGGGGTACCCTTGATATTATTTATTATATGTTATATTGTTGTATGTGTTACATGGTGATAGTATACATGGTGAGGTTGGGATCTTTGTATACCTGTTTAGACGACGAGTTAGTTTCACTTGTTTTTTACTGTGCTTTAGCATGCTCTCTTTACGTTTGCACGAGAGGCTTCGGGGAGGATCCTACAGAGTAAAATATTATACTCACCCTATGTATGTATAAATTTTTTTCTGGTCACTTGGATATGGTTGAAGATCATGCTGGTTTCTACTAGCTTAGGGTTGTAGGATCTGTTTGGACTTGTGGTTGCTGCTCTTTTATTCTTCTTTTGGGTACTTTCAGTATTTCCCTTCCAGTTGTAGTACTTTTGCAGGACAATTCTTTTTTTCAGTTGGGTTTCTTTTATATTCACGTTCTGAGTTGGAGTTGATCGGTGTCTATCTTATCTCACATTTCTGCATGTGTTCTCTTAGAGGGTAATGCCTCCCATTTGTGTGTTTACTATACCCTCAGTGCTAGTCCCCAACTTGGGGCCTACTGGAGGCAGGACTCGGGGGTCATTATTTCCCTTCTCACATTGTCGGCCCATGATGGGTACACTTTGTGGGGAGGGGGACATGATAGGAATTAAATCATTCGTGGGTTTATATATGAAATTATGGGGTTTCATTATTAATTTGGATTTAGTGACTACATAATAATATATTCAAAACTACAAAATATCACATGATTCCTTCAAATGGTTTTTGGAAAAGGGGCGTGGTTTACATTATTTTATAAGGCTATTGAATGAAGGAAATAAAGTATTTCCCTAGCTTATGGGGGGGGGTGACTACAAATTCTAGAAAATGATTTTAAAATCATAAAAAATAATATGATCATTGGAGGATACACTTAGGATTTATAAAATAAATGATATAAATATTAAATCACATTTTTAAATAAAAAAAGTTAATTTTCCATGGATACATTTTATAGAATTTATTAAATCATCATTTGGACACTATGATTTCATAAAATACATTTTATATTTATATGATAATTAATTTTCACCCAAAAATTAAACTATCCCAATGAAATTATTAATATTTCTCCATTTTATAATTTCATCAATCTCATTTGAAAAAATATTAATTTTATCTAAAAAATTTATAGATATGTGAATTTTTCACATTTAAAATAAAAACTGACATTTATTAAAATTTGACGTGTTTTTGACAATAATATTTTTTGAACCCTAATAAGAAGTACATTTTACATCAAAAAAATTATATTCTCATTTATATTTTAAAAAAAATATTTTAAAAAATATTTTATTAAAATAATATTTATTTAAAAAATCCAACAATTCATCTAAATATATTTCCTAATTTAATTTTAATATTATCAAAAAATACAATTTTTTCTTTAATAATCATTTACATTGTAGCAATAATCTGATGAATTTGTATTCATTATTCGATATAAAATAATCTACATATTCTTATTTATAGATCCATGATACATATCCCTTTATTACATTAGCATACTCCCAAAGAGTAAGGTGTTAGATAGTGGGGCATTCGTGGGGATGTTAAATGAACAAGTTATAGGTCATGATCCCTATGAGAATGAACATTTAGTATAAATAGTTTTTCTCATGCTAATGTTCTTGGAACAGAACATTGGATTAGTCTATAGAAAATACCTTAAATGTTATATCACTCAGAATGTCTAAAAATGGAATTCCTAGTGTTCTATCCTATTGGTTGAGGTCACCACATCATTTGATTGTTGCAAATGAATTTTTAAAACCCTACACTTATACTTTTCATGTGATAACTATTAAATAGATATAATATCAGTAGTGAAGATACACAATGGTCATATAAATCCAATTGGATATAATATACCAAATTAGTTAATGATTTTATTCAATGATACTTAATGGAATAAAAGAGGTTAATTTTATTCATAACAGTTTTTGTCATTAACATTTTCCACAATTTAGATATTTCACCCCCAAAATATCCCCCTCTCACACTTAAAAATGGTTATGGAAACTCTTATTCATCACCTCCTCCAATTCCCATGTTTCTTCTTCCCAGTTATTATTTCCCCATAACTCCTTGACGATGGGCATTGTCATATTTCGTAGGAATTTTTCACTATGATCTACAACCTTCATCGGATTCTTCTCATTTTAATGGCCACTCTCCAATTGTACCACCTCAGGATTGAGTAAATGTGACAGGTCTACTATATACATTATTAGGAGGGATACATGGTGTACCTTGTGTAAAATAAGGTAGGTTTTGGGGGCGATCTAGTAGATATACCACTGCTCATATGCGATCAATGATCTAAAAATTGCTGATGTACCATGTAATAAGCATTCCCATATTCATAAATTCCATCCCTATTTTCCATGGTGATATATAGTGTAATACAATATCTTAAACATCAATCTCTAGGTCTCATCGATGATTATCATTATATCTATTCTGTCAACTATATGTAGCTTTGAGGTGATGTTTAATGGTCTTAAACTTCTACACCAATTCCTCATCCATTTCAAGAACTTAACATTTATGCTCCCCAACATCATCCCTTCATGAAGGTGTTCTTCACATATTCCAATATAGGGATACATAGGGAGCTAATTAGAGGATTTTCTGGAAAATGGTTTTGTAAGAGGAATCCACCAACAGAATATATTAGTCACATCCAACATTGAAGTCATTTGAGAAAAATATCAACATATCCCCATGTTGTTTTGGATATCCATCTCAAATTGGAAATTATTTTGAGGGATATAAGGTGTAATATATATCAAATAATTATTTATTGTGTGATGGATACTTTAATAAAACCTAGAGGTGGGGCTTTTGTATAAATGGAACATTGTCAATATTGGTACTTTGTGAAGCCTTATAACATTTATGACGTATATCCATTATAGTTTTTATAGTGAGAATTCCTTTCAAATCTAAATGATTTGTGCAGTTAATATAAGGCAATCCACAACAACCATGATATCATTGTTTTGATTGGATGTCTATGATTGTTTGGTGTGAAATTCAATGGGGATATTTTCATAATTCCAGGTTGGTTTGGGTAGTGGTTTCATCATCCCCTTACACATATATCATTTAGCATTCACCTGGTGAAATACCATATAAATTTATGTACAACCATTAATATCCTTCTCCATGTTATCCAAAATTATAGTTCTCTCCGAGTTCTCAATACATCACTCTGTAACATAGGTTAATGAATAATGTCAAACTATGTTCATCATCCAATCATTCCCTCTTTGATTCAGTATTTTATAGAACACATATTCCTCACCCAAATCTCATAATTCTTAGTTCATAAAAAATGAACCCCTAGGATTATCCTTTTTCTATAGTTTTCAATTTCATCTAACTTCTCATATCATCTTGTTGAGGTTTGTTTAACCTTTAATGAAGATATGGTTGAGAATTAATTTGTGACAGGATTGAAGATGTTCTTTTGTTGATAATTCAAATGCCTATCCTCTTTAAATCATCGAAGAATGAATCCTTCTCATTCTCATAGGTGATATATTTTTTTAGATCCTTTATACTAAGATAATCCACTGCTATGTTTGCATTCCAATTACTGTAATTGATAGATTTTTCTTCATCATTGATGATCTCTAACAATATTCAGTGGTGCATATTCAGTTCATTCAACATGAATATATAATTTATTCTTTTTAAATTTGTATATATTTCACACTTCTCCCCAAAGGGATAATTCCTCCAAATTTTCAAGGAGAATATCACAGCTTCCAACACATGATAGTGAATTGGTTATTTTGATAATTAATTTTTATCTACCATGAGGCGTGGGCAATGAATTTTTCATTTTCATCAAAAGAAATCACAATCCCTTTTTGGATGTATCCCTCAGAATTAAGAAGAGTTCCCCACTTGTGGGTAGTGTGGAAAAATGGGCATTGATGATCCTTTTCTTTAACTCTATGAAGATTTATTCACATTCATTATTCCAAGAAATCATGACTCCCTTTAGGGTTATCATGGTTATAGGTTTTGAAAATCATGAGATATTTCCCACAAGTCATTGATAATATCCAATTTGCATAATCAATCTACAGATATCTATCATGAGTTTTGGCATCATCCATCCCTCAATTGCTTTTGTATTTTAAAGATCAATATATATACCATTTATTGTGATGATATTATCAATGAAGGAGACATCCATTAACCAGAACACACACATTCATTACTTTTCATAACCCATCTCCATTCACAAGCTCATTAGCACAATGATCAAATTCTCCTCATCCTCCTTGATTTGGAGTATATTAGAATATCATCAATAAATACTACAACAACTTTTTGAGGAAACCCATAGAATCTATTAATCCTATACATGTAATGATTTGGAGCATTGATTAGTTCAAATGGAATCACTATGAACGCATAGTGCTCATACATTGTTGAAAAATATTCTTGGGGATAACCTCCTTTTTCATCCTAACATAGAAATACCCGACCATAGTTCCCACTTAGAGAAGTATTGTGGTCCAAATAGTTGATCGAACAAGTAATAAATTCGTGAAAAAGGATTTTTGTTCATTATCATGATCTTATTAAGATCATGATAATCAATTAAAATGTGCATTGAACCATCATTATTCGTGTTGAATAGGAATTGGGCACCCTATTGTGAAGCACATGGGTGTATGAACAATATTCTAGATTATCCTATTATAGATTTATCAGTTCCTCATGTCCCAAAATTGAAAATGCATAATAGCTTCCTATATATTAGAAAATCCCTAGGTATAAAATCATATGAAAATAATACATCTTTTAAAGGAGGAACAATAGAACATTTCCCAGGAACACATCTGTGTATTCCCTCATAATAGGCTTGAATGTTAGGTTGATAATTTCCTTAGACTCAATCATTTAGGATAGATATGAATTCTAAAATAGTAAAAATAACCACTCTTGAGAAGATGTTGTTAAATAAGATTCATCAAAATCATTGTATTTTTAAATAATTGGTGTTTGATTCTCTATATAGAGAGTTACTTCCCTCTCACAAAAATTTTTGTTGGCTTTATAATTATAAATCTAATATATGCCTGGAATCGCATCAGTTTCCACCAAATTGATTATGAAATAGTTTACTGGGAATTTATTCCCAATAAAGTTGATATGGGAGGATTTAAATCCATTATATGGAATACTATACCCATTTTCTCTTTCACCAACACCTCTACATCAAATAGTTGTGGTATTGTTTGGATTATTCTACTAAACTCTAATGATATAATAGAATGTGTACACCCAGAATCAAAAACTACATTCTCTATACTTGAATGGATACCTTAAATAAATATCACGAATTCATTTTCTAGGTTTACCTCAGTAGTAGTGATAAAAATATCTCCAATTTACTACAATGTGGTAATTTTTTGCCTTCGAAATCCCTTGTCAAATAGCACTAGTTTGAAAAGTGCCCTATTTCCTTCAAATTGAAATAGTATACATTGAGTTAATGGTTAACCAGATAATTCTATTTCACATTAAAAATGGGGGGTTTCTACTATATGTGTTCATTCATCAGGTTCCCATGTCTTTTTTATACAATTAATTTACTTATTCACCATAGGAAATTTTTAGGGCAAATCTTTAATCACCTTGATCATGTGCGTGATGAAATATCATAGAACAATTGGATGTAACCATCGGACTGCCAGAATTAAACTCCATTTTAATCTTCTTAACCACATGATACGCCTATGATTATATAATCTCTATTTTGACTTTGAGAGAACAATAATGAATTTTCTCATTACTATCACAATCATGGATTTCAAAGGCTTTTGTAAACATGGATTTATCCCATCAAAGAAGCATTCAACCTTGTATTCAGAGGTCAAAAAACTCAAGGTGTATCATGAAAGTAATGTGACATTTTCCATGTACGACCCAAATTATTCTTTATCTTTTTTATTGAGTGTAAGTAAATATCTTTCAATTTTAAGACCGAGGGTGCAGGGAGAATGGGTTCTTTAAAAAAATTATGAAAATACATCAACTATATTTCACTGATCACTTCATCAGGATTTTTATTCTTAATAAATTTCCACTAATGGTTTCCTTCAATACCCATAAGATAAATAGACATAATAACCTTATATATTTCATAATATTGAAGGATTGATATGATATTTTCAAATGGGTTGATCCATTACTTCATTATTAATAGATCATATGATCCATTAAATGTAAGATGCCATTGTCACATGAAGCCCTCGATTTCTAGTTGTTCTATATTATGGGGGTTTGGGAACTCCTCATTATCTTGGTTTATATTAATAATTGGTTTTAACTGAGATAGTATCATTGTTTATTTTTGATTCCCACTCCCATCAGATTGGGCATCTTCCTAGGGAAATCATAACAGTTCCCTTCACCTTAGATATTAACACAATTCCCCTTATTTAGGGACATTTTCTAGGAGAAATATGTATGAGTATCATAAAAATAACTACAAAATGGGGAATGTAATGAAAATAAATAGATATCATACATTTATCTCCTTATCTTTTGAGTTTCTATACATCAATTTTTATTATCCATGATCTATTTTTTTATTATAAATTCTTATTGGAATTTTTTGTTCTCATAATATTAGATCATAATGGGCATATGAAATTATCAATGGATATACCATTAGAGTTCTTCACCAGGTAAGCAGTAAGGCCTATTTTTGTGTACCTAGTTACCACATGTTATTCCTAGAACACCTTCTTGGAGATGTTACTCATTGGAAAACCTATTCTAGAACCACGGTAACATGTTGTATCCATGTACGGGTGTATTTTCTTGATAAACAACTTACTATATAATTACCAAATTTTATGGATGTTTTATTATACATAATCAATTACCTATGTAATTCACTAGATTTTTCTAATCCTATGTATTTATTTATAGTTTTCTCATTATAATCCAAAAAATATTTGTACTTATCATCTGATAAAATCTATAATAGATATCCACTCTATTTATCATTAAAAAAATGATTTCTTACAAAAAATAATACATAAAAATGGAAAATATCAATATGTGTAGTCTCATTGGGAAATTAAAATCATTATATTATTAAATAAAACATTACAGAAGAATATCTATATTGAAAACAAATTTACAATATGAAAATATTCCTGAATACTTAACTCTGCAAGGAATAACCTAAGGGCATACATAAGAGTGGGGTGAGCTATAATGTTAAATAAGGGAACAAACAAGGCATAATATGGGAAAGAAAATGGATGATATACAATAGTAATATTAATGGGTCATAAAAGGAAAATGAATAAGAAGTTTTGATATAGTATGATAATACTAACATGGGATAGATGGAAACAACTCAAAACACTGCATCATAAATATATCAATTCTAAACCTATGTATACCACATGTTGGAAAATGTCATATAATGGAATCAGGTTCACCCATTTCCTATCATGAAATATCAAGAAAATAAATATTACACAATGCATTGGATCCCTATTAGGGAATACCATTCATCACCATTTCATTCTCATGCTTAAGTATGCCACATAGATCATATGACATGAATGCATTCCGCCTCATAATTTTGTACATGATTAAGGAATTTGGAATATATAAATGTAATTCAAAAATTTATAAGTATATGGTAATAAATGTTAATAACCATTATAGAATAGATGGTATGTTATTCACATTTCAATTATTTAAGACTATAAAATCAGGGTTTAATTGTGGCAGCATAACGACGTCATATCAAAATTGATAAAATGGGTTGATGAGAGTGAATGGGGTCTCACATCATTTATAATTGAAATTGATAGTAAAATGTAAACGTAAATGCATTCCCCAATAAAATTAATTAGAAATAAAATGTGTCACATAATATAGAAACATGAAAAAACCAGAGAAAGGAATGAACCATTACAAAATTTCGGCATGGTAACAGGTCTACATAAAAGTTTTTTGGAGTGTTAAATATGTGTGAAAGGGGTTATAATCATTTAAAAATATAATTGACATAAATAGTGATAATAAATACCATAACACTAAAAAATTAAAAACAATATTAAATTACATAACATAAATGGAATAATTTGATAAAATAGGAGGGTGGAAGATCCCTACCATAATTTTGACACAGTAATCGGTGTACATAAGGGTTCATAAGAAGGATCAATTATACCGAAAGGGGATCCCATCATCTAAACATAAAATTACATGTATTGTGGATATTTAATAATTTCTCAAAACATAAGAAAATATAAATCAAAATTATATATCATAAATGAAGTTCTTGTTAAAATGTTGATAGAGAAACTCCCTTTCTAGAATTTGTGACCCCAACAGTTTGGGAGAGGATCATTGGGAGATTGGGGGTGTGTTGAGAGAGATCTATCCAGTTTAGGTATGTGTGTGGAAGTGATTAAATGAGGTTTATAGATGATAAATGGAAGAATGTGTGGGTTTATATAGGGGATGAACATGATTTCTATATTGTTTTGGTTGGGGACACTATATAATAAAATATTCAAAACCACAAAATGACACATGATTTATGATCATGGTTACTGAAAAAAGGGGAGTTTTTTATATTTTTTCTTATGTATAAGGACCTACAGTAATATAATATTTCCCATGCTTATGTGGGGTGAGTCACACTTACAATGAAATAATTTTAACATCCTAAAATATATTATTAGTTTTGGAGGATTAACTAAGGCATTATAAATAAAATAAAATAAATTAAAATCAAACTATTTTAAAGGGAAAGAAATTATTTGGTTGATTATACCTTTTATAGTATTTATTGCATCACTATTGGGCTACTATGATGTCATACAACAAATAGTATATTTATAAATTATTTATTTTTTACCTAAAAATTTGAAATAACTCATAAAAATATGAGAAATTCACTTTCGGATAATTTTTACATCCTGATTAATAATATAATATTCATTTTATCTATGTAATTTTCTATATATGGCAATACTTCGTTTTGAAATAAAAATAGACATTTATTGAAAATTATTGTGTTTTTTGACAATAAGAGTTTTCGAACCCAAATAGAAATTTTATTTGACTTCATAAAAATTATATTATCTTTTATATATAATATAGGTAAAATAATAATAATATTTTATTAAATTATATTATTTATTTATAAATTCATTAATTCATCCAAATTTATATTTTAATTGAATTTGAATATTTACCAAAATTACTATTTATGATTAAAAATCATTTAGAATGTTAAAATAACAGGATGAAAATATATTCATTATTTTATAAAAAATGTAATGTACATATTCCAATTTCTGGTTTCTTGATACTTATCTCATTATTACACCATCATACACCCTAACAATAATATGCTCAATTGTGGATCTTCCATGGGCACATTCAGAAAACATGGTTTGGGTCGTGATATCGATAAGCATAAACTTCTCCCATTAATGTTTGTACTCATTATTAGGATTTTCGATCTAATTCTTGAATCGGTATATGGAAAATCTCAAAAAATTATATCTCCCAAAAAATGCATCTATAAATGGGCTTCATTGGGTAGAATCATACTAGTAAAGTATGTCTCATCTTTTGTACATGGAAAATGAATTTTTTTAAACCCTATTCTTATACTAGTCATATGATAAATATGAAATTAATATTATTTAAATGGTAATGATACACAATGGTAATTTAAATAAAATTGGATATAATAAAAGAAAATTACTTCTTGTGTTTTTAATACTAATTAATTATTTAATTGAATAAAAGGAAATTTTATTCATAAGAATTTGAGCCATTACAGGAAACATCTAAAAACACCATTAGATGGATATATTTAGACTGTATCCCTTATTAGATATATTTTATAATTATTTTAGTCAAATCATTTAACAGATACCTCCACGTAGTCTTTAAATATTATAAATTTAAATAATTCTAATCTTCCTCTTCTATAAATTGGAACTCACCCCCTCAATTCATCACACCTCTCAAAAAAATTGGAGTTCCAAACCCATGAAAAAATAAAATCCCAAAATCCCCAATATATTGATATAATAAATTCTTTATAAATAATTAAATCCATGGTATCCGTATTGTTAAATCCAAAATGAGTTACCCGAAGCAGAGCTATCATTATTTGCAAACCAATTTTCATTTATTTTTTAATCCACTCCTCTAATAATTATAATATATTTAATATATAACAACCATAGTATCCTCAATGTTATGATATTTTAAATTTTAGTGGTTATAAATATACCCACATAATCTTCCATAAAATCAGATAACAAATCAATGTAAAGACCTAGTATTTCCATGTATTTTTTTTTAATTATTGTAATTTTATGTGTCCGCGAAAATTGACGCTGCGTGATTCTGAGCCCCAGTGTACACAGAATCATTTTCGGATGATTAGTTTGGGTACATTAAGTAAATGTACGAGCGTGTTTTCAAAACTTTTGAACTAGTGCTCGGAATTGAAATCTGAGGGCACTGTTGAACTCACAGCACCGATATTTGCTTAAGGAGATTTTCACCTCGACGACAGTGGGTCAAGAATAAAAGATAGATTTTGAGTTTATTATGGAAAATAATAAAATAAAATGAACTACACTTTAGAGCCACCATGTGGAAGTTGGAGTTGGGGCCTGGCAGAAATAAACCTCTTTTTCGGAGTTGATGTGTGGGGACCACCTGAACATAACCTCCCATTAGAGGTTATGGTGGTGGTTCCCACCCAAACCTAACCTCCCCTGAGTGGTTATGGTGGTTGGGACCCCCCGGGACTAAACCACCATTTTTAATTGTGGAAAACTTCTCAACTCCCTCCATTAATGAGGCCGAGCCTCTTGGCCTCCTCTACCCAATTAATTCTGCCAACACACTTTCCATTAAGGTGCCAAATCCATCCCATTAATTAATTGAGCACATCAATTAATTAATTTTAAACCTTTTTGAATTTTCTGCCAATAATTAAATAATAGATAAAATTTATCTATTATTTTGTCTTGGTATATTCATCTTGGTGGAACTTGGGAGAGGATGACATAGGGAGAATGATCTCCAACTAAGAACTTCCTCCTCGAAGAACGCCAGTGAGGAGCATCTTCGACTTCTTCCTTGGAAACACCTTTCGGATGCAACTTACATGGGACATCTTCGAAGACCGGCCTTCCCCCCTTGTTTTTGTCAACGTACCAACACACTAGCTTGGATTTGAAGTGTGTGGCATACGCAACGAACAACAACTACTCCTTCTTCCTCCCCACGACTCCATTAACGAACAACGATCAAGGTAGGGGTTTTATTTGAATATGATATTTTTCCATTAATTCTTCTCATCTAAAAAAAAGAATAATTGTAGATGATTTTTCATTGTAGGTTCGGATTGATTTTTTTTGCGGGAAGATGTGGGGTGTCTCTTTGATTTTTCATTCATCTTATTTTCTTGATAATTCATTGAAATTCAAGAAAGAATAGAACTGCTTGCTTCAACCCTAAATGAGGAGGGTGTGGGCCAAATCAACATTTACTGACCCCTATATTGTTCTGGTTTGTGATGTTATTTGGAATGGTGATGAGGCGACGAGACGACGATGGCGATAGAGGAAACAAATGCCCTACTTGCAGCCTTCGCAACCCAAGCCACCCCCGAGCTCCTCCAGCACCTCGGCCCGAACCCCATAGCCCTATGGATTCCAAACTTCCCTTGCCGCACCACCCGCTAGCCACACCACCTTTTGGGATGAACTATGCAGCCGGCCGGCCACACCGCCCATGCCGAACCGGCCAAGCCGTGCCAGTCCCCGACTGAACTAGCTACCGACGGATCCGGCCTCGCGATCCCCTGGCCGAAGCGGGCCCTCACGGTGCCCCAGCCGAGCAGGCCTCCCACGCCCCTCATGGTGCCCAGGCCGAGAACGCCTCCCATTCCCCTCACAGTGCCCCGACTGAACAACCCTTATGCCAAACTGCAGCCGATCTGTGCCCTCATGGCCGGTCCGGGCCTTCCCGGCCCTCTGCGGCCCCCCGCGGCCTGCTGGGCTGGGCCTGGTGGGCCGGGATAAACCCAACAGTTTGGACTGCCTAATGGGTCGGGCTAGACCCAATGGGTCAAGCCGGGTTGAGCCAAACTAGGTCATCTCAGACTAGGTCAGGCAGGGTTGGTCTGACTGGGTCGGACCAGACCCAGGCCCACTACGACCCATTACATTATTTTTGCCATATCATTGGCACCGGACGTCCTTTAGATGAACCGTTAGCGGTGTTGGTAATCTTTGAGCATGATAGTACCTTTTAGTATAACCCACTAATTTTTGGGTTATAGTTGAGATACGGGCAGGTTGGATCGTGCACAAATCCAACCGGGCCCTAGGGACTAAAAGGATAATAACTCAGAGAACGAGTATCCTATTGAAAAGATTTCAGTTGCGTTGAGACCCCTATGGCATGATGGACCTTCGGGATACTTCTTCATTTTACTTCTTGGTAGTTGGAGCATCGACCAGTAGCTTGTGGGGCGGATCATCTGGAGACGAGCGAGCATTTGTGCGAGAACCTAGTTGTGGGCTGCAACTTGAGGACTACTGACCGATCGACTCGGAGTGACTGGTATGGCCCAGTGGGGAGTGATTGGTTGTGGTGGCAGACCCATGATGGAGGAGCGTCTGGTTGTGGCAGGAGACCCACAGTACTCGACAAGAGGATTACCTCTGCAGGCTATGAAGGGGATCGCGTGGTTGTGGTAGTAGACCTATGGTGGGGAGAGCCTCTGTGTGATGCAGCTGACTGAGAGTACTCGATTGGAGGAGTACCTCAGCAGTCCAAGGTTAGTGGGAAGCACCTAGTTGTGGTGGAATGACCACTGTACTCTATAAAGGAGGTGTTCTCCAGTAGCCGAGGATTCGAAATGTTTTACCCATAGAATAAATTCTTGTTTGAGGTGAGTCAATAACTTTTTTTTTGCTCATGATTGAGATGTATTACTTGATAACTTAGGTATAAGTATGATCATATACCTACATGGGTTTATCTGTTGATTTCATAATTTGTGATTTATCCTTGTTGAATTTTGTGAGACCGTGAGGGTCTCGGGGTCCCTACTTAGTATCGTTATACTATCCCCTGCAGAGGCTATGCCCGCACCTCGTTGTGTTGGATGCAGACGATGGGTAGCACTGACTAAGGATGAGAGTTCCAGGACAGGATGGTACCCAGAGGTGGACCATGCGGCATGATGGTACACGGAGGAGACGGATGAAACTAGAGTGTTAAGGAGGTGATATATACCTACCCTTAATGTAGGAACCTTATAGGAAAACACATCAACTGTTTTTCTTTTCATCATTTTTACTTTCAGTTTCTTTTGCCATACATTTGGGCTTGTATATACTATTTAAAGACCTTAAAATTTCATGGAAATTTTTTTCTTAATTTTCTTTGGAATTTTACAAGAACACAGTTTCTGACGGCGCCTGATTCCGAGGCCCGGTGTGCCCGGAATTAATTTCTGAAGTTTGGCTCGGGTACGTTCAGTGAACGAACGAGCGGGAATTTCTAACTTTTGAACCGGTGCCCGGAATCGAATTCTGAGGGCACCGATGGAACCGCAGCGCTGGTAATTTCTTACGAACTCTTGTTCCGGAGTTGTGTTTAAACGAGTGTTGATGATAAAAATTGTGGAAGTTTATTTTATAATTACTCTACAATTTTTATTATTTTTACTCTAAGTGTTAGTTCTTGATGGAAGTTGGGTAACCACCCAACCTCCCTTGGGAGGTTATGAGGGTGGTGGGGCCCACACGAACCCCACCACTTCATATCCTCTAACCCCCTCAACTCCCACATTAATTTTATTGTTAACCTAAGTTATAACTTATGACATTAATGTAATCTGTTTAATGAGGTGAGTTGTGTGTGGTTAAATTGAATTTCAAACTCTTGAAATTCAAATGGTTAGGTTGTGTTAATAAAATAAGACTTGGTCTTATTTTATTTTTGGTTAGAGTTTTTCAACCTTGAGAGTTTTGGGAAGCGTGAGTCTTCTTCTTCTTCAACCTCGACGAAGAACGTGAAGAACACCTCCGCCGAAGAACGCGATGTCTTCTTCCAACGATGTCTTCCCTTCGAACGCACCTCGATGACAACGGAATCGACGTTCGTTCTCCGCGACATCGATCCGCGACGCGATGTTCTTCTTCCGCGTCGTCTCTTCCGTGACGGTTTTCCGCGAAAAAATCTCCATCAAGGACTTCGAATCCTCGCTTCGCGACGTCGACGTTCATTCTCCGCGACACTCGTCTTTCATGGCTCGTTGATGAACACCGTTCTTGAAACCGAGGTAGGGAATTATTTATTTAAATTATTTCAGATCATGATTCTAGTTTATCGATCATTGTGGACTTTCGACTAGATGTTATCGTTTAACGAGAGGGGGATGGACCGCACAAACACGGCCGAACCCCCCTCCTATGTTCATGGTTGATTCTTTGTGGATGGAACGGAATGTCGTGGTGCCGTCGCACCACACGGGTATCACACGACAAGTATTACGCGATGTCGTCATGCCGTGCCGTGGAAATAAGTCTAAGAACATGACTTCGTCGCGCCGTGTTGAAGGAAATAGAAGGCGTCGCGGCCGGAGCGGGGCCGCGGCGAAGGGGCGCGGTGCCGTCGCACCGCGCCGGACGACATGGGTCGTGGCCGGTTCCGGGCCACGACGGAGCAAGGTGACCGGCGGCCGGACCGGGCCGCCGGCGACAGAGCTGGAAGGGGACCGGCCATCGCCAGTCCCGTTGACCAGAAACAGGCCGGCCAGGTCGGGCCGGCCGGACAAGGGGGAGCCGGGGGAATTAATTCCCCCAGCTGGTTTTCAAGCGGGCCCAATTAAAGGGGCCGCCGTTTCATAAAGGAGGGGAAACACCTCTCCCTTGGCTTGCGCGGCACAAAGGTCGCGCTGGCTGCGCCGCACGCGCTGGCCGCGATGGCCGCGCCGCCGCGGTGGTCGCGCTGCCGGCCGGGCCGGGTCTTCGGGCCGGGTCGCCGCCCGGGCCGGGTCGACCCGGTTCGGCCGACCCAGGGGGGTACTGGGTCGGGCTGGGCCGGGCCCTGACCCCCTATTTTCGGGCTGAGTTGGTTCAAATGCCCATATCATGGGAGACGGACCTCCGATCAATGCAGCTTCAGTTGCGTATCAATCCTTCGAACGAGATGGTCGTTTCGGTATATCGCACTCAAGGTTTCGAAATACATTGGGTTCAGCCAGGTTGGTTCAGATACGAAACCAACCGGGCCCTCGGAGCGGAAACGCTCATAACTTGAGTTCCGGACATCTGAATGATGTGCCGTCGACTTTGTTGATTTACTCTAAGTGAGACGGATCTTTTGGCTTACTCCGCTCGTGGTTTGGATGCCATCGGATTAAGGTCGGGTTGGTTCGCTCACGAAACCAAACGGGCCCCTGGAACGAAAAAGCCAATAATTCACAGACCGGGCGTCCGATTGACGCACCATCTATTTTGTTGAATTCCTCTTGATGAGACGGAACTTTTAGTATTCTTCGCCCGAGTTTTGGATGCAGTTGGAATATGGCCGGGTTGGATTGTACCCAAAATCCCACCGGGCCCCTAGAACGGAAAAGCTGATATCATTCAGACCAAACATCCATTTGACAAACCGTCAGCGGCGTTGGTAATCACGTTGAGTTACGGTCCCTATGAGTATACCTTATGGGAGTTAGTGGTACATTTGAGATACAGCCGGGTTGGTTCGCTCACGAAACCAACCGGGCCCCTTGGATGAAAAGGCTAATAACTCAAAGGTCGGGCGTCCGATTGACGCGCCGTCTGTTGTGTTGTGACCCCTATGACGAGGCGGTCCTTTGAGATACTTCTTCGTGGAACTTTGAGATACATGGAGTATCGACCAGCAGCTTGTGGAGCAGACCCTCCCAGAGACGAGCGTACGGAGTACGGAGACCGTGTAGCCGGCTGAGACCTGACGACTGCTTGACCGATCGAATCGGTGTGTTACGAATAGCCCAGTGGGGAGCTCTTGGTTGTAGCGGCAGACCCAAGACAGAGGTGTGCTTGGTTTTAGCGCCACATGGGAGCACTTGGTTGTAGCGGCAGACCCACGAGAGAGGTGAACTTGGTTGTAGCGGCACAGGGGAGCGCTTGGTTGTAGCGCCAGACCCACGACAGAGGTGCTCTTGGTTGTAGCGGCACATGGGTGTGCTTGGTTGTAACGGAACATGGGAGCGCTTGGTTGTAGCGGCAGACCAATGGTGTGAAGCAGTTGGTTGTAGCGGCAGGCCCACAGTACTCGACAGGAGGAGTACATCAGTAGTCTTAGGTTAGTGAGCAGTACCTCGGAATCGTGACAGGACCATTGTACACTCCAGAGATGGGGCTCCACAGCAGTTAGGGTTTCGATAATGAAAATCCTAGTTTGAGCTGAGACTTTTGACATTTGTTTTTACCTCATGATTGAGATGGTTCACTTGTTAACTTAGGTATATGTATGGGCATATACCTGGATAGTGGTTATCCGTTTATTTCATGATCCTTGTGTTTCCTCATGATTGAGATGGGTTATTTGATAACTTAGGAATATGTATGGGAATATACCTAAGTAGAGGTTATCTGTTGAGATCTTTTATGTGGTTATCCTTGTTGGTTTTATTGAGACATTGAGGGTCTCGGGGTCCCTACTGAGTATCGTTATACCCACCCCTGCATGGGCTATGCCCGCACCTCGTTGTGTTGGTTGTAGACGACGGGCAGTGCTGACAGAGGACGAGTGTTCGAGGACTGGACGGTACCCGGAGGTGGACTACACGACAAGTCAGTATCCGGATGTGGACTTCATGGCGAGACGACACATGGAGGAGGTTGACGGGCGAGAGCGTTGAGGAGGCTATCTGTACCTACCCTTCAGGTAGGATCTGAGGAGGACGACCCAGGAGCTACTTCCTTCTTCCATCTGTTTGCCTTTTTCTGTTGTACTTCCGTTTAGTTGTAGTTGTACTTTCAGTTGGATTTGTATTCTGGCCCATTTAATTTTCATCACTTTCTTTTGTACTTATTGTTTTGCTTCCGCTTTTACTCTGTGGTGTTTTGTTTACTTTTATAAAGGCAATGCCTTGCCAGTTATCGGGATTTACGCCTTTGGTGCTAGTCGCCATCCCCTGGCCTGTGGAAGGCGGGCTTGGGGTAGTCACGGCACGGGCCCCGAGGATGGGTCGTGACAAATTGGTATCAAAGGAGTCGGTTCTACCGCAGAACTTATTACACTGATGTTTTCTTTCTGTGAAGCAATAGTGTTAAGAGTACCGAGTGTGGTTTTCAGTTCAGGGAGTCCAGTGTTGGTGCGGGCGGCCGACGTATCCATACACCAGGACCCTGACAACTGATTTCCGACATTGTGCACGGAAACACTGATTGCGTGTGAGTTTCCAGAAGTTTTTAAATGTCATCTCAAACCAGGTCAGCTCACCAGGTATAATATTTGACTGTGTCTCATCTGTTCAGGATGTCTCCATGCAGACAGTCAGTTGGAGTTCTGAGAGAGTACTCGATGACGGCTCATCGAGCGACGAGGCTCTGGTGCATGGCCCTTTTTACTATGTTGGCACCCTCGGGTGGTGTACCAGCAGCACCACCACCTGTTGGGCAGAAGATGCCAATAGCTATACTAGAAAACTGTGCACACTGGCAGAGTGCGTAGCACGAGTTCCAACAGTAGTGGCCTCCAAGGTTACGAGGCGAGATAGTTTCCCAGACAGCAGAGCCGTGGCTGGAAGAGATTTCTATAGTTTTCCGCCTATCTGAGACATCAGTAGAGTGGATGGTGGACATGGCCACTAGTGTTTCTAGTGAATAACCATGAGGATGGTCCGTATAGTGATGAGGCTTCTGTACGTGGACTGATGCCTGAGATAGTGCCTTTGGGTAGTGTGTCAGCTATACATCACTACTTGTTGGTCAGCAGTTACAACCGGTGGTACCGGTAGGTGACACGTGTAAGCTTACTACCTTACATGTGATCTAACTTCAGATACCCTCATGTTACGAGGAGAACCTGACTCATAGGCGGCTGAGGACTAGCTTGAGGAGGTGGCTGAGAGTTTTCTAGAGCTTATACAGTTTCGGCGGAACAACCTGTTTATAGCTGAGAATTCATCATGGCGTACCGAACATATCGGGTACCCGATGAATGCGTTTCGATTAGTGCAATAGTGCTCGGACCTCTGAGCGTGGTTTGTTTAAGGAAATGCAAGCCAACACCTTTTCTCTATACATTCCTACTTAGTCTAGGGTGATTGAATGAACCTTTGTGGTTGAAAATTCATTGCTGATCAAATACTGCCAGAGAATGTTAGATGTTTGGAAAGTAGGAAACTGACGCCAGTCTCAGAGACATGGGCGTGTAAAATGTTTCAAGAAGAGGAAATTTTAAGGAAAGATGAATCTGCAGAGCAGCAGACATGGAGGCAGAGCTAGGAGAGCAGCTTGTGGTGGTGTACATTTCAACATGTTACCATCACCGACCTTTGTATTCCCCACTAGACATAGGGAGTTGGAGAGCAGGAGAAGAGAATAAATGCTTGTGGTCATGGAGTGCGACCAAAAAGGGCTCTAAGGATGATTCGAAGTGCGGACATTGTCTTCTACTAGCTGTCGTAGCCACAGACATCGATACGAATCATCCCTTCCTTCCATGAATCTAGTCCCAGACCTAGAGTATCTGGTTAAGCCGTTGACTTGACCCTCACGTCTGAAGATACCTTTGGGAGGAGACTCTATAGTCACACTTACACCGATGGTGTGATCTGACCCTTGAGTTGAGAGTCTCGGTTGGGACCTCTTGGTGGTAGCGTCGAGGCCTTACGACGTTAGTTTGAGTATGGATTTGGCAATCACTATTCATACTCAAATTGACGGTACTAGGCAAATGTCGGGATGGGTTTTCCTTTGTTGGCGAAATGGAAACCCTGGGCATCACAAGATAAACTCATGCACGGGAGGGTGCGACCGATCACTCTTGAGTCGGCCAACCTTACCCTCGTGGCAGCAGTCATTTGAGTTCGAGTTCTAACAGTAATTGGAAACCTCTGGAGTTCGAGGATGACGATCACGTCCTTATACGAGTCTCACCATGACGAGGTTTACGGGGATGTGGCCAAGGCGGAAAGTTATCTTCGAGGTTCAACAGACCCTTCTAGTTCCTCAGCTGGGTAGGCGAGGTGGTTTACCGCTTGACCCATCCACCTCAGTTGCACTAGGTGCACAACGTCTTCCACATTTCTCAACTGAGGAGATACGTGCTTGATCCTTCACACATCATCGACCTCAGGGAGTTGGACGTCGATGACAGGGCATCATGCATGGAGGTTCCAGTGGGGATTGAGGATCGAAAGGAGCATGTCCTACGAGGATGGTCGATTCCTCTTGTGCGTTTTCGTAGGCAGCACAGAAACCTCTAGGTGAGCACATGGGAGCGGAAGGATCAAGATGCGTGCTCTGTACGGCTTTTGTGACCCTCGTTTGTGTTGAAGCTTTCCGAGGATGTAAAGCCCTGAGGTGGGAGTAATGTAAAGAATTGAAAATATGAAGGAAAATTTTTTCTTAATTTTCTTTGGAATTTTACAAGAACGTAGTTTCTGACGGCCCCTGATTCAGAGGCCCGGTGTGCCCGGAATTAATTTCCGAAGTTTGGCTCGGGTACGTTCAGTGAATGAACGAGCGGGAATTTCTAACTTTTGAACTGGTGCCCGGAATCGAATTCTGAGGGCACCGATGGAACCGCAACGCCGATAATTGCTTAGGAATTCCTGTTCCAGAGTTGCGTTTACATGAGTGTTGATGATAAAAATTGTGGAAGATTATTTTATAATTACTCTACAAGTTTTATTTTTTTTACTCTAAGTGTTAGTTCGTGATGGAAGTTAGGTAACCACCCAACCTCCCTTGGGAGGTTATGAGTGTGGTGGGGCACACATGAACCCCACCCCTTAATATCCTCTAACCCCCTCAACTCCCACTTTAATTTTTTTGTTAACCTAAGTTACAACTTATGACTTTAATGTAATAAGTTTAATGAGATGAGTTGTGTGTGGTTAAATTGAATTTCAAACTCTTGAAATTCAAATGGTTAGGTTGTGTTAATAAAATAAGACTTGGTCTTATTTTATTTTTGGTTAGAGTTTTGAAACCTTGAGAGGTTTGGGAAGCGTGAGTCTTTTTCTTCTTCAACCTCGACGAAGAACGCAAAGAACACCTCTGCCGAAGAACGCGACATATTCTTCCAACGACGTCTTCCCTTCGAACGCACCTCGACGACAACGGAATCGACGTTCGTTCTCCGCGACATCAATATGCGACGTGACATTCTTTTTCCGCGTCGTCTCTTCTGTGACGGTTTTCCGCGAAGAAATCTCCGTCAAAGACTTTGAATCCTCGCTTCGCGACGTCGACGTTCATTCTCCGCGACGCTCGTCTTCCACGGATCGTTGACGAACACCGTTCTTGAAACCGAGGTATGGAATTATTTTTTTAAATTATTTCCATTCATGATTCTAGTTTATCGATCATTGTGGACTTTCGACTAGATGTTATCATTTAACGAGAGGGGGCCAGACCGCACAAACACAGCCGAACCCCCTCATATGTTCATGTTTGATTCTTTGTGGATGGAACGCAATGGCGTGGTGCGATCGCACCACGCGGGAATCACACGACAAGTATTACGCGACGCCGTCGCGCCGCGCCGTGGAAAGAAGTCTAAGAACGCGACACCGTCACGCCGCGTCGAAGGAAATTGAAGGCGCCGCGGCCGGAGCGGGGCCGCGGCGAAGGGGCACGGTACCATCGCACCGCGCCGGACGACAAGGGTCATGGCCGGTTCCAGGCCGCGGCGGAGCAAGGTGACCGGCGGCCGGACCGGGCTGCCGGCGACGAAGCTGGAAGGGGACCGACCATCGCCAGTCCCGTTGAGCAGAAACCGGCCGGCCAGGTTGGGCCGGCCGGACAAGGGGGAGCCGGGGGAATTAATTGCCCCGGCTGGTTTTCAAGAGGCCCCAATTAAAGGGGCCGCTGTTTCATAAAGGAGGGGCAACGCCGCTCCATTGGCTTGCACGTCACAAAGGCCGCGCTGGCAGCACGCGTTGGCTGCGCCGCCGCGCTGGCCGCTCCAGGCCGGAATTTCGGGTCGGGTCGGGTCAGCGGGCCGGGTCGCCGCCCGGTCCGGGTCGACCTGGTTCGGCCGACCCCGGGGGGTACTGTGTCGGGCCGGGCCGGGCCCAGACCCCCTATTTTCGGGCTGAGTTGGTTCAAACGCCCATATCATGGGATACAGACCTCCGATAAATGTCCCCTCAGTTGCGTAACAATCCTTGGAACGAGACGGTCGTTTCGGTATATCGCACTCAAGGTTTCGGAATACATTGGGATCAGCCAGGTTGGTTCAGTTATGAAACCAACCGGGCCCTCGGAGCGGAAACGCTCGTAACTTGAGTTCTAGACGTCCAAATGATGTGCCGTCGACTTTGTTGATTTCCTCTAAGTGAGACAGATCTTTTGGCTTACTCAGGTCGAGGTTTGGATGTCGTCGGAGTATGGTCGGGTTGGTTCGCTCACGAAACCAACCGGGCCCCTGGAACGAAAAGGCCAATAATTCACAGACAGGGCGTCCGATTGATGCACCGTCTGTTTTGTTGAATTCCTCATGATGAGACAGAACTTTTAGTATTTTTCGCCCGATTTTTGGACGCAGTTGGAATATGGCCGGGTTGGATTGTACCTGAAATCCAACCGGGCCCCTGGAACGGAAAAGCTGATATCATTCAAACCAGACGTCCGTTTGACGAACCATCAGTGGCGTTGGTAATCACGTTGAGTAATGGTCCCTATGAGTATACCCTATGGGAGTTCAGGTTAAAGTTGAGATACGGCCGGGTTGGTTCACTCACGAAACCAACCGGGCCCCTGGGATGAAAAGGATAATAACTCACAGGCCGGGCGTCTGATTGACGCGTCGTCTGTTGTGTTGAGACCCCTATGACGAGGCGGTCCTTTGAGATACTTCTTCGTGGAACATTGAGATAGTTGGAGTATTGACCAGTAGCTCATGGAGCGGACCCTCCCAGAGACGAGCGTATGGAGTATGGAGACCGTGTAGTCGGCTGAGACCTGACGACTGCTTGACCGATCGACTCGGTGTGTTACGGATAGCCCAGTGGGGAGCGCTTGGTTGTAGTGGTAGACCCACGATAGAGGTGCACATAGTTGTAGCAGCACAGGGGAGCTCTTGGTTGTAGCGGCGGACCCACGACAGAGGTGCGCTTGGTTGCAGTGGCACATGGAAGTGCTTGGTTGTAGCGGCAGACCCACCACAGAGGTGCGTTTGGTTGTAGCGGCACATGGGTGCGCATGGTTGTAGCGGCAAATGGAAGTGCTTGGTTGTAGCGGCAAAGCCATGGTGGGAAGTGCTTGGTTGTAGCAGCAGAACCATAGTACTCGATAGGAGGAGTACCTCAGCAGTCTTAGGTTAGTGAGCAATACCTCAGAGTCGTGACAGGACCACTGTACACTCCAGAGACGGGGATCCTCACCAGTTACGGTTTCGATAATGAAAATCCTGGTTTGAGCTGAGAATTTTGACCTTTGTGTTTACCTCATGATTGATATGGGTCACTTTCTAACATAGGTATATGTATGTGCATATACGTGGGTAGTGGTTATCCGTTGATTTCATGATCCTTGTGTTTCCTCATGATTGAGATGGGTTACTTGATAACTTAGGTATATGTATGGGCATATACCTAAGTAGAGGTTATCTGTTGAGATCTTCTATGTGGTTATCCTTGTTGGTTTTAGTGAGACCTTGAGGGTATCGGGGTCCCTACTGAGTATCATTATACTCACCCCTGCACGGGCTATGCCCACACCTCGTTGTGTTTGTTGCAGACGACGGGCAGTGCTGACGGAGGCCGAGTGTTCGAGGACTGAACGGTACCTGGAGGTGGACTACACGACGAGTCAGTATCTGGAGGTGGACTTCACGGCGAGACGACACACGGAGGAGGTTGACGGGCGAGAGCATTGAGGAGGCTATCTGTACCTACCCTTCAGGTAGGATCCGAGGAGGACGACCCAGGAGCGGCTTCCTTCTTCCAGCTGTTTTCCTTTTTCTGTTGTACTTTCGTTTAGTTGTAGCTGCACTTTCAATTGGGTTCGTATTCTGGCCCATTTACTTTTCAGCACTTTCTTTTGTACTCAGTGTTTTGCTTCCGCTTGTAATCTGTGGTGTTTTGTTTACTTTTATAAAGGCAATTCCTTCCCAGTTATCGGGATTTACGCCTTTGGTGCTAGTCGCCACCCCCTGGCCTATGGAAGGCGGGCTTGGGGTAGTCACGGCATGGGCCCTGACGACGGGTCGTGACATCCGGCTCCTTTTATTTTTAGCACACATTTGTTATATAGTTTTACATAGTGATTTGTTTCTAGATTATGCTTTTTTTTGTGTGTTTATAGGCTATAAATGAAATTACTTCCCAATTTTAGGGAAATACACCTTTGGTGCTAGTCTCTAACCCCTGGCCTATGGAAGGCCGGTTTGGGGTAGCCACGGCACATGCCCTGGGGAACGGGTCATGACAAATTGGTATTAGAGGAGTCTGTTATACCGTAGAATATAGGACTCTGATCATTTCTGTGAAGCAATAGAGTAATGTGTATTAATTATGGTTTTCAATTTAGGGAGTCCCGTGTTGGTGTGGCAACTAACATATCCATACACCAGGACCCGGAATTCTAATTTCCAACCTAATACATGAAAACACTGATTGTGTGTGTGTTTTCAAAAAATTTCTTTATGTCAGCTCAACCAGGTCAGCTCATGAGGTATTACCTTTTGACCGTGTCACATCTGTTTCTTTCAGGATGCCTCCATGCAGACAACCAACTAGAGAGTTGAGATTTGTAAGCATATATATCCCATCGAGCGACGAGGCCTCGTTGTATGGCCCTTTTCCAGTGGAGGCACCAACGTTACCACACCCTGTTGGGCCACCGATGCCAGTTTCCCCAACTGCAGACGATGCACACTACTTGAGCACATTGCATGAGTTCCGGCCCCAGAGCCCACCCAGGTTCAGGGTAAAGGCAGACCCACAGGTGGTAGAGGATTGGCTGGAGGCTATGGTGAGTGTTTTTCAACTGGCAAGGACAGCGACCGATTTCATGGTGATTCTTACTACCACCCTTTTACTGGCACAACAGGCTGATGGTGGAGCTTGATTCTCCAGGTTCATGATGGGATGACATGACTCTGGGTAGACTTCGAGAGCCTATTTCAGGCGGAGTGTATTCCAGAGACTCTTCGAGCAGTGCGCATACAGGAGCTACTTAATTTGCAGCAGGGAAACATGATTGTAGCTTAGTACTCTTCGAGATTGAATGAACTCTCAATATACTCCACCGATATAGTGCATGAACCATTCTTCTAGGCTCGGACCTTCGAGATGGGGCTCATATGGGATATCAGAGCTTCGATGATCTTACTCAGCATCCTGACGCTGGAGGGGGTGGAAGAGAGATCCCTCATTGTGGAGAGTTTCATTGCTGAGTAGTGTCTAGATGCGAGATCCACCACCAGTCGACACGTAGAGGAGTCTTCTGTAGCTGGAAATAGACAGATATCGTAGGGGTCCAAGAGGACCAGACCTAAAGGTGGACGCCCGCATGAAACATGATCGGTTGTGAAGAGCACCCGAGGCGGAGACAGACATGCCAGGAGCAGGAAGTGTTACTCATGCGGTGGGAAGGGACACATGGCTCGTGACTATCAGAACCACCATTCAGATGATCCGCAGAGGTTCGAAGGACCGCCCAGGTAGGGACAAATATTCAATCAAGGTAGTCTGCAGGGAGTAGACGAACATGGCATAGAATCTAGTCGTGCAGCTGGCAGTGGACGACGTTTTGAAGTGTTAACACCACCACCACCAGGAGGTCCACCCCAACCGCATGGAGCAGGTGTACACTGGAGATCTCAGTTCCAGGTAGGTGAGGCATATGATCATGGCGCTTGATGTTATTAATATTTTCATGACTTATTATTTTCCCCCTTTACTTATTTTATATGAAATGTGCATAATTTGTGTGAAATATTAATGTTTTAATATTAATTATAATATTTGAGCATTTTTAGAAGTAGTCAAATTGAGTCAGTTTAATGTTTTAATTATACCTATCACTATACTGATCCAAATTGTGTGGTTATTGTTTTGTAGGATTCTCCTTTCAATATACAACATTTCATTAGAAAGAACCATGAGCCAATTCTGCCATTTGAAGGGTCATATGGTCCTCACAAACAAGACCAAAGAATCTGTGAACAAACTGGACCATCCTTGAAGATTGATTTACTGGGTTCAATCCAGAAGTCCAAAAACCTTAAATCTCCACCATAATTCGGGGGACACTATATTTCATCTTGGATAAAAATTTCATGGCCCAAATCCAAGTACAAGGGGCCCAAATAAATCTTTGAAGTCCAGCCCACCATTCTGGCCGAGAATTAAAATCAGTATAGTATGCATGACATATCTCCTGATGTAAGAATCCAATCTATATGAGATTTTGCAGTGTTAAAGAGGAGATATAGGTGGCCGACTTTGTTGAAGAAACAATTCGGATTTGAAGGCATCTTCATATTCAAAAACCCTTTCACGTTATGGACTTCAAAAAGAATGGATTGAAATGGACAGTTTATGTTTGTTTAATCAACCGGCCATAACTTTTGATCCTTAAGTCCAAATGACTCCAAATTTTGAGAGTAGTTGGCTAACATTATTTTCGACAACTTTGAAGAATGAGATATTCGAAGATTCGTCTGTCTGAATAGCTCAATTGGCGATGAAAGTGGAGGGACAGATTGGGAAAGCAAACAGTCCACTCCTTGGGCTATAAATACTCTCTCCTTCTCTCCTTTAGAGGGTTTGGAATTTCAGAAGAGAGGAGATCATATTGGCAGGAACAAAGCTTTGCCAAAGGCTTGGGAGGACCTGCCATACTCAAGTTTACACTTGAGGGAATTTTCCTCCTCTCTTTCATTTCACTTACTTTTGTGTTCTTCATTTTTGTAATTTTGTAAGTCCTTTATTTTGTAATTCTGTTTTAATGAAAGATTCTTCTTCAAAATCTCTTATTCTCCTCCACCTTCTGTAGTATAATATTCATGGTCTTAAAATAGTTTGAATCATTTTAAATTACATTACCTTATCTTTCTTCCTCATTCAATCGAAATTCCTTTTTTGATTCTCAAAATATTTCGTGTGTGTGTTCGGCACACTACTCTTATCTTGTCCCTTTCTTTATCTTCTCTTTATAATTCATCACCATAAACATATATTACCAGATTAATAAACATCATAATGGCTGAGTAAATCTCTCATTGGGGTGAGTTATAATTTAGGTATTTTAAGTGATTTAGAGCTTCTTCTCGATGAATATTCTTTGAATTAACATTGTGTATGTTGGACTTAACATGTCATGGATTAATGACTTGTTTTGTTTAACATGTGGTTTCCATGGATTATTGGAACCATAAATACACAACCATAAATAAGATCTGATTGAGATTATAACCTTAAGTTAAGTTAAGTCTTGGTTTAAAGCCTTAACACTTAAGAATTCTAATCAACATCATCTTGTGTCATGGGTGTTAATTTAAATGCAATATAAAGAAAAGCTCAAGGATATCACAAGCTTAACTAACCTCATGATGAACTCACCCCAATCTTTATCAACTTGTTAAATTAAACATCATTCATTAAACATTTCAATTAAGCTCTGCAAACAAACCCCCCCAATCAAAATACAATCAACTAAAAACAAACGACTACTACAAAGTATCATCGCCGAGGATTCGACCCGAGTGCTGCTATACACATTAGCAGAGCACCGGAACCTTGACCGGTCGATAGGCGACAATCGGCCGTGCATTTCAAATGGCGCCGTTGCCGGGGATGGTGCTTTAAGTATTCATTAGTTTCTGGTTATTGTAAAAAAAACCCCAAAAAATACAAAATTTTAAAAAAAATTGAAAAAAACACAATGAAAAACCCGTCTTCCTCTTAAAAATCATAAACTGAAAAAAATAAAAAGAAAAAACCATCTTCCTCATTCTTCCAAAATCTCTCTGAATTCCCCGTAGCCTTCCAAACAATCCCTCGGATTTGTTTGACCCTGAAATTGAGCGAACACTTCGCCAACTTAGGAGGAACATAAGAGATACTCAAATAATTCAAGAACCAGTCCTCATCCAACTAGTTGAAATTCAAATGGCCAATCCTAGGAAACAAACCCTAAAAGAACTTGCTACCCTTGATATGAATTACCAACCTCTTGGAATTCAATATCCAAACATTGAAGCTGACTTCGAACTCAAATTGGGTTTGATTCATCTTCTCCCTCATTTTCACGGGCTAGCCGGTGAGGATCCACATCTTCACCTTAAAGAGTTCCAAGTAGTATGCTCTACCATGAAGCCTCAAGGGGTTTCTGAAGAACAAATCAAGCTTAGAGCTTTCCCCTTTTCCCTAGCGGATTCTGCCAAGTCTTGGCTCTACTACCTCCCACCTGGTTCCATAAACTCATGGGTTGACATGAAGAGACTTTTCCTTAAGAAGTTCTTTCCCGCTTCCCGAACAGCTTCTATCCGAAAGGAAATAAGCGGCATCTGTCAATTCCCTAATGAATCACTCCATGAGTATTGGGAGAGGTTCAAAAAGCTTGTGGCAACTTGTCCACACCATCAAATCCCTGACCAACTCCGGATCCAATACTTCTATGAGGGGTTATTGGCTATGGAGCGAACTCTCATTGATGCCGCAAGTGGCGGTGCTCTTGTTGAAAAAACTCCTGCAGCTGCAAGAGATATCATAAGTAACATGGCTGAAAACACGCAGCAATTCCATACTCGAGCACATGCTCAAGTGAAACAAGCCCAAGAGTATCAATCCACAGAGCCCAACAAGATGACTGAGTGGATGAGTGAACTTACAGGTCTTGTGCGTTAACTAGCGGTGGCTACCAAAGCCCCAACCTCATCTTCTCCACAGTCATTATTCCCTGGACCTATCAAGAACTGTGGAATCTGCAACTCTCCATCTCATCCAACTGACACATGTCCACAACTTCAAGATGATCCATCTGATTCATCTAGTCCAATGGAGATCAATGCGGCATATGCTCAGCGAAACTTCAACCCTCAACAATCAGGCCAGTTTGTTAGAAACTTCAACCAACCCCACTCTGATCCCTTCTCTTCAACCTTTAACCCACCTCTTAGGTATGGTAATCCCATTTCTCATCCTCCGCAATTCCCTCCTCAAAACCCAAACCAGTTTCAATACAATCAAGGTGTTGGTAACTTCCAACAACCTTACCCTTTTGTCCCTCAACCCCAAAGGAACAATCCTCCTCCTAGATTCCACTATCCTAACGAGCCTTCCCAATTCCCCACCCAATACAATCGCTTTCCCAAGAACCAAAATCAAGGCCAACCCAATTTGGGACAAGCCTCTTCTTCTAAACAACCATGGGAAAGTGCTGTAGAGGATCTTGCTTCCTTCACCCGTTCTAGCCTCAAGAACATTGAAACCCAAATAGGTCAACTTTCATCCCACCTTAGCCAGCAACAACCATCCAATTCATCCCAACTCCCAGCTCAACCATTACCCAACCCTAAGGGTAATGTAAGTGCAATTGCACTTAGATCGGGAAAGCAAATTGCAATGCCCCATGCTGAATTCTCTACCTCCCCTTTCGATGTTGATCTAGAAAATGAAAAGAACAAAAAGCTGGAAAAGGAACTTGAATCCACTCCTTCACCTCCTTCCATTCCTCTAAGGAACCCAATTCCTTTTCCTCAAGCCATCTCCAAGCCTAAGAAGCCCTTTGAAACTGATCCTGAAATGCTTGACATGTTTAGACGTGTTGATGTGAACATCCCCCTCTTAGATGCCATCAAACAAATCCCTATGTATGCCAAGTTTCTTAAGGAATTGTGCACCCATAAGAGGCAACTTAGGAAGATTGAAAATGTTTCAACCCAACAGTCCATTCCCATGAAGTGCAAAGATCCAGGGACCTTCACGGTTCCATGTCAAATAGGGAGTTCCAACTTTGATGATGCACTCATAGACCTTGGAGCCTCAATAAATGTCATGCCCAAATCCATTTTCTCCAACCTTGGTCTAGGTCCCTTGCACCCAACGGGTGTTGTCATTCAATTAGCCAATCGAAGCACTGCCAGTCCTGAGGGGATAATTGAGGATGTTCTTGTTCGGGTCAATGATCTTATCTTCCCAGCTGATTTCTATGTCCTTGACATGGAAGGTGAGATGACCTCTTCTCGATCTCCCATAATTCTAGGAAGACCATTCCTCATGACTGCGAGAACCAAGATTGATGTCCATTCAGGCATCTTATCCATAGAATTCGGTGACCAACTGGTCAAGTTTAACATTTTCCAAGCCATGCGATACCCATCTGAGGATCACTCTGCATTCTCAATCCATTCTTTTGAGGACACTTCTAAGATTCAATAGAACCCCAATCCACCATGTTCTTCATGTTATAATGATAAAGGATTTTTTGAAATCAGCACCATGATTAACAAAGTCATAAATGGTGAAGTTGATGTGGACCTCTCATTCATAGACTCCATCAATCTGGAGGAACTTGAAAACTCTCTTGAATCCCACATCAACTCTGATCTCTACTCCTCCACCTTGGACAGTGTTGAGGAAAATGATCCAAACCCATCTGGAATCCCTTCCCCTTCTCCTAACTTGTCTAGCTCTCAAATCAAGGCTGAAACTGATCTAAAACCACTTCCTTCACACCTCAAGTATGCATTCCTTTTCCATAATCCCTCCTACCCTGTCATTATCTCTGCTTCACTTTCTGAAACTGAGGAGTCCCAACTTGTTCAAGTGTTAGAAGAAAACAAAAATTCCTTAGGTTGGACCCTAGAGGATATTCCAGGAATCAACCCTGCCCTTTTCATGCATCACATCCATCTAGAGGAATCATCCAAACCAATTAGGCAACCTCAAAGAAGACTCAATCCACTCATACTTGAGGTAGTTAGGGAAGAGATTACCAAGCTTCTTCAAGCTCGTATTATCTACCCAATTTCTGATAGTGAATGGGTTAGTCCAATTCAAGTCGTTCCTAAGAAGGGCTGGATAACAGTTGTCACAAATTAACATGGAGAAGTGGTCACAACACGAGTGAAAAACAAATGGCGTGTGTGCATCGATTATCGCAAATTGAATGCTGAAACACAAAAAGATCACTACCCACTTCCTTTCCTTGACCAAATGCTTGAGAGATTGGCCAGAAATTCACACTATTTCTTTCTTGATGGTTACACCGGCTACTTCCAAATTCCAATTGCACCTCAAGACCAAGAAAAGACCACATTCACTTTCCCCTTTGGAACCTATGCCTATAGGCGAATGCCTTTTGGCCTTTGTAATGCTCCTGCAACATTCCAACGGTGTATGATGAGTATCTTTTCTGAATTCATTGAGAATTGCATGGAGGTCTTCATGGATGACTTTACCATTTAGGGCGAGTCATTCGAATCTTGCTTACATTCACTCTCTTTGGTCCTTCAAAAGTGTGTCAAGTGCAACCTTGTGCTGAATTTTGAAAAATGTCACTTCATGGTTTCAAATGGGATTGTTCTAGGGCACATAATTTCTCAAGAGGGTATCCAAGTTGATCCAGCCAAAATTGAGGTGATCCAATCACTTCCTGAACCCAAATCAGTTCGAGACATTCGGTCCTTCCTTGGTCATGCCGGTTTCTATCGGCGATTCATTCAGAACTTCAGCATGATTTCCCTCCCACTCGCTCGTTTACTTCAAAATGATGTCACATTCAATTATTATGAGGCTTGCAAGAGAGCCTTCATTGAACTCATATCTGCTCTCACATCTGCTCCAATAATCCAACCCCCAGATTGGTCCTTACCATTTGAATTGATGTGTGATGCTTCTGATAGGGCTATTGGGGCTGTTCATGGTCAAAGAAGAGAAAACATTCCTCATGTCATCTTTTATGCCTCAAAAACATTGTATGAAACTCAATCACACTACACTGTGACTGAAAAATAACTTTTAGCTGTGGTTTTTTCCTTGGATAAATTCCGGCCCTATCTCTTAGGTGCCAAAATCATCATCTTCACGGACCACTCAGCATTAAAGTTCTTACTTAAGAAAAGTGATTCCAAACCAAGGCTAATAAGATGGATTTTAATGCTCCAAGAGTTTTACCTTGTGATAAAAGATAAACCTGGAAAATAAAACCCTGTGGCTGACCACCTGAGTAGAATTTCTAATTCTTCTCATTCTAAAATAATTGATCCTGAATTTCAAACTGAACACCTCTCCTCTCTCACTCCAAAGTTACCATGGTATGCCCCAATTGTCAATTACTTGGTTTCCGGTGTTTTCCCTGAATATTTTTCAAAAGAACAAAAAGAAAAGATGAAAAGTGATTCAAAGCATTATTTTTGGGAAGATAATAAACTTTGGAAAACCAGGGCTGACATGGTAATTAGGAGATGTGTTGATGAAACTGAACAATCCTCCATCTTGGAATTCTGCCACTCAATGCCTGGAGGTGGCCACTTTGGACCACAAAGGACTTCTCGAAAGGTCCTAGATTCTGGATTCTTTTGGCCTTCACTCTTCAAGGACTCACACGAGTTCTGTCATTCATGTCCCACTTGCCAAAAGTTTGGCACAATTTCCAAAAGAAACGAAATGCCTCAAAAGACATTAATCTTCTGTGATCTTTTTGATATTTGGGGCATCGATTTCATGGGACCATTTCCCCCTTCCAATGGATTCTCATACATTATTCTTGCGGTCGATTATGTTTCTAGGTGGGTCGAGGCCAAACCCACTAGGAAAGATGATGCTCAAACTGTGAGTGAGTTCCTCAAAACCCATATCTTCCATCGATTCGGAACACCACGTGCTTTGATAAGTGACTTAGGAACTCATTTATGTAATAGAACCATGGAGTCACTTTTGAAAAAGAATGGGGTTGTACATAAAACATCCACTTCATATCACCCTCAAACAAATGGAATGGCTGAACTTTCTAACAGAGAAGTGAAAAGAGTGCTTGAAAGAATTGTTAAGCCCACAAGAAAAGACTGGCCCGATAGACTTGGTGAAGCACTTTGGGCCTATCGAACAACCTATAAGACACCCATTGGGATGTCTCCATTTAGGCTAGTTTTTGGTAAAGCCTGTCATTTACCAGTTGAAATCCAACATAATTCATTTTGGGATGTCAAAACTTGTAATTTTGATTGTGAAAAATCTGGTGAAGAAAGATTGTTGCAGTTGACTGAATTGGAGGAGCTTCGACTCGATTCGTATGAGAACTCCATTCTCTACAAAGAAAAGGCAAAGTCACTCCATGACAAGAATATTCTTCGAAAGGTATTTCATGAAGGTGAAAATGTAATGCTCTTCAATTCTCGATTTCGACTTCACCCAGGTAAGCTTAATTCTCATTGGGAAGGTCCTTTTGTTATTACTAACGTTTACCCATTTGGTGCAGTGCAAGTCCAAGACCCTTCTTCAAAAAGAACATTCATGGTAAATGGACACCGGTTAAAGCATCACCATGAGAGGTCTCACAATCCAGGAACCACGTCGACTTCCATCGAAACCCCATCCACTTCAATAGAACCACCACAGGATGGAGACCCGCCAAATCCAAACCAGGGGGCACCTCTTTCCCTTTAACTCTATCTCTCCTAAATCTCTCTTCCCTCTCTTCTTCTCTCTATTTCTTCTTCTTCCTCTCTTCCTCTCATTTTTTTACAACATTCTTCCACAACCTTTTTTCTATTTTCTCTTTTGTGTGGATCTGTCATTAAAAATAAAAAAATTTAAAAAAAATAATTAAAAACAAATGAAAATTGAAAAAACGGGGTGTAATAATTACTCATCATCCAATATTGAAATTTTGTCCAACCATTTTGGGGAGTCAAAAGGCTTTTTTTAAACTAAAATATATTGAATTTTTATCTCAAACTTGGGTAAACAATTTTGTGTCAATAACAAACATTTTGAATGAACAATTTTTGGTGGAAAATGATTCTCCCCTACCGTGAGGAATAACATTAGCCTTCATGCCAAGGTCATCTATGGCCATCTTTTTCATTGTGTGTCTTCACCACTGATTGTGAGTCTTGAGTTTGTGGACCTTCGAGCTGAATTTCCATCTTTTGTGTGCATTAATATGATAGAGGCATTTTCTAAGCCACATGAGAATCAGAATAGCCAAATAGCCTCCCGTTACCCTTACATTGATCCTACTTTTGAAAGCCCCTTTGAGCCTATGAAACCCTTTCTTTTGATAGCTACATTACAAGACTAATACCTTGTCCCACCCAACATCTTCATGGATTTTCATTGTACAATTTATTGAAATTTAAGTGTGGGGGGAATAGACTTCATTTTTGGGCGTACTTTCATTGATTTCCAATGTGTCATCATATGCTTGAGGGCAAGCTTCCATTCAAGTGTGGGGGAGAGGTTGTAATTCTGTGAGCTTTGGGGTGTATATGTGTAATTTTCATTTGTACAAAAGTCATTGAAAAGTGTTCAAAAAAAATGAAAAAAATTATATAAAAAAATGAAAAAAATAAAAAAAAAGGAATGGGTTGTGTCTTGGGTGGGTCAAAAATCATTCATCATCATCCTTTGATCGTGTTATAAATTAGTTCCATGTGTACATCAAGCATGGGTTGGGAGATGACTGTGAGACTTGTTTCAAGCACAACTTTTGAAAAAAAAGAGCAAAAAAAGAAAAAAAAGAACACTTGAATCATCTTGTATTGTGCCATTATTGGAAGTCTTCCATGTTGTACATATTCCATCATCTCAACCTATTCCATTTTCTATCTCCCTCACTTTTCATTCATCACACATTCATTCCCTTGTAAATATGTGTTTCTATTTCCTTTCAAATCAAATTTCAAAAAAAATGTGCATTGATTTTTCCATGTTGGTGTTTTTAACCCCTCTTTTACTTTGGACATTATATACCTACCGTCCCATAGCCACTGAAAAACCCCTTAAAAGACCTCTTGATTATTGTACACATTAGATTTGGGAATGGAAGCTGAGAGATCTTACAAACTCTTGATTTTCACTTTTTGTTGGTGAATGAGTGAACCTCCTAAAATACATTTTTATCATCTTGAGAGGAGTAAGTTTTGAGTGCCAACATTTTCCAATTAAAACCTTGAACATGAAAAAATGAATTGTTTATGATGCATTATTGTGAACCAAATTTGTGATGGAATTCAATATGGATGAGTAAAATAGTCTAAACCTCCCCTGATTGGAGAAAACAAAATTTTAATATTTGTTGGTGAGTGAAAATGATTTTGTCATGTTTTTTTTATTTGTTGCACATGAGGACACGCGCAAATCTAAGTGTGGGGGAGTTGATGTTATTAATATTTTCATGACTTATTATTTTCCCCCTTTACTTATTTTATATGAAATGTGCATAATTTGTGTGAAATATTAATGTTTTAATATTAAGTATAATATTTGAGCATTTTTAGAAGTAGTCAAATTGAGTCAGTTTAATGTTTTAATTATAACTATCACTATACTGATCCACATTGTGTGTTTCTTGTTTTGTAGGATTCTCCTTTCAATATACAACATTTCATTAGAAGGAACCATGAGCCAATTCTTCCATTTGAAGGGTCATATGGTCCTCACAAACAAGACCAATGAATCTGTGAACAAACTGGACCATCCTTGAAGATTGATTTACTGGGTTCAATCCAGAAGTCCAAAAACCTTAAATCTCCCCCATAATTCGGGAGACATTACATTTCATCTTGAATAAAAATTTAATGGCCCAAATCCAAGTACAAAGGGCCCAAATAAATCTTTTAAGTCCAGCCCACCATTCTGGCCGAGAATTAAACTCAGTATCGTATGCCTGACATATCTCCTGATGTAAGCATCCAATCTATCTGATATTTTTCATTGTGAAAGAGGAGATATAGGTGGAAGACTTTTTTGAAGAAACAATTCGTATTTGAAGGCATCTTCATATTCAAAAACCCTTTCACATTATGGACTTCAAAAAGACTGGATTGAAATGGACAGTTTAAGTTTGTTTAATCAACCGGCCATAACTTTTGATCCGTAAGTCCAAATGACTCCAAAATTTGAGAGTAGTCGACCAACATTATTGTCTACAACTTTGAAGAATGAGCTATTTGACGATTCGGCTTTCTTAATAGCTCAACTGGCGATGCAAGTGGAGGGACAGATTGGGAAAGCAAACAGTCCACTCCTTGGGATATAAATACTCTCTCCTTCTCTCCTTGAGAGGGGTTGGAATTTCAGAAGAGAGGAGATCATATTGTGAAGACCAAAGCTTTTCCAAAGGCTTGGGAGGACCTGACATACTCATTTTTACACTTGATGGACCTTTCCTCCTCTCTTTCTTTTCACTTACTTTTGTGTTCTTCATTTTTGTAATTTTGTAAGTCCTTTATTTTGTAATTCTGTTTTAATGAAAGTTTCTTCTTCAATATCTCTTATTCTCCTCCACCTTCTGTAGTATAATAATCATGGTCTTAAAATAGTTTGAATCATTTTAAATTACATTACCTTATCTTGCTTCCTCATTCAATCGAAATTCCTTTTTTGATTCTCAAAATATTTCGTGTGTGTGTTCGGCACACTACTCTTATCTTGTCCCTTTATTTTTATTCTCTTTATAATTCATCACCATAAACATATATTACCAGATTAATAAACATCATAATGTTTGAGTAAATCTCTCATTGGGGTGAGTTATAATTTAGGTATGTTAAGTGATTTAGATCTTCTGCTCGATTAATATTCTTTGAATTAACATTGTGTATGTTGGACTTAACATGTCATGGATTAATGACTTGTTTTGTTTAACATGTCGTTTCCATGGATTATTGGAACCATAAATACACAACCTTAAATAATATCTTATTGAGATTATAACCTTAAGTTAAGTTAAGTCTTGGTTTAAAGCCTTAACACTTAAGAATTCTAATCAACATCACCTTGTGTCATGGGTGTTAATTTAAATGCAATATAAAGCAAAGCTCAAGGATATCACAAGCTTAACTGACCTAATGATGAACTCACCCCAATATTTATCAACTTGTTAAATTAAACATCATTCATTAAACATTTCAATTAAGCTCTGCAAACAAACCCCCCCAATCAAAATACAATCAACTAAAAACAAACGACTACTACAAAGTATCATCGCCGAGGATTCGACCCGAGTGCTGCTATACACATTAGCAGAGCACCGGAACCTTGACCGGTCGATAGGCGACAATAGGCCGTGCATTTCAGCGCTCCAGAAATGATATGAGGTATGATCTGTGTCTACTCCATTATAGATGCAGTACTTATAGACACAGGTTTACAGTCACTCTTTCATTGCCACTACCATATTTTGGAACTAAGAGATTCCGATGGAGGCATTGGCTCGATCTTTATGGCTAGAAGCTTCTATAGGAGCATATTCGATGATTAAAAACTGGTGCCGACGGAGTGAGCTTACTCTAGGAGGAATGAGCATCGGCTGGGATCTCCTAGTAACAGCGTCACGACATTACGACTTCATCTTGGGTATGGGCTAGTTATATACAGTCCATTATCATATAGACTATATTAGGTGCAAAGTGTGGTGTGTCTGCATGGATGGGACCAGGTTTTCCTTCACCAGTGAGAAGGGATAATTTTTAGTGTAGGACGGACTTTCTAGGAGGAGAGTGCCGCTAATCACCCATCAATAGGCTGCCCTTACCCATAGAGCAGTTTATGCGGAGAGTCCAAGCTATCATGCAGTGGTGGAGAAATACATGGATGTTTTTCCTGATGATCTCCTAGGTTGAACTCCTCATAGAGAGGTGTGATTTTACATTTACTTGTACCCAGAGATGACACCGTTATCTATACTAGCGTATATGATGGCTCTTATGGAGCTTCGTGAGCTGCGGGTATAGATAGAGGACTTACAAGGGAAGGGATTCATCTGGAACAGTGTTTCTCCATGGGCAGCCCTGATTCAATTCACTAAGAAGGCGGATGGGAACTTGAGGCTTTGTGTTGGCTATTGGTTACTGAACCAGGTGACCGTTAAGAACAAGTACATGATCCTAAGTGTTGATGACCTCTTTGATCATTTGAAGGGAGCACGATGTTTCTCGAAGATAGTCCTTAGATTGGGCTATCACCAACTCAGAGATCGAGACGAAGATGTGAAGAAGATGGACTTCAGATGTTGGTACGACCACTATGAGTTATTGGTTTTTCCATTCGTCACAACCAATCCTCCATCAGTGTTCATTCGACTCATTAAAATGATTTTCGAACCATACCTCGATCAATTTTTCATAGTATTCATCGAGGACATTCTAATTTACTCGACTACTGAGGAGGAACATGCCTACCATTCGCGGGTAGTACTGTACATGCTCAGAGAGCACCAACTTTATGTTAAGATCTCGAAGTGCCAGTTCTGGATCCGAGAGATTCAATTTCAAGGACATGTTATCTCAGAGGCAAGATTTGTAGTGGATCTAGTAAAAATTGAGGTGTTACTTGCTTGGGATCCACCCAGGAGTGTGACAGAAGTACAATGTTTCATGGGTTTGGCCAGATACTACTGGAGATTTGTGCCAGATTTCTCCAGAGTTGAAGCACCACTATTAGCATTGATGAAGAAGGGGTAACCATTTGTGTGGTCGGAGAGATGCCAATAGATATTTCAGGAGTTTTGGTAGAGGCCGACTAGTTTCACCATCTTTAGGATTCCATAGGAAAGCGTTGGGTACGTAGTCAACTGTGATGCATCAGGGACAAGACTCGGATGTGTCCTGATGTAGGAGCGAGTAGTGACCGATTATGGTTCACGATAGCAATGACAACATGGGAAGAACTATGCTACCAATGACCTAGAGGAAGAAGCATTGGTCTTCGCTTTAAATATGTGGCGACACTATCTAATGGGTGAACGTTTTACCTTGTACTTTGATCACAAGAGTCTCAGGTATATCTTATATCATAAGGACATGAACCTGAGATAGTGGTAATGGATTGAGTTCCCCCAGGAATCAGATCATGAGATATTCTATACTACTAGGAAGAGGAATGTTGTAGAAAATGAACTCTGCAAGAGATCTGGTATACATCTTCTAGGGGAAGCACAGAGAAGGTGGCTGCATTGTAGATATCCTTTGTGGATAGGGATGGAAAAACATAACATTAGTCTCTTACATTCACACCCACCCTTATTCAGCGAGTTTGAGAGGCACAGTGTGGAGACATAGACTACGAGACACGACGTGCTCAGATATCCACAGGGCAGGCAGCTGATGGATTTTCCAAAAGTGGCGAGCACGTCATCCTCTTCAGAGGATGTACCATGGTACCAGTGTCACTTCCGGAGAATGTGTTGAGGGATATCCAAATTTCCCCTCTTGAGGTACATCCAGAAGTGGAAAAGATGTACCAGGATCTATCACGTCAGCGCTGGTGGCTGGGAATGAAGAAGTCAGTTGTAGAGTTTTTCTCTTGGTTCCTCACTTGTTAGCAAGTGAAGGCAGAGCATCAGGTACCAATTGGCTTGGTTCAGCCTTTAGAGGTCCCAGAGTGGATGTGGGATGTGATATCCATTAACTTCGTGACAGGACTTCCAAGTTCATCCAACAGTCACAACTCGATTTGGGTGATCGTTAACTGACTCACCAAGTCGGCCCACTTCCTACCGATCAGATAAAAGGGTTCAGTAAAGATCTGAGGATGAATCTACATGAAGGATATTGTGTAGATATATGGAGTAACTTCAAAGATTATCTCTGATTATGACACATGCTTTACTTCCCAGCTATGTAAGGGGTTGCATAATGCTTTTGGGACGCAACTTCATTTGAGCACTGCCTTCCATCCTCAGATGGATGGTCAGACTGAGCGAACCATTTAGACCCTTGAATACATGCTACATTTGTGTGTCCTCATCTTCAGTCGTAGTTGGGAGGACCACATACCTTTGGTGGAGTTTGCATACAACAATTGCTATCACTCTACCATAGGCATAGCACCTTTTGAGGCATTGTATGAGAGACTTTGTAGATCACCTTTGGGCTGGACTAACCCAGTGGAGTGAGCACTGGTGGGAACAGTGATGGTATGGGCTACCATAGAAAAGGTGAAAATCATCTAGGAGCAGATGATGATTTCACAGTGGAGGCAGAAGTCGTATGATGATAGGAGACATAGACCTCTAGAGTTCAAGGTTGGTGATCACATCTTTCTATGGGTATCACCCCGATGAGGTCTATGGAGAATTGGTAGAGGCAAGAAGTTAACTCCGACATTCATAGGACCTTTTTAGGACCTCAGTAGAGTTGGCGAGGTGGCATACCACTTAGCTCTTCCACCTCGGTTGCATCGAGTGCATGGCATCATCCACATATCCTAGCCGAGGAGATACATGCACGACCCTACCCACATCATCGACCATGAAGAGTTGGACATCGATGATGGGCTCAATTTTTTGGAGGATTCGGTTGAGATTGAGGATCGACATGGGAAAGTCCCTCTTGGATGGTCGATACCTCTAGTATGCATTCGTTGGCGGCACGGGAACCTCCAGGAGAGCACATGTGAGTGAGAGGCTCAGATGCATGTTCAGTACCCCCACTTTTTCCATTAGTATGAGTTGTGTCTTACAGGGACATAGAGAACTATGGTGGGGAGAATGTAATGACCCAGAATCTCCATATAATTTTTATAATTAAACTGGATTTTTATGAGTCCGTAAAAATTGATGGCACGTGATTCCGAAGCCCGGGGTGCCAAAATTCGATTTTTGAATTTTTTTACAGTACGTTCAGCAAAAGTACGAGTGAGTTTTTATATCTTTTGAACCGATGCTCGGGATTAAAATCTGATGGCACTGTTGAAATTACAGCGTCGTTATTCCCCTAAGGAGACTCTCACCTCGACGGCAGTGGGTTGAAAATAAAAGATAGTTTATGGGATTTTTGATGAAAATAATAAAATGAAATAAACTACGCTTTATTTTATTTTGAGCCACCATGTGGAAGTTGGAGGTGGGGTCCACCAGAACTAAACCTCAGTGTTGGAGTTGAAGGGTGGGGATCACCCGACCATAACCTCCCATGAGAGGTTATTGTGGTGGGGCCCACCAGAACCTATCCCCCCACGAGAGGTTATGGTGGTGGGGACCACCCGGGACTAAACCCCCATTTTTAATTGTGGAAAACCTCTCAACACCCCTCATTAATGAGGGGGATCCTCTTGACTTCCTCTCCCAAATTAATTCTTCCAACACACATTCCATTAATGTGCCAACACATCAATTAGTTATTTTTAAACCTTTTTTAATTTTGTGCCAACAATTAAATACTAGATAAACTTGATCTATTATTTTGCCTTGGAATATTCATATTTGTGGAACTTGGGAGAGGATGACATATGGATAAACCTCTCCAATGAATAACATCCTCCACGAAGAACGCCGACATGGAGCATCATGAACTTCTTCCTCGGAAGCACCTTGTAGAGGCAACCGACGTGGGATGTCTTCGACAACCGACCTTCCCTCTACATCTTCATCAACGTAAAAATGCATGAGACTATATTGGAAGTGTGTGGCGGATGTGACGAATGACGAAAACTATATCTTCTTCACCATGACTCCATCGACGAACAACGATCAAGGTAGGTGTTGTATTTGAATATGATATTTTTCCTTTAATTCATCCAATCTAAAACAAAGAATCATTGCGGATGGTTTTCCTCCCGGGTTGGGATTTTTTGGCGGGAAGATGTGAGGTGTTTTTTGGATTTTTCTTTTATCTTCATTTCATGATAATTCATAGAAATTAAAGAATTAATTGAGCTACATTCTACCACCCTAAACGCTGAGGGTGACGACCAAATCAATATGGCCCAACCCCTCTATTTTTCTTGTTTCTGATGTTCTACGGAATTTCGATGAGGAGATAAGACAAAGAAGGTGATGTAGGCAATGGTCGCACTACCCGCGGCCTCCACAACATGCGCCACCCTCACGAGGCTCCGGCGCCCCAGGACGAACCGCACCGCCCGCCAGTATTCGAGTCGCCCCGGTCGTGCCGCTCGCCGGCCGTGCCACCCACTATTCTGAACCGCACAGCCCGCAGGCTCCACCACACTCGCCGAACCGGCCGAGCCGCGCCACACCCTGGCTGAACCAGCTTTCGGCGGAGCTGGCCTTCCGAGACACCGACCGAACGACATCTTCACAGCGCCCCAGACGAGAAGGAATCCCACCCCCCTCATGACACCCTGGAGGAGCCGACCTATGGCACCCATCATGGTGCCCTGGCCTCACCATCCTCCCACGCCCCTCACAGTGCTTCTGCCGAACCGGCCCGCACCCTCACGGCGCCCTCCGGGCTAAACGGCCCTGGCACCGAACCACAGCCGGTCTGCGCCCTCGGGGCCAATCTGTGCCCTCTGGGCCCTCTGTGGCCCCTCATGGTTGGCTAGGATAGGCCCAGTAGGCCGGGTTGAACCCAACAGGCTGGCCCGCCCAATGGGCCGGGTCGACCCAAACCAGGTCAGCTCAGATAGGGTTGGGCTAGACCCAAGCCCAGTATAACCCTTTACATTCTTTTGGCCATATCTTTAGCACAAGACGTCCGTTTGACGAACCGTCAGTGACACTCTTAATCTAAAAACATGATAGTCCCTTTGAGTATACCCTTAATGAGTTTGGGGTATAGTTGAGATACAGTCAGGTTGGATCGGGCACGAATGCAACCAGCCCCTCTGGACTAAATGGATAATAAATCATAGACCAGGCGTCTGATTGATGCGCCATCAGTTGTGTTGAGACCCCTACAGTGTGGAGAACCTTCATGGTACATATTTATGGAGCTTCGTGGCAGTTGGAGAATTAACCAATACCTTGTGGAGTGGATCTTCAGGAGACGAGCGGACATTTGTGTGGGGACCTAGTTGCTGGCTGAGACATGACGACTACTGACCGATCGACTCACTGTGACTCGTATGGCCTAGTGGGGAGAACCTGGTTGTGGTGGCAGACCTACGGCGGAGGAGCAACTAGTTGTGGTTGAGGACCCACGGTACTTGTAACAGCCCGAGATTTTATGAAAAATATTCTTTTTAATTTTATTAATGTCTTGTGTTATACGCTACACCAAAAGGAGCTTTCACAATACACATCTCTGACCTGGCTTGAATTATATGCAATCGCGACCTTGCACGATAGCGTGTGTTGTACGCAACACCGAGTTTCGCTAAACAACGATATGCTATTAAGATATTATTAAAACTAGCCGTTATGAATAGTAATAACCACTTTTTGAAATTTTGTAAATTTTATTTTTCAAAATGAACTTCATTTTTGGATTCGGAGTATCGAATTTAGCCTAAGGTGAAATTTTGGTACTTCTCAGATAACTTTCATATTCTGATGAATAGTGAAAATTACTAAATTATAATTAAAAACAACTTTTTTTAATCAAAATAATTAATAGTGATAAACATTAATTTGAGTGGTTTTAAAATATATTTAAAATATATTTTTAAAATTTAATACAATGTTGGTCATTGGATGTAATTTCACATTTAAACCAGACATAAACAAGTGTCAATCTTTTGATAGATATTGTTTCTTAAAAACACGCTATTTGTTTTAACTGCGGGATTTAATTATAAAATTAATTAATGCAACATCTATGTTATGAATATGGTAAAATAGACTTCATTTTTGAATTCGGAATATGAAATATAGCTTAGGATAAAATTTTGGCATTGTTCTGAAAAACATCAATTTTTGATGAATAGTGAAACTACTAAGTGGTAGGTTAAAAACTGAATTTTGCATAAAACTTAATTTTACCACTTCTGTGAATGGAATTTCGAAAATCCGACAGACACGGTTAATATCAAGGACTAAAATGTGGTTCAATGAGATGAAAATAATTTTTGGTGAATAGTAACTTTTTACTTTTTTTTTACCACGGTTAATAGTAAATAGGGTAACTAAGGGTAAATATGATATTACTATTACCCTAACACATGTCCTAATTCTATTGGATAAGTGTAATTCGGCCAAAAACAACCTTATGAATATAATATGACCATTTAGGCCCACTTGGATTAGATTAGGACATTTATTATTAATTTATTTAAAGAAGGGTTAAAATAGTTAAAATCAAAGTTTAATAAGTAAATCATTTTTAATATGGGGTTATACATAAGATAAATTCGACTATAAATATTCATTAGAAATCTAAAAAGATTTCCTACATAATGATATTTTATTTATAATTTTTAGACTTTAAATAAATTAATTTATTTATGACACAACGATGATGCAGTAATTACCCTTTTAAGGAAATATTAACATAATTGATGTTATAAATGCTCAAATGAATGTAATTTGAGACTTTTTATGAATTCCACTAATTTTCTAGGTTACTATTATATATTGATGTTTATTTAATCAACTTGGTTCGAACATATAATTCTGTTATGACTTTCACAAAAATCATATATCAAATAGTGTCAAAATTGACACAAAATAGTTTTTAAATCAAATATTATATTATTAATTGTTATTTTATTCCTAAAAATCTAAGGTTCGGCCAAATGACTTAGATAACGATATATGTATTAATAATAAACAATTTGGGGTTCTTTTGGCATGTTATAGTAAGTGTATTAACCATATAGTGAAAGAAAACAAAAAGACACGGTAAAAGTTAAATTATTTAACTTAGAGTTAAATCTAATTGATAAGGTTAAAAAAATACCCTAAACTTGTATAAATCCTATTGGTTGATAGGATTTCGACCCATCCCCACTTTATCTTCGAAATAAGACCCTTTGGAACCATTATAAACCGATTTTGACATTAATATAAAATAATATTTTGAGATATTCCTAAGGTGCCCCTCTCCTCCCTTATAAAAGGACACCTCCTCCCCCTCCTCCTCACACCAATTTGAGCACTCAAGCTCGGCCAACCCCTGACAAAATCTATTCTCCACTTCCCTAGCAACATACTTGAGGTTCTGGTCTTCCTCAAAGACCAATTTTAGTTCCCTAAGAGGAGGTCTCCAAAAGGCGCTTCAAAGAAGAGGTAATTACCGTTACCAATTCTTTCATCTTTATTTCTTCTTACACTTATTATTATTAGGTTGTTTCATTATGAAGTAATAACATCAGTATCACTCATATACTGATATGTTATTATAAGTATGAAACAACCCTATTTCACCATCTATCTATCCTACGGAAAAAGAAATCACCGCGCATGCGTACGTACGGAATACCGTCTCCACGCCGTGGTGTAATCTATTTTCCACCACCACCTTACATGGATGGGTATAATGGTGTAAAGAATAACTATACATAGTTATTACAACATAATATTGATTCTGATATATTGTATAATCCACTCCAATTCAGTTCAATATTTATGGAAATGATATCATCGCTCGTGCGTACGTACGGACTACCGTCTCCACGACGCGATGAGATTCATTCTTAATGATTAACCATTCATGAATGATTATAAAGTATATATAATAAGTACTAATGAAATATATGACATAATAATGATACTGCATTTATGTATATATATATATATTTATGTCATCTACTTACTTCCATTCAAGACAATAAGGAAAGAAAAACATCGTTCATGCGTACGTACGGACTACCGTCTCCATGAACGGTGTTTTTCATTTTATTTATCTATCTATTATATATATATATATACTGAATATATATGATATATAAATCATATTTTATATTCTGGAAGTAAGTAAATCATGATATAAGTAATAATGATGTCAAGAACAACAAGTCAAAACACCTACGATAAATGAAACGATTTTACCCAAAAAGCTTCTTTAACATGGAATTTACAAAAGAACGGGTAATATAATGTCATAAGTGAACCATATATGATATCTTAACAATGAATATGATTATGTAATAAGTCAATGACATTATTTAAATCATTATACAGGAGGTTCGGACACATACGAAGCAAATCGGACCTAAGGTAAGGGAAATATCACAATCTCATTTTTATCCGAGATTGTTTATTCGTAAGTATTTACTGGGGTGTATTTTATCATCCACATCCATGTTTCATAAATATGTAATATTATTTCCATCCAACTACAATTTTTTAAATCAAATTTTACCCTTTGGTGAGTTTTTAGTAAAAGAAATGAAAGGAATCTTTTGTCGTTTTCCGTACGAGGTACTTTTTGACTTTTCCAACAAAAGTACGAAGAATGTTTTTTTAACTTATACGGCATGAATGGATTTTTAAAACATTATTTCCAAGAAGCTTCCTTTACAAGTTTTCAAGTTTATTTTTAATCAACTTATTTTATTTTAAAGTCGTATGACATGTTATGAAAGGAAAAATGTTTTTTTGAAGAAGAAAGGATATTTTCCTCAAGAATGGAGTTCATGTGTTTTATCAAAATTATTTTCCATCTAAGATAATAAAGGGTTCTGTTTTTATCCCTATTATTAAATTGATTTGATCATGTTGTGATGGAATTATTTTTATGAATTCCTTTATCTTATATGAATTGATTTATGATGTCATGATGTTTCAAGAATCCCATTTTTGTTACATGTGTTATGCGATGATGTATGTTTTATGATTATGTGGCACACATAAGAAAGGATTCATTATAAGATGGGTGGGACCTATATCTCCCTCCAATGCATTAGGTAAAGATTTTATATCTCATGAGATAGACATGGCTGGAATGGTAGGTTATACCGGTTCAGTGAAATAGGACTGAAACGAGGGTTACTCGATTTAGAAAGGGACTTTGTCCACTAAGATAGTCTTGGCAATGAGTCTTGACTAACAAGAAATGATTCTCTATGATTATGTGTGAATGCCACAAAGTTTCATGTTTTATGTTATGATTATTGTGATTTCATTTCACTACTATGATTTATCCCATGTTATGAAATTATGCTCTATTTTGCAGGTTAAGATTTCCAAAAGTTATGTTCTTATGAATATGATGTGATTGATTTTTCTTTTGTTTACCCTTACTGAGCATTTGAGCTCACCCTTTTATGTTTTCTTTTCCCCAGGATATAAAGAAAGGTTCTAGGTAAAAAAAAGGGGAAGATCTTTATGGGAGATATTGAAGATATTTCACCACGATTAGAATATTACGTTCCGAGTTTCCAAAGACACTAAACTATTACGATCCTTGTGTGTGTGTTTTTGTTATGTACTAAGTATTCCGAAAAAGTAATGTAATGTCTATGTACGTTAAGCTTCGGGTCTCTACAGTTGGTATCAGAGGAAAGGTTTAGTCAACCTTTGGAAACTAGGATGCGAAAACATTAGTGAGATCCCTAGAGATATTTCTATGGTATGTCTAGGGATGCCCCTAAGGATAAGTATACGTATAGGATATAGTCCTAGAACTATGGTAACGATATTAGATTAAACCAAAGATGTTAGATATTTAAGTTACTCCCCATTTATTATGATTTTTGCCTCTCACACTATTCTTTTTGGGTTTTAGAAAATGGCTGGAAACAAGGTGATTCACGATAATGGAGGATATGATGGACAATGGAATGATATTCATCATGAGAAACCAAATGAAATGGGATTTGGAAGTCCAAACATCATCATTATGCCGAATCAGCAATCTCATAATATGATCAATAAAGTAAAATTTGGTAAGTTTCCTGACTCAACTAATAAGAGAATGATGGAGTTTCATGATGATCATAGAGGAAAGAAAGTTCAATTTCCCCTATGTAAATCATGTGGGAAGAGGCATCAAGGAGAATGTTTCAAAGGAACTGGAAGATGCTTTGGGTGTGGAAAATAAGGACACAAAGCCAGTAAGTGCAAAGGAAAAGTTTCAGTTAACACCAGGGATGAGGATAATGGTATTGCTACGACATCAACAATGGTTAAATGTTTTAAATGTGGAATGTACGGGCATTATGCAAACCAATTCCCTAAGGGAAAGTTTCATAAAGAGAATTAGTATGGTCGTATGGGTAGTATTTATGTTGATGATGATGATGAGACTACAAATGATATGTGAGATTAAAGAATTGTCGAAGCTCGGTCAATGGCTTAAGAATGTAGTGGAATGATTACATGTTTATCAAGTGTAATGTTGTATAAGTAATCTCATGGTACTATGGGATAAAGAGACATCTAAGGATTGTTACATTGTTGTCTTTCCTTAAGTTTTGAAAGTATGTGATAAATGGTACCAGTATTTTTGGAAAGTAGATGATATGCGCATAATGAAGGGATAATACGATAATGAGATGTTTGATTGTATGCATGAGCTCATGATTGATATAAGGACTAAGTGATATCATGGTTTGAGTATATAGAATTTTTAGGATTTTGGTATGTGGAGAGTGTTAACTTTAAACTGCATTCATGTTTTCACTAAGGTATTCAAGAGAATACATGATTAAGGACTTTGAATGTTTGGAATGTAACCAACAAAACATATCTTATGATATATGGGGATCAACGATGGTATTAAATCTCTGATAATCGTTTTCACTATGTTATGAGAGTGGACTGCAGTATTATGGATAAGCCTAAAGATTGAAATGGATAATGTTGGACATAAGTGAGTATTGTTTAAGGATAGAAGTTTTTTTTCGATATTATTGATGGGATGTTATAGTAATGTAGTTTTAGAAAAAGGACAACCTGCAGGACGGGCGACAACCCATCGTGTCGGACAAAGCTGTAGGAATCGAACCCACAACCGAAGTGCGACTGGCCTTTATCACCTACCACTAGCCTACAGGAAGTCCCTGTTTAGTAGAAACTAGTTTTATTATATTAAGCAGTATGATATATGAAGTATAAGTCCATTTTAGGAACCATATATGATTAATCTCACTATAGATCGACTTATGTATATAATATTTGCTAACCTTTTGTTTGAGACAGATGGAATGACCCGTCATTCTATCACATGATCTGCTAACACTTCACGAATAACAAATTCAACTTCATTTATTTAAGAGATGAAGTGGAAATTGTTCAAGGCATGAACAACAGTGAGATTGTACCAAAATAAAGAAAGTATTTATTCTAATTCAATTTTCAACTTTAGGGAAATGATCTTGAAAACCAAAAATGTTGTCCTAGTGATCTTATACCTGATGAATCAGATGGTACCTTAGATCGTCACAAATTTTTGGATTTGTGATTACTGGATTTTCCATAGCCATGTTCTCTACCACTCTCCATCAGAACATGATGGTTAGATTTCTCTTCCATATCCATATTTTCACCTATGTGGAAACCCAGTGATTAGTTTATTTGGGTAACCGTTACATTTCATACTTTTGTTTTTAAAGATAAGTTTTGGTATTACTTTTTACGATGTGGGTTTCTATCAAAGAAACTTTCAAATAGTAAACCATTTATAACCCCGACGAATTTCGAGGGCGAAATTCATTTTAAGGGGGGTAGAATGTAACAGCCCGAGATTTTATGAAAAATATTCTTTTTAATTTTATTAATGTCTTGTGTTATACGCTACACCAAAAGGAGCTTTCACAATACACATCTCTGACCTGGCTTGAATTATACGCAATCGCGACCTTCCACGACAGCGTGTGTTGTACGCAACACCGAGTTTCGCTAAACAACGATATGCTATTAAGATATTATTAAAACTAGCCGTTATGAATAGTAATAACCACTTTTTGAAATTTTGTAAATTTTATTTTTCAAAATGAACTTCATTTTTGGATTCGGAGTATCGAATTTAGCCTAAGGTGAAATTTTGGTACTTCTCGGATAACTTTCATATTCTGATGAATAGTGAAAATTACTAAATTATAATTAAAAACAACTTTTTTTATTCGAAATAATTAATAGTGATAAAACATTAATTTGAGTGGTTTTAAAATATATTTATAATATATTTTTAAAATTTAATACAATGTTGGTCATTGGATGCAATTTCACATTTAAACCAGACATAAACAAGTGTCAATCTTTTGATAGATATTGTTTCTTAAAAACACGCTATTTGTTTTAACATCGGGATTTAATTATAAAATTAATTAATGCAACATCTATGTTATGAATATGGTAAAATAGACTTCATTTTTGAATTCGGAATATGAAATATAGCTTAGGATAAAATTTTGGCATTGTTCTGAAAAACATCAATTTTTGATGAATAGTGAAACTACTAAGTGGTAGGTTAAAAACTGAATTTTGCATAAAACTTAATTTTACCACTTCTGTGAATGGAATTTAGAAAATCCGACAGACACGGTTAATATCAAGGACTAAAATGTGGTTCAATGAGATGAAAATAATTTTTGGTGAATAGTAACTTTTTACTTTTTTTTAACCACGGTTAATAGTAAATAGGGTAACTAAGGGTAAATATGATATTACTATTACCCTAAAACATGTCCTAATTCTATTGGATAAGTGTAATTCGGCAAAAAACAACCTTATTAATATAATATGACCATTTAGGCCCACTTGGATTAGATTAGGACATTTATTATTAATTTATTTAAAGAAGGGTTAAAATAGTTAAAATCAAAGTTTAATAAGTAAATCATTTTTAATATGGGGTTATACATAAGATAAATTCGACTATAAATATTCATTAGAAAGCTAAAAAGATTTCCTACATAATGATATTTTATTTATAATTTTTAGACTTTAAATAAATTAATTTATTTATGACACAACGATGATGCAGTAATTACCCTTTTAAGGAAATATTAACATAATTGATGTTATAAATGCTCAAATGAATGTAATTTGAGACTTTTTATGAATTACACTAATTTTCTAGGTTACTATGATATATTTATGTTTATTTAATCAACTTGTTTCGAACATATAATTCTGTTATGACTTTCATAAAAATCATATATCAAATAGTGTCAAAATTGACACAAAATAGTTTTTAAATAAAATATTATATTATTAATTGTTATTTTATTCCTAAAAATCTAAGGTTCGGCCAAATGACTTATATAACGATATATGTATTAATAATAAACAATTTGGGGTTCTTTTGGCATGTTATAGTAAGTGTATTAACCATATAGTGAAAGAAAACAAAAAGACACGGTAAAAGTTAAATTATTTAACTTAGAGTTAAATCTAATTGATAAGGTTAAAATAATACCCTAAACTTGTATAAATCCTATTGGTTGATAGGATTGCGACCCATCCCCACTTTAGCTTAGAAATAAGACCCTTTGTAACCATTATAAACCGATTTTGACATTAATATAAAATAATATTTTGAGATATTCCTAAGGTGCCCCTCTCCTCCCTTATAAAAGGACACCTCCTCCCCCTCCTCCTCACACCAATTTGAGCACTCAAGCTCGGCCAAACCCTGCCAAAATCTCTTCTCCACTTCCCTAGAAACATCCTAGAGGTTCTGGTCTTCCTCAAAGACCAATTTTAGTTCCCTAAGAGGAGGTCTCCAAAAGGCGCTTCAAAGAAGAGGTAATTACCGTTACCAATTCTTTCATCTTTATTTCTTCTTCCACTTATTCTTATTAGGTTGTTTCATTATGAAGTAATAACATCAGTATCACTCATATACTGATATGTTATTATATGTATGAAACAACCCTATTTCACCATCTATCTATCCTACGGAAAAAGAAATCACCGCGCGTGCGTACGTACGGAATACCGTCTCCACGCCGTGGTGTAATCTATTTTCCACCACCACCTTACATGGATGGGTATAATGGTGTAAAGAATAACTATACATAGTTATTACAACATAATATTGATTCTGATATATTGTATAATCCACTCCAATTCAGTTCAATATTTATGGAAATGATATCATCGCTCATGCGTACGTACGGACTACCGTCTCCATGACGCGATGAGATTCATTCTTAATGATTAACCATTCATGAATGATTATAAAGTATATATAATAAGTACTAATGAAATATATGACATAATAATGATACTGGATTTATGTATATATATATATATTTATGTCATCTACTTACTTCCATTCAAGACAATAAGGAAAGAAAAACATCGTTCATGCGTACGTACGGACTACCGTCTCCATGAACGGTGTTTTTCATTTTATTTATCTATCTATTATATATATATATACTGAATATATATGATATATAAATCATATTTTATATTCTGGAAGTAAGTAAATCTTGATATAAGTAATAATGATGTCAAGAACAACAAGTCAAAACACCTACGATAAATGAAACGATTTTACCCAAAACGCTTCATTAACATGGAATTTACAAAAGAACGGGTAATATAATGTCATAAGTGAACCATATATGATATCATAACAATGAATATGATTATGTAATAAGTCAATGACATTATTTAAATCATTATACAGGAGGTTCGGACACATACGAAGCAAATCGGACCTAAGGTAAGGGAAATATCACAATCTCATTTTTATCCGAGATTGTTTATTCGTAAGTATTTACTGGGGTGTATTTTATCATCCACATCCATGTTTCATAAATATGTAATATTATTTCCATCCAACTAAAATTTTTTAAATCCAATTTTACCCTTTGGTGAGTTTTTAGTAAAAGAAATGAAAGGAATCTTTTGTCGTTTTCCGTACGAGGTACTTTTTGACTTTTCTGACAAAAGTACGAAGAATGTTTTTTTAACTTATACGGCATGAATGGATTTTTAAAACATTATTTCCAAGAAGCTTCCTTTACAAGTTTTCAAGTTTATTTTTAATCAACTTATTTTATTTTAAAGTCGTATGACATGTTATGAAAGGAAAAATGATTTTTGAAGAAGAAAGGATATTTTCCTCAAGAATGGAGTTCAAGTGTTTTATCAAAATTATTTTCCATCTAAGATAATAAAGGGTTCTGTTTTTATCCCTATTATTAAATTGATTTGATCATGTTGTGATGGAATTATTTTTATGAATTCCTTTATCTTATATGAATTGATTTATGATGTCATGATGTTTCAAGAATCCCATTTTTGTTACATGTGTTATGCGATGATGTATGTTTTATGATTATGTGGCACACATAAGAAAGGATTCATTATAAGATGGGTGGGACCTATATCTCCCTCCAATTCATTGGGTAATGATTTTATATCTCATGAGATAGACATGGCTGGAATGGTAGGTTATACCGGTTCAGTGAAACAGGACTGAAACGAGGGTTACTCGATTTAGAAAGGGACTTTGTCCACTAAGATAGTCTTGGCAATGGGTCTTGACTAACAAGAAATGATTCTCTATGATTATGTGTGAATGCCACAAAGTTTCATGTTTTATGTTATGATTATTGTGATTTCCTTTCACTACTATGATTTATCCCATGTTATGAAATTATGCTCTCTTTTGCAGGTTAAGATTTCCAAAAGTTATGTTCTTATGAATATGATGTGATTGATTTTTCTTTTGTTTACCCTTACTGAGCATTTGAGCTCACACTTTTATGTTTTCTTTTCCCCAGGATATAAAGAAAGGTTCTAGGTAAAAAAAAAGGGGAAGATCTTTATGGGAGATATTGAAGATCTTTTACCACGATTAGAAGATTACGTTCCGAGTTTCCAAAGACACTAAACTATTACGATCCTTGTGTGTGTGTTTTTGTTATGTACTAAGTATTCCGCAAAAGTAATGTAATGTCTATGTACGTTAAGCTTCGGGTCTCTACAGTACTCAACAACATGAGTACCTCTGTAGGCACTGAGGGGGAGCGCTTGGTTTTAGTGGAATACCTATGGTGGGGAGTGCCTTTGTGTGATGCAACAAACCCACAGTACTCGATAGGTGGAGTACCTCAGTAGTCCAAGGTTAGGGGGGTGCCTGGTTGGGGTTGTAGGCCCACTATACTCCATAGAGGAGGAGTTCTCCAGCAGTTGGGGGTTCGAAACATTTTACCCCAAGAATAAATCCTGGTGTGAGCTGAGTTAGTAACTTTTGTGTTTTCCTCATGATTGAGATGAATTACATGATAACATAGGTATATGTATAGGAATATACCTATGTGGTGTTATATATTGATTTCAAACATTGTAATTTATCCTTGTTGGATTTTGTGAGACGTTGAGGGTCTCAAGGTCCCTACTGAGTATCGTTATACTCACACCTACACGGGCTATGTCTGCACCTCATTGTGTTGGATGCAGATGATGGGTAGCGCTGGCTGAGGCTTAGAGTACCCGGACCGGATGGTACCCGGAGGTGGGCCATTAGGCATGATAGTACACGGAGGAGATGAACGCACATGAAGTGTTAAAGAGGTGATATATATACCTACCCTCAACATAGGATCCTCAGAGGAAAACCTAGTTGTATTTTTTATTTTCTTCAGCTATACTTCTAGTTTCTTTTACCTTACAGTTGGGATTGTATTTCCGACCCCTTTTACTTTCAACACACTTTTGTTATACAGTTTTACATAGTGATTTTTTTCCATCATTGCTCTTTTGTGTGTGTTTATAGGTTATAAAGGCAATGCATTCCCATTTTTTAGGAAATTACACCTTTGTGCTAGTCGCCAGCCCCTGTGGAAGGCAGGCTTGGGGTAGTCGCAGCACGGGCCCCGAGGAAAGTTCATGACAATCAACATTCAATCCTATGGAGGAATACCACCTCAAAAACCGATTTTGTTCATTCTAAAATTACAACCATTCATGGAAGGGAATAAAAATTTATCTATTTTTTATGTGTGATATATATTGTATATATATTGTCTCCATGATTCATGAATTATTATATAACACAAACCAAAGGGTTTTTAATTTTGTTTGTAATATGATAACATCATTTTTTGATGTGTGGACTACCGCCTACTCAAAATGATGTGATTGAGTCACACTATACATGTAAGGTATAAAAGATTATATTTAAAAAATATGTGATATATATATGAAATTAATATTTAATATAATTAAAATATACATATAAATACATATATTTATATCATTTACATTATTTTTATAGTACATGAAAACGAAAATAGCATTGGTGTGTACATATAACCAAACATCCCTATGAACGGCGTATTTTTTTACATCACCAAAATTTATTGAAAAATATAAATATATATATACTGAATATATTGGATATTTAATTAAATTTTTATCATATATATATTATTATATCTTGACCTATTTCATAGGATGGAAAAAAATTAGAACAATCTAAAAAATAACACATTCAACACCCAAAAAGATGTAAAGAATGAAATAATATTAATGAAAAAGATTTAATATTTTATAAATTGATTATATATGATATCATATTTTTTAATATTATTCTGGTGTAAGTTAATAACACTCATAAAACCATTTTACAAGAGGTTAAATATTGTTCAATCAAAATGTCGTGTAATATATTGGATTGTAATCTAACTTTTTATTTCGTAAAGAATACAACATTTTAACCAATTATATATTTTTTATAGTGTATATAATAGTCTAAAATTATTTTATAGCATTAATAAATATTTATTAATGTTTTTTTAAGATTAATTTCTTTATTTCTTTTATGGGTTTTATAATCATAATTTTACCATGTGGTAAGGGGTTTTTGTCTCAATTTACATTCAATGTAGATTTTTTTTCATTATTAATTAATTTAATTATATATAGTTTATGTACTACCCCATTAAAATGAAATATCATAATTCATTCGTAGCTCAATTTATTTAAATATCCATATATAATTATCTAATCCAATCGGATTTTACTTGAAAATTATCATGTGGAAATAGTTTTCATGTAATATCAATTCATTTGGTAATTGTTAACATTATCTTGAAATAGTCACATTATTATGATAATTATTAATATGAAAGCATAAATATTTTAAATATTCATATTATTATATTGTGTATATGATTATTTCCTAGTACTTATATTAATTTTACATATAATCTTTACTTTGGAGTTATTTGATTTATTGAGAAAATACTGATAAATATGTATCCTTTTCTCAATACATATATTTGATCTGTTGAATTTTTTATTATTTAAATTCGTTATTAATCATGTGAGGAGTGTTTTGGACATGAATTAAATGGGATAGGGATTCTCCAATTGATGCAACTTGATTAAACGATAGTCTCATTTGATGAAATTAGCAATGGGGAAACCCTTCATGTATGTTTCTATGTTGTTTTAAATTATATGGAGGAAAAATCCTGGAAAAAATAAAAAAGGTTTCGAACCACATATTTAAATTTTCTAGAGGATAGATCTTGAATGTAACTATATTGATAATAAATGATGAATGTTCAAAAATCAAAATTTAATAATTCCATCATTATTTTTATTCAATGTTGTTATTTGATTATTTATAATATCTATGATCATATATAAACATTTTATGATAATTTGTATTGAATTATTTTATCATATTTTAATCTTTACATATTAATTATCCAATATCTAGTTATTTAATGTTATGTGTTCTCTATTATTTACCATTCCTTGTGGATTAGGATAATTGATACATTATTTTGTTCTCTTAACTTAACCCATATTGGGAATGCCATATCACCTTTATTATGATTCAATTTCCTAGGATATGAAGAATATTTTTTGGAATGAGTTTAAAGGATTATCTTTTTTTAGCTTTTGTTGCGTATTTTATTTCATTTTCTATCCCCCATGTAAAATGGGTACATGTATACAGTTTTATTACATAAAATAGCTAAACTATTTGCTCCTTTTAGATTTGAATCCTGTATCAATATCAATGTAATAAATTATGGAAATAGCTCTTGGATTCTATGATCATGGTATTTATAGTTAATATTGGGGCATGTATAATAGAAATATTTTGATCTATATTGTTAAAACATATATTATAGAATAAAAACTGTGATTTTATATTAATGATATGCATAGAAGAACATCCAAATGATTCAATGTTAGCATTATGATATTTTATACGCATAAAATTTTAAATTTATGTTATACAATTCACTACTTTGGTGGTAAAAAACTATGTTCCATAATGTTATGACTAATATAGTGTAAGAAATTATATGTAAATGGATCCTAGTGTCATTAATTCTATCAGTACTCATGGAAAATGTAGATATTTCTCTTCAATGAAAAAAAATATACATGGTTTTGGAAGATGGATTGTTATGGATATATTAGGGAAGAAAAGTCATGTTATAACAAATATACTTTTCCAAATGGAGTGACCTCTTGTACATAGATATTATTTGACGTTGGATCACTTTATTGGATAGTGTACTCTATTGTTTAGTGGGAATACAAATACTATTGATATAGAAAAATGGAATAAGTTTTTATACAAGTTATTTATGTCATTAGGATGTGTTGAAAAGGAAACAGTGAAATATGAAATTTATTTTCTCAATGGCGATGTGGATCAATGGTGGTCATTTATCTAGGATACTAAAGAGGAATAAATAATAGATCTCATGGCATGAAACACTTATAAAGATAATTTTATTGAAAAATATCTCCCTCATGAGTAAAAAAATGAATTGAAGTGTAATTTCCTCAACATTAGGATAATGTATAAAGAATGTGTTATTGGGTGTAAAGATATATTATCATGGTTATAATGTTTTTCATTTAGTTTCATATACAAACAAAGAATTGAAAATTTAATATTTAATGGATGGGTTTACACCATCTGTGAGAAGGGATCATGTTTAACCAATTTTTTTCATATCTGGATATTTTTTATGAGGTATCATGATAATGAAATAATTTCCTAATTAATATAGATTGAAAGGGGAAAAATAGAATAATATTTCATCAGGGAAAATAATGGATAAAGAGATGAAGGGAATTAAGGATTAACAAACATGTGAAAAATTTGGAATGAATCACCCAATGAAATGCTTTAATGGATTGTGATTTTATTATAAGAGTAGAGACAAGGGTTTCTAGGAAAATTAATGTGATGGGGGAAAAGGCTTTTATTAAAGTTTTAATTATAGTAAAATGTGTAACTATGAAAATAAATTGACAAGAATCAATGGAATATACCTTAGAAGAAGATAAGCGATCAATTCCAATCCATTGTTTTTGATACGACCAATGTGGAATGATTAAAATTCTTATATCTTTGGATCTTATAAAATATTTTATATGTTTTTTATTGATGATATTTCATCATAATAATTAAGAAATGTTATTTTATTTTATTTAGTACTATTTTATTTATGATTTTTATGTATATGATTAATAGTATTAAAGAGGAAGCAAAATGTTTATGTGAAAATTAAATCATATTTAAAAAAACTATAGAGGGAATTGAATTGCATAATATATTCCTCGTGTTGGTTATTAGAAAATTTTATGATTAATATTGATAATGTAAATTGGTTATTATTGAATACCTTTGAAATGATTATGAATTTATTTCCCAAACTCTGTATCATAACATTGATGGAGTCTTATAAATTTTACTATATAAGGAATATATCTGATAATAAATATTTTATATATAGTATAAAGAATAATTCATAACCATGATTCAAAATATGAAATGATGAAAGTATTCATTTTTTAAGAATGTGATGATTTATTACTATATAATATTTTTATGGATTAATAAACATATCATTCATTAACCTAAAAATGTTTTGGATCCTAATATTTTGGATGGGATATAAGGGTCAGAATTTCTAAAATGATCTAATATGGTCTTTGGATAATATTTTATAAGTAAATTTATTACTTAACCATATAATGCATGTTTTTTTAAGACATGAATTATAAATAGTTAAATTAATAACCCACGGATAAAACCCATAATTTTAAATATAATAATTTATTTAATTTTATTCATATAATAAAACAAATTCATTAAATCCAATGAAAAGGAAATTGAAAAAAATGTTTCTTGTTATCATCATTTTTAGGATATCAACCGAATTTTCCCAACTATATTTATTATGGCCTTATGGTCATTAAAATTATATGAAACACCATATTTATAATGATCAATTTTCTCAATCACACTTCACAAGAACAATAGTGTTATATTTTTAGTCCATGTATTTTTTATCTATGATGTTCACCTATTCGAAAGACCAGTATTGTAGTGAACATCACATTTTTTATTCCTTATTATTAATATGAGGTTTTATTAACCCTGTTATTGAAGTGTTTTTTTCAACAATAGTGTTTTTAAATTTAAAACCCATGATTAATGAGAATAATATATAATTCTGAGAATGTAATTTATTTATATTCGGGAAAGTGTAATACTCCCAAGAAATTAAAATATTTAAATTTTAAAATAAAATTAATTTATTTGATAACATTCTTCATATGCAACATAAATATTTTTATCAAACTATAGATAACATTGATATTACATTGAGGTAAATAAAACACTCTATTGGCATGTTTTGCACACAATACTGATTTCATTCAATAGAATTCATTACAAAGAACACCAAGTTTTACCAAACTATAATATACTATAAATATTTATATTTAATATTATAGTTATCAATTAGTTGATTTAATAAAATTTATGAAATGTATTAAATAAATTTGGAAAGTATTATTAATAAATAATTAAAAAATTTGGTAATCAATTAATTAGAAATGAATATTGAAAGTAATTGAATATAAAGGATATGATTTTATTGGAAAAGTTAATTCATCTAAAGACAAGGCATGTTCCCTTAATAAATAAATAAATTATATTATTGGATGATATTATGTAAATTTATATATTATATATTATATATTCAATTAACTATTTTGAAATTATTCCAATATATTTTTTAGGCAAACAATATGATGAAATCCAATTTTACACGTAAAAAGATGTATATTTCTAAAGGTTGTTTCACATCCTTCTGATAGAGAACCAATCTTAAAACCAAATTTTGACACTTTTATGATTTTTTAAAAAAATAACTAACTTAAAATTTTAAATTGTAATGTTAAAATTATCATATTGTGAATTTTTGGTCATTTTTGAGAGATTATGTTATTTGATTTATTGTTTAAAATATTGGATTTTAATTGAAAAATGAATTTTCATCTAAATAAATTATAATGTTAAATTTTATTTATAATTTTATTCAATGTTTTATTATATATGTTTTAGATATAAAGATCCAATATATCTCCTTAGGAACAATTTTCATTAATAAGGATATACAAACATTTTGAAATTTTAAATATTTTCTCTATAAACCCCTACTTCCCCATCTTGTCTGGAGGATTAATATAAAATTAATTTATGCTGCTTTTGTGATTTTAATTTTGTAAAATGATTCCAAAATTTAGAATCTGAATAAATTATATTTTTTGTTATGTCAATCCAAGTTTTGGATATAAAAAATAGTGAATGAAATTAAAATTAACTATAGAGATTAAGGTATGAATTAGATTACTTAGTGGTTAATCCTTAATTTTCAGGGGTCAAATGACATAGGAAAACTTCTAAACAACATTGGTTAGTAATATTTAGACCATTAGTATTATTTTATATGATTGTTTTGTTATTGGAGGCACATAATGTATGTGATACCTCCAAATTGTGTTTAACATTATTTATTAAAAATAATGTCACATCTCTTCCACTATAAAAGGGAAGTACACACACACACACACTTATAAAAAACATTCAAGAAATTTTCTTTAACGAACCATGATTTTTAATGTTATTTTTATCATAATTTAATGTTATTTATATTGTGTTATATGAAAAATACATGTTTATTTAATAATGATAAATATATTTCACACCAAAATGGGAAATTTTTAATTTCTCTAATTAGTTATAATCATCACCCCAATGTTTGACAAAAAAACATAAAAAATGTGTAAAATAATCAACCTCATAGAAAATAATTGACATTAATATTTAATTAATGAATGAATTGGTATTTATACAATATATAGGGAAATATGACCATTTTATAATTTGACCAGTGAGAACTATATCCTTTGGTAATAATTCTACAATTATAATTACTGTTTATAAGTAGTAATAGAAATGGATAATTAATGAAAAAATATAGGTTATGGACTCAATCATTAGTTTTCTTCTGTATGAATCTATTTTATCAAAACATGAGAGGGATGACTCCTCTTTGAGGATTTCCCTTGGATATTCCAAAGATGAGTATTAACAAGGGGAGCTATAATGAAATATTCTTTGGGATAATTTCATGTTACTGTAAATTACCAACTGACTAATTTTAACTAAGCAACCACAGGAATCTATCACCACCACACACTTTTCCCACATGTCATATTCAAGTTCTATAAATGGTTGTGTGTCCCAAAATAAGATACTTATAATGAAATTCCATTGTATAAATAATTTTTTTATTCACTAATTTCAAATTTAAGAATATTTTTAGTAAATAATGTTTTTATAGAGGTTAATTTGGTAAAATCTTTTTTCAGACACAAATTGTACATTTCATAAAATAATTACATTTTTATTCTTAAATATGTTATTTTTATTGATAATAATTTTAGTTAAATATTTTCTTAAATTATTTAATTTTTAAATAGAAATGATAAAAATATTTTTATAATGTCCTTTGAAATTATTATGTTTTATAAATTTTACTATGCCTTACAACCAATAATTTTTCAAGAAAAATATGGATATTTATTTTTTAAAGTAATAAAAATTAATATGTGTATAATTAATCGGTTATTATAATAATCGTTTTTGAAATAAAAATATTGAAATTAGGTAAGGATAAATTTATGTGAATTTTTTAATCTACTTTGATATTTCTGGGAATAATAAAAATACATTTTCATTACCATTATATTAAATGACATCATAATTATTTTATAATTAAATAATAGTTAATTAAAAAAACATCCTAAAATATAATATTAAATTAACATTGGGTATTTTGATTTATTTTAATTCATTTTTAAAACCAGTCAATTACATTCCAAATAGTAAAATGGAATCCTTGACAATAAAAACAATACATTGTAGAAAAATTATTTTTCCATTCCAAAAAAGTAATAAAAATTATTCTACAATATGTTGGATTATAATAACATTAATATGGTCCAAATTTCCAAAAACGGGTAAGAAGCATGCTTAAGATAATAGTTTTTTATTCTAAACAAATATTATTTATATGCCCTGTATTTTAAAATTATTAAACAAATCCTTCAATTTTTATATAAATATATTCACATTTAATGATTTACATTAAATATGAATTTATATTCTTTGTTTTTTTGGTAATACTTCATATAAATCCTACCATGGTTTCTTCAATCACAAAAGGATCCATTCTTCCTGATCTAGGAGTAACTCACTAGGGTTTGGGAATTACGCTTCCTTTTTGTTCAATTAAAAGAAATATTTTTGTATATTTCTTCTAAATCATATTAATACTATATTTTATTACCTTTTTTTAAAATAACATTAAATCCAAACTAATTTTAATTATTGGGAGACCCTTGTTTATAATCAATTTACCTTATTCTATAAACACATTTTATACCCTTTCGAATACACAATTTACTTTAACCACTTCTATCTACTTAATAAATTCTCTTTTACTTTTCTTTATGAATACCTTGAACACATTATTTTCATGTGGTGGTCATCCGAATATAATTTTTTATATGATTTTGGGTTTCCACAAAATGAATAAAAAATCCCCATTTTTTGGGAAATGGTGTAATGATATTTCCTTTAATCTCTTTTTTATGTCAAATTTTTTTTATATAAAACTAGTTATTTATTATCAATGTATTTTTAGTGAAATTATCGATTATTATTTATTTAGACCAAATAAATTATTTTATATTATGTTTTGGACCGGAGGGATCTAAAATTCAATTATTATTTAATTTAATCGCTAGAGTTGACATGTTTTTCGATACCTTGGTTAAAAAACATGGTAATTTTCATTTGTGAGGCATTGGTAACACACCATGGTTATATTCTTATTAATTTCCAATATTTATGTCATATTGAAATTTACTTGTTTTTATTCATGTTATTTCATATGATAATGATCATATTCCCTTTATTATTCCATAATGATATTCCATATGTTCTTAATTATATTACTCATGATGAAATGTAAACAATTTCTCTTACTAGTCCTATTTCTTTTCCCATTCCATTGATGTACGTTCCCAATATATTATTTGATGTAAATTTGTATAGGATGAACCCATGAAGTTATATTATAGTGTATCAAGAAGATTATTTTTATGTTTTCTTTTATTATATATTTTATTTCCATGAAACTAAACATTAAACGATTCTTTGTTTGTACATTGTAATTAATAGTTATGTAACAAAATGAAGGGTGTCCATATTTGGTATTAATTAATGGTTTTGTATTTTTTCAAACTAAGAATATAAATAATTATAATTAAACCTATTGAAATTTTTTATTTAGTAAAGGATCTTGGTATTTTGGTTATGTATTATGAATTCTATTTCTGATAAATTCAATCCATTTCTTGATATGACTATATAGATTTGGATGTAGAATATATGTTTATAGGGGTGAATCCAAAAAAATATACCCCTGAGATATAATCGATTGGGAACTAGTGCATGAAAAGGGGCCTTGTTTCACCTTTGGTTTGACACTCATGGTGGGAATATATGGATAGTTAGAATATTTAAATGAAACTTAATAAAATATATACATTGATATATATATATATATATATAGTAATTTTTATAAATAATAACTTATTGATTAATAATTATTTAATAAATAATATTCCTTTGGACTTATAGTATTCTTAAATAAATCATGTTTCTCACAATGGTTTTATTCATTTATAATGTGGCAAGAAATAACCAAATAAATGATGAGGGAAATTGAAGATTCCCTAACAACCATATGGTTTACAAATGAAAAGAAAACATCATGATAATGATGAATCAAATATCTCATTTTATGAATAATAATTTTAATCATGTTGAGTGTACAGATTCACCATGATGTAAAAATCAATCAACATAGGCTTTTATGTATCAGTGACTACTGGATTTTGCTAGATCAACTATCTCATTGATTAATAAAAAATGGATAAAATATATAGAAAAAATAATTTTTTACTCCATTATATAGATAATGTGAATGTCCCCATTGAATTATACCATTATAAATAAAATATAATTCGTGGTCATCACTGATCCATTAAAACAATCACTGAAGGGTGATTGATGTTATGAATTAGAAGGTGTTTATGTGATTATTTTTCAATTAATATTTTCCTTATTTGATAAGAAAAAAATATAATGAATACATAAAACTAATAATAAGGAAAATTCTTATTTGGAATGTTATTATATGAAACATACATGACTATATCGATACACCTATAGAAGTTTTATGGATCATAATGGAAAAGATGAAAGATTCTCTGATGGACTCAGACCCCATTTACTGAGGAATTTTTAAAATTGATACGATAAAAGCTATAATGAAATCGTTTTGGTTTCTAAGAATGTTGATTTCTTTTTGGGAAGAAATGGTCACATAAGTAAAATGAAAAAAGGGAGTTATGGATACAAATGGGGGGATTAAATTTGAGTATAGAAGTGGAATAATCATTCACGGAACAAAATTCTTGAGAGAGGAATATGTTACAAGTGTTGAAAACAAGTATTTATCACATGTATGTAATTTCCCAAGAATATCATGTATGAACATTGTATTTAATATTTTCTATGGTATGTAACACCCAGTGCATAAGGGATTATAATATCCTCACACATTATAATATATTATATACTATAAATTGATTTAATATATAAGGTATCTTCGCATTCACGAGACATTTCTTTATCATTTGACACATGCAATAATGAGTTTCTTCAATTACTTTCATAAAATGAATGAATGAGTTTTACGAAACAATAATATATTATTTAAATATTATTATTTTATATAATATTATATAACATAGCCATTAAATTAGTGATTATGAAAAATGTTAATTAATTTATGAAAATATATGGTCTAAAAAATATGAAATAAATACATTGGTTAATAATTAAATAGAAATTAATATAATAACCAATTGAATATAATGAGAATTTTTATTTTAAATAATTATTTTTATGCTCACAAATATATTTTATTTAAAATAAATTAAATTATTTACAATTAGTTAGTGATAGTAGGGAAATATAAAATTATATATTCAATCAAATATTTTATATATTCATCTAATAAATTTTATAAGCATTAGAAAAAAACTAACCTAATATTATGTATAAACATTAATATTTTTATAAAGGCCCTTTTAAAGCAATTTAATAAAGAAAATATTCAAATTATATTTTGTTTACTTTTATAGATTTTATATATAAAAATAATTTACATATTTAGAAAATATAAAAAATAAATTATCTTAAGGTGTTTTTTTATTTTTCTATGAATTTATATTTTTTTAATCACTAGTTAAAAATAATGTCTTTTAATTCATTTTTTTTTTCTAATTTATTTAGAAGGATCCATAAATTTTTAATTTGATTTTAACTTTAATTAGAATAATTATTTATAAATTATTCCAATTTAGGACATTGGATTAATTTAATCATTGAATTTCAATATATCCATAGAAACATTTTCAATGTTTTTACATTAAAAACTAATATTTCCTTCCCATCTACGAGATTAATTTCAGATTAATTTCTCAAAATTATGAGTTATTAATAAGTAAAAGTGTACCTAAATATTTAATAAGAATATTATATAAATTTTAATATGGTCATATTAATTTTTTATTAATTTTTTATAATGCAATTAAAATTATTTACAATGATTAAGATATAAAATTAGATTATCAAGGTAATTAACATTAATCTTATTGGAATAATGACATAGAAAATTTTCCAATGGTATTTTTCTATCTATATTTCAACCATATCTTCTTATATAATTTTTTCCAATAATGGTGTCACATGTCTTAGAAAAAATATAGTTGGATTTATCTTTTGAAAAAAATTACCAGAGGGCCACTCATCCTACACCATAAAAAGGCACTCAACCCTCCCACTTCCACCTATCAAACCACATAGGATATAATATGATATTCTCCATTAACATCCAAAATTCCTTCACTTACGACTTGATCCATTCATTTGGTCATTCATTAGTCCATTTAATCCTTTTGGTATAAACCTAAATGACTTACCTGAAGAAGAGGTAACATCCTTCCACAAGCTCCCAAATTTTATTTTCATTATCCATCCACTTAAATATTATTATAACAATATTTAATAATAAAAATAGATTACTAAATGTCTATAGAAGTTTTTATTTTATGGATTCTACGTAAAATTACATATATTTCCATTTAATGGGAAATTATGTTAATGTATATGTGTACTGAAAACAATAACCTCACAAAATGATGATTTTTTTGTTTTTTTACATTACCATCTTTCAAGTGGGAAATTGGGATGAAAAAAATATTTATATGGGATATAATAGATATTAATTATTTATCAATGATTATTTAATTCCTTTATAACACATTAAATTATAAACCCAATTTTTTTAACAACAATAACATCGTCTGTGGAAGTGTCAACTACAGCCTCCACAAAGTGTTGTGACACATTCAAACAATACATGGAATATATAAATGATGGTTTCAATAATAATATGTAACATATATGAAATTAATATGAAATTATAATAATAATATTCATATATATATATATTATATTAATTTATTTTATATGACAGTGATATGAATGTAGAATTCAAGGGTACCTACGGCGTACTGCCTCCTTGAATAGTGAATTTAATTTCTAATGTCCATATTTTATATTTATTATAAATACATATATATTGAACATATATTTTATTTACATCATTGATTACATTTTGGAAAAAATGATACCATGATCTTATTAAATATATCATAAAATAATAAGGGCATACATACTCGAAACGATGGACAACTTACACATGAGATAGTGAAAACATTGAGTTTTTTGACAAGTAGGTAATAATATATTATAATAAGTTCATATATGATATTAAAAATATGATTAAGATTTTTTTATATGTTAATAACTTTATCAAAATAATTATACAATAATTTAAATATCGTTACTCTAAAATCAAATACAAGGTAACTTATTTCATCTCAATTTACATTCCACTAATACTAATGTGTTTTTATGCGTCAATTCACTTTTATATGGTGTATATACTTACATTTTACATGTTATATCCTGAATCTAAATATTCATATGATATTATATGTTTAAATTAATTTCATTCCTTCATGGGTATTCATATTCAAATCATTCATTGTGGAATGGGACACATTGAAATATCTAAAGGTTATTTCCTGAAAAATGTTCTTAATTATTATCCTTGAAATATCACTCCATTTATGATTGATAATTTTCCATTGAAATAGTAAATTTATTTTTTTGAACGTAATTTCTTATATATAGTGATGATACTATATAGTTTACTTGTAATATGATAAATCATTCATTATTTATCATATTTTGAGTTTCTATTTGAATAATTTATTATATGGGAATTTGAGATAATAGTTCCCCAAGTAGAAAAGAAATTTCATTATATGACTCTTTTTCATTAGGTTATATAACAAACTCCTTATCATTAATATTAAATTACTATGTTTACAATTATTTTTAAAATTTTTGACATATTTCCTCTTATTTATGTCGTTTTATTTTTGATACACATAAACTACTCAATGATTTATTCTCAAGTCATTGTTAGAGTATTTTTGTGGTTTTACATTGCAATCTAATTGTATTTAGCATTATTTAGAGTTGAATATCCATTAATGGAAAAAGTTACATAATTTTATATTAAGCCTATAATTTTCATATCTTATGGTTACTATTATATTTTAAGGTAATAGTAAAAAATATACATTCATTGGTACTCAAATGATTTTTGAAACTTTGTTTAAGAAAACATTAATAAATTTATCCCTTTAGTTGGGTAAATTTTTTCCATATAAATTTTTTTATTATAATTTTTTATAAAATCATTATTATCCATTTCAAAAATATTTATAAAAGGAATTTTCACCATTTAAAAAATTATTTATTTTGATAAAATATAATATCAATGAAAATGTTTCTCAAACGTAAAGGATGCTTCCATCAAGAATGATTTTAATATTCTTGTTCAACTTCAATGATGAAAAAACGCATTATCATTTCTCATCATGGTATATTTTTTCTTGATACCATATCTATTCTTCCCTTTAATGGTTTATTATTCTTTTTTCATTGAAATGTTTTCATATTCACTTATTTGATTATATTATTAGTACCCTTGAATTTTTCAATTTCATATTATAAATTAATAATGAATATCCACTTATTATTGATACCAATTATCATGGATATGATTATTTCAAAAACCATATCACACTTTCATATGGTGTTCACATTAAATTCAGTATTATTATTATGGTAAATATTTTTTAATATATATCTTTTACTCCATAACAATATTTCATAGGCCATATTGTTAAATTGATTAATCATTATATGAAAAATGGTTTCAAAAATTAAAACATGTGTGGGTCCAGAATATAGACAAGCCGCTGATGAATCAGTTTTTTCATTGGAGGATATATTTTTTCTAAAAAAGTGTTTTAACATGATATGATAAACCATCTTGTGAAATTTCTTGATGATAATGGTTTCATGTAATGATCAAACATGGAATCCAATAATTAAGAATTTAACTTATTTAGATTCATTGATAAAATATCCATGATATTTTTTGTCGAAATATCCATGGATGAATTTCATTCTTATTTCATTTATTAATTGGCATGTGTCTTAGTTTCATAACATTACAAATTGAATTTTCATTATCTACTTATTTGAATGGAATATGTTTCTAGTTATTTATCATATCATACTATTTACACACTTTCTACTCAGTTATTTGATTACTAGTTTTTCAATAAACCATATTTATTATTCTTGTGGAATCATTATTGGATCCAATATAATTTTCACTTGCTGAGTATATGATCTCACATTTTTTTTATTTCCTTAAACATTGAATCCAAGAAGTGTAATGATACCAAAAATATATGATATAATATATGGAATAATTTTATTTTACAAGAATGTGAATTTTTTTATCATTTTTATAGGATTTATTATTCATACAAGGTTCATATATGTGTCTTGATTACCAATACAACTAATTTTTTTGTTAATTTATGAGAAAATTTAGTAGTATACTATTCTAATGGAATTGTATTTATAAGTTACCAGCCTTAAACATTACTTAATCTTGAGTTATTTAAGAATGCACATTGAGGATCTTTTCAGGTTTATAGTTTTAGAGAATTAGATCATAAATCATGCATTACATTCCACATTTAGACAAGGTGGTTTCATAGAAGATAGTATTATTTTTTCCCATAAAGGAGATATATTTAAAATAAATCATGGATTATTTTTGACACTTCCTTGACACTATAATCACATCATATACCTTTCCATTGACCTGTGGAAAACATTTCAATAACTTGGGATGATCATAAAAAGCTCAGTAAGGGAAATAAAAGTACAGAATGAAAACATTAGTCCTTGTATATATAAAAATTAATGAAATAATACTTTACTAATAAAACATAAGCACTTTATCATACCTCATGAAATCATATGATTTATGAATAACTCATAGAAAACATAAGACATACAGGTAACATGAGGCATTCATAACATTCTTACGTAGGGAGTAACCCAAATGGTATGTTTGGAATAACCATCGTAGTATATTCCCTAAATCTCCTCGGAGAATCCATATAGTTTAACTACTTCATGTTACAAAATTCATTGGAGAGCTATATCGGGATCACTCGCCCATATTTTATCACAGAACCACCAATCTTCATAAACAATGCCCAAGACCCATAACATAATCGTATCACATAAAACATGCATAAAAGATACATAGCATTTTATCATTTCAATCACAAGATATCAATACAAAACATTGATATAATAAAAACAGTATCAAAACCATTTTCAATACCAAAATAAAAGAAAAGTAAAAAAAGTTATTTATTATTCATTAAAAAAGGATATGGCTTGTAGGGGAAGCCAAAACTCAAATAATGGTCTCGGTGGCAGAGAAGTCATTGTCGATGCATACATACGAAAAAAAATTTCTTTGGCTATTTGGTAAAATGCTTCGTACAAAAATATTCCTTTTGAATAAAAGTAAACGAAAAAAGGGTTTATACAGAATATAAAATAAAGTTGTGTATAAAACAAAATATGCCTCAATGAATGGAGATTGAGAAGAAGTCCCATACCTCGTGTCTGAATTGACTTGATCATTATTTAATCTCTTAAATAATAAACTCGAGTTAATTTCTACTTTATTAAGAACATTTTTCAAATTCATTATTCCTTTTATATCAATTATTACCTTGTTATGAACATCATGTAATTATTTTAGTTAATAACAGTCATTTTGTCGATCTTTGGTACTGGAGACAAAAATAAACTTCTTATAATTACAAGTTGTTCATGTGGTAAAATATCCATTATATACATAATTATATTCATGATGTAGATATCATATATATAATATATATACATTATATGCATTCATTTATAATATTAGATAACATTTAGAGGTAAGAAATTAAATGCACTGTTCATGGAGACGGTAAGCCGTACGTACACATGAACGCTACTTTCATTTCTATTTAGTATTTAATGGATTGAAATCATAATGATATAAATTTATATTATAATTCCCGTATGATATCATATGTAATATCATTAACTACATCCTTTATATATCCCACATATGGCATTAAATAATAAAATTAATTTTAGGGGCGGTAGTCCACACTTTCTAAAATGAAGATATCGCGTTTACCCATAATCATCATTTCGTGAGGCAGAAATTCGCCATCCACAGAAAAAGTATGTTCTTTAACCATCAGACGGAGGTGTGTGTATGTGTAAATAAAATCCCTCTCATAACAACATCCTATTATATTTAAAATACTGGTTTTTTTACAAAATAAAGGAATAAAAATAGTTTATGGTGATGGAGAAGCAAAATAAATCAAAAGAACACAAGTGAAGACAATACCTTTAAATCGGGTAACGCCTCTTGGATTGAACCAAAAGGGTTTCTTGAAGAGTTTTCTGCCTATGGTAAGGCTTCTAGGAAGAAGAGAGGGATGTGGAGAGATAAAATTAGAAGAGTTTAGCCGATCAAATGGCATGAGAGGTGTGGGTATGGTGGTAGAGTAGGGGGCCTTTTATAAGAGGGAGGATGGGAACTCTTGGAAAGTCAAGAAATGTTTCTTTATTATAAAATGAGTTTCAGATTTTAAAGGACCCAAAATGTTATATTTAAAGGATAAGGTGATAAGGGTTCGAACTCCACACATAAAATAGGTCTTTGACATGTTTAAGGCTTAGATTTTACATTATATTTTCATTTTATTTAAATCATTCATTAATGAGGTAATCACTACATCAGCATGGTGTCATTAATAAATTTATTTATTTAATGTCTAAAAATTATAAAAAAAATTCCATGATGTAGGAAATAAATTTATCTTTCCAATGAATATTTATATTCAATGATATCAATTATGTAGAAAAAATAATTTTTTTTACTTAGGTGTTACATACTTTTGTTATATTTAGCTTTCTTTAATAATTAAACGATAAAATGTCACTATCACACAAAAGTGATTCCATGGTGTCCCAAAGTGGGCACAAGGAATGCCATGGTCGGCCATGACACAACCAATAACATTAGGACTCATTTTGGGGGCATTTTATATTATTATGATATTATTTTATTACCCTTAACTACCCGATTACTAATTAATCACGATAATTAAATATAATTATCGTTGTTACTATTCATAATGTTCAAAAACAAAATATTATTAATTACATATTTTGTACCTTATGATTATAAATATAGAATCCATTTTACCAAATTCCAAACACATAAATTCTAGTAATTAATCTATAAATAATTCCCGTTCTCAAAACAAATAGATGGTTTCGTAGAAACAATATCTGCCAAACGTTTGACACTCGTTTACGCCCAATTTCAAAGTGAACTTAATTTCAATTACAAAAATTGGATTAAATGGTAAAAATATAATCTAATTAAACTATAAAACCAATTAAAAGGAATATATATCCATATAATTAAATTAGATGAAAAAGCAGTTTTCAAGTAAAATGTAGTATTTTTCACTATTCATAAAAAAAAATGAACATTGCAGAAAAAAATACAAAAAATTTAACCAAATTAAATTTCAATGTCTCAATACTAAATAATAAGTTTATTTTGACAAATATTCCTTATAAAATTTTCAATATATAGATTTAAAAATGGTTAGCCATCAAAAGGTGGTAAAACAATCTTTTAAAAATAATAGAGAATTCAATGATTAAGATTGGATTTATTCTCATATCAAGACTTTAAAACACTATATAATTCATAAATAAACATAGATATGAAAATACACAATTCATTACTTAGGTGGCATCTTACATCCTTCCTCCCATCAGAAAATTACGTCCCCGCAATTTATTTTCTTATCTAATAAGTGGGGGTATTTATCCCTCATTTCATTTTCAGATTCCCATGTTGTCTCTTTAATCATGTGGTTTTTCCAGAAAACCATTACTTGATGAATCACCTTATTCAACAAAACATTATCCCTATAGTCAAGAATCTGGACCAGTTGTTCCTTATATGATAGTATCTCCTCCAACTGAACAACATATGTACACAAAACATGAGATGGATCTGGCATGTACTTCCTTAAAATTGAAACACTAAAAACATTGTATGCCTGAGATAAACTCGGAGGTAAAGCCACTCGGTATGCAATTTATCCAACTCTATCCAGAATTTCATATGGTCCAATGAATTTTGGACTCATCTTTCATTTCTTACCAAATTGCATCACACTCTTCCATTGTGAATCTTTGAGAAAAACATGATCACCTACCTCAAAAGAGAGATCCTTCCTCCTGTTGCCCACATAACTTTTCTTCCTGCTCTGAGCTGTTCTCATGTGTTTCTGTATCAGCTAAACTTTTTCAGCTAACTATTCTACCAATTCTAGTCCCATCAACTTCCTTTCACCCACTTCATCCTAAAAATCTAATGTTCGACACCGCTTCCCATATAATGCCTCAAATGGTGGCATCTGTATACTAGAATGAAAACTGTAGTTATAAGAATATTCAACCAAGGAACGATGTTGGTCCCAACATCCCTGATAATCCATCAAACAAGAACGTAGCATATCCTCAAATGTATGAATTGTTCGTTCTGACTGCCCATCTGATTGGGGATGAAACGTTGTACTAAAATTTAATTCAGTACCCAACGACTTCTGAAGGCCTTCCCAAAAGTTATAAGTAAACCTGGGATCACGATCAGATACAATCGAGAGGGGAACTCTATGTAACCTGGCTATCTATTTAAGATACAAAAGAGAAATTTTTCTAGGGAGAAAGTATCTCATATAGCAAGTAAATGAGAAGATTTAGTCAAGCGATCAACAATAACCCATAATGCATTATTAACTTGAGGTGTCTTCAGAAATACCACAACGAAGTCCATGGATATATTCTCCCATTTCCACTCTAGTACTGGTAAAGGCTGAATCAACCCTTTCGTTAGCTGCCTCTCTGCTTTAACCTGTTATAAAGTCAAACACTTCATAGTAAAATCAGCAATATCACTTTTCATTCCATCCCACCAGTAATACTCTTGAAGATCTCTACACATCTGAATACTGCATGGATGAACTGAAAATGGAGAATTATGAACTTAAAATAACACATATCTCTTAAACTGTGAATCACAAGGCACACACAATCTCTTCCCAAATCTCAAAACACAATAATTATCAATGTTGAATTCAAGTAACATACCCTTCTGAACCAGCTCTACCTTTTTGTGCAACTCACTGTCTTGCTTCTAAGTTTGTTTAATTCTGTCTGATTGAGATGATCTCACTGACACCTAAAACAAAACAGAAGAAATTCATACACCAAGAACATATATGCCAAGGTTCATCAAATCTTTAACGAAAGGATCACGTTCCAAATGTAACATGGTTAATGAAGCATTACTTTTCGACTCAAAGCATCATCTACTTTATTTTATTTTGCAAGATGGTAATGAATTGTACAATCATAATCCATGATTAATTCTAGCCATATCCTCTATCTCATGTTCAATTCTTTCTGGGTGAATATATAATTTAAACTTTATTGATCATTATATATTTCGCACTTTACACCATACAAATAATGCCTCAAAATTTTTAAAGGGAAAAGAACATTAGCTAATTCCAAATCAGGTGTAGGTTAATTTACCTCATGAGTTTTCAACTGACATGAAGTATAAGAAATTACTTGATCATTCTGAATAAGGACGCAACCAAGTCCTTTCAATGAAGCATCACTATAGATAACAAACTCACCATTCCTGGAAGGTAGTGCGAAAACTGGAGCATTCACCAATCTTCTTTTCAATTCATAAAACAATCATCACATTCTTTTGTCCAGATAAACATAACACCCTTCCGAGTTAGGTTAGTCATTGGACTAGATAACGGTGAAAATTATTAAACAAACCTTCAGTAATAGCCTGACATCCAAGAAAACTAAGAATCTCGGTTACATTTGTGGGTCTTGGCCATTCTTTAACAACCTTTGTTTTTACACGATCAACAGTTATTCCATCTTTAGAAATAGTGTGACCAAGGAAAGAAATTTGTTGCAACCAAAACTCACACATGCTGAATTTCCCATACAATTTATTTTCTTTTAGGGTTTGAAAAATAACCCTTAAATGGCTTTCATGCTCCTATTTACTTTTAGAAAAAACAAAAATATCATCAATGAAAACAACCACAAACATATCCATGAACTCATGGAATATTCTATTCATAAGGTCCATGAATACAGTAGGTGAATTGGTCAACCCAAAAGTCATTACTACAAATTCATAATGGCCATATCTTGTATGAAACATAGTCTTTGTATTATCTTCTTCCTTTACCTTCAACAGATGGTACCCCGTTCTTAGGAAAATCTTTGAAAAATACTGAGCTCCTTGGAGTTTATCAAAAAAATCATTGATATGAGGCAAAGGATATTTTTTTCATAACAGTGATGTTATTCAAAACTCTATAATCAATGCAATGTCTCATAAAACTATCTTTCTTTTTAACAAATAAGACATGAGAACCCCATGGTGTTGTTCTAGGTCGAATGAAGCATTTTATAATAAATATTGCAATTACACTTTCAACACTAAATGTTCAATTTGAGCCATTCGATAAGGGGGTATTGAAATTGGATTATCATCAGGAACTAAGTCAACAGTAAATTCAACTTCCCGATTTGGTATTATTCCAGGAAACTCATTCGGAAAAACATCAGGATACTCATTTACCACTGGAACATCATTAATTTGAACGGTTCCTTTGTTTTCAACAATATTTGCAAGGCAACATTCATTTCCCTATTTTACAAGTATCTTAGCCTCATGATATGTTATCTACAGTAAGGGTTCATTCTTGTACACAAACTGAAAGTCTTTATGAAAAGAAACTTCTTTATCTCTACAATCAATCTTATCATGGTAAACATAGAGCCAATCCATACCCAAGATAACATCAAACTCTACTAAAGGTAAAACAATAAGGTTTTCAAGTAGGTTCTTTCCGCAGATAAGGATATGAAGATTCTTATAAATTCTTTTTGCCTCAACATTTCACCCTGGTGTTTTTAAAACAAATTTAAGAGTCATTTCTTGAGATGGAATTCCGAATTTTCTAGAAAATATTTCATAGATGGAAGAATGTTTAGACCCTGAATCAAACAACACTTTGGCATAATATGAGAAAACAAAAAAAGGTCATGAAACCACTTCAATAAATGGCACAACAGCTACTGAAGTAGTTGAAAAGGATTTCACCACACCTTTTTGCTTGTAGTCTGACTGCATCACATCATTTGAGCTCTTTGTCGAACACTCGTTTTCATAATGACCTATCTCATTTCACTTGAAACATTTCACTAATTGTAAATCAAACATGGTCTTACCATCACCCTAATATCATTCAGTGCAATCACGAGCCTTATAACCCATCTTATCACATCAGTAGAACTTTTTAGAATTCAGAAGTAATTCCCAAGCATTTTTTACCACATTTATCACAAAGTGAAAACATTGTTTTCTTACCATCATTACTCTTTGATGGGTTCATCAATTTCTCATTCCCCCTCGATTTCTTCTTCTGTTGGTTGTTATAGAACACTTAATCATCGTTAAACTCCATTTACACCTTTTCAGCACACCGAATAAGATTTTAATAACTTTTGAACCCATGAGAAGCTAAATCACTTCGATATTTTGTAATTAATCGTGAGTGAAAATGATTGATTTAACTATCAAGGTCTCGGATAAAATTTGGAGCATACCTTGCCAATCAAGTGAACCTTTCTTCATAAATAGCCACAGAGTGGTCTTCTTTCCTCAATTCCAAGAATTGTTTTTCCATCCTAAGTATAATAACCTTAGGAAAATATTTCTCCAGAAACAAACCTTTGAATTCATCCCAGTCAAGAGCATCAATCTTATCAGTGTCCCTGATATTTGTAACCATCGACCACCACTAATCTGCTTCACCCTCCAAACAGTAAACAACAAGACTAACCTTTTGATTGTCTGAACACCCCATGACATCGAAAATCTTCTCCAGGGCTTTAATCCACCCTTCATCTAGCACAGGGTTAGATGATACTCTGAATGATGGGTGATTTTGCCTCATGAAATGTTCCACCACTGAGATGTTCCTCTGCGGTTGATCTGGCTGATCTCATGCATGGATACCACCGCCATTTTTTGCTTGAGTGAGCTATGCCATTACTGTAACAAAATATTCAGTTCCAATTCCAACCATCTTAGGATGCTAATTCGGAAGGTCACTTCCTTTTGTATGCCTTCTTAGCACTATTTAAATGTTTCCTTTACAGAAAACCCTTATGTACAAACATGTCTTAGATAAAGCAACATGGTAATCTTCAATTTCTATATCATTTCAAATTGACCATAAAAAATATTTTTGGATAATCATTTAATAGAATTCTAACTCCTAAAGTTATCTAAACTGACATTTGATACCATCTATAAGGCCCCATACTTAAAAATTACTTAATCATGACTTATTTCAAGAATACACATTGAGGATCTTTTCAGGTTTAGATTTTTAGAGAACTTGATCATAAATCATGCATTACATTCCACATTTCAAAATGGTGGTTAATAAAATCCAATATTCTTTTTTCCTATAAAAGTATATATATTTATAATAAAACATGGATTCGTTCAATACACTTCCTCGACACTATCATCACATCATTTACCTTTCCCTTGACCTGTGAAAAACATTTCAAAAACCTGGGATAAGCAAAAAATCTCAGTATGGGATAAAAAAGTACGGAATGAAAATATTAGTCCATGTATACATAAGAATTAATGAAATCATACTTTACTCATAAAACATAAGCAATTTATCATACCTCATGAAATCATATGATTTATGAATAACTAAAAGAAAACATAAGACATAAAGGTAACTTGAGGAATTCATAACATTCATATGTAGGGAGTAACCCTCATGGTTATGCTTGGAATACCCATAACAGTATATTCCCTAAATCTCTTCAGAGAAACCTTAGTATTTAACTCATTCATGTTACCCAATTCATTAGAAAGCTATATCGGGCTCACCCGCCCTTAGTTTATCACGGAACCACCCGTCGTCTTAAACATTTCCCAATAACCATAACATAATCGTATCACATAAAACATGCATAATGGAAACATAACATTTCCACATTTCAATCACAAGATATCAATACAACACATTTATATAATAAAAACATTATTAAAATCATTTTTAATACCAAAATAAAAGAAAAGTAAAACATGGTATTTTTATTTCAATTTAAAAAACGTTATGGCTTGTAGAGGATGCCGAAACTCAAATAATGGTCATGGCGGTGGAGAAGTCGTTGTCACCGCATACGTACGAAAAAACATTCCTTTTTTCGTTTAGTAAAACGCTTCATACAAAAATATTCCTTTTGAATAAATGTAAAAGTCAAAGTGTTTTATACATCATATAAAAGAATGTTGTTTATAAAACAAAATATGCCTCAATGAAAGGATATTGATACGAATTCCCATACCTCGTGTCCGACATGACTCGATCGTTCTTTAATCTCCTGAATAATAAACTCGAGTTAATTTCTAATTGTTTATGAACCTTTTTAAAGTTAATTATTCCTTTTATATCAATTATTTCTATGTTGTAAACATTATGTAATTATTTATGTTAATAACGGTCATTTTGTCGATCCTTGGTACATGAGCCAAAAATAAAATTCTTATAATTACAATTTTTTCATGTGGTAAAATATACATTATATCCAGAATTATAGTTATGATGTAGATATCATAAATATCATATATATATATTATATAAATTCATTTATAATATTACATAACATTTGGAGGTAAGAAATGAAATGCACCGTTCATGGAGACGGTAAGCCATACGTACGCATGAACGCTACATTCTATTATATTTCGTATTTAATGGAATTAAACCATAATGATAGAAATTTATATTATTATTCTAGTATGATATCATATTTAATAACATTAACTCCACCCTTTATACTTCCCACATATGGCATTAACGAATCAAATCACTTTGAGGGGGCGGTAGCCCGCACTTCTTAAAATAATGATATCGCGTTTACCCATAATGGAAACCACAAAGGTATGTCATAAATGAAAAATAAATAAGCATAAGGAAAAAATAAACATAATATATATCATATATAAATATAGTGACATATTAATGGACACCATGAAATGTGTTAAAAGAAAATTGAACATTCATCATTTCATGAGGCAGAAATTCACCATCCACAAAAATAGTATGTTTTTTTACTATTAGAAGAATGTGTGTGTAAGTGTAAAATTAATCCATATCATAACAACATAATCGTATATTTAAGATAATGTTGTTGTTAAAAAGAAATGAATAAAAAGAGTTTAGGGGGTTAGAGAGCAAAATAAAACAAAATAACACATGTGAAGACATTACCTTTAAATCGGGTAACTTCTCTTGGTTTGAACCAAAAGGGTTTCCTGAAGAGATTTTTGCATAATGTGAGCCTTCTAGGGTGAATATAGGGATGTGGAGAGATAAAATGAGCAGTGTTTGTTTTTTCCAATGGCTTGAGAGGTGTGGGTAAGTTGGTAGAGGTTGGGACCTTTTATAAGAGGGGGGAGGGACACTCTTGGAATGTCAAGAAATGTTACTTTATTATAAAATGAGTTTCGGATTTTAAAGGTCCCAAAATGATATATTTCGAGTATAATGTGATAAGGGTTATAAATAAAACCATCCAATGGGTATTTGAAAAGTGTATGTTTTAGAATTTACATTATCTTTTCATTTTATTTAAATCGTTCATTAATGAGGTAATCACTACATCATCATGGTGTCATTAATAAATTTATTTATTTAATGTCTAAATATTATAAAAAAAGTACCATGATGTAGGAAACCTTTTTATCTTTACAATGAATATTTATAGTCTAAGATATCATTTATGTAGAAAAAATTAAATTGTTTCACTTAGGTGTTACATACTTTTGTTATATTTAACATTCTTTAAAAATAAAAAGATAAAATGTCACTATCACACAAAAGTGAATCCATGGGTACCCAAAGTGGGCACAAGGAATCCCATGGTCGGACATGACACAACCAGTTGCATTAGGACACATTTTGGGGTCATTTTATAGTATTATGATATTATTTTATTACCCTTAACTACCTGATTACTAATTAATCAAGATAATTAAAGATAATTACCGTCGTTACTATTCATAATGTTCAAATAAAAAAGAATCTTAATTATATAATTTGGACCTTATGATTCCAAATATGTAATCCATTTTACCAATTCCAAACATATAAATTGTAGTAATTAATTTAAAAATACTTCTCTTTGTCAAAACAAATAGCGAGTTTCTTAGAAACAATATCTATCAAAAGTTTGACACTTGTTTATTCCCAATTACAAAGTGAAATTAATTACAATGACCAACATTGGATTAAATGGTAAACATATATTCTAATTAAAAATTAATACCAATTAAAAGGAAAATATATCCATATAATTAAATTAGATGAAAAAGCAGTTTTGAAGTGAAATGCAGCATTTTTCACTATTCATAAAAAATGAACATTGTCAGAAAAATACCAAAAATTTATCCAATGTAAATTTCAATGTCCCGATACAAAATAATAAGTTTATTTTGACAAATAGATCTTATAAAATTGTCAAAATATAGATTTAAAAATGGTTCTCCATCAAAAGGTGGTAAAACAATCTTTTAAAAATATTAGAGAATTCAATGCTTAAGATTTGATTTATTCTCATTTTAAGCCTTTAAAACACTATCTAATTCATAAATAGACAAAGATATGAAAATCCATAATTCTTTACTTACTTGGGATGTTACATTATTACACACCGGATCTAGGATTTCTTGTTTCATCTCACTAAATATGGTATGGGGGAATTTTTATTAGATTTCTTTGGAACTAGATTTAAGAAAAAAATAGATTATAAAACATATCCCTACGGAATGGATTGATGAAAATTAAAGAAAAATATACTATAATTTTGGTAATTTAGTGTTCCTATGGGTATTAAAAGAAATACATACATGAATGGATATTATAATTGGACATGGTTGTGGTACGAATTTATTTGGAGTAACAAATACCACAAAGTGTGTCAGTCTTAACTCAGTTTATCTTGATACATGATAAATGGACATACAATAATAATTTTTTAAACACTATTGAGATATTATTCTGATAAATAACATTCTTTTTACAAACCTTTATGAAATTATTGAATAGATAACAGAAAATAATGACCTAGGTTAAAAATGATGTGTATTATATTGAGAATAATATAGTAATATTGAAAGTCCTCAAAATGATAAAAAATCGACATGATAATTGACTACTAAACTATAATTTCTGGTTTTAGGATAATTCCAGTTATAAGAGTAAACCATAAACCATGTAATGTACTATATAGAAATAGATGTTTGATGAATTTTCTTATTGGAGTTGTATTGAAAACTATATTCAAAAGGTTATTTCGTGATTAACGTTATTCTTAGACTTCCATCATATTTACTAATTAAATTATATTAATTTTTTTTTCTATATAGGAAAACATGTTTGCTGAATGAAATACCATCATGTTCAGAAGGGTTCCGAACATGAACACATTACCCAAAGATAATAAGTGTTTAACACCGACCACTAACCTAAATGATTACCAGCTTAATATTTCATTGTCTATAGATAAACAATATGACTAATAAATATTTTTTATTACACTATTGTGTTGTACCTTTTTAGGAGTAGATTAAAATATCATAAACATGTCGGTATTTGAAAATAGTTTTTGATAATTATAAATGATAATGTTAAAATCCACTAGATGATAATTTTAGTTCCTAGAAAGGGCGAGAGTTCAATCAAGGATATCAATTTCATGTTGTAAGGGAAGAATTCGAATTCAATCGATGAACATCTAATATAAATAAATTTTACTTTTGAAATTGAAACATATCAATAAATTATATTTTTAAAATTCATAGTCAATTATGAAATTAATCAATATTAGGATAGTGATAAAAAAATTTGCTCTAATACATTAGTTTTTTTGAATGGATAATCTTCTAAGTAAATTATGATTTATGGATTTAAGTCCATTGAAATTATATTGATCATTCACTTTTTTCATTGATAACCTCAATCAATCCCTATAAATATTTATTGTTTCCACCATGTATGTATCTATATTTTTCCACTAATTTTTTTCATAATCATAGATATAATATATGATTATATAATGGACCATTGTACATCCCATTATTTATTTCTTTAATATTTCATTGAAACACTTATTATGGTGTGGGATTTTAACAAATAGATATATTAAAAATATATCAGCAATACCCTCTTTTAAATTTTGAGGATGGAATTTATTTATTGTGGGGAGAATGTAAGGCCCCAAAAATCCAAATAGTAATGTTCTATTTAATATCAAGGATGGAACGCAACACCAAGAACATAATTTAATATAATATCATGATACATTACCATATTTATACTATATTAAATAAATTCATCCAAATATTGTACATTGAAATGAACATGATAATGAGTTATCATGTGACACACATAACAATGAGCTTCATTATTCACTTGTGTTACACACAATACGATGTTTTACCCAATAATAAATGATTATTAAAATGTTGTTATTTAAAATAATAAGACATAAACTAGCTGTGAAATTTAAGGTATTGAATAGAATTTACTAAATTATAAAATTATATAATTTAAATAAATATGAAAACAATTCATTAGTTAGAAATAAATTAGAAATCAAAAAAAAGGAGAAATTTAATATAAAGGGAATATTTTAATAAAAAAATTAATGTTAATAATGTCATTTTATAAAATATAAAATAAATTAATTAAAATTTGTGATTTATATTAATGAAATATATATATTATAAATTAAATTAAATATTTTGTACATTCTTCCAATATATTTTGTATGCATGGGAAAATAACAAACCCAATATTATGCATAAAAATCAATATATTATTAAATGACCTTTCGATACCTTTTAATAAATAACCTATCTTAAATCCATTTTTGAAAATTTCATGAATTTTATATTTAAAAATAAATTTCATATTTTAATTATGAACATAAAAATTTGACAAGGGTGATATTTCTATGTTTTTTAGGAAGATTTATTTTTTTAATGAATAGTGAAAAATAATGAATTTTATTTAAAACATCCTTTTTGTAATTTATTAATGAGGATATATTTTATACTTAATTTGTTTAAAATATTAAGTATATTTAATTTTTATAAATTAATCTAATTTATTCCATTTCAATCAAATTCAAATTGAAATTGAATTTAAAACCATAGAAAACTTTTGAATGTTTTAACATTAAAAACACGAATTGTCTTCCTGTCTATGAGATTAATTATAAATTAATTTCTACCACTTATGTGATATTAATTATTCAAAAAGTAATACATATTATTAATCCATAGTATTTATTATTAATAATATGGTTATTATATTTTTTGACCTTAAAAATTTATTAAATTAATTATAATTAATTTCAACTGTCATGAGAGAAATTAGCTTAACAAGGGAATAAATATTAGTAATGAGGTCCAAAAATACCTATATGATTTTCCAGAATCCATTGAATGGAAATATTTAGACCCTATATTCTATCGGATTGAATATTTCCATTACTATAGCCACTTTTTAGCGAAATCAGGGATGAAAATCCGTTTTTGTAAATTTAAAAGAGTATCACTCCTATTTCACTATAAAAAGGCACATAAATCTCCCACTTCCTCACACATCTCAAAGAAAACATATGTTGTACATTCTCTTCCCAATTCACATCCCAAAATCTCTCTCTTACTCCTTTATGTCTCCCTTTGGTCTGAAATCCATCAATGGAATCCTTTTTATAATAAAACCTTAGTTACTAAAAAAAGATAACATCATTCCTCTGACTCTTTTTATTATTTTAATTAACCACCCTATAAAATATTATAATCCCAATATTAAAAAAATAAAATAGTGTAAAAAATAATAATATTTTTTTAAGGGTTCTACCTAGACATATAGACACTTTTATCTAATGGGTAACATACATACCATTTATGTTCTTGGAGAACTACTACCTCATGAAACGATGATGGTTTGATTTTCTTTTACCACCATTCAAATATTTGAATTATGACAGATACAGTATTTAGTTATGATATATATAATATTTATTATGTCTTTATTAGTGGTTACATATTTTATACCACATATCTTTATAATTCCCATTTTTTGTAAAAATGATAACATCGTCTGTGGTAGTGTGGACTAATGCAACAACAAATCAATGTGACTCCTTCAAAATGGACAAGGAATGAATAATGGATTAATTTAAATACATCTATACTATATAAGATTTTCATATGATTATTTAATAAGAATATACATATATATCATTTAATTTTCATTCCATTAATACAAAAAAAATAAATTGAAGTGGCATTTATGTGTATGTACCACATATCATCTTCACGAACTATGCATTTCATTTATTATATCGAAATTTAATGATAATTTATAATTATATATATACTTAATATATATTATATATAGATACTTTTAAACATTCTTTTGATAATTAAATTATAAATTTATTAACAGGAATAACATATAATATTCAAAATGTACTCAAAAATATAAACAACTAACACCTCACATAGTGAATATAATGATTGATTATTCTCAAATGGGATATAATATATCCTTATATGTTATATAGTATATTAATAAAATTTATATTGTTATATAGTTGTTACATAAAATGTTTAAAACCATTATAATGTTATATGAATGGAGATCACCCAAAATAAAATGAATGGTAAGGGATTTTAACTCAATTTACTTTCCATTGATATTTTTTTATTGTTATTCACCAATTCACTTTTATGTAGTGTATATATAATTCAATGAAATGTTATATAATGAATCAACATATTATCATGATATTAAATATCAAATTTATTTTCATTCCTTCTTGATTATTATGATTTAATTCTTTCAATGTGGTACAAGAAACATTGAAATAAGTAATTATTACTTCTCAAAAAATATAACTAATGATTATCTTTGAAAACCAACTTACATTGTGATTGTTAACATTATGTTGATATAAGAACATTATTTTTCTAGACCTCATTTCATAAATATGGTTTATAAAATACAAATTTGTATTTTAATGTCAAGATTATTTCATTTTTAATGATATTTTATTTTTAAATTTGTATTATTTTTTCTCTGGGAATTTCAGTTAATAGTTACCAAAGTGGAAAAAAATATTCAAAACCGAGATCCTTTTCATTGCATTATACAACATCGTATGTATCATTAATATGATATAATTATTGTTTTGAAATATATTTGACAATGTATTTATATAATTCCACTTCTTTATGTGGATTTAATGTTGATACACATAATATACTAATTGATTGAATCTCACTTCAATATTATAATATTTTAATGGGTTTACAACAAAGTATAATTTTGTTTGGGATTTTTTATAATATCATTTCCTTTAATGGAATATATTTTACCATTTTCTATTAAACTCTTTCATTTTATAATCATCTATATTTTCTGGACCATTTTCATCTAATAGTACAAATTTTCTGTTATTTAATAGTTTTTTGTTTAAGAATTTTTTTTATAAAAAATAAATAACATTTGCCTCTATCATTGGAGAACCTATTTTATTCTAAAAAACATTTTTTTAAAAACTTCCAAAAAAGATTTTATCATTTTCATAATGATTTATAAAATAAAATTACACTTAAAAAAGGTTTTATTTTATTTAAATTTAATTTTAATTATACGTTTCTTCAAAATAGATTTATATTTTCATAATTATTATTTTTTAAATATTGTTGTATTTCATCAAAAAGAATAATACATTATCATTAATGCATTTGGAATATATTTTTATTTACATCATCCATATTCTTCCTCTAAATGAATTATTATTTATTTTTCCAAGGATTATATTTACATTCACTTCATTGATTCCTTTGTTAGTACCCTTGAAATTTTTAATTTTCTATTATCATTGATCATTGAATTTCCAATAATAATATAAATCATTTATTATAGTTAGTTTAATTATCTAATCCACATAATATGGTTTATACGATGTTTAATTGAAATTTTATTTTATTATCTGGGTTACATTGAAAAATCTATATCATCTAATCGATTTAAATATTTGATAAATTAAATTGTCAAATAAATAATTTAATATATGAGGAATGATTTGGACCAAAACAATACAGGTGGGGCATCATTATAGATATCCCCTTGAAGCATATGTAGACTCATGTTATGAGTTATTTAGCTATCACTATATGGGGTTTTACCCAATATAATAACATGTATTGTGAAAGGTCTTGATGGTTATGGTTCCATGAATATACGAATCAATGAATCAAATAACTAATAATTTCCAACATTTAGAATAATTTTTTATTTTTCCGTGTGATTTTATATCAACACATCTATGGATGCAGTTTATTATTAGTTCAGTGATTAAATTGAACATATTTTAGTTTCTTAGATTTCCATAATGATTTTACGTTATCTATTTATTAAAATATAATGTCTTTATAGTTAATTATATTTTAATATTTTTAAGATCTTACTTATCTAATTATTGGTTACATATAATGTGTATTATGTTTTTTACCCTTCCATATTGATTATTATTATTGATTCATTATTTATTTTATTTCACTTTACCCTTACTAACAATTTTAGGTGAACGATATTTCATTTCCCATCCACATGAATCCATGATGTGTACTGATAATGTTATCCAAGGATTAACTAGATGGAATAATTTTATAATCCATAGATGCGAAAAAGTTGTATTTTGTAAATATTATATTCATTTATAATACACGATTCTATTATTTATCTGGATGGACAGTAATAAAAAACTATTTGGTCCATTGATGACTGATTCTCTTATATCTTATTTCAATGGAATGGTATTATGAACCAACTCTTGATTTTTGAGGGTCATTTCTATACATCATAACAATGATTTTGAAGTAATGACTCAAATTATAAACATTACTTAAAAAGGGGATATAGTTCATTGCCGAATTGATAATAAATGCTTCAATTGTATAAAACATGTGCACAATACTGATCATGATTATAATCGAAAGACAATAGAGGAAAATTCCCAAAAACATCAGCATAGGATAATTCAGAATGGTCAAAAAAATTATATAATGATGGATGAAGTAGATACTCCAAATGATATGGTGGTAGGTTATATCATTATTCCCTCATGGATTGTAAATACTATGATTGATTATGGTTTTATATATACATTTATTAAACTATGTTTCTACCTACTATAGAATCGATCCACAACATTTTGAAGTAGTGTTATCAGTTAATATTCCTAGAGGGATTATCCAAGAATCAACAGTTTTTTAAAACACTAATATTATATAAGTTCAGGACAATCATATGGTAAATATAGTACCAATTCCCATTGTCCAATTGACACTATACGATAGATGTTCTAAAGTTCAAACTATATTTCTATTATAATTTGTTCAAATAATGAAATATTAGTAGTATTGAGTAGAAAAAATAATGTTATTTTTAATGGAGAGAAAGCATGTCCTATGAATTGTCTTAAAAAACCTCCCATATCTATATTTGTATGGATTGATATTGAAGAGAAAAAGGACATGAAAGTATAATAATCAATGATTTCCCAATCATTCCAGAATACATTGACATATTCCTTATGTAGTTACCCAATCATCCCCTATAAATAGAAGTATTGTTCTCCATTGAAATCATTCATTAATCTACATTAGTATAAATGACCCCAAAAAAATACAAAATGTTGGGAAAGATAAATTAAATTAATAACAGAAGATAATTTGGATAAGGGTTTCATATATACAAGTGTGTCTCCATGGGGAGTACTAGCTCTCTTCCTTATGAAGAACAATGGATCAATGTGCTGACACACTGATTATGGAGAACATAATAGGACCCATGTTAAGAATAAGTACCATATCCAATGAATTAATGATTTATTGGACTAGAATAATGGGGTTCAATTAATTCCCATGTTTGGTCTTCGATATGAGTATCATAAAATGATTGTGAAGAATGAAGGTATTCCAATTACTACCATATGATAAAGAAACGGGTCTTAGGAGTTTTTTTATTTCCTTTTCCTTGACTAATTAAACTTTTATTATGATGGATTTGATTAATATATTCATTAAGTGTAACGCCCTGACCCCAGTTACCTAGAGTCTGTGTATTATTACATAACATTGGCATGATAAAAAAAGATCAAGTATCGAAAGAACTATTAGATTAGTAGCCTTGGAATCACTAGATACATTCATAATGTTTACATTACATCATAAATTGAAAAGCTGCAACAACATATTGTCTTCATATACCCTCATACTATCCTTGCAAGACATTCATAAAATAATAATCCACATCCTGGGAAAATAAAACAGTGAAAGGGGTGAGATCAGATGCTCAGTAAGGATAAAAATATAGCGGCAACTTTCATATATAAGCATAAACATTTAAGGCAATGTATAAATAAAAAAAATCCTTTTAAAGATAAAATTTATCATAATATGGAAAAGGTAAAAATAAATAATTCCATTTACATATTCAAATAGATATTCTACTAGTCGAATAATCACATGAAATATCAATAACCACTTTCATAATGATGGAATGCATAATTCCATAACCAGAGTGAGTTGTCCCAGTATGTTGATAAGATGATCAGCACCAGTTGTATCACTAGCTCCACTATAATTATCTTGAGCATGAGGGAAATGCATACATGGAGTGTGTTCATTGATACAGTTTCCATTTCTTCCACTAGGCACCATTTCTAAACAATTACATACACTAGATTAGTTTATGAATCGCAATACATAAATCGAAACTTGTAAAACATGTAACATTAATTGAACAATTTATGTATATAATCCATAATCATAAAAAAAATTTCTTTGAGGAATTATATACTCATAAACCCTTCATAATGGTTTTTAATTAAAATTTGAATTATCCTAAGCATTTCCCCCGGGAGTGTCGTAACCAAGAGTGCAGCCCGACCTGTTGTCGTGCACCAGTTCCCATTCAAGTCTAGCTGAAAGCGTTGTTTTCAGGTTTTACCCCTAGGTACATCTGTGCCAGTGCCACCTCTACCTGCTCGTATCCAAAAAAGGATGTATTTTTTGGAAACTCACAAAATCTCTACAATACCGAAATTTTAAGAAGTTCTTCTATACTAGTTCTCAAAGTTTATTTTAGGGCTATGTGATCTAATAATTGTTTATCTAATTATAGCTTCCAAGGCTTGTACTAAACTTCCTCTGATACCAACTGTAATGTCCCGACCCTAGTTACCTAGATTCAGTGCATTATTAAATAACATTGGCACGGTCACAAATGATCATGTCTCGAATAACCGATTAGTTTAGTAGCCTTGGAATCACTAGATTCATTCATAAAGTTTACATTACATCATAAAGTGAAAAACTGAAACAAAATCTTGTCTTCATATCCCCTCATAATATCCCTATATGTCATTCATAAAATACTACTTCACATCCTGGGAAAATAAAACATTGAAAGGGGTGAGATCAGATGCTCAGTAAAGATAACAATATAGCAGAAACATTAAAAAATAAGCATAAATATTTAAGGCAATGAATAAATAAAACAAAATCCTTTTAAACATAAACTTTAGCATAGTATGGAAAATATAAAATTAAATATTTACATTTACTTATTCACATGGATATTCTACTAGTCTATTAATAACATGAAATATCAATAACCACTTTCATAATGATGGAATGCATAATGCCAGACTATCATAACCACATAGTCAAGCCCTTATGAAAAGACTACAAATAAGATTTTGTCAAGTCCTTGTGCCAAGACACTAGTTTTTCTCATGAGACCTTCCGATGCATCGTGGAGCTATAGTGGGCTCCACCCATCACTTATTAAGTCTAATGCATTCCTCGTCTGAACAGGTTTAAACATAACATAATCATTCGTAATAAAACTAACATATGAAATGTCAATACTTTCTCTATAAACCATGAATGGTATAAAAATAACACATCCAGAGTCAAACATATCATAAAACTTTCAATACTATATGTAAGTTTTGTATCATAATAAATCAACTTCAAATAAGCTTAAAATCAATCAAAGTATGTTGACATAGATGAAATCTAAACTATTTGAGAGAAATATCTCTTTTTTTTAAATCATTTAAAAGTAACATATTTATAAAATAAAACATTTACTTTGAAAATATTTTTATAAGCTTGTAAGGGAAGTTTTGAAGATTTTATAATGGTGGAAAATATCTGCACCCTCCGTGTATGTTAAAAAAGACATTCTTACTTTAATTTTGTCAAAAAGGTTAAAAAGGACCTTGTTTGGAAAACGACAGAAATATTCCATTATAAACTTATTATAAAAAGTCAATAAGGGTATAAATGACTTTAACCAATATTCTGTAAAATATAAATAATGATTTGAAATACAATTTTAAGAATCATGTATGTGGATGATAAAGTGGTCCCCGTAGATAATTATGTATAAACATCCTCAGATAATGAAGAGATTGTGAAATAAACCCTTAGCAATTTGGTATCTTACGAAACATGCAACCCATGAAATAGGTATCATACAATGAATATGTAAATACACATAAATTAATCTGTATCCCACAAAGAATACAATTATGGTAAGTACATACACCACACAAAAGGTAATGGTGGCAGTATGGCATGAATCTCATGGGAATATGGAGTGAGATGAAAACCCCTTACATTGTACTTTTCCTTGGTTGAGGGTAGGTTAACCCCCTGTATAATGGTGAAATAATTGTTATTAAATTATAAAAAATTCATATACATTAATATGATATCATATATGATCTTTTAATGATTCTTTGTTAATAATATTTTAGTATTATTGTCATTTCAGGTGTTCACTTACTCATTTTCTTTTATATGTTTTCTTACATAAGTCGTGTTTGTTATGGATAGGTTGTATATTATTCATATATAGGATTATATCAAGTACTTAAACAATATTTTTAATCATCAAATGAAAATTAGACTTGAATGTATACGATGTGGAATGAATCTCATCGCGTTTGTGGAGACGGTAATCCGTACGTACGCACGAGCGAAAATATCATTCTTTTGATATTAAAATAAATTATAATTTGATGGTATATCATATGTAAAAAATAATTACCATGTTATATTTATTATTTAAAATAATTACACATAATTATTATACCCTTCCAAATAATAGTGTATTGAATAAAAATTACACCACGACGTGGAGACGTTAAGCCATACGTACGCACGTATGGTGACATGTCATTCAAAGGATAGATGTAATACATAATATGGTTGTACCATATTTATAATAACATAACAATATATAAATGATACTGAAGTTATTATTTTATAATGGAAATAACAAATAATGAAGAAGTTGTAGAAGAAAGGAACATGAAAAAGGGTGGTGAAAACATTACATCTTCTTCGGGTTCTTCCTTTTGATTTTATCAAAAGGGCTCCTTAGGTTGGATTTCTGATCAAAATAAGGCCTTAGGTTGAAGTGATGTATGTTGATAAAATATCTGGGCAGGGGTTGGCCAAGCCAAAAGGCTTTGAAGGTGTGGATTAGAGATAAGGGGGAGTGCCTTTTTATAAGAGGTTTAAGGGGCACCTATGGAAGAGCTAGAAATATTATTTTATAGTAAATTCATATTAGGGTTATAATGTCTCTAAAGTGTATTATTTAATGTTTATGGTGGGGATGGGTCAAAATCCTTTCAACCAATAGATTTTAGAGAGGGTTAGGTCACTATATTAACCTTATCATTTATATTTAACTCTTAGTTAAATAGTTTTACATTTACCATGTCTCATTGTATTTTTATATTATATAGTTAATAAACATACTATATACTTAAAAGAGACTCTAAAGTGGATTAACCTTAGATTTTTAGGAATAGAATATTAATTAATAATATAATATTGGTTTTAAAAACTCTTTTATGTCAATTTTGACAATATTGGGTATTTTGTTTTTGATAATTTCATAAAAGCATTATTACTTCGATAAAAATTTATATAACCAGTCCTAATATGTCATATTAACCTAAAAAATTATTGTAATTCATAAAATGTCTCAAAATACATTTATTTTGATATTTATATTATCAATTATTTTAATATTTCATTAATTAGGTATTTATTGCATCACCATTGTGTCATAAATAAATTAAATTATTTAATGTCTAAAAATTATAAACAAAATACCATTATGTAGTAAATCATTTTAGTATTATAATTAATTTTTATAATCTAATTATCTTATGTATAACCCTATATTAAAAATGTTTTTGTTATTAAACTCTGATTTTAAGTCTTTTAAATCTTCTTTGAATTAAATAATAATAAATGTCCTATTCGAATCCATGTGGACCAAAATGATAATATTTTATTCCTAAGGTTGTTTTTGGTCGATATAAACTTGTAAAATAGAATTATGACATGTGTTAGTGTAATACTAATATCATTGTTACCCTTAATTACCCTATTTACTTTTAACCGTGGTAAATAAAAGTAAAAAGTCACTATTCAACGTAAAATATTTTTATTTTATTGAACCACATTTTACTCCATGATATTAACAGAGTATATCATATTTTCAAAATTCTAACCATAGAAGCAGTAAAATTATTTTTTATGTGAATTTCCAAATTCTCCAAGGAGGTGGGTAAAAGACGGTGAAAAGTTCAATAAATTTTTTATATATATCTAAAATTATTCTAAACTAACTACAATAAATTAAATTGTACATATATATGTATTATGTATCTATTTTGACCAGAAATAAATTTAAATAAAAAATATAATTATTTAAATAAAAATTCGGTTTTAAACTATAACTCAGTGTTTTTCACCATTAATCAAAAATTGAATGTTTTCAAAAAAATACCGAAATATCACCGTAAGCAAATTTTGATATTCTGAATCCAAAAATGAAGTCCATTTTGAATGATAAAATTTTTAAAATTTCAAAAAGTGGTTATTACTATTCATAACATATAGTTTGATTGGTTGTGGTGTGTGTTAGAACTTGAAGTTGCGTAAAACACATGTTATTGTATTATTCAAAGAGAAGCGTACCATGGAAGCTTGGGGTGTTAAATTCTCCCCTCCATCAAATGATTTTGTCCTAGAAATTTCTAGAATACTACCGCATGAAAAAACTTGGGTGGTTCTTCATCATATGTTGTTCAGGTTCCCACATTGCCTCTTCCATCTTATGGTTTCTCCATAGAACTTTTACTAGAAGAGTTCTCTGGTTTCTCATTACTTGTTCTCTTGTATCAAGAATCCTGACAGGCTCTTTGCAATAAGACAGATCGGGTTCCTGTTCTAATTCCTCATAAGTGATTACATGCTTTGGGCCAGGCATGTATTTTCTCAACAGTGATACATGGAACACATCGTGAACTTTGGAGAGACTTTGTCGCATTTCCAAACAGTATTCTATAACCCCAATTCGTTCTTGAATTTCGAAGGGTCTGATGTACCTGGGACTCAATTTACCCTTCTTATCGAAACGTATAACTCCCTTCCATTGAGATACCATCAAGAAAACATAATCTCCTAGCTAAAATTCCAAATCCTTACATCGGTTATTGGCATAGCTTTTCTACCTACTTTGATCTGCTTTGATGTGGTTTTGGATTAATTTTACCCTTTCAATCATTTCCTCAACCAGTTTTGGGCCTACAATTTTTCTTTCCCCAACATCATCCCAACAGGTTTGTGTGCGACATCTCTTTCCATATAACACTTCATAGATTGTCATACGAATACTTGAATGGAATATATTATTATAGGAAAATTCTACCAGAGGTAAATATTGATCCCACATACCATGAAAGTCATGTGAGAAAGAACATTTATGTGCTCTAATGGGGACTGATTCACAAAAGTTTGTTTCCATGATACATCCCTTAGGAGTATTAACTGACAACTCCCTTGTTAAATAAAATTTGAAATATCTAATTTTTTAGAAAACTGGGAAGATATGAAACAATGCGATGATCCAGAATCAAATAATGAATTTTCTAAACTTGAGTAAACCATTAAATTACCTGCCACTATGTCTTTCAGAGCTTCTACCTCAGCAGTAGTGATAACATAAGATTGGCCTTGATCCCTTGTCCTTTTCTGACGTAATTTCCCCTGAAGCTTAGGAAATTCATTTTCATAATGCCCCATCTCCCTGAAATTGTAGCATTGGACACATGTAGCTTCCTTCTTCCCCATGTAATCATGAGCTTGGTGGCCTTTTTCACCACACTTGTAACAGACTCTCATTCCTTTTAAGCAAGTACCAGGGTGTTTCTTCCCCCATTTACTACATGATAGATATTCAACTTTTCCCTTCTTCCCATTATTTCCATTCCTAGAGTGATCAGCAGATCTCTTCTTCTCCTACTTTTCTTTAAAGTCATAAGACATAAATAATTCATTTTCTGTCTTGATAGAACATTAGACAATATCTTCGTACAACGAGAAGGACTGTGAGACCAATGCTCGATGGAGAAACAGTTTTAACCCATCAACGAAACGATCAATCTTACTTCTTGGGTTACATATATAATCTCCATCATACCTTTCTAACCTTGTAAAGTTAGCCTCATACTTTGTGACATTCTCATCCTCCTTTTGTCTCAGACTCGTAAATTGGCTTTCAATATCTGCTCGATGGTCACAATGAAAGTATTTTTCTAAGAACAGTTCTTTGAACTCCCTCCATTCCATATTTTCTACATCATTGTCATCTTTTGTTTTTTGAATCAAGGACCACCATTGATCAGCATCTCCAGTGAGGCGGTAAACTACCATGATAAATTTTTCCATGTCACTACTCCCTAGAGCCTGAAATATTTTCTATAGGAAATTTGTACATTGCTCAGCAACTAAGGGATTTGTACTCCCATTGAATGTTGCTGGTTGTTTCCTTATGAAGCGATCTAATATTGATCCACCACGCTGCGGATCAGGGTTCTCTATACGGGTGAGGTTATTATTCATAAACTGAGTGAGTTTTCTAGGTATGGCGATTAGCTGATCAGCCCCAGTTGCATCACCAGCTCCACTATAATTATCTTGAGCATGAGGGAATCCCTATATGGATGGCATGAATTGATACAGTTTCCATTTCTTCTACTAGGCACCATTTCTAAACAATGGCATAAACTAGATCAGTTTATGAATCAAAATAAATAATTCCAAACTTGTAAAACACTTAACATAAATTGACCTATTTATGGATATAATCCATAATCATAAAAATGGTTTCTTTGAGGACGTATATACTCCTAAACCCTTCATAATGGTTTCTAAAGAAAATGAGAATTATCCTAAGCATATCTCCCGGGAGTGTTGTAAACAAGAGTGCAGCAAGGCCCGTTGTCGTGAACCAGTTCCCGTTCGAGTCTAGCTCAAAGTGGTGTTTTCAAGTTTTACCCCTAGGTACATTTGTGCCAGAGCCGCCTCTACCTAATCAAATCCAGAATGTAATGTATTTCTCAGAAAACTCACAAAATCTCTACAATACCGAAATTCAAGTAAGTTCTTCTATACTAATCCTAAAAGTCTATTTTAGGGCTATGTGTTCTAATCAGAGTTTATCTAAATCTAGCTTCCAAGGATTGTACTAAACATTATCTGATACCAACTGTAATGCCCCGACCCCAGTTACCCAGAGTTAGTGCATTATTACATAATATTGTCATGATCATAAAAAGATCACGTCTCAAAAGGCTGATTAGTTTAGTAGCCTTGGAATAACTAGATACATTCATAATGTTTACATTACATCATAATGTGAAAAATACTACAACAAAATCTTGTATACATATCCTCTCATACTATCCCTATAGTTCATTCATAAATTACTTCTTCACATCCTAGGAAAAATAAAACATTGAAAGAGGTGAGCTCAGATGCTCAGTATGGATAACAATATTGCGGAAACATTCATAAATAAGCATAAACATTTAAGTCAATGTATAAATGAAACAAAATCCTTTTAAACATGATCGTCAGCATAGTATGGAAAAGATAAAATTAAATAATTCCATTTACTTTTTCACATGGATATTATACTAAATGAATAATCACATGCAATATCAATAACCACTTTCATAATGATGGAATGCATAATGCCAGTCTATCATAACCACATAGCCAAGCCTCATGCCAAGACAACAAATAAGATTTTGTAAAGGCCTTGTTCCATGACACTAGTTTGTCTCATGAGACCTACCGATGCATCGAGGAGCTAGATCGGTCTCCACCCATCACTTATTATGTCCAATGCATTCCTCATATGAATAGGTTTAAACATAACTAAAATATTCGTATTAAAACTAGCATACGAAATGTCAATACTTTATCTATAAACCATGAATGGTATATAAATATCACATACACAGTCAGACATATCACAAAACATTCAATTCAATATGGATGTTTTGTATCACAATAAATAAACTTCAAATAAGCTTAAAATCTATCAAAGGATGTTGACATAGATTAAATCAAAACTAATTGAGAGAAATATCTTTTTTTGAAATCATTTAAAAGTCACATAATTATAAAAAAAACATTTACTTTGAAAATTTTCTTATATGATTTTATGGTAATCTTATATGATTTTATAATGGTGGAAAATAGCCGCACCTGACGTATAAGTTAAAAAAGGCATTCTTACCTAATTTTTTTTCGAAAAGGTTAGAAAGTACCTTGTTTGGATAACGACGAAAAGATTCCTTTAAAACCATTTTGTAAAAGTCAAAAAAGGGTATAAATGACTTTAACCCATTTTCTAGTAAATAGTAAAAATGTTTTGGAATACATTTTTAAGAAACATGGATGTGGATGATGAAGAGGTCCTAATAGATAATCATGTATAAACAACATCGGATAATGAAGAGATTGTGAAATAAACCCTTACCTTGTACTTTTCCTTAGTAGATAGTATGTTAACCTCCTGTATTATAGTTAAAACAATGTAATTAAATTATACAATAACCATATACATAATTATAATATCATATACGATCTTCCAATAATGCTTTTTAATAATATTTTAGTATTATCGTCGTTTCAGGTGTTAACTTACTCGTTTTCTTTTATATGTTTAGTAAGATAAGTCGTGTTTGTTATGGATAGGTTGTATCTTATTCATATCCAGAATGATATAATGTTATTAGACATTAATTGTAATCATCAAATGAGAATTAGTCTTGAATGGATACGATGGGGAATGAATCTAATCGCGTTCGTGGAGACAGTAGTCCGTACGTACGCATGAGCGAAAATATCATTATTTTGATATTAAAATAAAATATAATTGGATGGTATATCAAATATAAAGAATCATTATCATGTTATATTTATTATTTAAATGAATTACAGATCATTATTATACCCATCCAAATAAAAATATATTCAATAACAATTACACCACGACGTGGAGACGGTAAGTCGTACGTACGCACATATGGTGACATGCCATTCAAAGGATGGATAGAATATTGAATATGGTTGTACCATATTTATAATAACATCAAAGTATATAAAATATACTGGAGTTATTATATTAGAATTTAAATAACAAAATAAGAGGAAGTTGAGGAAGAAAGCAACTTGAAAGAGGGTGGTGAAAACATTATCTCTTTTTCTGGTTCTTCATTTTGAAATGATCAAAAGGGCTCTATAGGTTGGAATTATGACTAAAGTAAGTCCTCTAGGATTAAGGGAGGATATTTGGGAGAGTATTTTTTCAGATTTTGGTCGCGTCCAAAGTCTATCAATGTGGTAAATTGGGATAAGGGGGAGTTCCCTTTTATAAGAGGGGTGAGGGGCACCTTTAGAAAAGCTAGAAATATTTTTTTTAATAAATTAATATTCAGTTTCTAATGGCTCCAAAGTAGATTATTTAAATTTTTAGGTGGGGATAGGTCGAAAACCACTCAAATAATAGGTTTTAGAATGGTTTGGGTCACTTTATTAACCTTATCTTTTAGTTTTAACTCTTAGTTATTTTGTTTAACACTTATCTTGTCTCATTGTATTTCTATATTATATAGTCAATAATCATACTATAAACATCCAAGAGACCCCCAAGTGGTCCATTAAAAATACACCTATCATTATTTAAGTCACTTGGCCGATCATTATATTTTTAGGAATAAAATATAAATTAATAAATTAATATTTGTATTAAAAAATCATTGATGTCAATTTTGAAACTAACGGGTATTTTGTTTTTGATAATTTCATAACAGCATTATTACTTCGAAAAAAATTATATAATATGTTATAATATGTCATATTAACCTAGAAAATTTGTGGAATTCCTAAAAAGTCTCAAATTACATTAATTTTGATATTTATAATATCAATTATTATAATATTTTATTAATTATGTAATTACTACATCACCATTATGTCAGAAATAAATTAAATAATTTAGTGTCTAAAAATTATAAAGAAAATACCATAATGTTGGAAATATTTTTATCTTTCTAATGAATATTTATAATCGAATTTATCTTATGTATAACCCTATATTAAAAATGTTTTAGTTATTAAATATTGATTTTAACTCTTTTAACTATTCATTGAATTAAATAATAATAAATGTACTAATCTAATCTAAGTGGACCTAAATGATAATATTTTATTCCTATGGTTTATTTTTGTTGAGGTAGACTTGTCCAATAGAATTAGGACATGTGTTAGGGTAATATTAATATCATTTTTACCCTTAATTACCCTATTTACTTTTAACCGTGGTAAATAAAACTAAAAAGTTATTATTCACGAAAAATTATTTTTATCTTATTGAACCACATTTTACTCCTTGATATTAACCATGTGTCTCAGATTTTCAATGTTCCACTCAAAGATGTGGTAAAATTATGTGTTATGAGAATTTCCAAATTCACCTAGGAGGTGTGTAAAATATGGTCAAAAGTTCCATAAACTTTATATATATATAAACTTATTCTTAAAAAAATCAAATTAATTAAATTGAACTTATATAGGTTTTATGTATCCATTTTGACCTTAATTAAATTTAAATAAAATAAATAATTATTTTAATAAAAATTCCGTTTTAAAATATAACTCATTGTTTTTTCGCTATTTATCAAAAATTGAATGTTTTTAGAAAAATACCAAAAATTGACCCTAAGATAATTTTGATATTCCAAATCCAAAAATGAAGTCTATTTTGAAAGATACTATTTATAAAAGTTCAAAAAGTGGGTATTACTATTCATAACTGCTAGTTTGATTGGTTGTGGTGTGTGTTAGAACTCGAAGTTGCGTACGACACACACTACTGTATTATTCAACGAGAAGTGTACCAAGGAATCTTGGCGTGTTACAATAATGATCAATTTTTATTGCTTAAAAATACATATAAGATGAAAAAAATTTCAAAATTGTCTTTGAATCCATGTTTAGTCCAATGGTTTTTCATTTTCTATAACCTATATTTGGATGTCAGATATTTGTTAATTATTAATCAAATCCTCAACTACTTATATAAATAACCACTATTTTTTCCATTTACATTCTCTATAAATCCATACACACTATTTTTATAAATTTTTATCCTCCCATTGAGCCCTTATGTGGTTTCATCAATGTTTAATGCTTCAGTTCCTCGTGATCAAGGAGCAAATATTCAAGGAAAGGGGATTATCTTTCCTTTCTCTTCAATTCCAAAACCTCTTGTCATATATATCTTCATAATGATATGGTAACTCACATTTATTTCCCTTTTTTAGAACCATACTTATACATTAATATTTTTTAATTGGATACCATTTCCCCTTAAAAAATGCAACCATTTCTAAGACAACATTTTATACCCATCATGATGTCGATCATACTTCCAAATTTTTTATCTCTACTTAATAAATTACATTTTATTTTTCTTTTGTGAATAATCAATCCTCTTTATATTCAATGTGTATTATCTCATATATATACATGATTTATTTTATTCCTTAATTTTTTCATTATAAACCAAGATTCCATTTTTATGTCTAAAAATGATATAATTATCATTTCTTCAAGCTCTTTTATATGCCAAGATTTGTATAAAAATAATTTTCTATATTAACCAATGGTTTTTACTGAAAATATTTATTATAAACTATAATTAAATCATTATGTAATACGTATTAATGGATAACACTAATATCTCTATAATTCATTGGGAAAATAATTTAATTTCTATATATGACATTTTTATCATAACTTGGTGAATAACCTAAGAAATTTTCTTTTGTGGAACCATGGTGAGATACTCTTGTAATAAACTTATAAATGTAATATTTAAATTTTATACCCATATATAAATGTTATGATTCATGTTATTAATATTTTTTTATGTCTCATGATCCATTTCTCATGCTGTAATGATATTCCTTATGTTCTTATTTATATTCCTCATGATCAAATATAAATTGTTTCTCTCACTCGACCTCTTATTCAGCTATATACATCGATATATTTTAGAATGTTATGAGATGCAGTAAATTCCCATTAGATGAATACCTAAGTATATATTCAATGTAATTTATAAGAAATTTGTAATTTTTTAGGTATTATATACCTGATTTCCATGAAAAAAACATTAATATACCCTCAGTGTTTTACCATGTAATGAAAAGTTATGCAATAAAAAGGTCGGTTGCCACAAATAGCTCAAAAAAATCCTTTAAAATGAACTCAAAAAATCCCTAATATCTCCTAAAATCTTCACATGAGACATAAATAAATATGTATAAGATGTTTGTGATAGTTACATAAATTAGAGGTAACGTTCTTCGATGAGATCTTTTATTTTATATCATTCACCAAAATTACAACTCATATTATATATTTTTTATATAACTATCACAATATATAATAATTATGGTACTATAATAACAAAAATATTTATATATATCATACAATTTTTTTAATATGATAATAAAATGGAAACAACGGTCATGTATATGCATGAACTACAGTCTCTATGAACTCTGTATTCTGTTTCCCATCCCCTAATGTTTTGGGAGACTATAAATATAAATATTCTGAATATATATAATATTTATATGATGTTATAGTTTATATATATAATTAAATAATTATATAATAATTAGTACTAGAAAATAACAATTCATAACATACTAAAAACCCAAAATTTAACACACAAAGTGATGGTAAAAAGGAATTATTATTCATGAACATGTTATGATATTTTTTTAAAGGGTTATATACGATATAATAAATTTTAATGTGGTTCTGGTATGTGTTAATTGAATAATTAAAACCATTATACAGTATGTTAGAAATCATTCAATAAAAATGGATTGTAGAGTAGGGGATTCTTGTCTAACTTTTTTTATTGGGTGGCATAGAACTTTTTCACCATATATTTATTTTATATGGTGTATATACCACCCCTATTATGTTTATAATAAATAATTAATTTAAAGGATTTTTTTAATGGTTTATTTCTGTTTTTATTACATGGGGATTATAATTCAATCATTACTAAGTATTAATAACTTTCTTCTAAATTTACATTCCATTTGGATTTATTTGTTTTAATACACCCATTCATTCTTATGGTTTGTATATACTACCCACATTAAATGTGATATCATGATTCATTCCCAAATAATTTTATTTATTTTCCAATTTAAATTATCTCATAAAATTAGATTTTACATGAATATTACCATGTTGTAAATGTTATTGTACAATCTCTATTGCTTTTATTATTATTAACATTCCATTAAAAGAATAAAATTCATGTAATAATTTTTCAATAGAATTATACTTGTTTATAACATCCATAGTATTACATGATTGATATTATAAATTCATAAATCATATACTATTTATATATATGATGTAAAATTTGAAATTTATTTAATTTATTGAGGGAATATTTATATATGAATTCCTTACTCATTACTAATATTAAAAAAGGATAATGTTTATGATTAAAATTGATTATTAAACCATTTTGGAATTATTTGGACAAATAGTAAAAGTGTTTGGGAAAGGTTAATTAATCTCCAATGATGCATTTGTATTCTCATGGTATGATATTTTTTGGTGAAAAACCATTCACATTTGTTTACATGTAGTTTTAAATTGACTATATGATTGATCTTGATACAAATCATATGGGTTTCTACCTACGTACCAAAAATCCTTGGATGATAAATATTTAAAATACTAATATTTATACTATATATTGATAATTAATTTGTCAAAAATTATTCATTACATTATTATTGTTATTCCATTTGATTATTAGACAAGTTAAAATATTCTTTGTAATTTTTTAATATCTTTTGATTAATTATATGTCATTATTTGATGAGAATGTTTTCTTGAAATACTGAATATGTTATATCCAGTAGTTTAATGAAATGTGTTATCATTTATTTACTTCCACATTGATTTTTCCCATTGATTAATTATTTATTGTACTATATTTAACTCTGAAATATAATTTTAGATCACCATTATTTTGTTTCCTTTATCTAGGACATGAATTGGAATTCTTTGACATAGATAAAATGATATATTTTATTATTTTATTTTTTATTTTTTAATAATCACCATTGTAAAATTGGTGTCATATATGTAATGTAATTTTCCAAAATTAATAAAGTTTTATGTCCTTTAGGATTTGAATATTTTATCATTACAAATGTAATAATGTAGGGAATCGGCACTAAGATACAAGGGTCGGGTATATTACATAGAGTTGAAAAATTCCTTTCCGAAAATGGATAAGAGTGTAAGTAAATATACTTCTATGATGAGGGTAATTTTATAACTTATGGAATACTCATATCAATCACATATTTTTCTCCAGAAAATTATAATTCAGGGTGAATTTTCAAGCATAATGCTAAAAAATAAAATATTGAAGGACTACATAATCCTTAAATGAAAAAAATATATTCATCTTATCATTATAAATTAACTAAAATTCATAATGGTTAACAAAAGGTAATGTAATTCCATAAAAAATTATATTTTAATAATTAAAATACATATTTTATTATTCTGACATAATGTTCAAAAAATATTATTAGATAAAAACTATAATTAAAATTATTCAAACTATTAAACACCATGTTGAGTGACTGAAAATTACATTTTGATTATCAAAACACTTTTGGGGAAGAAAGTGAGAAACAACAAAAACAGTATGAATAGACTCATAAAAAAATACATGTTGATAAAGAAAAACTGAAGCAAAAAATCGGGCCATACCCACCTCAGAAATTGTGTCTTGAAAACTAGCCTTCACCAACACAGGACCATTCGGCATGATTTCCCATTCAGAAATGCATGGACAAGGTACTGATGTCATAACCATAACCTCTTAAGCATCCCAATCCAAAAGATTAACATTGATAAAGAAATCACAGTTAGAGACCCTACCGCCGCAGTTCCATGTAAAGAGATGGAAACAAGAACCAAACATCCAAAGAAATACAAACAACAAGAAAACCCATAGGGCTGAACATCTCTCACTAACAATCCTCTTAAACCAATCGACCAAAACCACAAACATAACCATAATCATTAAAGAGAAACATAATATTACCTAACTCCCTCTCCCTAAAATGTATCCAGGGTAATGATGTAAAAAAGTAAGTCCGTAACCTCCATTATCCTCTTCTCATGCTCAAACGAAAGTTAGTCCCATGACTGAATGTTTTACTCAACGCTGATTTTCCCTATGTTGAAATGCCCTACCAAAATTGAGTCTTTTCTGTCAATCCATGAAAATTATTCCTCATTGAGAGACACATCTAGCGACCTCCCCATCATAATGGCTTCCTCCAACTCAGTTACATTGGGAATTAATACCTACTCCATCACTTTTTCATCAGAACATAAAAGGGGATCCAAGACTTGATAGCCATGTTCCCTCGGTCTTTAATGGTTAAGAGATTCCATGTCCATCTTCATGTCATTCATCTTCTTAGCAGAGCGAGTCTCCAAAGGAGGAGGTAATGAGGAGTATTCCATCTTTCCCTTCCTCTTCTTGGAACCCCTATTTCTACATGGACATGAATCCTCCTCTACAAATTGTTCATGCTCCCACCCTTTGTATAACCTCACTCCGACCCCATCTCCCTCGCCTCAGGTAATGGAATTAGAATACACATCATCCTCTAGGAGGCTTTCAAACCAATTTTACAAGGGAAATGAGGTTCGAATCATGTCCAGACCCCCTCCCTCTTCAACAATTTGAAATTCATGTCTTATAATATCACAACTACATCCCAAGAGTGTATTCAGTATACCTAAACTAGCCTCCCCATCCATGGAAATTTGACATATATCCTCAGCTTGACTGGGATATATGAATTCACGCCCCATGAACTAAGGATGCGTGCTAATGTCATCTAAAACCACACACTGGATAGCACAAGTGGTTTTCTCTATAGGAAACTTCCCTTTGATTTATATTTAGAATCACCTTTAAGTCTAGATTAACCATTCTTTGAAACTACAATACCATTAGACATTGTTACTGCCCTGATCACACCACTATGATCACCAATCAATATACTAAATTCATTATGGACATTTGAATCATGAGGTAGAGCAAGTGGCTGCTCCATCATCACCTGGTTGGCTACACATGAGTTCAAAGGAACAGTCCCAACTGAATTTATGCTAGGCCCATGTTCATCTTGGACTGGTTAATCAATATGGACAACCCAAGATGTGCCTATTAGAATGCTCCATTCAACTAATCTATTGAAGATATCCATGACTAGTTATTCAACCAACGAACCCTAAAATGTGCTATTCAAAGGATTTCCATGATCATCGTTGCTCATATCATTCTGAAATATATTATTCATAGCCCCCAAGCTACAACTCTCAAATGAATGACCCAACTATTTTCTAAACAGGACAAAAGTTGAACAACGACTCAAAAAAACATGCTATTTACACCGAAACTCTTCACCTACAGTGATCCAAACAAAGCCTAACGACACACTTGATGTGTCAACCTCAACACATGCTTAAGGGTTACTCGGATGACAGACAACATTGGTCTGGCTATTATAACACAGGAATCTTCCCAAGAGGTTTCCAAATTTTTTATTAATCTATGGTTTTTTATATGGAAGAGGGGATTTAGAAAACATACCCAAACTGCCACTGAGGGTGAATCACGCTTCATGTGGAAATAATATGACCATCACTATTGGCAGAATCACGAGTCATTAAAATTGTTGGGAGCCCTCGACCAGGCCTTCATCATGTATTCATCTGATGCAAAACAAATCAAAATATTAATTTTATCCAACAAACCTACACTTTCCCTTTCATGAAATCCCATGAACCTACAAAAATCTATCAAATATATTGACTGAGTGTCATCTCTTCAAAAATCGAGTGACCAAATATAGACTATGGAGGGTTGAATCTTCGTTAAACTCACCGACCAAAATCACGAAGGCTAGGGTGTCCATCGGGCCGATCAGTTTCCATAGGGATCAGGAAACAAAGAGGGAACATGGGATGAAAATAAAGGTTTGAGAACGGGAGAATGGATGATTCCACTCTTGTGGGAGATAGCCGAGGACCCTCCCTCATAGGTGGATGGACCTTCTTGGAGTCCACCATCATTACAGATAGGGAGACGAAATCGCATCAAAGGTCCCCCCTTGACCATAATGTGTTTAAGGTTAATGCTTGACTCTCACTGGGGGGCCGCTAGGCCCTACAGTGCACCACACATTCTCCAACTATCCATATGGCTTTGAATAACCCTCTGCATAATACACAGAGTGTCCGAGTCTGGGAGGACTCAATCTAGGGCCATTTCCCATGGAGAACAAGGGGTACAACCAATGGGTACCACTCAACTAACACTCCATGGGATATGGATTTTATATATGTTATTTAATGAAAATTGAATCATTATTACCGAAATAATCACCATAATATGATCATAACATTAACAATATAATGTGCCCAAAATTATGATCATCATCTGAAATAACATTCATATCATAATCACCAAATAATTTTTTTCGCATTAGTTTTTACTATCAACATATTATTTCCCTTTAAAAATTATATACTAATCATGAAATCATATAGGCCTTTGTGGGTGTTGCATTGTTTTCTCCATTTGATTTTTGGTTTAATCCCCATGACCAAGGAGGACTCAATTAGTTTTCACCTAGGCTTATGGTAGTCAATTATTCAATATAAACATGAGGAAAGTTTTAATTCCTCATTAAATAAAAATTTATTTTGAACCTATGGGTTATATATACCTCAACCCAATAATACAACTCACAATATTTCATTAATCACATAAGTATATAACTACATAAAAAATAAAACATGATGTCTACGGTAATGAACTTATGATCAAACATAATCATATATAACTATGATGGTATATATAATTCATGATATAACCGTAAATTAAAAAATTATTGTCCCCAATTTTTTATAAAACCTACTCTAATATCATATATAAGAACCAAAAACCGTTGTCCCAAATCATGAGTTATAATTGTAATATTTTCACTTCTAGTTTTGATACAACTAATGGTAACCCAACATTAACAATTAAAAATAAATATCATGAAAAATGAATTTTGGATCATTTCCATATCCAATTACATTTTAGGTTCATGAGTTTTAGAGAAATACAAAAAACTCTTCACAATATAGATTAAGATGAATCTAGTTGATTAATATTAAAAATATATCCCACAATACCAAACATTTCTTATTTCGGATTAGTTTATCAACATCTTTTAGGTGGAATAATAAAATAATGAATTATGTTAACATAATTCGTTATAACCTAGTAAAAATCAAACATAATAACTGTGAGATTAAATTTTCATTAAGGGAAAATATAATCATTATAAGGTGAACTTCATTAGTGAGAATAAGAGGAGGTGAATGATATGATGATATAATAAATTTCCATGATATAAACACAATAATATTCATACTCATCAATAACAAAATCATAATACATGATAATATTGATTAAATATTCTATAATAGATATTGTAATCAGAATAAAAAATCACGATTCTTGTGATATCAATCATGATCAAGATATCATTAAAAAAATATAGAAAGCATAAATAAAATTTGTTGGTAACATGGGAATTATTTTATATTTCACTATTATAATGAATCAAAAAAAATGGAAGAACCATATGGAAATTCTTCATACACAATTATGGGGATGGCTATCATATAACCTTACAACCTTGGTTTATTAAGGAACCACCAAATAGTGGTTCATAACACAACAATATAAAATGATCATAACATAACTAAACCTCATCATAAATAATATCAAAGTGCCATTGAATAATAAAATACATAAGTTATTATTATTATTATAACACAAACATAAAAACCATGATCCCTTTCATTAAATGATTCAACACTGAAAAATAATTAGATCTTTGACAATATCATTAAAAGGTGATTTACTTGTGGAAGAGAAATATGTTCCATAAAAATATTATAATCCATCTAGAGAAAGAATGATGATGAAATAAATACCACATATCCCTTGTGGAGTGTATGTTAAAATATTGGTTATTAATATTGATAAATGTGTATTTCATTAAAATATCATTAATAAAATTCCTGAGGAGAATAACATATTCATTTTCAAAATAACATTTTAAAACCAAAAAACAAAATATTGAAAAAATACTTTTCAATTAAGTAAAATTTAAAAAATATAATTGATTCATCAAGTAATATAATGCACATGATATCCATAAATTTTATTACATTAATAAATGTTAAAAATATATATCCCATTCAAATAATATTAAAAATAATTTAAAAGTTAACCATTTCAAAAAATGTTATGAAATATCCTTTTAATACCATTTCGTTCAAAGTAATGTGTCATGTAAAATTGATTTATGAAATCATTTATTTGTATTAATGAGAATTATGGGAAATATTTTGGAAGATATATTTATTCAAGAGAATAATATATAATATAAAAGAAAATATAATATCGTTATCAAATAAATATAAATTTCTTGAAATTTAATCAATCAAGAAAAATTGAAATAGAAACATATAAATTAAAAATAATTAAGAAATAGTGTATCATAAAGAGATTGATTTTATGAAAATTGAATCAGATTTATATAGATGTAACCCTGAACATAAATATTCATGACTTGAAATGTGATGGTAATATATAACATTTACACATTAGTAATATATTCAATCATATACATATGTAATAATATTATAAAATTAAACATTATGTACCATTATAATAATAAGTTTCATGATATAAAATATCAAAAGGGAATTAGATAATCCTTATTAAATAATATTAGGGTATTAAATTACAATATGCCTCCATAAATGCAAATTGGGAAAAATATCTGGATTATATAATCTCTTATTCAAAACATCAAGAATGATATAACCTCATATATATGTGTAAATAAATATAATTTTCCTAAAAATAATCAATAAACATAAATTCATTGGATTTATATACACCACTCAATAAAAATTAGTAGTGAATATGGCATATGTCTCATAGAAATAAATCTAAGACGGAAAAACCCTTACAATGATAACATAACTGGAGTAAGAATAAATATATCAATTAATTTTGTGTAAGAAATGAAAATCAAAAAACAAAATGTTTGACTATAAAATATTAAAATAATATGTCATTTCATAGAAATTAAGGGAAAAACTGTATCAATGAATTAGATGTTCAACACAATAAATGAAAATTGAGTTAATGAATCCCTTTTTAAGACCATATATTCCATGAATACCATTTAACTAAAATATATTAATATTATATTAATTAGTTTACATACTAATAACCATTTAGTTGTTTAATTACATATAAATAATATACTTTCATTATTTATTTTAATATAATATTGAAATATTTAATAAGTTATTTCCACATTGGTTGTTCTAAAGATGTTCAGTACATTGCTTCCAAATAGATTTGTAGTGTTGAATATGGGGTAAGATTTCATCATTCAATCATATCTATAAAAATATCCACGAAATAATTATAATATTTAAACAACTATTATTATTTTATAACAACTTATGAATAATGGATTCGAAAATGATCTATGATACTATCCGAGAGACCATAGGATGAATGTATAAATGAGTAATGTTTCTTAATTTCATTAAACATTATAGAATGAATGGAGTTAATATTTTTTATTTTCATAATTATCATAATATCAAAAATAAAATATCATCTCTTTAAATACACTTATACATATAATATATTTGAGGGGGTGATGTAAAAATAATCGCATCCCATCCTGGAAGGTGGTTTTCCCGAGGTAACATGAACTATAATATCATTTTTTAGTGAATGGATTAGATAGAAATGAAATGATAAATTATATTTTTTAGAATGATAAATAACAAATGAATATCCAACATATTTTTTTTATATCACATATATTCATTAATTTAATCCTCATTACATTCCTTATAAGAAATTATGGAAAAATTATTTTCATCATTTCGTGAGATGGTAGTCAACCGTACACCCGAGAGATGTTATAATATCACCCAAAAAAAATTTAAAAATTACATATGATATAATATTTCCAAAATTATAAATATGTTACAAGTATCTTAAATATTGTAACACCCCAAAATTGTAAAATTATAAAATATTATTTTATAACATGTATGCCATTGAAAAACCATGTTTAGAAGAAAATCTAACACTTGGAGTGGTTATGATAAATAAGTTATTAGATAAAATTAATCACCTCAATATCTTTTGTTACACACAATAATATGTTTAGATTGAATTACATGAATAACTGAATTTTGTTTGAATTACATGAAATATATATTTTTTAATGATTATATAGAGCATGGTGTATATCTTAACTTGAATGAAAGAATAATTTTATCTTGGGTTTCATACAACAATTCTTTTAATTAATTTCATGGGTTCTAAACAACATCGAGTTATGAAAAATAACAATATTCTAATATTATTATTAAATATTTATGTCCTACTTCATGTTATGGAAGTTATGAATAGGTTGAAAAAATATGACAATATATTCTTTACACAAATAGAAACCAGTTCATTTGTCATCTGTAAATTATAAATAAAATATGAATCATTTGAATAGAAAATAATTTTTTAATTAAAAAATTTATTATTTCTAAAATGTGAATTACCAGTTCTCTTCCCAAAAAATTTAAAATTTAATTTTAAAAACATAAAAAAATTTATAAGAAAAATAAACCCCATTTTTAATATGTATATACCAAATTTATTTTAGGGTGATTGTTTTGTATTTTTATAACATGTTTATATCTAGATGAATAATGAAAAAATAGTGAATTTTAATTGAAAAAATCATATTCTTTTAAATGAAATAAAATTATAAATTATACTTTTCATTTTTTTAAATGATAAAATATTTTAAAAATACATAAATTAATCAAATTTTGATCACTGTACTAATTTTTATATATACTTTAGATATAAAAACATAGTAAAATTATGATCATTTTAAATTTAGAACCATTCCTTCTTATCGTGCCTATTAGGTTAATTTTAAACTAAATTTTGACACATATGTGTTTTGAATTAGGAAAAAAATTATTATAAATTTAAAATAGAACTAATATTATCTAATAATTAAAAGATAATATTTTACCATAATTATTTGTGACAAAGTTAAATTTATTCACCACGATTAATGTAAGAAAACAAGTTTATAGAGCTGTGAAACATTACTATTATTATATAAAATGGCCAAGAATATTTTCCAACACCCCATTTATATAAATATTTAAAATTCAACCATTCTATAATCATATCTTTCTTATTACTAGGTCTTGGTTGTAGGTAAAAACGATGATACACCTTACTATTGTCAAACAAAATTCAAATGTGTCACTTGCCTCCCTTATAAATGGCACACCTATCCCATAATATTCACACCTACAAAACTAATTGGATTTGTAAATAAATACCCAAATAAAATACCACAATACATACCCTCTACTTATAAGTCTTCTTTTTTTTTTATTTGAAAATCAACATAATATGGATTTAGTGAAACCAAATTATGATACCCAAATAGGACGTAACATTTCTCAACGAGCACTTCTATTTTATTTCTTTGTCCACCACTTAAAATGTTTATCTATCAATGATTATATATTAACAATAATATCTACTATATTATAATATTTTATTATTTTAATTAAATTAAATTAATACTTTTCTACTCCAATCAAATGGGTTTCAAAAGAATCATTTTTGTGTTTGGTGGACTACCACCTCACCAACTGATGTCATTTATTTTATCATTACCACCTCATAATGGAGGATTTGATGATGTAATTAAGTTATTTATATTAAATAAATAAAAAATTATTCCATTTTATTTATTATATAACATATTAATTTTTTTTACATTCCAATCCATCAGACACATGATAACTACTCTTGTGTGCATGATAGACGATCACCTCGTGAAGCGATTGGATTCGTATATCCCTAGTGGTTTACATGGAAGGTGATAATAATAATGTTAATGAAGATATAATATATAAATTAAATAATTATTCTATTAAGTAAATATTTATAATTATTTAAATAAAATATATATCATTTTATTTCACACATTTTCACAAAATGAATGATGATAGTGTCTTTTGTGTACGAGTGGACATCTGTATTCACAAAACGATGTGACTCATTTTTCATCACCCCGCCACATAGATGATATATATATGTTTATTTAATAATTATATATGACATATATGATCTTATTATAATTATTTAATGATATATTATTTCTTTACTCATTTCCAAAATGACCATTGAAAATGGAAATGTCACTCATGCGTGTATACGACATACCATCTCAATGATCATAACAAGGTTCAATTTTTATATCCATATATATTGATTGACTGTAAAAGTTAAATATTTGTACCCATATGAAAATTGAATCATTATTATTATTGTGAATTTTATGAAATATTATAATATCTAATTGATTTATATATATATATAAAGACGAAACATACATGATAAAAAAAGGAATTTAACACATGACACACTGAATTTAGTAAATTATTATTAAGGAATGGGTTATAAAAAGTTATTATAGGGTCAAATTTGATATCATAAATATAATTTTTTTTGGTAAATTTTATTGAAAATTTTGAAACCCATATACATTAGGTGAATGGATGTTTTATTTAAAGGGAGAAAAAGGTAATGTGTTTCATCTAAATTTCATTTTATTGAGAAATATTGAAATTTTATGAACCTATTTCCAATATATGTTGTATATTTTCCCTTATTTAAATGTAAAATTACAAATTTTTAGTAATTAATGTTATTTTCTGGTGAAATTTAAATTATTAAATCTATGTGCATTAGAATTAATTTTTATAAAGTGGTAAATAATTTCATAACTCAATTTAATTTTCTTTGGATATATTACCCATTCATTCCGTGTAACATTGTATGATTATGTTTATAATGAAATTTTACAACCAATTTATCTATTTAAACTTTTTATATTTTTATATACAATTGATACACATAATATATTCATTGGAAAAATATTACTTCAATGGTTTGATCATTGTATTGGTTAATTTCACAAATATATTCTAATCAAAATTATTTATACTGGAATTTAAATTGATGGAAAATATTTGATCATTTCCAATTAAAAAAATTTCAATTAGACATTATATGGTTACTTATGATATTTTCATGCAATTGGGACATTTTTCAACTCTTTTTCATTTAATATTATCAAGAAAATGTTATCATGGGAACAAAAATCCATTTCTATCTTAGGTAAGAAATCTGTTATTGTTGAAAACCATATTTTCCAAAAATGTTAAAAGAATATATTTGAAATCCTAAATATTATTTGTTGAATATATTTTTACCCTTTTTACATTTTTATAAAATGTTTTAAATAAATATTCATTTCACTTTCTGAAAAAGGAACTTTTCTAAACATCATTAATAACTAAAAGGAATGATATATAAAAAATGTGTGGAACTACCCCATTACATGAACACCAAATCAGTTTATCTTCATATAAATATTTATAATGTTATATTAAGGAAAAATGATTTTATAATTTTTTTAAAATAATTAATTTTTTAAAAAAATTATAGAATTGTATGTTCAAGATGAATTATGTTTTAAATGGTAATTCATAATAAAAAAGGTACAATCCTTAATAATTTTTCTGAAACAATATTTAATGGTACACATATTTATATGTAACAAAAACCCATTATTATTACTCAGTTAATAATTGATACCATACTTACTCTTCACATGGGTGTTTTATGATCATTTTGACCACTTAATGTAATGTAAATGACATCCTTGGAATATTTTTATAGTCATGAATATCACCATGAAATATTCATATTATTATGATCATTATTGAATATAGTTTCTATATTTATCCACATCATTTATCACTAATATTATTATTCCATAAACCATATAAAAATTTTACATATGATGTTTAAATTTAATGTTATTTGATATAGTAATGAACTTTGGATAAATATATATCTTTTACTCAACAACGATATTTTTTCATATGGTACATTATTTATGAATTAAATCATTTTTTTGATAAATAAGTAATGATTTTTCTATGTATAACAAGTTTTGGGTTTCATTTAATGAAAAAACTCAAGTAATTGGTAGTCTCATGGTACAAAATTTGTTTTCTAATCACTCTATGATTGTAACTTGTATGTTTTATGATCTATTTTCAATGTTATTGATAGTAAATGTATGTTTTTCCAAACCACATTGGTCTATACCAATTATATTCTAAAATATATTTTGAAAGGTCTTGATAGTAATTTTATCTTGTTCCTGGGAAACATCAGGTCTAATAATAATTAGTTTATATCATCTAGGGTTTGGTAATTATTATCCAATATATTTTCACTATTATATTATATCTAGATTCATTTAATTCTCCTTCTATTGACTAAATTGAATATGTTTAGAGTTATTTACATTTTGTTTTTTTATTATCCCTTATCCAGTAATGTTATTCCTGTCATTTATTAAATGGAGTTTGTTTTTAATTTCCTACTATGGTTTACTAATTACTCATTGATGATTCCGAATAGCTTGTACTATGCAGAACCCTTACAGAGAATTTGAACTCTTAATTATTTTTTTCTTTTCCCACAGAACCCATGACATGAAATATGTTCATATGGAATTATATTATGTAGTGAATAATTTAATTCTCAAACAAAATTTTGTTTTAATTTTTTTCAATAAAAATTCAAGACACATGTATGTATCTAGATTACTAAGAATAATAATAAATTTGGCCCTTCAAGATGTGATACCTTTTATCATATTGACATGTAACGAAAAAAATTAACTATGGCCTACTGGGGTAAATGTATTAGAATTTAGTATTATAAAATGTTTAATAAAAATAATTGGAACAAGTTTTTGGAAAACATTGATTAAAAATTATAACCATATGAGAGATGTTGATGATTTCTATATAATAACATCCAAATTTTTTTGGTAAAGTTGATGTTATTTTGTTTTTCCTATAAATAAATCCCCTTTATGATAGTACATGTGTATTTTGTTATAGTAAGATAATACCTAGGGGTAAAATACCTGAAACGGTGTATTAGGAAAGACCAGATCATCACATGGTGCACATAAATAAGCATTACTAAAAACCTTGTTTGAAACTACAAGGGTATATTCATAGGATAAATCAATTGTTTCTTTAAAAAATGATGTATTTCCATTATTGATGAAAATTAACGATCATGATTTTACTATAGACCATGGAAGAACATATGTTGAAATAAAACCAATGAATTATTTCTTCATATGGATTCCAAAATTATATTATAGGATCATTTTTACCAATGGTATTTAAATGAATATATTTATTAAACACCTATTATTGTTGAAAATTTTACAAAAATATGTTTATTTATCAACTAATGTGTTATGGATACCATCATGGATTAATGAGTATAATATTTATCATATTTTAATTGTATTAAACATATATTTTTAGTTATTATGTACTGGAATTATACAATTATTAAGGATATTTTGGGACAAATTTATCAAATTCATATTTTTTAGTTGAAACTATATTTGATTAATAACTACATACATTTTATATAAATAAGTTTAATGATTTTAAAAACATTTAATGGTAATATGTTATATTTTAACTTAATAAATTTGAGGAATAAACGTCAATGATTAACAAGTTATTTCACATTTTATTTTTATAGAATAATTCATTATATTTAATAACTTGTTATAATAACATTAGTTTTGAAAATAGATATATGTAGAGAGAATTAATTTATAGTATTTTAGGGATATAATGATTCAATAAATGTGAATTTCATTTATTAAGGCATAAAAATTATTATTTTCATATTTATTGCATTGGGTAAGTGATTAATTTGGAATCATTGAAATCCCATCAAAATTATTAAATTCTTCCTATAAAATGAAAATGATTCAATAATGTATATTTCGTTTTATTCATGTATATTAAAAGAATTTTCAACTCTATTAAAAATATATTGTAATAAAATATTTCCCACAAAACATAATTAATGTTTATAAAATGTATTTTAAAATCATTATGGTATTTTTGGTTTTAGTCCCATAATAATACATTAATCATTCACCTTTTTGGGATCAATGTCATTTATGACTCCCTATAAATATTTATTATCTTCCACCATGTACATATATTCAATTGGAAACAATGATCTCCTACACAGAATACTAGTTTTTTACTATACTAAATGACAATTATACATCCATTTATCTCATATTTAGTTAATTTTTATTCAACACATCTCATGATGTGATATTTGAATAAAGGTATATTCAAATATCCAACACTTGTTTATCGAGATAAAGTTTAAATTGTGAAGGAACATTTTATTTAATGTGGGGAAAATGTAACACCCAAAAATTCTAAATGAATTATATTATATTAAATAACACATATTACATGAAACACCTTGTTTATAAGAGAATATAACACCCTATGACCTTATGATATATTATTACATAAAAAAATTTAATCCCATTAATAGCTTCCATTACATGAAACAATATGGTTTACTTGTATTTCACACAATAATGCGTTTAAATTGAATTACACACATGATTTGGTAATATTTTATTACATAGAACACTGATTTTATATTTAATAACACAAATAAATTTTTTTATCTTGTGTTTTATTAATCAAAAACATTTATTGATTGATTTTGATATATGAAAGATTGATTTTTATTGAAGAATAATATATTATTATTTTATTTTGATATTTACACCTATATGTTTTAATGGTGTTTTTCCAATAGATTTAATATATTATGATAATATAGGGTTTACATATTTAATAGAATGCTTATTTTTTTGTATCGATTATAAATAAAATAATTATTATTTTAATTAAGAAGAAATGTTTTCCGAAAGCCAATATTTTCCTAAAAAAATATATTTATTCTTGTTGTTTATACATAATTTAATATTCTAAAAATTTTGTAGATATTATTTGAAACAAAGAAAATTATTTCTACAATATAAATCCACAAATTGGGTTATGATTAATTGATGGTATTTTTCTAATAATTTTTATTTCATGATGAGTAGAAAAATTTACTTACTTTTAATTGAAAACTTCCATTTATTTAAATAATTTATAATTTCATATTATATATGAAATTTCTTTTTTTTAAAAAATACATAAATTAATAATATATTTTGAATCAGAACACTTCAAATATCTAATATAAAAAATCTAAGTTTTTTACCATAAGGATTTAGGAAAACAATTATATTTTATCATAATGATCATAATAAAAACAAGTTTCAAGGGGGATTAATGTTTTCTCCTAAAGGGATAAATCAGAAATAAACCTTTAAAAATACTTTTTATAGAAATATTTGGAGATTATTATATTACATTTTTTTCAAAAATTGGTTAAATTTTGGTAGGTCACAATATGGGTACAACAAACTCTTTTCCAAAACGAACAATGTTCCACTAACGTCAATTATAATTTTCCACTACATTTTCCCACATATTCATATAATAAAATTTTAGTGGTAGGGAAAATAAATACCCAAATAAATTACCAAAATACTTACCTGCCCTCTAGAATATTATTTCGATAAATAACCTTGGAAGATGTTTGTTTAAACCAAGTGAGATACCTGAAGAAGATGTAACAGTCTTTAAATGGGGATTTTATTTTCTTTTATCCTCCACCACCATCAATTTCTTAACTATTCAAGTATAATATCACTTGAATATACCATTTGATAATACATTATTATGATAATAAAATAACCCTAGTTCTTATGCACATGCATCAAATGGGTCAAAAAATCAGTGTTCAAGTGTATGGTGGATGGCCGGGTCGCGATCCAATATCGTTCATTATACAGTTACAAAAATTCAAGTAAGGGTATGAAAATGGATATATGTTATATGTAAGATATTTATAACATAATTACACCTCTATAGTTATTATATAGCATATTAATTTTTCAATATTTCATTTCATATAAAGAAAGATAACATCGCTTGTGTGCACGACGAACTACCACCTCGTGGGACAATGTGATTAATCTTTTAAAAACACTTTAAATTTAATGTGATGTATACAAATTAAATGATTATATATGACATAAATGAAATAATTTTAAAATTCATTACAAATTTATCATTATATAAATATAATATATTTCGTTTTTATTATTTACTTTTCACAATATGAATCATGGTAACATCAATCATATACATTTGGTCAACAACCATTAATATAAAATGTGACTCTATTTTCATCACCACACCAAATGAATGATATATATACATATATATGTATATTTAAATAATTAATATAATATATCTCATACTATTTTCATTTCTTAATTATTAAATATTACATAACGGGTTTTCGTCATGATCATTGAAAATTGGAAGTGTTTGCTACACATATGTATGAACTAATATATCCATTATTTGTAACATGCATCATTTTAAAAAAAACATCCAATGATTTATTTTAATTTTTAAATTGGTTTAAAAATATGTTAATAATTTAATTATTAATATTATTCTAGATTTCATGAAACTATTTATTATACGCAATAATGAAAGATTTTGTGATGAAACATGAATGAAAAACCAAGGAAATTAACACCCAAAATGATGAAAATAATAAATTAATATTAATGAATGGTTGATAAAATTTTATAATATGATCATTATTTTTATTATAAATGCGATTATGGTTATGCTATTATTTAATAATAGGCTTCAAACCACTATACAATAGGCTAATACACATTGACCGAAATGGAAGTGAAAACTAATGGATTTAAACTCAAATTCATTTCAATGTGTCATATTATAATGTTGTGAAATGAATTTCATTATATACAACATATAAAAACCCCTTCATATTTAATATATTCCACACATAATTATTCATAGAATTTATATTCAAATTTTAATTATTTCTTCTAAGGTGAATATAATTAAATGATTCTATGGGGTCATTAATTTTATATCTCATTTTCATTTCATTGGTTTACCTTACGTCTTCATTGTATTTAAAATACTAAGCTTATGAGTGTATTGAATTTTGAAAATATATAATTTAATTTAAAGTTTTATGTGTATTTGTTGATGATACACATAATCTATTAATTTCTAAATTTTTAAATCAATTTTATGATCGTTTTAATTGTTTATTTCAAAATATAACTTTCATCGTGTTTGTTTATTATTGGATTTTAGTTGAATTAAATTATTTTATCCTTCTAATAACCCAAAAAATATTCTTATTTTATTTTTATTCATTATTTTTTCATGAAATAGTTATATTTTTTCATTTATTGGTACAAAAAATTATTGACCTATGTTTCATAAGAAAATCTAACTTCATTTCACACTTTGGTCAGAAATCTATATTATTTCAAAACTATGTTTTTTAAAAATATTTTCAAACATGTTTTGATATCATAATTTTTTTATTGAGTAATTTTTTACATATTTTTTTATTTTCAATATTTTTTCAATGAAGTATTATCATGGATTTCATAAAATGGTTCTTCTCCAACCATTTTACAATGAAAAAGGAATTCGCTTAATGACATGTAAAAAATTAACATGCATCAAGACAACCATTTCATTGAAGATTTATTTTAATGAATTAATGGTTACTTCAAAATAAATTTACTTTGCAAATTTCATAAAAAATATAATATTAAAAAAATAAAAGAATTTTTTTTTCAATTTTTTTTGTTTCAATTTTTTTATAAAAAAAATTGTATTTTCCTAAATAATTATTAAATGTTATCTTCATATTATTTTTATTTATCATTGAAAAAACCCAATTTTCATTGTCCAATGGATATATTTTTGAATGATACTATATTTATTCTTCATTTGGTCAGTTTATGTTTATTTTAACCATGGATGCATTGAAATTCACATCATTTATACATTTTTCAAGTCATTAAAATCCCCTTCAAAATTTAATTTTCTTCTTACTATTAGACATTAGAATTCCAATAATTCTCCATATAATTTATAATTTATGTGATTATTTCCTATACGAGAAGAAAATTTACATATGATTTTTACATTGAATATAATTGGATGAACTATAGAAATATTAATAAATCATTTTCTTTTATTCAATAAAGATATTTGATAATAAGGAATATTGTTAATGAATTGAATTTATTGGTTGATATATAATGAATTTACTTTAAATGTTTGATATGGGTTCGGTAAATGTTAATTAATGACGTATTATTCACCAATAGTCTCAGAAGATGAAATTATTTTTCCAAACCAGTTGCATTTTGGAAAATTATAAATTAAAATAAGTCATAAAATATCATTATTACTAAATTATTGTTTTTATAGATATAATGGATTAATATACATAGAAAATAGATCATTTTACACGAATAATCAATACAATAATGATATATATTTCTAAGAACTATAATAATTCAGTGTCTTTCAAAAACATTGAAAAAAATATTCTATTGGGGTAAAAGATCATCAATATCTGAGCTGAATATATTTACCATGATTAATTTTACCTAAAAGCCTTCTTTATAACCTGGGTAATAGAAAAAAATAAAGTGGTGTGTTCGAATTCTCATTAAGGGTAAATAAAGGAAATTTATAAGCATAACAAGAAAAATTAAATGGAAATTGAGCATAATGTTTGAATATCATACCTTAAATATTATATAACTAAGTAAATATTGGATGTTAATAGGAAAAATATCATTATATAATTAATATAATAATTCATGAAAGAAAAACAGAGGAAGAAGACATCAGATTTGCGGCATGAACAATGGTAAATAATGTTGAAAACAAATATAACTAGAGACCTATTCTATAAATATTTTAAGGAAAAGAAATATGGCTGCCACATCAATGTATGGGCATGCATCCAGGTAAATGAATAACATTTTTGTTGTGTAAATTGGTTTATGCACACATGAAACCAGGTCCATGCATAATATTGTGAAAATGTAATCAGATTCATTCATAACCATGTGTACATGAAACCAGGTCCATGATTAGAATTGTAAACATTTAATCAGGTTCACGTATAACATTGTTAACATGTAATAATGTTCATGCATAATCATATGGATATGAATCTAGGTCCATGAATAACATTGTGAACATGTACTAAGGTTCACTCATAACATTGTGACCATGTAATGATGTTGATGATTAAACTTAAGGATATGTAATCATGTACATTCATAGCATTAGGAACATGTAATCAGGTTCATGCATAACATTTATACAAATGATTTTTCAATAATTACCCTATGTATTGGAGGGATATAGTGGTCCCAACCATCTCATAATTAAATCATCCATAAATGTTCCACAATATAATTAACCAATCCTCATATCATATCCCATAAAAAGAAAAATGTTTTATAACTTAAAATCATAACCCATGAAATGAAATTGGTATCAGTGAAATTTCATTACATTATAACCTATCAAAAATATATAGGTTTCCTGATCATTTTATAAAAGAAAAACACATAAAAAATCATGTTTCAAAATTGAATTTCCTTTGGATGAAAAATAGTATTCATTAAGATTATTCCATAAAACATTAACAAAAGAATAAGAATGAAACCTTTAGGTAATTTTGTAGAAGGTATTCATTAAGAAATATATATATTATCATAGATGGAAAATAACGTGGATAGATATTTTGAAAACATTTATTGAATTAAATATCATTTCCTATAAAAAAATCTCTTTAAATAATAATTTTTTTGGAAATCCATTTTCATATTAAATACTTTAAAAAAATATAAATAATGATTGAAATAATTTTTAAATACATTTTTCTGAAAATTTAAAAATAATCATAAAAGAATTTAAATTTATTTTCATTGAAAATAATTCAAAATCAAAAATAGGCATCTTGATTTTTTTTTTAAAATTTGTATTACATGTAAATATATTTAAAGAGATAAGAAAGTGTCGAAAAAAATTTCCTTGAAAATATCATTGAAATAAATTTAAATTTAATTTTTAAATGTAAAAAATTTATAATCAATTATCCATGAAAATTTTATTTAATGATCATTTGGGATGACTTTTGGGTATATCTTTTGAATACATGGTTTTGAAAAAAAACAAAATTTCTGATCGAAAATATTGATATGATCAAATTTTATTAAAAACATTATTAATTATATTAAGCACCAAAGAGTGGATAATAGAACTAATATATCAATATATATTGAATAAAATTATTAGAATTTATCTTATTTTTGTTCTTGAGAGTTGTATTATAATATTTTATCAAAATAATCATAATCATTAGTAATATCAAAAAGTGATGAGATTGATCCAATAAACCCTTACCATTTTGTTACATGGGTTCACACTCTTTATGTAATAATATTAAATTAAATTAAGAAAAAAATATAATTAAATTAATGATATTCATGATATATCATGTCAATTGGAAGAAAATGAACCTAGTTAAAGATCATAGGTTCATAACAAACATGTGTCTCAAAGAAGGAAATTTGAGACAAATATACTTTACTGATATGGTAACATTTGAGACATTAATCCCATGAAATAAGTATCATCAAAAAAATATTTAAATAAAATTAATTTAATTATACGATACATGTAATGAATTTATGTGATCTACATATACCACAAAAAAAGAGGTTAGTGGTGAATAAATAATGTATCTCTTTAAAATAAAAAGTGTGATGAAATCCATTACATTGTGTCTCGACTGTCCTCATAATCATATAGAATCTTCTATATTAAAATTAACTTTTATATATGACTTTTAGAAAATAATATTATTATATCTAAAACAAAACATTTTTTTATTTTGAACTTATATTACCCGCTCATTAACAATCCTCTGTTAACGTTTCACTTCAGGAAATATTTTCATTATTCTTCACATGTGTCTTAATTTGTTATATCATTGGACCTTATACTTGTATAATGATTTCAAAAATGTAATAAATGATATAAATATCATTTAAAACAATAAATGGTTTTTATATTAATATTTAGAAAATATAAGTACATAATTGAAAACACTGTTCTGGGAGACGGTAAGACGTACATATACATTAATGCTGCTTAAGTTATGATTTCCGAATTAAATGAATGAAATCACATGAAATATAAATATTTATATATGTAAATATATATTATTAAAATATCATTTTTATATTATATTTTTTTTATAATTTCACCAAATCCATAATTAATAAATTCAATTTAGTGGGTTAATGAATCACCTCGCTTTGAGGGGTTTGTTGTCAAAACTTCTCAAAAAAATTCTCATATTTATAAAAAATTTAAATTAAAAAATTTATTTGTTTTAAAATATATACAAGATGACTAAATAAATAATAAATATGTTATATGACATTTGTAAATATAGTTTCCATCATAATGACTACCATGAGAGGTGGTATATGAGAAATGAATAATCATTGTTCAGTGAGGCAGTAGTTTTCCACACATGTAATCATTATGTTTACAACCAATTAGAAACATGTGTGTGTAATTGAAGGTCTAAACCTTATCATAAAAATTTCTTAGTATAATTATGATACATTTGTTTTTATACAATGCTAGAATAAAGAGAGTGAATGGGTGGAGAATAAAAATAAAAAAAGATGTTAAGAGAAGTTGTTACCTCTTAATTAGGTAACTCTTTTGGTTCTATTACATAAGCTTCCTTGGATTTCATTATTATCAAGGTGAGGCATATAAGAGAATGGAATGAATTTTTTGAGACTACTTGGTCATATTTTTCATGACCAAAGGTTGATTTTTAGGTGTGAGGTACATTTTGAGTTATTTCTTTTATTACATGTTGGGGGAGTTGAACTATTGTAAATAACAAAATGTATTCAATATTGAGAGGTCACCATTACATAATGTTCCTCCAAAATGGAAAAATAATTTATTTATGTAAAATTAATATTTAATAAAATATTCACCACAGAAAAATATATTCATATAAATAATTTGGTTACATAACTTTTTGGATTCCCCAATTTTAATCTTTTGGTTTCTATTAAAGAAAATATTTTTCTAACCTATGTAATTCAAACACTATGAGTAAAATATTGTGAAAATTATTATATAATATATAACATTAAAATTACTAATATGATACATAATAAAAAAAATAAAAAAAATAATGTTTATTGAATATTAATTTTTATAAACAAGCGCATGTGATATGCAAAACACTACCTCAACCCTGACTGTACCAAAGTTTTTTTACAATTAATCATTAAATATGTTTAATATTATAGATAAATTGGTAAATTAATAGTAAATATTTAATATTATAAAAAATTAAATATCAATTAGCACAATATTTTATTTTTATTATTTATTATTCATTTAATAAAATATCATTAATTTTAAATTAGTAATAATCTCTATATGACATTGTTAAATTAATTTACTTATGAAATATTAAGATAATATTTTAATTCAAATAAATTATTTTCACATATGTTTAACATAATATATTTATGTTGAAATTTAATTATAAAAAATAATTCAATCAATCCACATTAAATTTAATATTTGTTGTATGATTTATTTTAGTAAATTATAATCTAAATAATAACTATGTTAGTGCTCTTTAATCGTTTTTTTCAAATAAATTATATATAAAAATTATTAAATAATTATAATGATAAAAAAATAAATTATTTAACTTTAAGGAGGATATATTTATACATAAATATGATTTTTTTTTCAAAACTCAATGTTAAATAAATGTAAAATGGTAGGAACTTTACCTTTTTTCTTTTTCGCTACTTATACTTTTATATAGCGTACATACATTTAATAATTTCAAAATACCTCCTAAAATTAAATTGAATAGGATATTTGGTCGAATAATTGGCATCCAATTTTCCTTGAACAAGTTTTTATATCATTTTAGTCATTATGGTTATGAATTAGTAATCAATGAAGCTTAATCTTACATTAATCATTGTGATTAATTTTAATCACTTTCACTAATATGTTGTAAAAATGTATGAAATATTATTAGAAAAAATATATTATATTGATAAAAATGGTTTATTTTGGTATTTTAGTATTCAAATCACATTAGTTTGAATACATTATTTAATGGTAATCCCGCATTCACAGAGAGATAATGGTTTTCAAATTAAAGCATTCAAAACATCAGTATGTGTATATATCTAATTTCAATAAAATGATGATTCCAATGAAAAATGGAATTAATAAATGATTAATTCAACTATTCATACTATATAAATCAATATAAAATATAATTTTATATTTATTTTTTAAACGATATGGAAATTTTTAACTAAAATTCAATTGTTTTCACTATTCCTAAAAAATGATGTTTCTCAAAAAAATACAAATAAATCACCCTAAAATAATATTAATATTTTTAATTAAAAAATATCAGTAATTTTTTTAAAATAAAATCATAAATTTATCCAAATTTACTTTAAAAATAAGTTCACCAATAAAAAGGAAATATAACTCCATCTTGAGTGTAATGTCAGATTACAATGGTGTTCAGTGTGAAGAAAGCTAAAATTTATATTGCATGTGGTGCACAAGTAACTTGATGTTTCATTTAACATGAGCCATATATAGTGATTTAATATAAAATAATATATCTATACTTTTGTGTGAAATAAAAAAAATATGAAAAGAAAGAAAAAAAATTTGAAAATATTAATTCACAAAATATCTTGGTGTTATAGATGGCCAAACCGAATCTATCTATACCTGGTATTTTTAAAATTTGCATGTGAATGAACTTGATGGTGAAGGTATCATGTTCATAGAAAACATGACTTCTATTAATTTGTAATTTTCTTAATTAGATTTTAGTTATTATTATCCAATATATTTTCACTATGATATTATTTCTTAATGCATTTCATTTTCAATTTACATAAAAAATGATATATATTTTTCGGTCACATATATTTATATATTGATTATTCTTTATCAATTTATTATAATCAATTACATTTTCAAAAGGATTGTGTTTTCTATAATCTACCTTTCTACCGTGATTATTCTATATTAATTGATGATAGCTTTTATTGTACATAACCCATTGTGGGAATTTGGGCTCACTAATATATTGTTTAATTTCCCTAGGACCCTGTTAAGTTAAAAATGTTTTTTCTATAAATATATAGTTTTTAGTTAATAATGTTATTATTAAAAAATGATATCTATTTTCAAACATAATATATGAAACATGTATGTATAAAGTTTACCAAAACAAATAAACTATTCACTTCAACGGGATTTGATACCAAATATCATTTACCAAAATAACATATAAAGATATTTGATCCAGGAAACTGTGTTTTTATTCACTAAATATAGTTTTTAATTCAATTTTCATAATAACAAGTGAGATAAGATGATTTTTAAAAAATGGCATTTATTCACAACATGGTACTTTTTTAACACAAGAATGATGATTTAGTATCAAATTTGTTTGATGTGAAGATGGATTTAGGTTATTCGATTAAAAATTATTTATAACATTGATATAAAATTACTATTATTTAATAATTACTAAATAATAATTGGTGTAGGTTGATGGAGGCAGAAAACAAAATTTCCTTTATGAACCATACTTTTTCATCAGAATTTTATTTTGGGATCAAAAAGGATTCCTTTATTATTTTCTGAAAAAGAATATTATAGTATATGATGAGGAAAATATATAAGATACTATGATATTGATTTATCATTACTAATTTGAGTCAGATGTGTGAAGAAGGGAGGCGTGTGAGTGGCCTTTTATAAGGGAGGTGTGTCGAAGACTTGTATTTTTTTTTAAAATCAATTACATCTACATATTAATAATTAAAAATCCTCCAAAATTGGTTATTATTAAACTATAGATATAATATTTTCTAAATATGTCCATAAAATAGTGTTTTAAATAGTTTTGGGGTAATTATCGGTCTTATTATTTAGGTTTAACCCCTCAAAAACATGTTTTCAATGAAATGTGGTAACTAATTTTTAATGGTTTAATTATTAATTATGGAAAAAATTTAAGTTATACTTATAAGATAATATAATATAAGGTTAAATAAAATAAGGAATCCATTATATGAATATCATTTCATATATGAGTAAATATTAATTTAAAACAAAACCTACAGAAGCGCTGAAAACGTTGTTTTTTTAGTATTTTATTTTTCAGGAAAAAGATTATTTATATTAACTATATGACTATTAAAACACATTTATTATGTGTAAATTAATATTTTTTGATATATAATATATAAATATAATTGAAAAAAAATTATTTTAATTTAATTTAACGTATTAAAATGAATAACCATTATGTACATTAAAACTATTTCTAGAAAAAAACCCTAATTTTGTAACCATGAAATAAAGGTACAAAAATATCTAATTTGAATAATATTAAAAATATATTAAGTATATTTAATATTTATAAATTATATTTACTATAAAATTAATTTTATTCAAAACATAATTATAATTTAATATATCATAATTTATAGAAATGAAATGACGGTTTCACAAAATTCGGTTTTTATCATTATGGAATGAAAGATAATTTTTTTTTGAAAAATCCCAAAAGTATAGCATATGTTAATTTATATGGGATTTTTTAAAATAATATTGTTAATTTTATCATAATTATTTAAAAAATATCAAGAAATTAAATTATAAGAGTATCTCACAATATATAATAAACATCAATTGTAAAAAAAATTAATTTTGATGAATTAAATTAAATTAATAAATTTTGATTCATTATTTTATAATAATTTAACAATTAATTTATAATGTGTATGAAATTTATAAATATATTTAATGAGTTATTTAATAATATTTATTCCCTCTAAAATAATATCTATATTATTATAGTCTCGTTTAAAAATAATATTTTAAAATAGTATCGTGCTTTTTTAAACATAGTGTTGAATGTATCATATGATATTGAACCTAGTATTCTTTTAAAATATCATGTTTTATAGGAATAACATGTCATAATACTAGTAATTCTGATGGTATTATATAATTATTATTTTAATATCATGATTTGAACTATTCCAAAGTGAACAATTTATATCATATACATAACATTGATGTTACTTTTGATTAAATAAATAGATATATAATGTTTTGAAATATTAATACTTGGATTTATTATCACTATTATAGTGATAAGTGTATGAAAATACCATATACAGCTTATGAAGTATGTATTTTTTAAGAGTTTCTTATAATAATTTATTATTATACTAAATATTGTTTTTATAAATAATTTTGAAATCCTATCCTTCTAAAATTCAGTGACACAGTTTTGGTGGATATTAACTATAAAAATATAATATAATTCGTATCATGTGATTATCTTATAGTATTATTTCTAATTTATTCCAGTTATTATATAACAATAGGTTATATTAATGTTTTTTCAAAATTTAATTTTTTTATTCAAGGATTAATTTTTTCTATCATGTTATGTCTGATATTAGAATTTCTATTGACTTTCAGATGGTGGTAGTTGTAATGTGTTTGGAGAATCCCAAAAATATTTTTGATATATAATTTTTTCAAGGGATTTTAAGATATTATAAGAATTTAATTCATGAATTATCTAGATGTGAATAATTTATAGTGTCATTGACCCAACAAATGTGATGTTCAAATAACCCATTAAGTTCTTGGGAAATTTTAGGGAACTAAATAAAAGGACTTATCCTTTGATAATTATAAAAAATAATAAAATAAAAAATCATATTGAACATAATATGATACATTATGATTTATTTTTTGAAACAATATCAAGTAATGTGAATGTTATAGAGAAATTTTATCAATAAAATTTTATCCACATTAAAAAATGTATCTGAGAAATGACATGGATAGAGTCAAATTTATTCATCCTTTAAAAGGCAGGGCATATTATCTATATCATGTGGGTTTCACAAAAAAAATTCTAAAGAAAATTTTAATGCATTGCAATTTATATAAGAGAAAGTTATTATCCATTGATTATCATTATGATTTTATCACTGTATTTGAATATAAATTTGGAAGGTTTAATGATGAAATTAATTCCTTATGTAAAATGGATCATGAAATATTAGAATAAAATGGTAAAAAATAATAATTATTTTAAAGGATTATTTGTCTCTAGAGACTCTTGAGGAGAAATGTGATATTTTGGTTTGGTATATTGTAATGTTATTATTATCAATTATGTCTAGTAAGAGAGGGAGAATCAACTAGTACTAAATTCAATAGAATTTAGGTTTTACAAAATCATTTGGAAACTAGTAATCACTAGACTCGTGTAATTGATTAAACCCACTATTTAATGTATAGGATGGTATTGAACTTCATTTGGGCGAATAGGATATCAAAGTGATTTTTAACTCTATTTGGGATGTTCAATGATCCATTCCCAAGGATCTGTGTAATTGGGATGTTGTATCATATTTTTGTTCTTATATTATCACATTTATTATATGAGTTTCGAGAGACATTATAACAAAAATATTTGTTTTCACTTGATTTAAATTTTCATTTTAATCAACTACATACAATAATATCCCCCACAAAATTTACAATATCCTATAATTCAATATTCATGTTAATGATATATACAATTATGTTTTCACTTATCATATGAGAAATGTTAATTGAAACAGATCATGCAAAGTTTGATGTTATAGAGGAAGAGAAATTTAACAAAATATATTTTTAATCCATTATGAAACAATGAATAGTTCTATAAACCCTAGAAAAATGATTCTATTTTTTCATTAAATGACTAAAAAAGCCTTGATGTGACACTCAACTTTACACACTGTGTCAGAAAATGAACAACAAGGTTCATCACTATAAATGTGTATATGAAAATTTCATTCCATAAGAAGGGAAAAGAAACTTGTAAACTAGTTGAACCAGAACATTGGATTCAAATTATAGGAATACCATAATAATAAATGTCTCACCCTTCAAAAACATGAATAATTTTCAATGTGATGGCCAATAAATTAAATTCTTTTAGGGATCCACCTATATAGAATGAAATTTTTTTATACACACACTCTAACAAATATTTATGATTCTCCAAAGATCCACCACAATAAAACTACGAATCCCATTGCACATACATAGGTATCATGATATTCCTCTCTAACGATTCATTGTTCTACTAGTGTTACGAATTATACATCATTAGATGAGTTTCCATTACATTATTAAATATTATCTTGAACTAATTCATACTGAAATGGTCAATGTATATTAAAATATTATATTTAATTCAATATTGATTATCATTTTCATGTAAATATTTAACTTAGAGTCTATCCTAATTATTTTTAAATAAATTTGATAAGAATTTCATGGATATCATTATCGTATTCATAAAAAGATATAATTTATCACAAAAAATTTTAGACATCAATTTCTACTGAATATGTTCATAGTATCCACAACCCACATATAGAAATGAACAAGAAGAAGTAGAATTAATTAATCTGGTATATTGTATTTTTATTTCTACAAATTATTTGTGTTAATTCAAGACAGATAGCTTGAAATACAATTTCAAAATCCTATTCTCCGATAAAATGTCAAATATCAGTGTACATCATTATTAGTCTTGTGTAAAATCCCCATTCTGAAGTGTTGGATCCCCTTATCAATACACCCATCATAAAATCTTCAAAAATAAGATTTCAATGAATATATAAATTATTTTTCACTTCCATTGGTCACCAAAAAAATGTGAATTTTACTTATCATCCTATCCTATATTATAATGTTGTCAGATTCATCACCAAATATATTTAGTGAATGATATTATAGTTATGATATGATATAAATAAGAGATAAAGTAAACATTCATCTTTATTTAAGGAAATCTATATACAATATCATAAAAATGATATTCTACTACCAATACAAAAAATATCCACACAACACATTCTTCTTGATTTTATTTTTAACGGCTCAATCCATGATACTCAAGTAATATATCAATCATCAGAAACTATTAGGATATTATAAAATTTTCAAACATGTTATCTTTAAATGGATGTGGATACATATTCTTTATAGTGACCTAGTTTAACATCATTTATTTAATAAAAAAGTTAATTCCAGGAGAACAATTCTCTATGGAATGAATTGGATTACACTATATAATTGTACATGAGTATATCGACCAATTTTTCCATGGACCAAAAAGAAAATATCTTATTTCATAAAATTTGATATTTTAATAATATATGAGTGTATTGATATTGTTTGAAAATGAAGGAAAATATCCAAAATGGGCAAGATCTCTTTTTAGAATAGAAGTCCTCATATATCATTTAAAAAATAAAAAAACAATTTTTGGGGAAATGAATGTGGAACCATATTATAATTAATTGTGATGAAACTATTTTTCATTTGTGTCGAGAAAATATAAAAAATAGAATAATTTATTTATAATATAAAATAAATAAAATTCATTGATGAATTGAAATTTTCTATATGAATCTGATGATAATGATGTTATAATTTTGTAGCAATCAATTCATATCTAAAACTATTTTATCATATGTGGTTAAATATTTTAATGAATGTTTACATTACTATGAGAATAAAATAAGTAAAAATTACCAAAACACACTATAACACATTAAGGGAATATCCTTAAAGCGTATAAACAATATTGAGAGGAAATAACATTCAATATTTCAAAAATTCAATCTATATGGTATTTTTTCATTTCTGTTTAATTTTTAAGTATATCATCATTTTTACAAACAAATATTTATTTTAAATTATGATATTATTTATATAAATTAATTCATAATGAGATATTAAATATATATATCAAATACATAATAAATTTTTAAGTGGAATTAGTAATTTCATTTATTTAATTATGTATAGAAGGCCAGTGGTGAGAAATATTAAAGTGGGAACAATATCTATATGAGTTAAAAAGGGAAATATATTCATCAATTATTGCTAAATGTGAAACAAAATTTTATAAACCATGGATTTTGAAATGTTAAATTATAAATTTAGTCTCAAAAAAATTATGAGAAGGTGACCTCTACTCAATATCACCTCCGATCATCCACATACGAAACATCATTACGGAAATTAAAACCTATATTACACCATGATAATTATCACAAATTCTACCCAATAATTGTGGTAAAATAATCAAAATGAATCAATTTCAAATTATGTAATGTAAATTTGGTTAACTATTTTCTAAAAAAATGGAATATTTAATCAACGTACATGTGACAGTAATGAAAAGTAAGGCCTGTTATAATGATCTTTTTTATGAACACAAAATTCCCTAATTAAATATTCTGAGGATGAATATACACTATCCCATATCCTTTAGTATTAAAATGATGGTTCTAGGGATTTCATCTTTCATTACCTGATAAAACATAAAAATCCCAACAATTTCTCTTAGAAATTAATAAAACTATTTCCACTGATAAATTGTTAATTTTTTTTATTAGTAATTAGATTGATCATTTAATTCTCCCATGAACTACATTCATACATATAATCATTCATATGATGTTTTGGATATTGTTAAAAAGTTGGTTTGAATTCGTATGATATAAAATATATTCCATAAGGTATACGTGGGAAAAGAATAGTTTCATCATTAATTATTTTACGCCAATTCATGAAATGACACCATAACACCACCAAGTTGTTCAAGTATTATTTGAGATAATATATTCAATTCAAGAATCAGTTAATATTAATAGAGGATGTAACATAATACATAATGGATATACGTGAGTCATTGATGTTATCTGATATTTAATTTAGACATGTCTAGATCACACATTTTATATTGAAATCAAATGATGGGGATTATTATTAATGAAAATAGGTAGGAGAATGAGTTATTTCACTTTGATAATGAGAAGAAGATTAATGAATATATATGAGTTAGTTGTTTATATGAAGGAGATTTATAGTGGATGAGATCAACTTAGGAAGCACATATATGGTAATTATGAATGAAAATTAGTTCATATTAGTTCTTAAAATTATTTTCTTCCAATGAACCATTTTTTCATACGATTATGTGGTTTCTCAAGAATGGTCCATATAATTTTTTTCTTAATTTTTTGATTTAATTTATATTATTTTCGGTAGATAATGTTTATGAATTTTGACATATTCCCTTTTATCAATATATTAACTCATCATGTTATGTTGATTATTATTATAGCAATGCTATGAAATTGTTGTTGATCTAGAAGAATAAACTAATTTTTGGGATTCTAAAACATTGAGAGTGAACTTTTATCCTATATAATATCTTTTTTGGGTCCTTGAGGACCACTCATATGAATTACAAACTCAATTAGGATTGGTATGAATACAATTACTCAAAATCATTATATAAAATCTTCCCAATGGTTTTTAATATAATATCATGTTTGTAAATAATTAAGAAACACATATAAGGATAATTTTACCATTTAGATCATATAAAATGTATAAAATGTTCTAAATTCAATAATGTTAATATGATCACCTCTATAACGATAAACATGAATATGGAAGGTAAAAATGTACCATAATTTTTTCCCTATGAATACACTCATTACATTAATAAAAAACAACAAAAAATCATAAAATTTAATTTTCAAATTAAATAATAAATTTGAAATAATTAAAATAGCATATATGGTTTTAATGATATGTTTTATATCCATGGGAGATCACAACAACACTAATAATTTCATTTTTTATCAATATATAACACTTAATATTACACTAATATAATGTTAATTACTATTACATATCAAAAATGTTAATTATTATTTTAAGGAACACATGTAATTTTAGTCCCATCCTTCTATTATAGTGGGCATTAATCTATCATATAGTTCCTAAACCTTTAAAAACAAGAGTGTACTGACAATTTTACAAGGTATCATCGAATTAAATTCCTCCACCATGTCCGCAATAACCTAATTCTAATTCTTTTGAAATATTACCTGTATATAATTTTTTTTATTTATATGTATTTCCAATGATACAGACTTACATGTACAATTTTTCATTAACCTGTTAATAAAAATTTATATCAATGACCCTTCAACACATACATCTACTATGTGATACATACTAGGTTTTGGTAAGATGTCCCTGTATATTTTAGTAGTCCTTTTACATGATAAATGGGTGATATATTTTCTTTTGGGAGTTTTTCCAAGTAAAATATAGGGATTGTGGCATATATATTCATGTTTTTGTTTATGTCTATTTATAATCATTGTGGACATGTCGGTAGTGTTTTGGTTCCCTGGAGGGAGGATTTTTTTGCTCCACAACAATATTTTTCATATATTTTCTATTATGTAGATTATGTTTTATAACATATAAATTATGGTTGTTCCTATATTGTGGTTTATATTTCTATGTTGTAATAATTATTAGTTGGTGCATAGAACACCAACATACTGCATGGTCCACATGATTGATTATTTTCACTACTACTTACATATTTTACATCAATTCATTACGGAGTAGATGTGGTGGAATAGTCCATTAGCTCATGTTATATATACTCCATTGAGGTATCTCCTTTGTAATAAGGTTATGAGGGCTCCATTTGTTTATTTTTCAACTTAAATAACCATATTGCATAATAGAGGGATACAATATAGTATCTTCCTTGACAACAATAGGTCAGGGTCATTTGAAATTTGTTGAGATATACTACCATCATAGGTAATAAGGATATAAGTGCACCCTATTCCATGGTTTTCAAATGACGATTTTTGTGTGTGGAGATTGTAACATGGATAGGGTGTTACACAATGTAGTATAGAGGATCAATTTTTTGGTCCATAAGGATACACCATGTATTTGAGTTTTACTGTTAAGGAAAAATTACCCAGACACCCTAAAAATATCACATCTCCCACATTTAGATATTGATATTTTGGAACCCTAGATAAACTTTTTATGACCATGATATTACTATTAAACTTGGATTAACCTCGAGGTTAAGAAGATCTATCATTGTCATTGTAAATTCATTCATGAGGTAGCAATATTTATATAATTGGTTTTAATTCCTATATATATATTGTTATTATATGAAAACATCATGTTTTTCTATTTAAATTAATTTGTCTAATAATAATGTGTATTTTAATATTGATATAAATTTTTTTAGTTTGTGGGTGTTAGAAAATTGATTTTTACACACTATTTATGGATTAAATTACTTTTCAATGATTTTTGTTCGAAAATAGACTTTTAAGCATGGGTGTCGATAGCTTTCCCTATGAAAATATTTCATAAAAAATTATAATGGATTTAAAACAGTTTCCCAATCATCTATCATTGTAAAAAATTGGTTTTATCTATAAATATAATCACTACATTAGTGTGTGTTATTTATCTCGCCTTTTATTCTATCGTGTTGGTGAATGTAATTGTAGTGGAGGTTTTGTATGAAATTTTGGTATGTAATTCCACTATATGTTTTATATCTCTGTATTATGTGTTATTACAATATAGTATTTAATGCACTTTATACTTCATTTAGAATTCACATTTTGTATATTATGTATACAAAAATGGTAGATCAGAAATATTTTTGTTTAATTCTTTATCATTTACTCTAGGTTTTTTTTTCTAATTGTGATATTTCATTGTTTCATTTCTCACATGTTTATATTATTGAGTATATTGATGGTTTTTTACATTTTTAGGTAATTTAATAAAATCATTTCATATTAATGTATTTGGTGAATATGACATACTTTTACAAAATCCACTGTTTTTGTTAAATAGCATTTTTTCATCTAAATATAAATTATAATTTTTTTAAAAAAATTGAGAAATAATGATTTCATATTAATATTATTTTTATATAATATGTATTTATCTACAACGGGTATCCGATATAACCCCAAAAAAATCCATTATGGTTTTTTAGATGTGTTTTGTAAAAAACAGGTAACATGAATGATATATTCTAGTTCACAGACTTATTTTTAGTTACATTGTCATCATTTAGCCAGAAGGATGGTGGGGAAAGATTCTCCTATAGAGTCTCATTGTTGGATTGGTCTGGTTTATTTCTATTTTTTCTGTTTGGAATGGATTTTTTGGTTTCTTGGAGATACATTTTTATGTTTTTTTCAATAGTTTTATTTATGGTATTTATTATACACGATACTCATTTGATGGGTTTTTATACATATCCAAGTGGTGTTAGTACATGAATGACATGAATATTTAGTCTTATTTAGGTTATTTAAAATTATTATAAGATCATATACCTATCTTGAAGGTTTTCAAAAATTCTATTTTTTGGTTTTGGTTCTTGATATACTGGGGTTAAGATTATCAAAATTACGATACAAAGAAAGGGAGTGATCCAAGATACCTCACATTAGTATTTGAACTCCTATTAACATGGGATTATAAGGGTGTTTTTTCCAAGCTTCTGTCTTAATTTTTGAGTATATATAAATAAAATATATTTTTTGTTAATTCGGGTGGTCATGTTTCTCATTAATTATTTTTCTAAAAATGATTATAGATTTGGGGGTTTTACATTTGGATGATTGGTTAGGGTTATGAGTTATAAATTACCTCCTATAATATATATTCTTAATATGAAAGTGTAATCTTTGAGATATCATCGATAGGAAAATCATCAAGTAGAACCATGTTTTGTTGAAGATGGTATCTACACCATATTGAAATTGGGTCAAGTGGGTTTTGGGAAGTAGTGGATGATCCGTGGATCAATGTTTGAAATTTAATGTGAACCCATTATCCTTGATGAAAATCTATCATAGGTGTCAAACGAATGTCTTTATTATATTTAGTGGATCATCAATTATCCATATACTCTAATGGAAACTATGTTTAGTTTCACCGCGAACACGCATAAAATGATGTGAAGGAGACTGTGGGACTATAATTTCTCTTTCATTTAATATATACATATTCAATTCTTTTGGTTTTATATTCAACAAATTACATAAAAACATTCCCTGGGAAGAAAATTTTTTCGTGTCATTATGAACTACATAAATAATATTTATATTATGTTAAATTTCATCAATATCTCTCTCAAATATCATCACACCGTGTACTTCTCTTTGAAATGTCTTACCAAATACCATTCATCATATCCAATTCAAAAGAAATATAATATATAGAATATTAAAATTCTCTATAAGAGTTAGAATGTGAGATATTTCTGATCATGCAAGATTAAAAAGAGAATAAAGGTATATAAACATGAGATCTTTCATTTAAAACCATACCCTACATATCAACGATCAAAACCTTGAGACATGATGTAAATTTTAATTGATCATAATCCATATATAATTATGTAATAAATGAAAAAAACATGAGAGAATAGCATATGAATATTGCATTGAATTTTGGAATATATAAATAACTGAAAATTGTTTCCTTAATATTCAGGGAGTGCATCCAAGGATATCATAGAAGAATGGTATCCACCCCCAAACCATCATAGGAGTCTCTGTTCACTCCCAACACAATTATCATGGATAATATCACAACTGAGGGAGAAACAGGCCCCAGCCATCGAATAATTAATATCAATTGTATGTGTCCCTCATTATAATAAATCCTTAATCAAATTTGAACCCTTAAAAATAAATGGGATTCATAAATTTTTTTCTTATCAAAAATCATTGAAAATAAATGGGTTTCCTAAATATTTCCTTATATCATAACACCTGGGAATGATTTTTGTTTTGAAAGAATTTCTTCATTTCATCGTAACAAAACCCGTTGAAAAAACAATGGGTCTTATCATTTAATTCTAAAAATAATCCAATTTTATGAATAATAAATATATATTCACCAAATAATATCACTTGTGAGGTATACGAAACATCATAGGATATTATCCTAGATGAAATAAATTTTAAATTGGTCACTAAGAACATTTTATATGGAAAATTTCATTTCCACTATGAAATTAAATTAATAAAAATATTAAATATTAAATCATTTAAAAATATATAAAATTGAAAAAAACTTTGGATTCAAATTATTTAATGTGAAAATAAATCAGTGGTAATGATGGTTGGAAAAAAATGTTGTACAAGTTAAATCACAATGTACATTCATATTTTTAGTTGAACTAAAATATCCATTGTTTAAAAATGATTAGAAAATTAATTTAAATTTATTATTAATCATTATGAATTTTAGAAAATTTTTCATATATTTTCATTAGGATTTTAAAAACATTCTTTAAATTAATATTAAAAAACCTTGATAATGAATAAAAAAATTTATGACTGAATAGAGAAATAATGATATATTTTTCATAAAAATAATACATTGGTCTCTAAATTTATTAAAGAAGGAAATGAATGGGAAATGTTAAAATAAATATATAAAAATCTTGAAGAAAAATGTGGAAATATATTGAGTGGTTTATGATTAAATTTGAATATTTTAAAATTAATCACAGACAATCACAATAGATAATGACACTATAAAATATATATATATTTATATATTACTAAATTGGTATCCTTTGAATCATAAATAACATAAACATTATAAAATTAATTGTTCATATAAATCCCTTTTATATATATCGATAATAATAATAAAATAAATTCATTATTAGTATATAAAAACCATAAATTAATTAGTGGATAATATGGCATGTATCATTCAGATATAAAAACTGAGATGAAAATCTCTTCACACTATTATTTTCCTAAAAATTACAATAACATCCTTTTTAACAATTTCAAATTTAATATATATATATATTATTGAGACATAAAAATTTCTGTACAATCATATAATATTTCCTTATAATGTTTCAATACCCTTAAATTAATAAATACATTGTAAAATCATAAATTATGGGTGTTAACACTATCATTTTCCATTGGTGTTATGGTTCGATATTTTTTGTCACTATACATTTGTAAAAATTACATAAAACATATGCTTTTAATAATCATAAAAATATAATATATATTATTTATATAAATATTTATATTCATATCTAAATTTTAGAAAAAGAAAAATGAGATACATCATTCATGGGGATGGATGGATGTATATACACATGGATACTGTTTCGGTTTTACGATGGGTGGGAAATTGAATGGTGGGTAATTTTCCACTTTTATAAAATCACAATGATTTAGTACATATAAATATGATATAATCATTAATATAATCTTTATTACCTTCCAATTAAATCATTATTATGAATGAATCACATCAGCTCTGGAGGTGGTCGTCTGTCGTACATATGAGTGGTGTTTACTTATCCACCAAGGAATAGAATGAAAAAAATAATTATGTCAGATTTTATAATATTAGAAGTATAAATATGTAAAAATTATTATATATATAATTTATATCCATCACCATTCCCAACCATGAGAGATATTTATGGAAGAATTTTATATCAGTTCGGGAGGAGGTATTTTGTTGTACAATTGTGTGACAATTTTGAAATTTATTTGATGGAATATGATACATATATAGATTATTAAATTATGATAAATAAATATAAAAATAATAATATAATTATTATATAATATTATTTTATTAAAATATTTAATGAATGGTGTGGAATAATAAAAAACGATAAGGCATTTTTACGAGTATTACAACATATTTGGAAGGCTAATTTTTGTTTTATGCCTAAACCCTTATTAAGAGTGATTCCTAAAAAAACTATGAAAAATAAATCTGATGGAGGGGAATTGAGGAAGGATTTTTGGTAGGTATTTGCCATTCAAAAAAGATGATGGTGTGCAGTGTATAGTTGATGGGAGAGTTCCTTTTATAAGTGGTGAAATGAACTCACATGGAATTAACATGGTAATTTCTTAGATGCCTAAAAAATGATAAAGTAATTCAAAAGAATGATGATTCCAAATCAAATTATATTAAATATTTATATATAATAATTTATATATATCACATAAAAATTATTTTTACAAAATTGTTAATGGTAATCTTACCCATATCTTTTTTTGTAATGCCTAGTAAAACCATTTAAACCTCGAACGTAGTAATTTCATTCAATGGTTTCCACTATTAATTATTGAAAATATTATGTTGAACTTATTAGATATTTTTAAATATTATAATTACTAATACAAAATTTATATTTCAAAATTCAATTAATATGAATAGAATATTTAAATTTATTATTAAACCTATAGATGCAATGAAAAAGATGTTTTCTACATAGATATTCTTAATAAGTGTGTAATGTTTTAATATAAATCATTATAATAAAATTTATTTCAATGAATTATTTTTGATTAAATAATATATTATTGAAAAAAAATTAGTTTTGAAACTATAATTATATTTTATTTTTTAAAATTCGTTTTTATAAAAGGAAATTAATAACAAGAACATATATTTTTCTCTATTCACTAACATATATACCTTTTCAAAAAATTATTAACAACTAATTATATAATAATATTTATATTTTTAATTCAAAAATTAATACTATATTGTCGAATTAATTTTCTAAAAGTAACAAAATAAATTTCATTATACGTTTCCAAAATGTGATGAAACTATAAAAAATTTTACATTTTTCAGAAAATAATTGTATTATTATCAATGTAATTATATATTCAAAAAAATTAACTTATAAACTAATTAATTTAATAAAAATTAATAAATATTCATAATTTAGAACAACCTATTCATACCATCATTCTAAAGGAATGCCGAAAAATATGTATAAATATTTTAATATAATATATCATGGTTCGTTTAAAATTGGTGTTGTCAGTAACATAAGGTATCAATGAAATTTAATTATTTATAAGAAATAATTAATAAAAACTCAATGGGATATATTATACACTCCAAAAAATTACTTTCCCTTATGAAATTATTCATTCTAATACATACCAATGAGGGTAGTTATGCCTAATCTTATCTACATGTTCAAACATAGCTGGCCCAAAATAGTATTTTATTTAAGAAAAAAAACATATACAAGGAGAGTGGTCCTTTTCCTAGTGAATTTTTATATATACCAAAATGATCTATATATAAAAATCATATTAAGGATCTAACTTTAGTGGTATGACATTATAGTTGATTACATTAGACAGATCATATATATACTTTCTCATGGGAGATACATGGAACACAACATGGACATGATAAATGTTTAGTGGTACTGCTCTCATATAAGAATGTGTCCCAACTAGGTCAAGGATATAGAATATAAGAATATATATACAGATCATACATCCTTTATTCAAAAACATGATAACCTACTTTGATGGAGGAATCTAAAAAGATATCATGTTTTCAACTTCAAATTATTGATCACACAATTGATTGTCAGCATATCTTTTTATGACTCTATGTTTCCTTAACAAGTTATAGAATTTTACTAACCTTATCTAGTATTCATTAAAATTCTTCAGCCCTAGTAGATTTTTTTCTCCAACATCATTCCATCACGAAGGATTTCATCTATTATTTCTATATAGTTCTTTAAAATTATCCATCTTTATGCTTGATTGAAAGCTATTATTGTATAAAAATTAATTTAAATAAATGGGTTTATTCAACTATTTATATTATGGTATTTATAATGATTGTAATATCCATTTATCAATTAGTCTCACAAATATAAATTTTTGACATACCAATCAAAAATATAAAAAATTATCAATATCAATCTTCATTCCATTCCACTATATAAACTTATTAAAATTGTAAAAGATCTTTGTAATTCTGGGATGAATAATGAATAATGAACTATGATGCTCCTCCAACAACTCCATTAAATCTGGTTTGGATGGAACAGATACAGAATTCTTGAACCTTATCATCCTCTCTCAACTGGCGAGTAATATAGGATAATATCATTAATTCCCCCTCATTCCCATTCACTTGAGAAGGCGGTGATGCATTACTATGACTTACGAAACAACCCCAAGATGCCAAAGGGTGGAAATATATAGTGATCAGTTTTAACACAATGGGGGATAATTTACCCTTTAAGAATAAAATAACAAATCCAAACAACCCATTATATTATGCATGATAAAAAGAAGTTCAACTCAACCATTTATTTTATATGAATACAAACAGAGTTTTACAACAAAGGGATCCAAACACACGTTAAAGTAAAGAGTTAAAAATAACTAATAAGACTACAATATGGCCATTAGAATCCATGATCCAAATGTTCTGTTCTTCATCATAACAAAAAATCCCATTAATCATGATGCAATGATAAATATGTGTGATAATTTTTCTTCTATCATGTCTAAGAAGATGGTATCGGCAAGGGAAATAATGTTCCAAAGTAGGTGTGACTAATAAAACGCAGAAGATTCTCCCTAATGAATTCCCTACTCATGTGACAAGGATTAAGATGTTAAATAAATTTTATAAAACATTTTACATGAAAAAACCCCTGAATAATTTATAATAAAATATAAAGAACTTCTAAAATGAGTCTATAACTAAATAAAACAACTAATGAAAACATTTTATAACAAAATATAAGCTGATGTCGTGTCACCATATTTTCCATAAAAATATATTTATTCATTATAATAATATAACAATTATCTTAATCCATTTCTCAATATCAATTTGGTCATTACAATTCCATTCCACCGATCAGAACATCCACCCATGCACGTTCCATGGTCCTCCCGATACTCATGAGTGGTGAGTCATTATTTCACTAATCCATCACCTAGTGAACCATTTTGAATGGGAAGAATCCAAGCCATTTCCCATCCCACTAACTATTGGGGAGACTCCTTACCGTTATCACTCATGAATTAATATAATCACATACAACCATTATGCCATACCCCAATTCCAAAAACAACCATTTCACTATTTTAAATATAACCATTCATTTATTAAAAAAATTGAACAGCATAATAACATAAACCATCCCAAATTCATTTCGACATAATAAACCCATTTATTTAATTATTTATTTAATTCATTTACCAAAATTCCATAGAATGCATTAATTTAAATTAAATCTTTTAAAACAATGAACCATCAAACTTTTGTGGAGCACCCAATTAACTTGTTTCCACACACCGTCACCCAAAAAGTTTTCAAAAAAAAAATTCACAAAAAATTCACAATATATTTCATAGAAAATAGTAAATTATAAATAAATCCAATAATTTCTGGCATGTGGAGTTGAGAGTGAATCCACCTACCTCAGGAGTCTTGCGGAAAATGATAAACAGGAAATGACCACCAATGAAACTTGTTTAAATCATTATGAACACGACTTAGACCTATCCAAATAAGAAAAAATACAAAATTATTTGAAATCCGGGACTATATATATTCCCAGTTTGGGTGAATGTCTATGATATTGAGAATTTTGGGAAAATTATATCTAAGAAAAACATAATGAATGATGATTTACGAACACCCAAAACATGAATTGGGATTCAATGCACAATGGGATGGGTCTAAATCACTAAAAAGTTGATTTTAAGTGGTTCCAAAACCATTGAGAGACCAAAATAATATATTTGGGTAGAATAGAAGAAGAAATGAAACACTTGTTGGAAGAAACATGTCAGATCCATTTTTAGGATCTAAATTTGACCGTACATGTACTTTAGTCACACGGTTAGGAAAACTCTGTGCTAACCAAGAATTTTCCACAACATTAAGGATGAAATACACTTGGTCACATTGAACAATATCCCAAAACATTTTCCAACCATACTAAAACAACATCCTAAAAAGTCCCAAGACTTTTTCAAAATTCACGGTTTCTCTTAGGATATCACACGTTTTAGACAACTCATGTACAACCCATGTGCCTTCCCATTAGCCCCATATAGACATATAAAGTTCTCTAAATCATCTAATATACACCCATATACGTTATATAATAATTATAAAAAATAAATGGTTTCTTTTTTGAAAACGAGGGTGCAACATAATCCCCACCATTGGTCTTTCTATCCCTTGAATGTGGAAACCCAACATTGTCTTGAAAGAGTCCTAGCCATTAATATTTCATATCCTTCTAACATTCCCATGTATCTTCATCATCATTTCCATGTTGCCACTAAAATCATATGAGAATTTTTCCATGTAGGACTTTCATTTTCTTATCCAGAATCAACATTGGGATATGTACTACAAAAGTATTTGGCTCTATGTAAATGTCATAACATCTTATCAAAAAGTTAGGATCAGGTTGATACATTTTAAAATATGATATATATAACACATTATTCACCACATTGATCTACGGTGGCATTTTCAACCACAATTCCACATCTCCAACCCATTCCACTATCTCAAAAGTGCATATGTATCAAGGATGATGCATTCCCTACTTCAGAAAATGACAATGAACAAGCCACGATGAGATCCTAAAGGACACATGATCACTCACTCTAAATGAAAAAGGACATCGACGATGATCCACATAATATTTTTGATGACTATGAGACATCTCAATCCATTTCCTAATCAACTAAATCTTCTCCTTTTATTTTTTAGAATTCTTGTCCTATCTCTTGTATTTTATCCTATTACATCCAAACACAATGGATAATGACAATGACACCCATATAATTATTCAAAAGGAGACATATATATATCATGAAATGATAGCTATTGTTATATGAGAACTCTTCCAAGGGAATTTTATCTTATTAGGAGACACAAAAATCAATTACACTAGATTTCAGAATGTCTACAAACAATTTTATTATCCTTTAGGAATGACCATCCATCTTAGGATGATATGCAGACTCATAGTCAACTGATCCTTATAGTATTTATGTAACGATTTATATAAATGAGATGCGAACCTCATATATCTATCTGAGACTATCTAAACTGATATTCCATGTCTCTTTACCAATTATTGAATATATAATTTGGTCATATCCTCCACCATATTATATTTACCAATATAGAGAAAATGGTAATACATTGTCAGTTGTCATATTGTTACACATATCGCATCGTGTTTCCAAAATTTTCTTTGGGAGACACGTAACAAATCCACAAATATATTTCGGAATTTTCCCACAATGGAAAAAAATACAAAATCATACTTTTTGTTCACTGATGTTGTTCCTTAATATGATAACATGATTATAACATTGAAAAAAGAATCCACATTATTTTTTATAATGTTTCAACTGAACAGTGATTTCAAAGACTTATACATATTCAATATTTCTGGAATAATAGCCTATAATGACCTATAAATTCCATGTAATTTTTTTTAATTATATGGGAATTTTACGAGTCCGTGAAAATTAACGGCGCGTGACTCTGTGGCCCGGTGTGCCCAACATGAGTTTTGATCTTTTTTTAGTACGTTCAATAAACTTGTGAGAGGGTTTTTGTATCTTTTGAACTGGTGATCGTAATTGAAATATGAGGACACTGTTGAACTTGTAGTGCCAGTATTCCCTGAAGGATACTTTCACCTTGACGATAGTTGGTCGAAGGTGAAAGTTAGTTTTTGTGTTTTTCATGAACGAATAAAATAAAATAAAAATGTTTAACATTTTTTATTTGTTAAAATCTCCCATGTGAATGTTATAAAAGTGTGGAAAACATTAACTAAAACCACCGACATCTGTGTTATGGAGTTGGGGAACATTGACCCTAAAACTCACATTTTTAATTCCTAAAGGTTGGGACCACCGAACCCTCTTAATGGGAGAAACCCCATGAACTCCCCAATTAAATTGTTTTAGAAAACTAAAAAATTAATTAAATGTGTAAACATTTATTCATTCCATGTTTATTTTTTGTGCCAATATAATTTAATTTGATAAACATAAATTAATAAGTTTCCTATTTTACATTTTGGTGGAATTGAGAGGAATGGGATGGCAAGAGGATTTCATTTGGAGGATTATTCTCTCCAATGAAGAACACCTCCCAATGAAGACCTCCTTCAACGAAGAGCACAGCATCTTCTACAATGAAGAACATGCCACATCCAACATGGGATATCTTCACCAACAACCAACTGATGTCATTCCTTCCTTCCTATCTGACGTCACCAATCATTGGAGGTAGGGTGGTTGTTTGAATTTTCCCCCCTTATCCATTCTTAAAGACTCTTCATAATTGAAGAAGCAATCATAGCCACAATCTACTTCTCTAATGCGGCGAGTGTGGGCCAACTAAACTTTCTCCGACCACTCTGCAATTCATGAGATTATTTGTTGTGTTATTCGCAAAGAAGGAAACGGTGTGACCACACCGCCCGATGAAATAGAACTACGGATTGCGCCACACTAGTGAATGAAGAACGACCGGCTAAACAGGCCACTGGCGAAGGCCTGGCACGCGACCGCACCACATAGAGAGGAAGGCTAGCCATCCGGTCAGCTATGGCAGAACACCTCCCCGCGGCCCCTGCCCCGCACCGCGGCCCCGCCTTTCCCCGCATCCCATGAATGGCCCCACCTCCCCTGTGCCGCACCACGCACTCTGAGCTGCCCTATGGCCCCCGCGACGCATTGTGACCCCCGAGCCCCACCAATGACCCCACATCCCACTACGGCCCCTGCACACCACTACGGCCCCCACGCCACACCACGTCTGCCCCGCTGCCTGTCCAGGCAGCAATGGGTGGGCCGAGTCGACCTGAACTGGGTCGGGTTATCCTAGGCCGGGTCAAACCGGGTTGGACCAGACCCGGGCCAGCTTCGACCCATTTTCGCTGTTTTTTACAAAACATTGGCACTGGGTGACCGTTTGATGAATTTTATATGGTGTTGAAAATCATGGAGGGAGACGGTCCATTTGGTATTCCCTACTAGATTTTTGGATAATGTTGGGTAACGGTCAGGTTGGATCGAGCACGAATCCAACCGAGCCCTCGGGACTAAAAAGATAATGACTTACAGACTGGGCGTCTGTTTGATGCACCTTCTGTTGCGTTGAGACCCCTATGACTTGGTAGTTCTTTGGGATACTTCTTCATGGTACTTCATGGAAGATGGAGTATTGACCAGTAGAAAGAGGAGAGGACTCTCTCGAAGACAATAGGGCTTAGTGCATGAACCATGTAGTTGGTTGTGACGATGTACTAGGATCGTGTGTGGGTATAATGATGTACTGACAGTGTACAAGAATACTATGTGGGAATGAAGATGTACTAATCGTGTACTAGGATATTGTGTGGGTATGACAATGTGGTAACAGTGTTCAAGGATCATGTGTGGGTCTGATGACCTACTCACGGTGTACTAGGATCTTGTGTGGTTCTGACGATGTACTGACAATGTACTAGAATCTTTTGTGGGTCTGACGACCTAGTGATGGTGTACTTGGATCCTGTGTGGGTGTGACGACGTACTGACGGTGTACTAGGATCATGTGTGGGTATGACGACGTAATAATTGTTTACTAAGATCCTATGTGGTAAGAGGACGTACTGACGCTATACTAGGATCCTGTGTGGGTCTGACGACGTACTAACAATGTACTAGGATCCTTTGTGGGTCTGACGATGTACTGACGAAGTACTAGGATCCTATATGGGTCTGACGATGTACTAGGATCCTGTGTGGGTCTAATGAGTTAGTATGATCATGTGCGGGTCTGACGATGTACTACGATGCTATGTGGGTCTTATGATGATTTAGGATCTGTTTTGGGTATACCTTTTAACATAGTAAGATGAATTAGTAGTTACATCTAATCATCTCTACTACTATACATAAGTTATACCTAGTGTGAGCTGATTTCGAACCTGTGTTGAACTTTTCTTCATTGTAATACCATGGTGGTATTCTTCTATGTGGCGTACCTATGTGGTACTTACCTTCGTGGTACTCCTTCCTTTGTAGAAAATATGAGCTTGGGATTTTGAGTTGTACTATGTGTTTCTTCATGATTGATATGGGCATACATGATAACTTCGGTATATGTATGGGAATATAACTAAGTATGGTGGTCAGTTGATTTCATTCTTTGTGGTTTATCCATTGTGGATTTTGTGAGACCTTCAGGATCTTGGGGTCCCTACTGAGTGTCGTTATACTCACCCCGGCACGGGCTATGCCCGAACATTGTTGTGTTTCGTGCAGGTGACGGACAATGCTGACTGAGGACAAGGGTACCAAGACTGGACGATGCCCGGAGGTGGACCATAGGGCATGTCAGTACGCAGAGGAGCCGAGCGGACATGGAGTGCTGAGGAGGTGGCATGTACGTACCATTTAGGTAGGAACCTCGAAGGACAACCCAGTAGTTTTCTTTCTCTTTTTTAGTTGTATTGTATTTCAGTTGTATTAGTACCTTTACTTTTGAGCTTGTATTCTATACCCTCCTACATTCAGCACAATTTTTTCTATACAGATTTACTTGTTTTCGTATCTCGTTGTTTGCTTGGTTGGGTGTGTTTTCATTTTATAAAGGTAATGCCTTCTTGGTTTTAGGGAATTTGACTTTCGGTTCTAGTCTCCAGCCCTTGGCCTATGGAAGGCAGGCTTGGGGTAATCACGACAAAGGCCCCAGGGGATGGGTCTTGACAAATTTGTATCATATGAGTCAGTTGTACCATAGAACATAGGACTATGATATATTCTTAATGACAATAGTGTTATGTGTAGTAAGTGTGGTTATCAGTTTAGAGAAACCAGTGTTGGTGCGACATCCGATGTATCCATATACCAGGACCCTGACTTCGGATTTCCAACCCATTGCACAAAAACACTGATTGTGTGTGTGTTTTCAAGAGTTTCCTTTGTGAAATCATTGAGTCAGCTCACTATGTATAAATTATTGAATGTGGCACACCTGTTTCTTTTCAGGATTCTTCCACGTAGACATCCAGCTAGGGTTCCAGATATAGTACGCACTGGCAGCCCACTGAGCAACGATGCCTTGGTGTAGGTCCCTCTTCAAATAGAGGCACTAGCAGAGACACCGGTGGTTTCATTAGCCATTGGGCCACTGATTCCCCCAGACATAGTAGTAGAGGGTGCACATAGCTTGAGCACATTGAATGTGTTCTAGTTTCAGAGGCCACCAAGGTTCCGGGGAGATATGGACCCACAAGCTGCTGAGGATGGGCTAAAGGCTGTGGTGAGAGTCTTCCGACTGGTAGGGAAACTAGCTGCTCTCATGGTGATCCTTACCGCTAGTCTTCTACAAGTACAGCTATCAGATGGTGGAGCTTGATGCTCAAGGTTCATGACAAGGTGGCACTTCAATTGGAAGACTTTGACATACTGTTTTGGGAAGAGTTTGTCTCAATGACTCTTCACACAAAGCATAGTCATGTCCTTCTTCATCTGCAGCAAAGCAACATGACAGTGGCTCAGTACATAGCGAGGTTCATTTACCTCTGACACAACTCCACCAATATGGTACATTCCCCATTCTTTAGGGCCCGGACCTTGGAGTAGGGTCTCAAGAAGGAGATCACGAAATCGATTATTTTTATCAGTATACCGACGCATTCTGGGGTATTAGAGGGATCCCTATTAGATGAGGGTTTTCTTACTATGTATTCCCCAGCAGAAAGACCCACCACCGGACGTCACGTAGTGGTGTCTTATACAGTTGGCAGCAGACAGATATCATAGAGGTCCTAGAGGATCAGACATTCAGGTGACAACCGTATGAATCAGGAATGATTGTGTGGGGCACTGGAGAAAGATCCAGTATGGATAGAAACATGCAGTGTTTCACATGTGGCGGACAGGGTCACATGGCTCGTGACTATCTGACTCGTCGTACAGATTATCACCATACGGTCGAAGGACTGCCTAGAAAGAGACAGAGGTTCGACCGAGGAGGTCCATAGGGAGTAGGAAGACGTTTCAGAGGATCTGGTCATGTATCTGGTGGTGAATGTCGATTCGATATGTTACCACCACCCCCATAAGGATGTCCACCTAGACCACAGGGAACATTAGGACTGGGGCGAGCTCCGCTCCAAGAAGCGGATGACTATGATCACAATTCTCCAGAGATGATACGAGGTATGATCTGTGTCTGCTCCACCATACCTGTAGTACTTATAGACACATGTTCCAGTAATTATTTTATTGCCACTGCCATCGTTCGGAGCTCAGTGATTATGACGGAGCTGTTTGCTCGATCCTTTCGGCTAGAGACTCCTACGGGAGAGGATTCAACGATTCCGCACTAGTGCCAGCAATGTGAGCATACTCTAGGAGGAGAGAGCTTCAGCTGGGACCTCCTAGTAGCGGCGTTGAAGCCATAAAACACCATTATGAGTATGGAATCTTAATATAGAGTCCATGTTCAGATTAAATTTATTAGGCGCAATGTGTAGCATGTCCGAACGGATTGGACCAGGTTTACCTTCACTGGTGAGAAGGGATCCATTGCAGCACTGGATGGACTTACCAATAGGATAGTGTTTCTAATAACTCATTAGTCGGCTATCCTTACTCTCGGAGAAGTTGATGTAGAGACTCTGAGCTGTCTAGTAGTGGTGGACTAGTACAAGTATGTTTTCCCTGATGATGTTCCGGGTCTACCTCCTCACAGAGTGGTGGATTTTTACGGTGACTTATACCCCGACATAGCACTGATATGTACACCAGCGTATCGGATGGCTCCCACAGAGCTTCGTGAGCTGCAGGTATAACTAGAGGACTTACAGGGGAAGGGGTTCATTTGACGCAGTGTTTCTCCTTGGGCTGCCCTGATTTTATTTTCCAAGAAGGCGAATGGGAGATTGAGACTTTTTGTTGACTATTGGAACCTAAATGAGGCGATCGTGAAGAACATGTACCCACTCCAAAGGATTGATGAACTCTTTGATCAGCTGAAGGGATCACGGTGGTTCTCGAAGTTAGACATTAGATCAGGCTATCACTAGCTTAGAGTACGAGACGAGGATGTGAAAAAGATGACTTTTATATGTCGGTACGACCATTCAAAGTTCTTGGTTATGCCATTCGGCATGACCAATGAAATTTTCATGTTTATGGGACTCATGAATAGGATCATTTAGCAATACCTTGATTGCTTTGTATTAGTCTTTATTGATGATATTTTGATCTAATCAGCTACTGAGGAGGAGCATTCCTATCATTTGTAGATAGTTTTGCACACACTCCGAGAGAACCAGATTTTTGGTAAGCTCTCGAAGTTCCAGTTCTGGATCTGAGAGGTTTAATTTTTGGGACATGAAATATCGGAGGTTGGAGTTGTATTAGATCCAACGAAGATTGAGGCAGTAATTTCTTGGGAGCCAGAAAGAAGTGTGATGGAGGTACGGAGATTCTTGGGTTTGGCTAGATGCTACCAGAGGTTTGTGCCAGATTTCTCCAAAGTTGCAGCACCTTTATCAGCATTGACGAAGAAGGGGTAACCATTCGTGTGGTTAGATATATGCCAGTAGAGTTTTCAGGAGATGAGGCAGAGGCTGACTAGTGCACCCATCTTGAGGCTACCATAGGAGGGCGTAGGGTACGTAGTCTACTATGATGCATTAGGGACTGGTCTCAGATGTGTCCTGTTGCTGGAGTGGTCGGTGATCACATATGGTTCTCGACAGTTGAGACAACATGATTAAAAATACAATACCCATAACCTAGAGTTATCATATGTGGTCTTCGACAAGAAGATGTAGCGACATTACTTGATGGGTGAGCGTTTTATAGTCTACATGGATCACAAGAGTCTTAGGTATATCTTCTCACATAAGGAACTGAAACTGAGAGAGCAATGTTGGATCGAGTTCCTCCAGGACTTTGACATTGAGATAGTCTATACATATGAGAAAGGGATAATTGTAGCAGATTCACATAGCCAAAGATCAGGTATACAGCTATTAGGGGAGGTGATGGAGCAGCTGGCTGGTTTGCAGATATCCTTTTTGGATCAAGATGGAGTAGATTTTCTTCAATATCTTACTGTTACTCCCGCACATCATCATCGAGTCAAGGAGGAACAATGCGAGGATACTAACTGCGAGGCTCGACATGCTCAGATATCCACATAACATGAACTTGATGGATTTTCTGAAGGTGGAGAGCACGTCATTCTATTCATTGGAAATACCATGGTACCCATGTCTCTTAGAGAGGAATTGTTGAGGGAGTTCCACACATCCCCTCTAGTAGTACATCGAATAGTGGAAAAGATGTACCAGGACCTCCAACTATAGCACTTTTGGACTAGAATAATGAAATCAGTAGTACAGTTTGTCTCTCAGTTCCTTATTTGTCTGCAAGTGAAGGTGGATCATCAGGTACCAGCAGGCTTGGATCAACCTTTAGAGGTCCCAGAGAGGAAGTGGGATGGGATATCCATGGACTTCGTGAAAGGACTTCCACATACATCTATAGGTCATTATTCTATCTGGGTGATGGTCGAATTACTAATCATGTCTGCCCATTTCTTACCTTTCAGAGAGAAGTGTTCAATAAAGAGCTTTGGATGCCTCTATGTGTAGGAGATTGTGTGGCTCCATGGAGTACCCTTGATGATTGTCGCTGATTGTGATACTGTTTTACTTCCTGGACACTGAAGGGGTTGTAAGAGTATTTCAGGATGCACCTTCATTTGAGCACAGCCTTCTATCCTCAAACGGATGTCCAGACTGAGCGGACTGTTTAGACACTCGAGGATATATTGCGTGCTTGAGTCCTCGACTTCAGTATCAGCTGGGAGGATCACTTTCCCTTGGTGGATTTTGTATACAACAATAGATATCACTCCACCATTGGTATGACACCTTTTGAGGTATTGTATGGGCGACCTTCCAAATCACCTTTGTGTTGGACTGATCAGGGGAGTCAGCACTCGTAAGACTAGAGACGTTACGGGGTACTACAGAGAAAGTGCATATCAACCAGGATCGGATGAAGACTACATAGAGTAGGAAGAAGTTTTATTTTGACAGGAGATTGAGACTTCTGAAGTTTGAGGATGGTGACCACATCACTCTACGAGTCTCACATTGATGTGGTTTGAAGATATTTGACCGGGGTAACAAGTTTTCTATGAGATTCATCGGGCCTTTTAAGGTCCTCAGCAGAGTTGTTGAGGTGACTTAATGCCTAGAAATTCACCCTTAGTCGCACCGAGGGCACAACATCTTTCACGTATCCCAGCTGAGGAGATATGTGCATGATCCACCCCATGTCATAAACCACGGCGAGCTGGACATACATGATGAGGTGAAATTTGCAGAGGTTCCAGTGGAGATTGAGGATCGACAGGAGTCAGTCGTTTTTGAGCTGTCGATGCCTCTGGTGTGTGTTTTCTGGCAGCAGAGAACCTCTAGGAGAGAACATGGGAGTAGGAGGCTCAGATAATTGCTCATTACCCCCCTTTTTCTCATAGTTTGAGTTGTTTCTTACGAGGACGTATAGCCCTCAGGTGGGGAGAAAGTAAAGACCCATAAATTCCAGGTAATTTTTTTATTATATGGGAATATTACAAGTTTGAAAAAATTGTCGGCACATCATTCCATGCCCCAGTGTTCCTAGAATGATTTTCAAAACTTTTCTTGGGTATGTTTTCTAAACGTTTGATCAGGTTTTTGTACCATTTGAACTGGTGCTCGGAATTGAAATATGAGGACACTGTTGAACTCGCATCACTAGTATTCTCTTTAAGGATACATTCTCTATGATGGTAGTTGGTCGTGGGTGAAAGTTAGTTTTTATGTTTTTTTGTTAAATAATAAAATAAAATAAAAAATTATAACATTTTTTATTTGTTGAAACCTCCCATGTGGATGTTATAAAATTGAGGACCACTTGAACTAAAACCTCCCACATTTGTGTTATGGAGGTGGGGACCACTGAGCCTAAACCCCCATTTTGAATTCTTAAAGATGGGGTCCACCCGAACCCTCTTAATGGGAGAAACCCCTTAGAATCCCCAATTAAATTGATTGATCCAACAAAGAAAATTATTAAATGTGTCAACATTTATTTATGGAAACATTATTTTTTGGGGCCAAAGTAATTTAATTTGATAAACTTAACTTAATAATTTGGAAATTTCACATTTTGGTTGAACTGAGAGGAAAGGGTTGTCAAGAGGAGAAAGTTTGGAGGATTATTCTCTCCAATGAAGAACACCTCCCAATGAAGACCTTCATTGATGAAGAACACACCATTTCCTTAAATGAAAAATGTGCCGCCTCTAATGTGGGATGTCTTCACCCATGACTAACCAATGTTCCTCATTCCTTCCTCTCTGACATCAACAATCCTACGAGTTGGGGTGGTTGTTTGATGTTTTCCCCCTTACCCGTTCTTGACGAATCTAAGTAATTAAATAAGTAATCATTTCCACTTGCTATCATGCTAACGTGGAGAGTCCAGGCCAAACGAACATTGCCGGATAACTCGAAAATTCTTGTGATAATTTGTTGTATTCTTTACGATGAAGGCGACGACGTGACCATGCCTCCCGATGGAAGAGAACCACGGCTTGTGCTATAGAGATGAAGGAAGAACAACCAGCCGAACTGGATACCGACAAACACATGGAACGCGACCGCACCACACGGAGAGGAAGGCTGGCCATCTGGCGAGCCACGGTGGACCGCTACCCTGCAGCACCCATGCCGCACCTCGGCCAGTGCGACGCACCGCGACCCCCATGTCGCACCTCACCCCAAGAGCCACCCCACGGCCCCCGCGTCGCACCACCGCTAGGCCGGTCCACCTAGCGCAGGTCGGCCCACACCCATCAGTCAGAATCGACCCAAACCGGGTCAGACTGATCGGGACAGACCAGACTCGGGCAAGCTTCGACTCATTTCCAATCTTTTGACCATAACTTTATCACCGGATGTCTTTTTGATGAACCGTATGCGGCGCTAGAAATCATGGAGAGAGATGGACCATTTTTTATACCCCACTTGAGATTTGGATAAAGTTGGGGAATGGTCAGTTTGGATTGAGCACGAACCCAACTTGGCCCTCGAGACTAAAAGGTTAATAACTTACAGACCGTGTGTCCATTAGATGCACAATCTATTTCATTGAGACCCTTATGACGTGGAAGTACTTTGGGATACTTATTTGTGGGAACTAGTGGAAGTTGGTGTATCAACTAGTTTCATGATGAGTGGACTCTCCTAGAGACAAGAGGGCTTAGTGCAGGAACCCTGTAGCTGGATGTGACGTTATACTAGGATCCTGTGTGGACCTGAAAAAGTTCTGACTGTATACTAGGATCTTGTGTGGGTATGACGATGTAATGATGGTGTAATAGTATCCTATGTGTGTCTGAAGACGTACTGATGGTGTACTAGGATCATGTGTTGGTCTGAAGACGTACTGGCGGTGTAATAGGGTCCTGTGTGGGTCTGACGACGTACTGACAGTGTACTATGAGCCTGTGAGGGTCTGAAGATGTACTGACGGTGTACTAGGATCCTTCGTGGGCCTGATGACGTACTCACACTGTACTAGGACCCTGTGTGGGACTAAAAATTTACTGATGGTGTACTAGGATCCTGTGTAGGTCTGACAACGTACGGACAGTGTACTAGGATCCTTTTTAGGCCTGACGATGTATTGGCAATATACTAGGATCATGTCTGGGTCTGACGATGTACTAGGATAATGTATTGGTTTGACGATGTACTAGGATCATGTGTGGGTTTGATGAGGTATTGGGATCCTGTGTGAGTCTGACATTGTAATACGATCCTAACTAGGTCTGATGATGATTTAGGATCCTTTGTGGGTCTTCATCATAACGGAGTAACATGAATTATTAGTTACATCTAATCATCTCTACTACTATACCTAAGTTATACCTATTGTGAGCAGAGTTCATACCTGTGTGGTACATTCCTTCATGGTAATTCCTTGGTGGAATTCTTCTATGTGGCATACCTGTGTGGTACAAAACATTGTGGTACTCCATCCTTTGTGGAACAGCTGATCTTGGGCTTTAGATTAGGACTCTTTTTATCCTCATGATTGATATTGGAATACATGATTACATATGTATATGTATAGGCATATACAAAATTTGGGTTGTTAGTTGATTTCATGCTCTTTGGTTTATCCTTTGTGGATTTTGTGAGACCTTGAGAGTCTCAGGGCCCCTTCTGAGTATCGTTATACTCACCCCTAAATGGATTATGACCACACCTTTTTTTGTTTGGTGCATATGACGGACATCGCTAACTGAGGACGAGGGTACCTGGACTGGATGGTGCCAGGAGGTGGACTATACGGTGTGTCTGTACGTAGAGAATCTGGTCGGACATGGAGTTCTGAGGAGGCGATCTGTACCCACCCATCAGGTAGGAACCATGGAGGATGACCCAGTAGATTTCGTTCTCTTCTTCAGTTGTTTTTCATTTTAGTTGTACTTGTACCTTTACTGTTGGGATTGTATTCTAGCCCCTCTCACATTCAACACTCTTATTGATATAAAGATTTACTTGTGTTCATATCTCACTGTGTGTTTGATTGCATGTGTTTACAGGTTATAAAAGGAATGCCTTCTCGATATTAGAGAAGACTCCTTTTGGTGCTAGTCACCTTACCCTAGCCTATGGAAGGTGGGCTTGTGATAGTCACAACACGTGCCTCGGGGGACGGGTCGTGACAGAGCCTATCTTAAATTTTTGTAATCCTGAAGATGTTTTTTCTGACAATCCATACGTAAAACCATTCGATTTCCAAACCACAACACATAATTCACATTCTATTTTCATCCCCCAATGTTCTCACCACCATTGAGTTTTAACTCATAACGATTCATTTTATATCGAATGTTTGTTCCTCACTGACATTCATTACCAAATCTGGAACGATGGAAACTGAAAAGAAAACTGCCACATCACCTAATTATTCTCAGTCCATTAGCTTGTCTTCAAGGACACAATTCAATTTACACTCATCTAAAGCTTCCTTCTTCATATGAGAATGTGAATTTCTACTTAATGCATCGTCCACTGAATTTCCTTTTACCAGTGTATACATCAATTAAATTTCAATCATATAGACATAAACCATTCCGATCCTTTTTCTCAGATTCTAACCCCGTTGCGAGAGAACATGATTCAATATCATATTATCTACGAACAGAGTAAATTTCTCACAAAAGGGATAATATTCCCATGTCTTCAAGGATGGGAAAACTAAAGCTAAATCCAAATCATGTGTTGGGTAGTTTTTCCCATGATCACTTGATTTCATTGACTTATAACCAACCAAATGGTCTCCTTGATTTAGAATTCATCCTAACCTAGATCTCAATGCATCAACATACACCATATACCCTAGTCCTGGTTTCAACAATATCTAGATAGGTGTTGATGTAATACTAACCTATAACTCATGGAATGACTTCTAGAAATCCCCAGTGCATTGTAAGGGAACATTTTTCTTTTTTCAAATCAATAAAAAGTGATGATAGTCTTGAGATGTAATGAAAAAAGCATCTATAATAACTAAAAAGACCAAGAATGCATTGTATCTCAAAGAAATTTCTGGCAGTTTCTAGCAGATAGTAACTTATATACTGTCTAGATCCACTAAAATTACTATTTTGAAAATTACATAGCCATGAAAGAATACCTATTTTATCCAAAAATAACACGTATATAGTTCTTCATATATGAGATGATCTCTCAAGATTCTCTAAAAATTTACAAAGTGCTTCTCATGGTATTACCTTTTCCTTGAATAGACAAACACATTATCCACAAAAACCACAACAAATGATCTATATATCATTAATTATCCTTATTCAATAATTCCATAGATATTGGATCTGTATTATTTATACCAAAAGAAATTACCACATATTCATAATGGAAATATATTATTCTAAAAACTGTTTTCAAAATATCCTCCTTCCAAACTCTTAATTGGTGATATCTGGATCGCAAGACAATATTTTTGTACCACTGACCTCCCATAAATTGATCGAACATTTCATCAATAAATGGTAGTGTATGACTATGTTTTATCGTAACATGGTTATGATTGTGATAATACACATACAATCTTATATTTCTATTCTCTATCATCATGAAAAAGACTAGTTCTTCCCACAGAGATGTGTTCGATAAAATGAAACTGTTTATTTCACACTCTTCCAACTACATATTCATCTCCCTTAATTCTATTTGTTACATTCTATAAGATGGATGTGATATAAGATCGGTCACTAGAATGAGATCAATCATAAAATCAACTTCCCTAATATGTAGTAACATCAAGAATTTCTTGGGAAAAAATATGGATATTCTTCCTTGACTACTGGAAAATATTTATCTTTGATCTCTTCAATCAATGCCAAAATTTATACTTCCAACTGATTAGAAATAATTCCCACTTTGGTAGCCAACAAAGTCATTTCACCTTTATTTACAACCCTTTATCCTCTAAAGAGATGATTAATGTGATCCTCATTCATAAAACAAACTATTATGCTATAAAATATGATGTGAGACTTGAATGTTTTCAAGCTATCTATTCCAAGGATTGCATCATGAACTTCCATTACCCACATAGAAAAGTCCCATTTTAGCTCATCTTCTTCAACAGTAATAGAACATTCTCTATATATAATGAACCATAATTATTTTTGACCATGTTGAGTTTTATGTTTTTTTAAATAACACATTGTCTCATTTTTTAAACATAGTAGAACAATAGCATGAGATGTAATGAAGGAATGTGATGCACTATTATGAAATACAACTTGAATAAGGGTAGAGTTTTAAAAAACGTACCACTCACCATAGATAGTCCCACATGATCATCTACCATTGTATACTCTTATCAATATAATTGACTCATCACTAAACTATTATCCTTATTTATTTGATAATGATTCTTTTACTGAGCATTAATTGTATTCCAATAGTCACCATGTCTATCTTCGTTCAACTAATTAGAATGATTCGATTTTCTATGACTCAGCAAATAATTTGATTTTTGTGACACTTATACTGTTTCCTAAGAACCTAGCCTTAGATAATTGGGACAATAGCACTGAAGATTACACATATAGTTTCATTTTTGGAATTCTCTAGGTGGTTCTATATAGTCTTTATTCTTGTGGTCGAATAATACACATTGAAAAAATCTAGGCTGGATCTATGTTTTTTTTAGGATGATTCATTGATCCAACTTTTTTATTGTTATTATTGCTCCAAACATATAAGTAGGTTTCCCTTTTACTCTTTCCCGTTGAATTAGTGTAATAACCCAAACGATTACCAATGAAAATTAATATTGATCTATTTAATTATTATGTAAAATGGTTATATAATATATTCAAATATTTGTTTTTTGGATTTACAAATTCCATTATGAATTATTACCATTGTTAATGTAGTCTTTGAATGGTGATAACATGATTTAGTCTATATATAGGGCTTTAAAAAATCCAATTTATTCAGATAAATCAATAGATGGCCTCATCCATGAGAATTACTCCATAAAAATTCCATTTTTCAGAGCTCAGAATGGAGGTGTCGTCATTGGTCTTCGCTCTTGACCAATCCCAAGCCAAGCTTTATCACATTATTCTTGAACGAAACTAACCACGAGAGAAGCGGGAGTTGATAGACATTACCAAATGAACGATGTTATCTGAGCCATCCCAAAAGTCTGCTACCATTGCGAACCTTACACTTAGGTATTATGTGGGTGTTATAAGGGGTTATGCTACAAGACCCTATCCCTATTATTATGTGTATTATTTTTTATAGAATAAATAAAATACATTCATTTAATTTTTGTTACATTTTAAATTATTTTTAATGAACAGATAGTATTTTTAATTAATATTCAATTAAGGTATCTATTTTGATGAGTTAGTGGATTTTTTAATTAAATAATATTTTAATAAAATATTATTACTAATTAATGTTTATTTAATATAAAAGGTCATATAATTTTTAGGAATACAATTCTAATTTTTATTACGGTTTGAAAGTTATTTTTGTCAAAACCCATGAATTTTTTATAAATATCAGTTTTTATTTTAAATGTAAAAATTCACATATTAAAAAAATTGATTATATAAATTGAATATTATTTTTGTAATCAGAACATCAAAATTATCCAATCGTGAATTTTTCATAATTATCTGATGTAGTGGAATGTTTTGGAAAAAATTAAACACTATTTAAATACATACAATGTCTAATGAAATCATAATGACCAAATAGAGATGTAATAAAATAGAATTAATTTTATTTTCCAGAAATTTATGTTTTAGTATTAAAATAATGTGATTTTAGGTTTTTTTGAATTTTTTCAACAATTTAGTTGACCCTCTAAGACTTATACAACATTTTATCTTTATAAAATTATTTCCTTGAGAGTGTGACTCACCACCACAAAATCAAGCCAAATATTTTAATATGATAGTCCATTGGCGTTAAAAAATAATTTTCTCCACTCTCCTTTGGAAAAAACCATGTGTTGGTTTCTTGTTTTGATTTTTTTAATGTGGGGTGTCCAAAACCTAAATAATAAATAACTCTATATATTTTCCTATATGAACCCACCCATGATCCCCCATCCCCTTCACTTAAAGCCATTGGATCTTGACTAACCTTTTCCCTTCTATCTCTTGAATCTCCCAAAGGTTCCCCAATCTCCCAAGATGCCTCTCGCATGCCCCTCCCAAGCCTTTTGGATCACACTTCCATGTACGGGATTTCTTCCCTTCTATTTTTTTCACAAATTTCATTATGTTGTTGTACCATTTTAATTTCAAATTAAAAATTTGAGTTATGATTTCGATCCTTTAACATACTTCCCTCCTTACATTTGAATGATTAAGGACCCCTTTCTCTCTCATTAATTCCTCCCATGTACACCCGTTACAATCCTCAAATTTTGTAAGGAATTTATCTCTTCTCATTTATATTCAAGAAATTATTTTATATTATATATATATTCCATAAATTATGTCGGCATATTATGTTCCATGACTCCATTACAGTCCGTTTTGTTTATAATTGATGATAAAAAAATTTCTCTCACAATAACCCATTTTACGATTTCTATTTGACGTCATTATACTACTGAAGTTAAAGCAAAATTTCCATGACCAAATCATTATTTTAGTGAATACCATACCCATTTATATCATTGGTATTAACCTTAATTCAATTGTAATTTCTGATTGAAAACATAAAATTATTTATTCTAAAACTTTTATTCTGGGAATAAATTATGATATTTAATTAGTCCATGTTTTATGACCTATGTGGTAAACTTTTTCATGAAATGAAATGATTAAGAAGGGTGTGCCCAGATATCACTCCAATGCATTGGTTAAAGAGTAACATCATGATATGTCAAGTGAAATTAAGGTTTACACTTTCTAATTCATGTTCAATAATGGTTTACTCATGCTACAATTTTAATGAGCCATGGCTCATGCTAATATCATATTAAATGTTGTTTCCACATTTCCATGTTATGATAATCAGGCTATATCTTGCCTTAATTTTCATGTTTCTATTGTTCTTCATTGATATACCTATTGCCTAACATGTACTATATTTTTTATTTTATTCCTTGTTTAATCACTTATTGGGATTTTTATCTCACCCTTTTCTTATGAATGTCCATAGGTTATCCCATGCAATGCTTCATACGAAGGAATTTTGTGGACATGTAAAAGATGTTTTAAATAAAGATGATGTTTTTACTTTATAAGTTGTTATATAATGTTACTAAGCCCCAAATACTTTCTACATCTCAATATTCTATATTTTATCAAGTGAATGTTTTATGTAATAAATTATGTTTAAGTGTTAAATAAAGAGCATGGTCGTTAGAGTTGGTATAAGAGGAAAGGTGTAGTTATTTTTGGGATTCAGATTAGAAAACACTAGTGAAAGCCTTAGGGATAATACTAAGTATAATAAAAACATCCATAAATTTTGGCGCGTACTGAGTAAGTGTTTTATCATGAAAATACATCCATATCTAGATAAGATAAGGTAGAGGAAGATCTGGCATAAATGTATCTTGGGTTAAAACACAAAAACGCCACATTAAGCTAGACTTAAATGAGAACTAGTTAACGAAAATAGGCCTTGCCGCACAATTTTTTTTGACAGTCCTTGGGGATATGATTTGGTAAATTCATGAGCTTAGTATAAACAATAATCAATGGGAAAAAAATTCCCATATGAATATATGTTAGGTAGTAGATCATGGATAACATATTTTGAAGCCTATAAATTCATAAGTAGAGGAAATAAAATTAATTTATATGTCATATATTTTTTTCTTTGTATTTCCCTTTATGTGTTACCCTTAGAATTATTTTTATTCCAGATAATGGCTAGTAATAGTAGGACTCAAGCTAATAATCGATGAAGAGATCAATGTGACAACTATTTTAATGAGATGCACAATCCGATGGGAGTGGGAATCATGAACATTATCCCAATACTCTCTACGTTAACTCATGTTTTTTGAATAGAAACATTATACAATTGGAATTTTCCACCCCCCCCCCCAAGAAATAACATGTCACAATTGAGAGATTCATGAGACAAAAGCCTCCTACTTTTAATTCATAACCCGATTCCTATATTTATGAGCAATGGATCAACTCCACTGAAAATATCATCACCATCATTAAATGTTCTGATCAAGAGAAGTTTCATCTAGCTACTTATCCTATTTAAGGTTATGTCGATCAATTATAGAAATTGAAAAAAAAATATGAATTCTGAGGAGGAGATCGAGGTGTTGGAATGGAAGGATTTCTGGAAAAAGGTTTCTGACAAATATTTTCCTCACACCCTCTGACTTTATATGGAAAGGAACTTTCTATCCCTCAAGAAAAAACAACAATGAATCCATCGAAGCATACAATGGAAAAATTATAAGGCTTTAATGATATGACTCTGGCTTTTTCATTACCCCCAAATGCATGGATGACTGCTTATTTGGTGGGCTATAACCAAGATATGGAAATCCATAATGATATGTGACTTTGAGAGCTAAGTCGATATTTTATGATGTGCCCTCATATTCGAAATGGAGATTGGATAATCTCAAGCATATCCTAAAGATAAGAAGCATATGGTGGTATTTAATTCTAGCTTTCCAATGGATAAATCCCATAGTGATATGAAAATCAAGCACCCCGCATGGAAATGGTTTGGAAAGAAGCACCTCAGAAATTACATGAATTTGACTAGGAAATTATTTTATTGTGGAAGAGAAGGGCAGCTGTCCAATAACTACCGAAATGAAAAACCCACGACAACAACAGAGGAGATTAATGCTCTGTTCTACCCTCATCACATTGATCATTTCATTAACTGCAGATAAATAGGGCACATTTCAAACTAGTTCCCTTGGATAAGGGTTTTTGGAGGCAACCAACAAACTCTAAGGTAGCAAGGGAGAGATTCTTCCATCACTACCATCGATTTGAATCTCGAAAATGATGTGGTGATAGGTACACTGGTCATTAATTAATGAATAGAAAACATACTTTTTTATTCTGGTTCAACACATTCTTTTATATCTAGAATGTTTAGTAGAACAATATCAATACCTCCACAATTCACAGAACTAAATATGTTGGTGAGTATGATTAATGGGGAAATCATCGAATCCCCTGAATATAACTCATAACCCATCATAATATCTGGATTGAACTTCCGGGAGATCCTCATCATATTCCCTATGGTATAATTTGATAAAATATTTGGCACTAGTTGGCTTTAAATATATAGAGCCAACATGAATTGTCATAAGAGTAAAATCACTCTCCATATGGAGAATTAACCCCAGATTCTATACATGTGTAAGGAGGAGAATTAATCTTATTTAGATACATAATCTCAAGAGAGGATATTAATGTCCTATGAGAACAAATATAATTCTTAGATGATTGTATCCTATGAGGAAACCATCCTTGAATAGATGCCTATTGTGAGGGAATTCGCTGATGTATGTCATGAGGAATTTCCATGTCATCCTCCTAGAAGACATGATTAATTCCCCATTGATCATATATCTAGGTCATTTCCAATATCCAGACTCCATATAGAATGGATTTTTTTGAGATTTAGGAGATGAATAAATATCTACAGGAGAATATTGATAAAAGGTTTTTACACCCAAGTGCTTCACCATGGGGTGCACTATCCCTCATCATCAAGAAGGAGGATGGGTCAATGTGGCCTTTCATTGATTATTTTTATCTCAACAAAATCACAATAAAAAGTATCATATTCCATGAATTGATGACTTATTCGATTAGCTATATGGAGCACAATAATGAATACAGTATTTAAAGATTTCTATGAAAATATTTGTGGTAGTCTTTATAGATGATATTATAATATACTGCAAAACCGAGGAGGGGCATGAGGAGCATCTACGAACTGTAAAAGAGACCCTGCGAAAGGAGAATCTCTATGAAATTTACATAAAGTGTGAGTTATAGTTGAAGGAGGTCCCATTCTTGGGTCATATCATCACAAGTAACTAGTAATTTGTTGATCCATCCAAGATAGATGCAATTTATGGATGGAAGAGGCTAATATTGGTAATGGATATCCATATATTACAAGGGTTAGCAGTATATTAATGTTAATTTGGGATAAATTTCACAAAAATTCCCAACCCTCTTACCAATCAAACTTAGAAAGGAGTAATGTTTTCTTGGAGTGATGAATTTGAAGAGTTCTTCTAGGTGTTAAAAAAGAGGATTATAACTACACTTGTGATCATGTTATCCAAATGTAAAGACACGTATATTTCAAGGGATATTTTTTCTTAATTTTCTTTGGGATTTTACGAGTACGTATTTTCTGACAGCACCTGATTCTGAGGCCCATTGTGCCCGAAATCAATTTCCGAAGTTTAGCTCGGGTACATTCAGTGAACGAACGAGAAAGTTTTCCTAACTTTTGAAACGGTGCTCAGAATCGAAATATGAGGGCAGCAATAAAACCACAGTGCCGGTTTTTTCTTAGAAACACCTTTTATGGAGTTGCGTTTTCTCGGGTGTGGTTATTTTAAAAAAAGGGATAACTAATAAATAAAATAATAGTTCTTCAACAATTTTTATTTTATGTTCTAAGTTGTTTATCCCTACTTATGGAAGTTGAGGTGGGACCAAATATATCCTAACCCCTCTTGATAGGATATTAGTGAGGTGGGAAACCCCCATTATTTTATAACACGCCTCCACCCCCTTATTAAATGCCAAGTCAACTCTCAGATTTTTTGGACTATTAAGACTCTTTAATTTATTCAATTAATTGAATAAATTATTTTGAATTTCAAATGGAATGTTAGGTTGTGTGTGTTAATTAAATAAGATAAAGTCTTATTTCATTAAGGGTTGTTTCGTTGTGTTGAGAGGGAGAGTTCCACGAAGAACATCATCTTCCTCCTTGAAGAACGCAAAGAATGCACCGACACCGACGAAGAACGCTAATTCGTCGGAGATCGATGACACGACGCCATGTACCATGATGCCGACGATCCTCTTCATTGGGACACCATGTACCGCGATGTCGATGATGCTTACGGAGCCTCCTTCCGTGATGCCGTCTTCCGTGACGTCTTATTTCCGCAATGAACCTCGTTTGACGACTTCATCGAGGTAGGGGTTAATTTTTTTGTTTGTGTTTTCTTTGCCATTCATAGACTTTTATATTGGGCCACCTGTTATCATAATATCGGGAGGAGGTCAGACAACATGAATACGACCGACCCTCCTCCCCCTTTGATGTTGTACTTGTTGCAGCATGAGAAAATGAATCAGAGTTCAACAACACCGCTCGGAAGCAAGAGGAACGTGCAATGATGTGCGGCACCGTCGCGCCGCGCCGTTGAGGCTGAATGAAGCCGCGGCGCTGTTGCGCCGCACCAGAGAACCATGAAAAGTCCACAACAGCAGCGGGGCCGCTGCAGACGGGCGCAGAGCTGTCACGCTGTGCCGGTCGGACAAGGCCACGACATTAAGGCTGCTATGGTGCGGGGAGCGGCGGATGGAACCATCGGCCGCCGATGTAAGGTGGGCGGGACCCACGGGTGTCCCGTGGTGACACATCGGCCGGCCAGTTCCGAGAAAACCCGGGGGTCATAACCCCTTGCTGGAAAGGAGCAGCCCCCGCGTGGGGGCCGCAGTTTCCCAATTAGGGGTGCAGCGCCCCCCCCCCCCCACCCTTTCCACGACAGCTCGGCCGAGACGAGCTGTCTGGCCACGCGGGCCGCGCCTGCGCCAGGCCAACCGGCCGCCCAGGCTGGGCCGGGCCGTGCAGGCTGGGCCGGGTCGTGCCGGCTGGGCTGGGCCATGCCCACCGTGCCGGGCCGTGCCCTAATGGGCCGGACCCGGACCCGGGTTGGGTCGACCCGGTTAGGGCCAACCTAGGGGGTATTGGGTCGGGTCGGTCCGAGCCCAAAACCCCCTATTTCCAGACTGTTCTATTCAAATGCCCATATCTTGGGCTACGTAACTCCGATTGACACACCTTCAGTTGCGATGAGATCCTTTAATCTAGATGGTCGTTTCGATATATTACACTCAATGTTTCGGATAACTTTGGGTACAGCCGGGTTGGATCGAACATGAAACCAACCAAGCCCTTGGAGCAAAAATGCTTATAACTTGAGTTGCAGATTTCCGATTGACGTTACATCGACATTGTTGGATTCCTCTTAGTGATAATGACCTTTTGTCTTACTACGCTTGAGTTTTGGATGTAGCTGGAGTACGGTCGGGTTGGTTTTGACTTAAAAAACAACCGGGCCCCTGGAACGAAAAATCCAATAACTCTTAGACCGGGCGTCCTATTGACGCACCGTCTGTCGCATTGAGTTCCCTTTGTCGAGATGGAACTTTGGGATACATAAACTCCGGACTACGTGTCCGTTGATATGTTGACCCCTTGGCTCGTGGAGCAGACCCTGCCGGAAACGAGCATGTTGTGTGCGGGAACCCTAGAGTTGGCTGCGACTGCGATGACGATGATGACTGCATTGAAATCTTCCGTGGGTTCGGCAGTGATGACGACTGCACTGAAATCCTCCATGGGTTCGGCAGTGATGAATACTGCACTGTAATCCACCATGGGTTCGGCTGTAATGAAGACCATACTGAAATCCTATGTGGGTTCGACGGCGATGACTACTGTTCTTGTATCCTACATGGGTCAGTGAGTACTACTGTTCTTGTATCCTATGTGGGTCTGGCAGTGTTTGACTCTATTCTTGTATCCTACGAGGGTCTAGAAGAGTAGCTGGTCTGAATCCTATGTCGGTCCGATAGCTTAGTTGGTTAATTATCCTACGTGGGTCCTAGCTTAGATGGATCAGTGGCTACATTTGATCATCTCTATTATCTTACAAAGAAATATACCTATGTGAGATGAGTCTTGACTTTCAATAATTATCATCTATATGATTGACTTGCTTTCCTATGTGGATTGTGTTGTGCTTTCCTGTGTGGATTGGGTGGAATTATCCTGTGTGGACGTGATCGAACTTGGGCTCGGATGATGGAGCCAAACTGGAATTGATGACTTAGGTATATGTATGGGCATATACCTAAGTAGTGTTGGATGTTAAATCATGATTGTGTCTTTCCTTTTTGGATAATACTTTGTGGATTCTGTGAGACCTTCGGGGGTCTCAAGGTCCTTACTGAGTAGTGTATACTAACCCCTGCATGAGCTATGCCTGCACTACGTTGTGTTGGATGCGGATGACGGATAACGCTGATCGTGGTTGAGGCTTGTGGAGCAGGTCGGTACCTCGAGGTGGACCACTGGGCGGGAGGTACACGGAGTGGACGGCTGGACACGAGGAGCTGAGGAGGCTATCTGTACCCACCCTTCTAGTGGAACTTCCAGTAAACGGCTCGACGTTGCTGGTTTACATTCAGTTGATGTACTTTCTTTCCAGTTGTACTTTACATTTAGTTTGGGTTTGTATTCTGGCCCATTTACTTTCCGCACTTACTACTGTACCCAGTTTTACTTAGTGTTTACTTCTGTTGGCTTACTCAGTGGTGTTTTATTACATTATAAGGCAATGCCTTCCCCTTTTTTATCGGGATTTACGCCTTTGGTGCTTGTCGCTAGCGCCTGACCTATGGAAGGCGGGCTTGGGGTATTTACGGCACGGGTCCCGAGGACGGGTCATGACAAATTGGTATTAGAGGAGTTCGGTTCTACCGCAGAACTCAAGAATCTGATCTTTCTTCTATGTAATGCAATAGTGTTAAGGGTATTGAGTGTTTTTATAGGTCCGTGGAGTCTAGTGTTGGTGCGGCGGCCGACGTATCCGTACACCAGGACCCTGACTTCTGATTTCTGACTCAATGCACGAATACATTGATTGCATGTGTGTTTCCAAAGATTCCTTTGTGATTACTTTGTGTCTGCTCACCAGGTATACTGTTTGACCGTGGCACACCTGTTTCATTTCAGTATGGCCCCATAATGGCATCCAGCTAGGGTTCTGAGCTTTGTGCGAGACGAAAGCCCACCAAGCGATGAGGCCTAAGTGCAAGGCCCTCTTACAGCGGAGGCACCGGCAATACCTCTACCCACTGAGACACCGATGCCACCAGCCCCAGCCACTGAGAGTGCATGTCACCTTAGTGCACTGCATGAGATTCAACATTAGAGACCTCCCAGGTTCCATGGGGGGACGAACCCTCTGGCAGCCAGGAATTGGCTGGAGGTTGTAGTTCCAGTTTTCAGGCTAGTGGGGACACCAGCTGAACTCATGGTGATCCTTGTAGTGAGCCTCGTGCACGCAGCAGCAGGCAGATGGTGGAGCATGATTCTCTAGGTAAACGACGAGGCATCTCGTCTCTGGATGGACTTTTAAAGCCTCTTCCACTCAGAGTTCTTCCCATCCACCCTCCGTGTGGTGCGCATTCAGGAGATACTACAGCTGCGGCTGGGCACCATGACGGTCACCCAGTACTTGGCGAGATTTACTAATCTCTCGCGCTATTTGACGGATATGGTACGAGACCCATTCTTTCAGGCCTAGACCTTCAAGCAGGGACTGAGTCATGAGATCATGGCATTGATGATCTCCCTCAGCATTCTGACACTATCAGGAGTACTCGAGTGATCCCTTCTTGTAGAGAGATTTCTTGCTGAGCCTACACCAGCAGCGAGACCTTCTGTAGGGAAGCACGTAGCAGAGTCTTCTGCAGCTGGCATTAGACGGACTTCATAGGGGTCTAGGAGGACCAGACCATCAGGAAGATGACCTCAGGACACTGGCTCAGAGGTACGGGGCACCCGGCACAGAGCCAGCCTTCCAAGGACCAAACAGTGCTACGCATGCGGCGGGCAGGGCCACATGGCTCGTGACTACCCAACCCGCCGTGCAGAGGAGCAGTAGACAGTTGAGGGGCCACATAGGCAGAGGCAGAGGGTCAACCATGGCGGTCCTCAGAGAGCAGGCAGACGAGGCAGAGGAGCTGGCCGAGCAGTGGGTGGTGGGCGACGCTTTGAGGCTTTACCACCACCACCACCAGGAGGTCCACCCTGACCACCAGGAGCTGGCGGGCAGAGACAGGCTCAGCTTCAGGCAGCGGAGGCATACGACCACAACGCGCCATAGATGATTTGAGGTATTATATGTTTCTACTCCACCCATGCTGCAGTTCTTATAGACACAGGAGCGAGTAATTATTTCATTTCAGCTACCCTTGTTCGGATCTCAGAGATTCCGACGGAGTCGTTGGCTCGATCCTTAGGGCTAGAGACTCCTACGGGAGACGACTTTGACAATTACGCACTGGTGTAGGCAGTGTGAGATTACTCTAGGAGGTGAGATCTTCGGATCTGATGTTCTTATAGTGGAATTGAGGGCTTACAATGTCATCTTGGGCATAGATTGGTTATCTATAGTCCATGCATAGATTGATTGTATTAGGCGCAAGGTGCGATGTTTTCGCACCGATGGGAGAAGGTTCACCTTCACCAATGAGAACAGAGCCTTAGCAGCGCAGGATTGACTAAAACAGAGGATAGGGAAACCGATCACTCATCAGTTGGCTAGTCTAATACTAGGATCAGTTGATGTGTGGAGTCCGAGTTTTCCAGTAGTGGTGGATCAGTATGTGTACGGTTTCCCTGACAATGTTCCAGGACTACCTCCTCGCAAAGAGGTAGACTTTTATATTGACCTATACCCATGTATAGCCTCGATATCCATTCCATCACATCGAATGGCCCCCGTTGAGCTTCGAGAGCTAAGGGTACAGTTGGAGGACTTGCAGGGCAAGGGATTCATCCGACCCAGTGTTTCACCCTGGGCTTCCCTGATTTTTTTCGCCAAGAAGGCAGATGGGAGATTGCGACAGTGTGTCGACTATCGTCACCTGAAACAGGCGACTTTGAGGAACAAGTATCCACTACCGAGGATTGACGACCTCTTCGATCAGCTCAAGGGAGCATGGTGGTTCTCGAAGATAGACCTCAGATCAAGCTATCATCAGCTCAGAGTTCGGGATGAGGACGTGCAGAAGACAGCCTTCAGATGTCGGTATGGCCACTATGAGTTCTTGGTTATGCCATTCAACGTAACAACTTATCTAGAGGTGTTCATGGGTCTCAATAATATGATCATTCAGCCATACCTCGATCGATTTGTCTTGGTTTTCATCAAAGACATTTTGATATACTCGACCACTGAGGAGGAGCACGCCTACAACTTGCGGGTTGTACTAGAAACACTCAGAGAGCAACAAATTTATGGAAATCTATCGAAGTTTCAGTTATAGTTACATGAGGTCCACTTCATGGGACACGTCATCTCTGAGGTGTGAGTTGTAGTGTATCCTTCAATGATCGCGCCAGTGCTAGCTTGGGAGCCACCCAAGAGCGTGACAGAGGAGCGGAGTTTCTTGGGACTAGTTGAGTACTACCAGAGATTTGTTCTAGACTTTTCCAAAGTTTCAACACCAATTCCAGCTTTGACGAAGAAGGGGAAACCCTTCGTGTGTTCAGATAGATGTCATCAGAGCTTCCAGAAGCTGAGACAGAGGTTGACTAGCACACCTATCTTGAGGCAACCGGAGGAGGGAGTAGGGTACATAGTCTACGGCTATGCATCAGGGATCGAGCTCAGATGTGTCTTGATGCAGGAGTGAGAAATGCTCGTCTATGGATCATGACAGTTGAGGCAACATGAGAAGAACTATGCTACCCATGACCAGGTGTTAGTATCAGTGGTCTTCGCTATGAAGATGTGGAAACACTATCTGATGGGAGAGCACTTTACAGTCTATTCTGACCACCAGAGTCTCAGGTACATCTTCTCATAGAAGGACCTGAACCTGAGATAGTGGTGATGGCTCAAGTTACTCCAGGACTATGACTTTGAGATAGTCTATACTCCTGGAAAGGGGAACATAGTAGCCAATGCTCTCAGTAGGATGACGGGAATTCAGCTACTTGGAGAGGTGATGGAGCAGCTTGCCGCATTGAAGATATCCATTGTGGATAGAGATGGACAAGCCTTTCTTCAATCACTCATAGTCACTCCTCCACTACTCCAGCGGGTCAGAGAGGCACAGCGTGGGGACATTGACTGTGAGACACGGCATGCACATATATCCTCAGGACATGCATTTAATGGATTCTCTATGGGAGGAGAGCACGATGTCTTTTTCATAGGATGTACCATGGTACCAGCTGCTTTTCGGGAGGTGTTTCTAAGGGAGTTTCACACTTCCCCTTTAGCGGTGCATACAGGAGTGGCGAAGATGTACCAGGATCTCAAATGACGGCACTAGTGGCCGAGTATGAAGAAGGCTATAGTAGAGATAGTTTCTCAATGCCCCACCTACCAGCATGTAAAGGTGTAGAACCAGGTACCTGCAGGCTTGGTACAACCCTTGGAGGTCCCAGAGTGGAAGTGGGATGGGATATCTATGGATTTTGTGACTGGACATCCACATACTTCCAGTGGTCATGACTCTATTTGGGTGATTTTCGACCGACTCACCAAGTTGGCTCACATCTTACCCATCAGAGATCAGGGATAAGTAGAGATCATGGGACGTCTCTACGTTCAGTAGATTGTACGGCTTCATGGTGTTCCATCATATATCATCTCTGATCGCGATGCTCACTTTACTACCCGGCTTTGGAAGGGGATACATGAGGCATTAGGGACGCAGCTACGTCTGAGCACCACCTTTCACCCTCAGAAGGATGGTCAGATAGAGAGGACTATTCAGACTCTCGAGGATATGCTCTGTGCATGTGTCCTCAACCATGATCGCAGCTGGGAGGACCAACTGCCCTTGCTAGAGTTCGCGTACAACAGCAGCTACCACTCCAACATCGGGATGGCACTATACAAGGCATTGTCTGTCCGACCTTGCAGATCACCTCTGTGCTGGACAGACCCTGGGGAGTCAGCACTTGTGGGGCCGCAGATGGTCCAGGCCACGACAGAGAAGGTCCAGGTCATCCAAGAGCGGATTAGGACAGCTCATATATGGCAGAAGTCTTATGCTGACAGGAGGCGGAGACCATTAGAGTTCGAGGATGGCGACCACATCTTCTTACGGGTCTCACCTCGACGTGTGTTACGGAGATTTGGCCGAGGTGGCCAGTTGTCTCCACGCTTCATCGGATCTTTTCAGGTACTCAGTAGGATAGGCTAGGTGGGTTATCGCCTGGTTCTACCACCTTAGTTGCACCAGGTGCACGACGTCTTCCACATATCTCAGATGAGGAGATACGTGCACGACCCAGCACATATCATCGACCATGGGGAGCTGGACATTGATGATGGGGAGACTTTTGCAGAGGTCCCAGTGGAGATCGAGGATCGACAGGAGAAGGTCCTATGTGGGAAGTCGATTCCTTTAGTGCACATCAGGTTGTATCATGGGAACCTCCAAGAGAGCACTTGGGAGCTGGAGGCTCAGATGTGTGCCCAGTACCCACATTTGTTCCCCTAGATTATGATGTATCTTTACAGGGACGTAAATCCCTGAGGTGGGAGTTATTTATAAACCCATAAATTTCAATGGAAATTCTTTTGTTAATTTTCTTTGGGATTTTACGAGTATGCAGTTTTTGACGGCACCTGATTCAGAGTCCCGATGTACACGGAATAAATTTCCGAAGATTAGCTCGGGTACGTTCAGTGAACGATTGAGCGGGTTTTCCTAACTTTTGAAATCGTGCTCGGAATCGAAATCAGTGAGCACCAATGAAACTACAGTGCTGGTTTATGTATAGAAACACCTTTTCTGGAGTGGTATTTGATCGGGTGTGGTTATTTTAAAAAATTGGGTTAACTAATGAATAAAATAAAAGTTGTGCAACAATTTTTCTTTTGTGTTCTAAGTAGTTTAAACCTACTTATGGAAGTTGAGGTGGGACCGACTATATCCTAACACCTCTTAATAGGATATTAGTGAGGTGGGACCCACACGAGCCCCACCTATTCAACTTCCTCAAACCCCCATTATTTTGTAACACACCCGCACCCCCTTATTAAATGCAAAGTCAACTCTAACATTTATTGTACTGTTACGACTCTTCAATTAATTCAATTAATTTAATGAATTCTTTTGAATTTCAAATGGATAGTTGGCTTGTGTGTGTTAATTAAATAAGACAAAGTCTTATTTCACTAAGGGTTGTTTCGTAGTGTTGAGAGGGAGAGTTCCACGAAGAACTTCATCTTCCTCCTTGAAGAATGTGAAGAACGCACCAACACCAACGAAGAATGATAATTCCTCAGAGATCGACAATGTGACAACGTGTACAGTGATGCCGGTGACCTCTTCACCGTGACACCGTGTACCGCGACTTCGACGACGCTTACAAAGTCTCCTTCCGCGACGCTGTCTTCCATGACGTCTTATTACCGCGACGAACCTCGTTCGACGACTTCATCGAGGTATGGGTTAATTTTTTTGACCATGTTTACTTTTCCATTCATCTACTTTTATATTGGTCCACCTGTTATCGTAATAACGAGAGGAGGTCGGACCGCATGAATACGACCGACCCTCCTCCCCCTTTGATGTTGTACTTGTCGCGGCACGAGCAAAGGCAGTGCGGTGCAACGCACTGTGCAGAAGCAAGAGGAACAAGCGAAGATGCACAGTGTCGTTGCTCCATGCCGTTGAGGCCGAACGAAGCTGCGGCGTCGTCTCACCATGCCAGATAACCATGAAAAGACTGTGCCCGGAGTGGGGCTACAGCGGAGGGGCGCGGCGCCGACACGCCGCGCCGATTGGACAAGGCCGCAGCCTAAGGCCGCGGTGGTGCGGGGAGCGGCTGCCGGAACTGCCAGCCGCCGAATTAAGGAGGGACGGACCCGAGGGGGTCCGGCGGTGACACACCGCCCGGAAAAACCGGTCGGCCGGTTCCAATAATACCCAAGGTTCGTAACCCTCGACTGGCAAGGAGCGGCCCCCACGTGGGCCCCCTGTTTCTCAATTTGGGGGGCAGCACGCCCCCCCTTTCTGCGAAATCTCGGCCGAGCCAAGCTGTCTGGCTAGGCGGGTCGCGCCTGTGTAGACCAGGCCGGGCCGGGCCCGGACCCGGGTCGGGTCCGCCCGGTTCGGGCCGATCCAGGGGGTCTTGGGCCGGGTCGGTGCGGGCCCAAAACCCCATATATCCAGATAGTTCTGTTCAAACACCCGTATCATGGGCTACAGACTTCCGATCGACACACCGTCAGTTGAAATGTGATCCTTGGATTGAGGCGGTCATTTCGGTATAATACAATCAAGGGTTCAGAGAACTTTGGGTATGGCCGGGTTGGTTCGAACATGAAACCAACTGGACCCTCGGAGCGAAAACGCTTATAACTTGAGTTCTGGATGACCGTTTAACGTGCCATCGACTTTTTTGGATTCCTCTTAGTGAGACAGACCTTATGGCTTACTCCGATCGAGTTTTGGATGTCGTTGGAGTACAGTCGGGTTGGTTTTGACTTAAAACCCAACCGGGCCCCTGGAATGAAAAAACCAATAACTCTCAGACCGGGCGTCTGATTGATGTGCTGTCTGTCGGGTTGAGTTACCTTTGTCGAGACAGAACATTGGGATACATCAACTCTGGACTATATGTCAGTTGATGTTTCGACCCCTTGGCCCATGGAGCGGACCCTCCCTGAAATGAGCATACTGTGTGCGGGAACCCTAGAGCTGGCTGCGACTCCGACGACAATGATGACTGCACTGAAATCCTCCGTGGGTTCGGCAACGACGATGACTGCACTGAAATCCTCAGTGGGTTCGGCAGTGATGAAGACTACACTGTAATCCTTCATGGGTTCGGCCGCAATGAAGACCGTACTGAAATCCTCCTTGGGTTTGACGACGATGACTACTGTTCTTGTATCCTATGTGGGTCCCACAGTGTTTGACTCTGTTCATGTATCCTACGTGGGTCTGGTAGAGTAGCTAGTCTGTATCCTATGTGGGTCTGACAGCTTAGCTGGTTAAGTATCCTACGTGGGTCCCAGCTTAGATGAATCACTGGCTACAACTGATCATCACTATTATCTTACGACGAAGTATACCGGTGTGATCTGAGTCATGACTATCAATCATTATCTTCGATATGATTGACTTTCATTTCTATGTGGATTGTGTTGTGATTTCCTGTGTGGATTGGGTTGTACTATCCGGTGTGGACGTGATCGAACATGGGCTCGGATGTTGGAGCCGAACTGGAATTGATGACATAGGTATATGTATGGGCATATACCTAAGTGGTGTTTGATGTTACTACGTGATTGTATCTTTCCTTTTTGGATTTTCCTTTGTGGATTTTGGGAGACCTTCGGGGTTCTTGGGGTCCCTACTATGTAGCGTATACTAACCCCTGCATGGGCTATGCCCACACAACGTTGTGTTGGATGCAGAAGATAGACAGCGCTGATCGTGGTTGAGGCTTGTGGAGCAGGTCGGTACCTGGAGGTGGACCACTGGGTGGGATGTACACGGAGCGGACGGCTGAACCCGAGGAGATGAGGAGGATATCTATACCCACCTTTCAGGTGCGGCTTCCAGTGGATAGCTTGACGTTGCTGCTTTACTTTTAGTGGTTGTACATTCTTTCCAGTTGCACTTTACTTTCAGTTTGGGTTTGTATTCTGTCCCATTTACTTTCCGCACATACTACTGTACCCAGTTTTACATAGTGTTTACTTATGCTGTCTTACTCTATGTTGTTTGTTTACTTTATAAGGCAATGCATTTTCCTTTTTTATCGGGATTTACGCCTTTGGGGCTAGTCTCCAGCCCCTGGCCTGTGGAAGGCGGGCTTGGGGTAGTCACGACATGGGACCCAAGGATGGGTCGTGACACCAAATGTGGAGAATGTTTTGTGGTGCATAGTGTTTCTTTTAGGAAGGGTATAGATTATGTGTTGATTCATAATGACGAAGTCATTTCTTATGCTTCAAGGCAATTAGAAGATCATGAGCATAAATACCCAACACATGATCTGGAGTTAGCTGTGTTGATCTGTGCTTTTAAAATATAACGGCATTACCTCATTGGGGAGAAGTGTGAAAGATACACAGATCACAAGTATATATTCACGTAGAAAGAGTTGAAAATCCACCAACAATGATGGTTAGATCAAATCAAAGACTATGACTGCTCAATCTATTACCACCCAGGGAAGGAGAACAAGGTGGAAGATGCACCAGGTATAAAGGGACCAGTGATTATATCATTAATGTGAACTGGAAAGGATCCAATCTTCTTAGATTTTATGAATACAAACATGGGAATCATAATGAAGGGAAAATCATCAATAATTTCACAAATGATTGCTCAATCATTTCTTTTGGATATATTAAAGGATGCTCAAAAGGCTGATGTGGGAATCCAAAAGAATGTGGAAACTATTAGAAAAGGAATATCCTCAGAGTTCAATGTCAATGATGAAGGAATTGTGAGATTTGGGACAAGAATACGTGTTCTATAAAAACCAATGATAAAGAATGATCTTTTGGATGATTCAAATAGTTCGAATTTATCCATTAATCCAAGAAAAAAAGATGTATCATCATCTCTGAGAGCATTATTGATGGGATAATATGAAGAATTAAATTGTTGAGTATACATCCAAGTTCCTAGTTTTTCATCAAGTGAAGGGTGAGAGGTAGAAGTATAAGGGGATGATAATACCATTACCCATACCAGTGTGGTAATGGGAGAACATCACCATGGACATTGTCATCAAAAATCTAAATACATCCAAAGGAAACAATGCAATCTAGGTTGTTATGTATCATCTAACAAAGACTGCACATTTCATTGTAATTTGAGAGGATTTATCATTGGATAAACTAGCATGGATATACATAAAAAAGTGGTAAGGCATAATGGAGTACCACTTTCTATTATATCCATTTGAAATACATGATTCACATCTATGTTTTGGAAGATTAATAAACATGCTCTGCATACTGAGCTGAACAACAATATGACATATCAACCTCAAACTGTGGGCCAATAAGAGCAGACTATCCAAACACATGAGGAAATGTTGGGATCATGATCAATGGAATTACAAGGAGGATGATATAAACATCTTCCCCTTTTTGAGTTCCCTTAAAATAACAGTTTCCACTCAAGAATCCTAATGGATCCTTATGAAGCCATGTATTGGAAGAGGTGCGGAACACTAAATTTTGGGATAATGTTGAGTATAGAAACTCGTTGTTCTAGAAATGGTTGAAGAAATTATTGAGAAGGTTAAGGCCATCCAGCATCACATTAATGTTTCTAAGAGTCGTCTAAAGAGATTTTCATAATTGTCGACAAGATCTATAGTTTAATGTCGAAGACATAGTATTCCTCCGCATATCACTGTGGAAGAGTGTTATGGGATTTTGGAAGAAGGGAAAGCTTATTCCAAGGTACATCATTCCTTTTGAGATCCTGGATCGCATTGGAGGAGTGGACTATCGACTAACACTCCCATCAAACCTATCTCATATACATGATGTATTCCATGTATCACTTTTTAATAATTTCATACATGACACATCACATGTACTTAATCCAGAGGTGGTACCATTGGAGAATGACCTCACATATGAAGAGATTCTAGTGAAGATCATAGATTTTAGGGAACAAGTTCTATGAAATATGTTAATTCGCCTCCTCAAGGTATTGTGAAAAAACCACATGTTTGAATTTGTAACATGGTAATTGGAGGAAGTGATGAAGCAGAGTTACCAGTATCTATTTTAGTGTGGGAAAATAAATTTCGAGGGAAAATTTTCTTAAGGGGGAATTATTGTAACAACCCAAACTTTCACGAATGAAAATTAGCATTAATATAATTAAATGTACTATTTTGTAATTTCTTTTGTAAAATATGCACATATATGGTAATGAATTTAAAAATAATATTAATAATTTTTACCATTGATAATATAGCCACTGAATAGTAACAACATTATTTGTAAAAATATAGGGTTTTAACAAATCCAATTTACTCAGACATAGGAAGCAATGACCTCATACAGTAGAATTGATGTGTTTGAAGCCCATTTGTTAGAGATCAGAAAATGTGTGGTGTCATTTGGCTTCTCTATTTACCAAGACCAATCCGAGCATTGACACATTACATTCTAAAGGAAGCGCATATGGGAGAATTGGAAGTTGATAGAGATTATCACTTGAGCGATGTTATCCGAGCCGCTACAAGAGTCTATTTCCATCGAACACCTGACTCTTAGGTTTTATGTATGTGTAATAATGGGTTATGTAACCAAACCCTATGATTATTAATATAGGCATAATATTTTTATATAATAAATAATATACATTAATATTATTATTTTTACCTTGTAAATAGTTTTTAAAACACAAATAATATTTGTAGTTAATATTAAATTTGGAAATATATCTGGACGAATAAAGGTATTTTTTAAATAAATAATATTTTATAAAAATATTATTACTAAATTAATTTTTATTTAATATAAATTATCGTATAATTTTTATGAATACAATTGTAATATTTATTAATGTTTGAATGCTGTTTTTGACAAAACCCATGAATTGTTGATAAATATCAGTTTTAATTTTAAAAGTAAAAATTCAAATATATAGAAAGTTATTTATATAAAATTAATACTATTTTTTGAATTAGGACGTCAAAATTATCCAACGGTGAATTATTCATAATTTTCTGAGAGAGACTAATTTTTGGGTAAAAATTAAATACTATTTAAATAAATAATGTGTTTTATGACAACCTAATGTCCCATTAGTGAAGTAATAAAATTAAATAAATGGTTTTTTCGGCCAATATATGTTTTGACAAAAAAATAATGTGATTTACAGTTTGATCGATTTATTTTACAAAGCATTAGTGGACTCATCAAGCCTTATAAAACATTTTAACATTATAAAATGATTTCCATGAGAGTGTGACCCACGTCCACCTAATCAAGAAAAATATATTAAGAAGTTATTCCTTTGGCCTTATAAAATATTTTTTCCACTACCCTTTAGAAAAAAGCATGGGAAAAATGGGATTGTTTCTGGTTTTGTTTAGTTTAATTTGTACTGTCCACAACCAAAATAATAATGAATTCCCTCTTCCTTCCAATATAAACCCACCCATGCTCCCACATCCTCTTCGCTGAAATCCATTGGGTATAGACCAAAATCTTCCCCAGTCTCTCTATAATCATCCCAATGCTTCCCAAGCTCCCAATAATCATCATTCAAGCCCCTTCCAAGCAATTGGGATTACACTTCCATGTATGGGATTTCATCATTTCTCATTTTTGTCCATATATCATTATGTTTTAATACCCATTTAATATAAATAAATAATGTTGATGTATGATTTTCCACCTCCCCCATACTTATATATTTATGTTTTACTGATGAGAGACCCCTTTCTTTCTCATTAATGCCTCCCATGTACACTCGTTACCATGATTAAATTCTAGTGAGGAATTTATCTCTTCTCATTAACATTAAAAAATTATTATAGATTATAAATATAAATTCAATTAAATTTTGTTGGGTTATTATGTTCCATGACCCACATACTATCCATTTAAGATATTAAAGATGATATACCCCATTCTCTCTCAGAAACCCCTTTAACTATTTCTATTTTACACCGTTATACTACCAATGTAATACCCAAATTCATATGCCAAAATCATCTTATAAGTGAATATCATACCCATTTCTCTCTCAGGGGTATTCACCTTTATGCACATGTAACTGTTGATTGATGAATTACATTTATTAATTTTGTGTCTATTATTCATGGAATAAATTATAATGTTTAATGATTAATTGATATATGATCTATGTTGCACACTTGTGCATGAAATTATATGTTTAAGAAGGGTGAGCCTTGATAGTGCTTCAATGCATTGGGTAAAGAGTAGTATCATGATAAATCCAGTGATATGAGGGTTTACTCATGCTAATTAAAGTGCAATGAGGGTGTACTCATGATCCATGTAATATGATCCTTGAGTCTTTCTAAAATCATTTTTATTGTTGTTTCCACATTTCCATGTTATTGTAATCATTCTATATCATGCCTTTTGTTTGTGTTTATATTGTGCTCCATTTATATTCTTATTGCCTAAAATGTATTATATTCTTCATGTTATTATGATTTTAATACCTTAATGGTATTTATTTCTCACCCTTTTCTTATGTACTTCCTCAGGTTATCCGATTAAATTTTACATATGAAGGAATTTTTTGGTCATGTAAACGATGTTTTCAATAAAGATGTTGTGTTTTCAGTTCTAAGTTGTTATGTAATTTTTTTAATCCCTAATGACACTAGACCTCATGATATTATATCATGTATTAAGTGAATATTTTATGTAATAAATTATGTATTTGAGGTAAATAAAGGGAAGGGTTTTTATAATTATACATCCCACCATTTCCCAAAGGTATCATAATAAGTCCTCATCCCAATGCAGTTAAGATGTCCCATTCAGCTATTATCACTTTATTCTCCATTTCTATGTAATCCATAAAATAGAGTTTGAAATCATTGAGAGATCCATATACCATAATCTTAATTTATATATGCATTCATTAAAGGCCCTTATAGACAAACTTTATGAAGAAAAGTTCACTAAATTCACTAATTTTTAGGTATAATTGATTTTCAAGTGATTTTCCTAATACAGGTTGAAGAATTCTATTGTTCTTTGATTCTTGAACGTGTAAGGGAATACATTTTTTGTATATAAATTTTTAAATCTCCTTCCAACTAGGGCCTTTAACAAATTTATCTTGAACCACTAAATCCAACCACTTGAGTCCAAGATCCTCTAGTATATACATCACATGCTTGACTCTTAGCTCTACGGGTCTACTGATGAAATTTTAGATACAAATCATCAGGTTCTGCTACAACTCTTCCCTTTTTAGTTCTGAATCAATCTAGATGATTGGTGGATTCCGATTCTATAACTGGATTGGATGATTTACTTATCCTGTATCATCCCTCTAGTTATCATTGTCCACATCTTGAAAGACATAGATGATACAATGTACTAGTAATTGGATCAATAGTTTCTTAGGTGTAACCACATTATCCAAAACATCTTATAGATAGATTAAATGATGGTAACTAGGTTCAATTTTCTATATGAAAAAGAAATTCCACATGTATCACTCTCTAGCAACTTAATTATTATCATTTCAAATTCTACCACTATAATTATCACATCATTTGTTTCAAAAAATCAACCCTTTTCCACATAAAACATTTTTTGAAAGCATTGAACATTCATTCGAAAGAAAAATAAATTTAAAATTTCTATAATCAAGTTCATTTTTTAGATAATTCCTTCAAAAATAATCTGAACATTTTTAAAAAAGTAACAGTTTTAACCAAATAATATATCATTTCTCAAAAAGAAATATAAAATCATAGTGGTAAGTCATTCCTCTAATGCATGTCATGATCATCTGATTGGCTAAACCCATGACACTGAGATTCTAAAATCTTATACGTGTCCCCAAAATACTTTCTTACCTATCTCCCTAGTTATTGAACGTTCATAATAATAAGGTTAAATATTTCATTTTGTACCCTACAACTCATTTCCATAAATTCCTACTCCACTATTTTATCACAATCTATGGAATTGACCAAAATGAATTCAACTCTGAAACAAGAAAAATAATTAATACATTTTTCAAAAAGAAAAGAACAAGTTTATACTATTTATCTAAAAAATGAATTTGGATAAAATTAAACACATACTATTTGTAATGCCCCCCTCATTCTCATTGGCATAAGAAGGTTGTGAGTAGTTACTAGGCCTTATGATACATCCCCAAGATGCCAAACACAATAAATTAATGATGAAAGGTTTCAATACATGTGAGGGATGAATTACCTTTTAAGAATAAAACAAATAATCCTAAAAACCAATCCAATAAACTACTATATGACGCAAGATAAAAATAATACCAAATAGAAAAATTCATTTTTATCAATACCAACCAAAGGTTAATACAATAGGACAAAAAATAAATACAATCTAAACACCAGTAGATAACTAATAAAACTCCAGGACTACCGGATGGCCCCATGCATCACAGGATCCATGATCCATCTTAACCAAATATCCCATGAATCAAGATGTAATGCTAAATGGGTGCGATACTTTAGCATTTCCCATGTCTGGAACGATGACATATGTATAAGTATACATATTCCAATGTAGTGGTGAGTAATAATATTTAGTAGGTTTTACCCAATTTATTCCCTTCTCTATCCACTAGTATAAAAAATATGGAAACAATTTTATTAAACAATTTATATGAAACAATTCCCCGTAATTATCCATAAAAAAATACAATAAAATTCTAAAAATAGTTTTAACAATATATATATATTTCTAAAATAGATTCTATGTAAATATAAATAATTCCCATGTCACCAAAGATTCCATACAAATGATTTTTTTCATTAAAACAACAAACCAATTCCTTGAATCCATTTTTCAATATACTTTTTTACATGACCATTCCATTCCACCAATCTATACATCCAACAATTCAATTAACATATAAATCCTTATATTCACAAGGTGCGAGTCATCCTTTTATTAATAAATCACCCAGTGAACTATTTTTATGGGGTGATCCCTAACCCTTTTCCATCTGAATAATGATAGGGGAGATTCCATACCATTATCTCCCTTGAATTCACACGAACACACACAACCATTATGCCAATAAACAATGGAAAAAACAACAATTTTACCCATTTAGAGAAAAAATTATATTAATAAAATATTTGAAACATATAATTCAAATAAACCATAAAAAATTTATTTCAATAAAATCATAAAATTTATTGGAGAAAATATGATTAATCCTTACGAAATTATAGAAAATTCCCCAATTAAATTCAACATTTTATAACCACGAACCAGATATCATTTGTAAGAACACCCAATTCAAATGTTTTAAAAAAACCCTCACTCAATAGGGTTTTTATAAATACTTACACTAAAAATTAATAACAAATTCCACAAAAAATAATAAATTTTAAATCAAAAAAATCATTTCTACAAAGAGGAGTTTAGAGTGAATCCACCTACCATGAGAGTCTCAGAGAAAACAATAAATGGACAATGAACAACAACGAAATGGGTAAATTCCTCAACAATCCACATTATAAACCTTTTGATATAAAAAAGACCAAATAAAAACATTTCCTAATTCAAAATGTTAGATCTACGAATATAAGATGATTATCTAAGAAACCCAAAAGTGTGGCGAAGTTCATCTATGAAAAATTACAAGAACGATGAAGAATGAACACATACTGCAACAATCAGGCATTATCGCACCAATGGATGGCTCTGGAACACTTCAAAAATGCATTATAGAGGTTCTCCAACCCTTTTGAGACCAAAATCCGAAGATAAGACCTCATATGATTGAAAATGAGACACATAAAATAAAAAATTTGTTATACCAATTTTTTTAATCTAACTTTGATCCTATGCACGATTTAGTCACACGGTTACATAAACAGTTTGTTATCCCTGTGTTAGATACATCCTTATTAATGACCCTCACACATTCACGTAAAAAGGTCTCCATAAACTGACATTACCTATACCCAATCCATATCCTCATAAGATTAAATCCATTTCGAAAATGCAAGATTTCTTTTATAATGTTGTATGGTTTGGACAAACCATGTGTAGTCTATCTTCCTTCTCTATATCCCCAAAATCAGATTTAATTTTCTCCAAAATCTTCCAAACATCCCCCATATAATTTATATACATAATATCATAAATAAATGGTTTATTACTAGAATCCATGGGTGCTAAAATATATAAAATTTCTATGTAGCTCAATTTATTTCTTTTTTCATCTATATTCATGACATGGATTGATTTTTCATTATTCATTTGATAAGGAAATGATTTATCCCCATTTTTATTTTCTCAAGTTATATCCTTTGACGAAATATATAAATATATATAGGATGTCATTTTATCTTTTTCATTGATATGCTACAATGATCCTTTCAAATCAATCCATCCACCTCCATGTTTTCTTTCCTTATGAGGGAATTTATTATTAAATCCTATTTTTTAATATCTTCGAACCGACTTTTCTAGTGAAAATATTACAAATTTCGAGTGAAAACATACTTCTAAGATTTATGGTTAATATATATATCACACCATTCTAAAGAAAATTATTCCTTTATATGTTTAATGAAAAAATTTCCACATATAACACCAAATAATATATTTGGTAATTTTGTTCAAGAACCATTAATTGATGTGAGGAATATACCAAGACCATATAATTTTCATCAAAAGTATTCCCATTCCCTTCATTGATTCATCGCTATATATTAAAAACCCATATCCACAATTTATTATTGTAAACATAGGTGAACTGGCTAATATTCTATTTAGTTCATTGAAATTTTCGTCTTATTTTCCTTTCTAGAGGAACTTGGATCCCTTATGAGTTCACATTGTTAGTGGATTGGAAAAACAAGAGAGGTTTTCCACAATGTACCGATAATATCCAACTATACCATGAAAAATATGGATCTATTTCAACATTATTGTTCTATACGAATCCTCTATGGCCAATAATATTAATTTATACATACGTATATACTCTCATTAGATTTTATGAGGTGAAAACTAAAACTTTTTGTTACCAAAATTCAATGTTTTTGAATTTATCATAGAAATTATCTTCTCCCAAGTTCTTTAGTAAAAATATTCATGTGAACATAATTCTCCTACATTATCATTGAATATATAATAATAAATTCTTTAAATACTTCTACATATTTTTCAAGTGAATATCTAATGATTTTATTCATTAAACTCGAAATGATACTATGGTTATTAGTAATACTAAATAGAACTATTATATACTCATAGTGTCTGTACCTTCATCCAAATGGTTTCTTGGTTATATCCACCTCTTAATCATAAATATATGATATCAATAGTAAAGATAAATCTTAGAAATGTACTATGATCAACACGTTTGATCAAACAATTCATCAATAGAGGGAGATTATTATATGTTCATGATAGTAACATGGTTATGTTCTCAATATTCAATATTGGGGTTCGACGATCCATAACTATGTTTTAAAAAATAACAGGTTCATGCAATGGTGAAACACATGTACTAATAAAACTCTTATTAAGATTATCCTATAGTTTCTTCTTTAATAATTATAAAAAATTGAGGTTGTTATATATGGTGTCATGGAAATTGGTGGGGAACCAGGTATGAGTTCTTTTAAGAACACATCTTCATGATTTAGTGGCAGAATATGAATCCTTTATTTGGAATACATCTACAATATCATAGCTTATTGGAATATCATTGATGTTTTAATTCTACCCAACCATCTATGATAAATACCATTTTTTTAATATAAATAAATCCCTATTAAATTTATGTGATTTCCATTAAATGTTATGATTTATCATCACACTGATAGATGATCATAGGTTGGAATTGAACATAATGAGTGAATTACATTATTTATAAATTGATGCATGTATAATGAAGTGAAATATAGTGAATACATAAAATAATATAAATTTCATCTAAAGTGATAATTACCATATTTTTATAAAGAATATTATGAAAACATCAATCTGAGAATTTTTCTAAACATGATATGATATCGTATTAAAATTATGGGGTTTTAGAAAAAATTTAACATATAATTGGTTGGGATAACATTTCATACCTGTAGAAAATTATTATGATATAAAATTATTAGTATATCCATAGTTAAATAAGACATTATGAGTTAATATGTTGATGGAAGGACAACATTTCACCTCATATTTATCATACCCCTAATAAACAATAGTGATCAAATGAAATTTCACATTGTTTCTATGTATAGGAGGCTACTTATGTCAATCATAATAAATAGCCCTTAAATATGGGAACTGGTTAGAATAATGTCAATTCATCTTACACATGATATATATGAGTATTGGTGGTTCATTCTGTGGAGAAGTTTCATGTTCACAATATTAGCTATGTTTTTCGTACCACATCGATATTTGATTAAATTATGGCCATCATTCCCACAATTAATATATATCCAAGGGAAATAATGTCAATATCTACAACATTTTGTTTCCATATTTTTTTTCAAATTGGAAAAGTCACCCTTTTATCTACATGGGTTTTATGATTTCTATTTAATTCTATCATAAAAAACTTATCCAAACTTTGAAATTGATTTATAAAACCAACCTCTATTTCCAAATCGATATCACATAAAAAAACTCTTAAAAAATATGGATCTTCTTGGTAACTCACATTAGAGACATGTTTATAAGCCACTGAATAATTAGTTAACCTTAAATTTTTTTAGATGATAATAAGAGAATATTAAATTGTAGAAATTTTAAAATATTATTTATAGGTACAAAATAGTTCATCATCAACTTTCATTGGCTGAAGTAACTCCTTTTACATTTCATAAAAAATCATAAATGGATATTATTTATTAAAAAATAATATTCTTAACTCAGTTATATCCACGATGATAATTTCATCTCAGCAAAAAAAATTCGATAAGATCAACTATTGTTCCGCTTCACCATTCAAATGATACATATTCAAAACAAAAGTATGTTATTCAAACAATTATATAATATAAAATATATTTTTAGTGGTATATATTTATTTCTCTCTAACTTTTTCATCAGATGACCAACCAAAAGAAGATCGACAATGCATCATGATGCTCTTAATAGAATATTTTTTTCTCTATTTCTCTTTTAGAAGTCTAGCATTATTCGTATCTCAAAAAATTTATCTAATATTTGAAAAGATATTATTCAATAAAGGTAACATAAAACATGTTTTTTCCGGAGGAAAAATAATTTCTTTTTCTTTTCTTTTGAGCATTAACATACTTCAATTAGGTTCTTCCCATCGACTAAAACCATGTATCACAATTTTTGATATAATTTTGATAATATAAAAACAAAATATTGGAAAAACATATAAATTGTACATTTATGATAACCTATGTTTAAAATAGTTAATCCATAAACAATTAAATTATGTCATCATTATACATTGATTTTAAATTAATTATCAAGAGTATATCTGTCAGGAGTGTAAAAAAATATTCAAGAAAGGTATTTTTTGTGTACTAAGTAATGCACATCTAAATCAAGGTACACATTTTTTTAGAGTTATTAAAACTATGTACAACTGTCATTTAACTATTTCTAATTGTAGTATCCTAGAGGGATGCATTTCTAGGAAAAAACTAATTTTTTCACCCTAACATGTGACATTCATCTACATATTGGATTTTCATAAGGGATCAAACTATTGTTTTCTTATCCTAGTTTCCAAAAGATATCTAAAACTATTCACTGATTTCAAAAATAAGACCCAAAAATTTCATAAAAAATAATAATTACTTTTATATGAATATCCAAAACATTATATAAAATCACAACGGTGTATAATTAATATTTTCTCTCCATGGAAACTATTTAATAAAAGATTACATTGAGAAATATCTTAAATAACACCAAAAAATATCATACCACATAGTACTCATCTTATTCATATACTTCTTAACACCCTTCCTTATAACCTAGGGAATTGAAACAAAATAAGGGGAAATTTTTAATTATAAATAAGGGTGGTACGGTGAGACATAAACAACCACTTAATCATGATTTCAATAAAATTGTATGAAAATAGAATATTAACATTCGCAAACCATAACCTATACATAAATGATCATAATAACGATAAATTTCATTAATAATATAATTTTATAAGCCATTAATTATAAAAGAATCATAGTACATAAGACATAAGAGCATAAAATAGGCCTATGAAATAGAATTTTAGACTTCAAATAATTATAGAAAATCACTTCCATAGTAGTGAAGGGTAATTTTCAACGATATAAATGTGAAATTAGTTCAATACACAACACCTCAAAGAAGTCATGGATCACTCCCATGGAACTGAAATTAGAAAAAGTTCATCAATGAACTCTGTTGACTCCCCATTAAAGGAATTTATTTCTAATGAGATATAAATCATTTTATAATAAATGGGAGAGAGATATAAGTCCCACTAATAAAAAATAAAAAATAAACCTTTATGTGCTGCAATATCTCAAAGATTTCATTATATTATGAACCTTAAAAGGAAATTAGTTTCATAAAAATTTCCTTTTATCATAAACTTGGGAATAGATATTTGTTTTGAAAACATTTGATCATATAATTACCTATTGAATAGAAATAGTTCTGGATAAACATTTCATCTTTTCATCATTTCATAACCCAAATAAAAATTAATATGTTCTATATTTTGACCATAATAACAAACCATTCAATGAAATAATATGAATTAATAATATAAATAATATCCCCAGTGATGAATATTTAATATAAATGGATATCATATTAGATGAAAAATTATTTTGAAAGATCACAAAGAACACTTCACGAGGAAAACATATATCTAATTTTCAAATTTAGATTTTCAGAGTTCAAATTCATAAAATATTTTAAAAAAAATATCATTGAAAGTAACAATGGATTAATATAGTGGAATAAAAAAATTAATCATTTGTAATGATAGTAGGAAATCACTTTCATGTCACATATACTATATCTACTAATCCTGGCTTTCTACCAAGCTAAGTGTCAAATTCTTAACTCTCCACGTCCTAAAAACCCTACGTGTCGAATTACCAGGCCTCCAGGCCATTGAAGCCCGCCTTAGAATTTCATTCCTCTCCCTCTCCAAGCATCTCACGCTTGGGTTTCATCTCCTCTCATTTTACGAAATCAGCAAACACTCACGTTTCGGTGCACCGCGACCTCCAACCCTCGCTCACCTTTATCCTCATCGCAACCTTCACTCCCCACAAACCCCGAGCTGTGAGTCTCCACGCTGCTGAAGACCGCAACCTTCACTCCCCTCATCGCAACCTTCACTCCCCTCATCGCAACATATATCTTTCTGTTTCCTTGCTTCTCAAAAACCTGCAACGTCTCTGTTTTAGAAGAAGACTGCTTCTTGTACATGACATAGTTTTCAATATTCTTCATGAAGATACTATTGGAATCTAAATAGGATTATCTGAAAATAATTGGTGTCGACGTCTCTCAATCAGAACAGGTGGTGCTCTCCATCAGTTAATGACTTGGCTTGGTAACCAATTTCTGAGCTCCCTCTACGTCTTCTACTACACATTTTCAATGGGTTTCATCTTGATTCTATGTTTTGGTTTGGATGTCATCATCAAAAATAAGGTTTTCTAACATCTTTACTTCTCCTTTGTTTAAAATCGAATCCATCGAGAGATAATTCATTTCTATTGATTTATGTTTATCTCTATCCCAAACAGATTCACATATCTACATGTATCGAGTCATATTTTTCATTTCCTACTTCGTGTGGCTAACATGTTCTTTTAGGATTTTTATAATGCAATGTGAAACAAAACCAAATCACTGAATTTGATCAAGTTATGCCAAACTATGCTTTTCATCTCGAACAAGTTCAATTCCATACCTCTACAGTAGTTGGTCATCCTTTTAATAGGTTCTATTTGGGTAATTTTTCATGTTTTAGTTAATTTTCCCTCCTTTATATCATGAATACGTTTCCACTTCCTGATTTTATGAAACATATATCATATTTGTTGTATGGAAGGGTATACAACAACTCAATTGATTATATGGAGAGAGGGATTATGTTTCAAGTGAAAATTATGAAGCTGTACCAAAACTACTACCATGGTAGATTGATGAACTTAGATTTCGTTATGGAGGTGATGTTTTTTCTTTTGAGATTAATTCTATTTAATGCACCATCCAATGTCCCTTTGTATAATAAAAGAAAATATTTTATGTCGATGATCACTATAAAAATTAAATCACTTCTGAATATGTGTTTTTCATTTGACAAGTTTTTTTGTATTTTTATTAGCTTATCTATGAATTTTCATTATACCATTGGGAGGTAGGGCTCTTTCCATGGATCATGTGACAATTACATATTCTTTTCATCCCAATGGTGGACCATTTTCATAATGATTTCCTTCATTTGTTATGTGCAGGGATAAATCTGACATGCCCTTCCTAAACTGATAGTTTACAATCCTATTTTTACGATCAAAACAAGGCAAGTGGCCCAAATTATGCAATTTGAATTGATCGTTCATTATTATTTGAATTTTTTTTGACATATGATTGTAGATAAATATCAATATCATGGCTAATGGATGGTGAAATGGTAGCAAAATTCAAGGTGGCCTATGACAAATCATTTGGTCTGGACATTTTATGCTACACATGTATTTTAGTGGAACAATGATGTAAATTTATGTTTCTTCTCAAACTGTCAAATAATCTCTTTGTAGATTAAGTTAATCCTGAAGAGAAGTGTTTTAAGGAGAAAATTAACTGCCATATTGTGCTCATGAAATGTTCCAATTTGAAAATTTGTTTTTCTTAATCCAAGACTTGAATACCGAAAAAACAGAGTACTCACTATGTACTAAAAATTGGATTCCCTCGGGTCATGTGCATGATATACGGTACCCCCGATCCCATTATTTCTATTCCAGTGAATTTGATTTGGATGAGAAATGAGTTTCATGTTGACAAGTTTCCCTTAGTATTTTCTTTAATGTGACTGCATATTAACACCTTTAATGGTGTCTATACTGTGATAACTTTTACAAAAAAAATTGGATACAACCCTCTGCTCTGGACTAGAACCTGGACTGGCTGGTACATTATTAATCTAGTAGGTTCTTGATACAGTTCCACCTCTGGATCGGTCTCCTATGGCTATGGATCCTCCAGCTTCAAGTTCTCCACCTCATAATTCTTATGTTGTATCTTCCTACATTGGCTCCTTCTCCCACTGTCTACACTAAAAAACCACCTTGGGATAGCGATTTCAATTTCCTCTAGCTATGGTAAACACTAAATATGTAATGTTGGTACCCTTAACCCTACAACCAGTATAGGAATTTCTTCACCCACAACCTACTATGAAATCTAAATTTTTTGTCTATTTAATTCAGTTTTATTCATTTATGAGAAATATAGAAAACCTGAGGTTTTTATCTTTTCTGATGCATGTACATTGAGGTTTTTTTGCCGGACCTTCCAAACAAATCCTTGATAACTGGAAAGAATTAAAGCACAAAAAGTGTCTATTGATTGGATATCATTTTCTACATATAGTCTGATATAAAATTGGTTTACTATGTGATAATATTTTTACTGATTTGGTGTTCTTTCAATTCTCAGATGTTTATAATAGAGCTACTAAATCATGTGACATTATACGGAGCTAGAACATATGAAGGTAGGCATAGAATGAGATCCTCGTGATATTCCTCTAACATTCACTGCCTAAAATGATTAACGAACTTCAATTCATTTTCTTCCTCTCAATTATTGACCTCTTTATTTCATGTTGTTGAATGTGCATGTCAACATGTAAACATTTTGGAATGGAAGAAGCTTCAAGGAGAGGAATCCAGTGTTGGGCAGGGGGCTGCATAGGTGCGTCATTCGCTGACTGCTTCATTTATAATGATGATAAATCTTCAAGCTATGTGTTTCAGTTTTTTAATGTAAGTCAAAACTATGAAAATTGATTTCTTTAATTATGAGTCAGTATTAAATGAAACATTCACTGAATATGTTTTAAATGAAGTAGTCAGTGAATATGTGTCTACCAGATGTTTCAGTTTTTTGGTATGGGGTAGCTTTTTGGATTAAAAGCAATAACGATTGTTTTTTGTTGCACATAGTATGAAACAATAGAGTATACAATTGTTTAATTCAAACTATTTTGTTTGATTGTTTTTTAGTTTGGAATATTTACTTTATATGACCTATACACATTCCAGTTTAATGAGCATTTATTAGTTTATATGTACATGCAACATAAACAATTATGCAGTGTATAAGTTAAGATACAGGAATCACTTTTTAGAGAATGTATAAGTTAAGATACATGAACCACTTCATAATGCATCAAACATATTCCAGCATATAGGGATAATTAGAATTGAAATTTTGTATTAATTATTTTTAAATTCTTACATATTCTTTTCTGATGCATGTTCATTGAGGTTTTTTGTAGGACCTTACAAACTAGTTCTTGCTAACTTGCAAGAATTAAAGAACATTTTTTTATTGAATGGATATAGTTTCCTACCTATAGTATGATATAAAATTGGTTCACTATGTGATATTATTTTGATTGATTTGATGTTATTTCAGTTCTCAGATGTTTGTAATAGAGCTTCTGAAGCATGTGACTATATACGGAGCTAGAACATATGAATGTAGGCAAAGAATGAGATCCTTGTGATATTCCTCTAACTTTCACTACCATAAATGATTAGCAAACATCAATGAATCATTCACTGAATATGTTTTAAATGATGTAGTTAGTGAATATGTGTCAACCAAATTTTTCAGTTGTTTTAATGTATGGGTCTGTTTTTTGGAATAAAAGCAATAACTATTGTTTTTTGTTACACATAGTGAGAAACATTCGAGTATACCATTATTTTATTCAAAATGTTTTTCTTGATAGTTTTTTAGTTTGGAATATGTATTTTATATGAACGTTACACATTCCAATTTATTGAGCATTTATTTCAATAGTTTATATGTACATGCAACATAAAATATTATGCAGTGTATAAGTTATGATACATGAATCACCACTCTCTATAGAACCAATCCCTACACCTCCCATTATGGAGTTCCACTTCCTTCTCCTACAGTTTTCTGTTACTATCATCTACCATTGCTCACAGTTCCTTCCCCTAGACATAGGTTTCACACCTTTACTGTGAGCCCCCTCTACCTCCACAATAATCGTCAGTCTGCAGTCGATGTTTAGGCTGACAAACCCAAAGATCATGCCGCGTCCAAGATACAGTTCTGATTTGAAGAATACGATTTATATCTAAAATAGGTACCATCATTGATGATGCTATTCTGTTGATGTAAATCTAGATCACGCTCTGATCGAAGAAAGATGGGAACAGTTGTCATTGTAATTGACAATCTGAAGGGTCGATGCCACCCATACCTAATGAACAGTGATTTGTAGCCAGGAGCCAAAGAAAACCAATATTTGACTTTATCCAGGAGGGCTTAAGTAGAACCAGAATCACAAGAGGCTGTGATTCTAAGCTCACCAATGCTGAAAAGTTTTAATATCAGTCTATATAAAATTGAAATCAATTTTCATTGTGTTCTATATTGATGTTGTTTGTTGCAGGGTCAAATGAGAAAGATGATGAGGATTCGAAATTCCCCACTTACATCATCCAGAGTGTGGAAAAACTGGAAGATCATACGGTGATCTCGAAGAAATTTTTTTGAGCTTGCAGATGAAAATTGATGGTTGATCACTTTCCATTGACATTATTGGGTTAGTATTCCTGTAGTCGTACCTTGCGTGTTCTAACTATGAATTTTTTCTGAGCTATCTCTTTTCTATCAAACATTGATTCTTCCCCCAGAATTTTTACTTTTGAAAAAAAATTTAATCTAATGTGAACTTCATCTTTTTTCGTCCACCATTTTATGATAAAATATATTCATAACTAATGCAACTTTTTAGATTATATTTTCCATTGTTGTTTTTTGGAAGCAGTTCATTAGTTTTATCATTATTTTCAAATCTGTTAATTGATTATGTTCATTGAGTTGGAATATAACAAATGGTTATACTACTCATTGACTAAGTTTAACAACTCTATTTCATAATATTTTCCTCGAGTTACTTAGTCTTTCTATAACCATTATTCATTCATTATGTCTTTGATAGAGAGGGTTTCTCAATATATTACTATTGATCATGAAAACATCTATAACTAATATACCAACATTCATCTATGAACTGTTTTTTCCAGGTACATGGCCACAACAACTCCAATTTAGAACTGTTTTATTCATTTTACAAATGTTATATATAAACATGATAGTAGTGCATGTTTATCAGTGAAGCCTAAATAACCAAGGTATTCACTATGGTTTATATTTTTGTGGTAGTTATTCTAATCATGATAGTTGTTTCTTATAGTTCATTTATTCAGAATTTCACTATTTCCTATACTTATATTATTCATGTTTATGAGTTACTAGATTGTTCATTTTGAATTACTTCTCTTATTCATTACAACACTGGAAGTATAGCTATCGAAAATAATAATGATTTATTTTATATGGTGTATTTTTTAAGGTAGTTCTTTTATTCATGACAATATATCTTGCCATTTCAAAGAAACTATGATATTGTGAAAATCTATTCTCCCCCTAAAGATTATATATTCAGGAAATTAGATATGAAATGCATATATTGGATGGAAATAAAGATATTGAACAAGGTATTCTCTAAATTCATCCATAATCCTTACAAATTAATAACATGATTCAATGATTCTTAAATCTTGTCATCTTTATGATTACAGTTGTTTATTATTAGTAATACGGATGATTTTTTCTTTTTAGAAAAATGTTTCAAATCATTAATATATTATAAAAGGAAAGGAAACATTAATTAAAATAATCCATATTGTATTCCAATATCAAACTTTGGTATGTTTGTTGATTTATATTATTCACTATTTTTTTCTCTTCCTTTGTGATTTTGGAAGTTAAGGGAATAAAACACTAACTTTATTATAAATGATTTCTTTTGGTCACTCATGAACAGGTTCTTCCATCAGTGCCTAATTTAATAATGTGTTCTCTAAATTATATCATGATCCTCACAATCAGAAGTGATTCATTTTTTGTTGTCTATTGTGTTGCGAAATACAGGAAGATGGTAAACAGTTTTCAAAAACCTACTACAACCTAGCTGGAAATTGGAAGTGGGTGACCATGTATGGATACCATTTCAAATTAGTATGATATAGTTAGAGGCATGTCTATATTAGATGAGCTATAGATTCTGATTCACTCTTATGAACTGAATTTAAGAGTTCACTTAACATTTTATCATTTCTTATTAGATATGTCAAATACATTATGTTTTATAATAGCTACATGGTGAAAATGAGGGTTCTATTATCATATATACATAATTATAAGTCATGTTCTGCTGTATCTTTTCACATCATGTTATTTCCTTTTTCATTCCTTTTCATTTATATTTTCGGATACATGTTTATTTTTTGACTTTTTTCTATTTTTTTCAATTATTTCATTCACTAAAGCTGTAAATGTAACATATTTTTTTAACTATTTCCCATTATTATCTACTCAAACTATTAACACATTTTTATAAAATAGGTTTGAATTATAGCCCCGTGCATACGAACGAGCGAGGTACTAGTATGTTTAAATAAGGATTCATTAAACAGTTTTCATAAATTTCAAAAGTGATGTGTTGATAAAATTATAAGAAGATTCTTTTTAACCTGTGTTTTATAACACAAATCATAAGAAAAAAACGTTAAAAAAATTTAATATTAAATAAATATTATAATGTTTTGTTAAAAAAAACATTGACACATAAGAAAATGAATTTTTGACAGAATCGATAAATAAATTCATATTTTTCAAAAACATATATATTGGTATCATGAGTACATAAATATTGGAAAATGTATTAAATTAAATTTTTTCTATAAACAAATATATCATAATAAAATTATTTGTTTTTAGAGGAAAATAATTTAATTTACTAATTGTAAACATTATAATTTATTGTCCCCATAAATTATGAGATTTTAATATATATATATATACCTAACATTTTTTTGTACAATTAGAATCACTATCCCCTTGGAAGAGATATTGCACAATTTATTTATAAATACCAAAATTTGATCATCACATACGTAATGAAATTCATTCAAATGTAGTAAATTAAACCCAAAAAGTAACCAGTGGGGAACATGGCATGTGTGACACAAATATAATAAAGGAGATGAAAATCCATTACCTTTAATTCACCTTTCCTCAAAAGATATATTATATAATATATAAAAAATATTAGTTTAGTAAATATATATAAAATAGTCCAAAGCATAAATATAATATCACATATGTTCTCTTTATAGTGTTTCATCGCAGTTTTTCTAATAATAACACTATAAAATCAATCATTTCTTGGTGTTACTTATTTTGTTTTCCATGAATGTTCTATTGGTACCTTAAGATAATTATTATTTGTAATAATCACATAATATTAGGAAAGAGATAATTTTTATAAGAATAATATATATATATATATATATATTCATTATTAACATATTTAGATTCGTCTGCAGAATGAAATACAACATTCGACGAGGTCGTCTGCCTTACGTACGCATGAACGTTGTATTAATTTTTTCATTTGTTATAACATAATTAAAGTAAATATATATATATACTTTTTTTAAAATTATTATATATCACTTATTTTCATAAAATTAAACCTCCTTATCTTCTGTGTAAGAATAACCCATATCACTTCGTGACACAATAGTCTTACTTACACACATGGGACATTAGCATGACACCCATATAATGAAATGAAAATGTTATATGTTATATTATATATCCAAATGTATAATTCTATTTTAATTAACTTATCTATATATTATACATCATCATTACTAATTATGAGAGTTATTGAAGAAAAACGTGTTACATCATTTTTTGACGTGGTAGTCCGATGTACTCACGAGCAATATTAGGATTTTGAATTTTAGGGACGAGGAAAAGGATAAAATTATTTTCATTATCAAAGGAAAATATAATTTTATGTATTATAATGATTTTAATTTATTATCATTGTTAATTAATAATTTAAGGTGGTGAAAAAAATGATTATGTTTGTTTAAGAACATTACCTCTTCTTTGGTGATCCTCATTGGGTTTATAAACAAATCCCTAAATGGGGGTTTCCAAATGGAGCCATGGTATTTATAAGCTGTTATTGGATGTGAATATGTTTTTTCATAAGTTAATGTATAAAAACAATGTTCTTGAACTATTGATGGGATTAGTGGAGGGGTTCTCTAATAAAGAAAGAAAAGAACCCACTATGAAACTATATTGAAATTTCCTGAAAGAATCAAAAATGAGAAACCCATCCCCGATACAAAAACATAAAATTGATTTTATATTATTAATTTATTAACTATATTATCAAAATATGACTGTAAATTAATATATAGACATGTTTTAGGGGTAATTATAACATTATAATTATTTTTTAACACCCCTGGTAAACCCATTTCATCTTTCAGTCTGGAAAATAATTTTAAAAGATTTCCATATTAATTATTGTAAAAAATAATGTTTAAGATATTATTTATTATTAATTTTTATTATTTAAAATATACAATACAATTTTCTAAGTAAAATTTATTGAAGTAGAAAATTTTAATTTAAAATTAATCTTTCATAAGTGATGAAAAAGAAGTTTTCTAAAGGGAAAATTTTCAAAAGTATAAAATAATTTAATAAGAAAATTGAATTTAAAAATGATTCCGAATAAATAAATTATATGAATACATATATTATTTTAGTACGGATATTTTAAAACCACCATGATAAATTTTGGATTTTTTTTAAAAGCATTAACATAAATGCAATTATACAAGAAAACAAGTACTATAATCTATTATCCAAAAAATTATAACATGTTAGAAATTTATAAAAAACTAAAAAAAATTAATTTTGAAATACTGATTTTAAATATTAATTAAATTTTATCAAATTAATTTCCAAAAAGTGATGAAAATTTATTTTCAAATATGTTCGTAAAATGTGATGAATAAATATTATTACATTATTTTAGAAAACACTACCCATATTTTGAATAAAATATTATTATTTTTTCTAATTAATTTATAAAATAATCAATTAACTAAATGAGTAATATTTTTTCATAATTAGATTAATCATATTAATACATGGAATTACAATGTACATGTGATAATAAATATTATTATTTTAAAATAATATTTCATGGGACGATAAAACATGGTGTTATGTGTACCATATGTTTTAAAATAAGTTTAATTTACTCGAAACACGTAATTAATAAAAACATAATGTATTATATTAACCCTATTTTTCAAGACAAGATAAAGAAGGATCACAAGTGGGATTCTTATAACAAAATATTTTATTACATGTTTTATCCTGAGATTTTTTTTTGCAGTGATGAACTAACAGTTTTCGACACATGAATAGAGGAAGAATAGAATTTTTGTTTAATGCAAATGTTTTATAGTATTGGTTATCCTAGTACCTAAGATTTTCTCTAATCATCATCTCATGGGGTGAAGGATTGACTTCTGTATAAGGGATTTCATATGGGTGATTTTAATTTCCTTAATTATTCCCTCCTTTTTGGAAGTTGTTGATAAAGTAGCTATGAAAGAGGTAGATATAATTAATAGAATATGGAATAGTGGGAAAATAGTTTTTGGTGTTTTAATAGACAATGAATCTATTATAGAAAAATTGATGAATATTTACACCATATATTATTCGATTCATGTTTATGAAGATTCATTAGGATGGAAATTTGTTTCTGTATCATTGAAGATTACCTTGACATAGCAATCACAATTGTACAAAGTACCTTATGAATTATCCTCATTAGGTAATTATAGTAACCATTGGTGTTTTTTATTGCAGTATGTTCTAAATTATTAAGGCTAGATCTACACTTATTAATGGTTTTTATATTCATTCTTATGTTTTGAAGGGTGGTAGGTCTTACCCAAAGTCATAGGGGATATTCAGGTAGCTATCAGAGTTCATGGCGGGGCCGAGACTAGATTCCATCATGCAGGGATGTATACCCCAAAGTATTCTAAATCAGTTTCATAAACGTCTAGACTTGAAATGTTAAACTCATCTACTTTGGTTATATATATTTTTGATATAACTTCCAAGAATTATTTTATGTCATCATAGTTAGGATATAATTTGGGACATTTTTTCAGGATTATTCCATTATTTCTAGATCCATTCACACCATTTGGAATTATGTATGTATAATGATTCATGTTTTAATCATGTCAAATGGAAATATCCAACTTTGAGTTGTTGTTGGATTTCAGATTTCTTTATGATTATATATTTTACCCAATTATTGTCATTTATTGGATGTTCATTGTTAAATCGTAGATTGATAATTATCATCGTCATATTTAATACATATATACTGATTGGGTCTCTCTTGTCACTAGGTTGAGTTGTATTATAGGACTGCTGTGGTGAGGTGAGTTTTACCCAACATCAATCAACTTCATTCATGTGGATGACAATTTTTATGTATTTTATAATTTATTTCAGGAGCAGTCCACTTGTTGTAATGGTGTGTGTGTAACCTAAAGAAATTAAATATTATTTATCTGGGTTACCATCACAAATATATGTATTGTTCAGCAATGACCTACACAATTATATAATGTCTATATTTATTCCATAGTATCCCATGGATATTAATTAATTAATGAAGCATCTTTTTCATCATTTATAGCTTGAGGTTTAGGGAATAATTCACCCAATCATTTCACCTTGTTCACTACTATTAATATTTTGGATGGAGGATGAGGGGATCATTAAGCATTAGGTTAATTATTGAATGTTTAATGGGGTGAATATTTTTAATAACTACCCATTTCTATGAATTTATTATCTTATAGATCAACTCATATGGAATCATTGGTTTTAAAATAATATTTTCTAGTGTGGGTACCATCGGTTGTGAATTTATGAAACGTATATAAATATGAAAAATATTTAGTGTCTGAAATGGGAATTTTACATTCGGGTTATGCCATTAGGTATCAAAAGTTATCCTAAATTATTAATTCCTTTGATGAACTAGATCATTAATTAGTTAATAGATTATTTTAATATTTTATTTTGGGATGATATTTTTGCAGATTTGTGGTCATTATAGGACCACCAATATTATATAGATATCACCCCAAAATGTTTGTATAATATCTATTATATAATAATATTTACCATTATGGATTTTTTATCAATGAGGATATTAATATAGATAAATGTTACCAATAATATAATTATATATGTATGTTAGGAAAATATTTAAGTGGTTATTTTTTGGGAGTATCCCATTAATGCATTTTAAATCATTAATATCATGGGAATTCCTAGATACTACATTTGGAATATTTAATACTTTCCAAGATAGCATCTATGATTATAGATTTAAAGAATATGCATATAATTATTAGGTGGGGTGAAAATTTTTTTAGGTATTATGTGGAACTAAATGTGAGTTCTAAATCAGATATAGTTTTTATTCTATTTTATCTAGGCTTGGGATATGATGTTTTTTCAATTATTTTGGTACATAAAATGTTTTGTCCTTTATGATAGGAAGGTAGGTTTTAACCTATGGATCATTCATTCCACTCCTAATTTAATAAAAATACCTTACCCATGATATTGATATTGAAGAGGTTACTCTGGCACTGGATACATGGTTTCACCATCACTATTTGGAGTGGATTATTGTATATTATGATACCAAGATCCTAAAGTATATTTTTACATAGTGTGATTTTTACATATAGTATAAAAATGAGTATGATTGTTTCCATTATTTTTATTCTGATATTTCATATAAAACTTTATACTAAAATATATATTATAACAACTTTAATGTGATATTACCAACTCATGTCATAAAGGTGTATGTACATGACCCATCTCTAATGAGTGTGTTTTTTCTTTATGAGTTTAGGAGTATAAGAGTTTGGTAATATGTTTTCCATAGCCTCGGTGATGTATGGCTCATCATTCGATGAATGGGTTGATCTCGATAATTTTTATACCCAAATTTCTAGTCAATTAATAAAATCGTAAAGGTATGGGATTCCGTTTCTGACGGATCCAGGTGTTCTATTGAATCTTTTTTGTAGAAATATTTTTTATTTATCAATAGAAGTAATTAATGAATAGTCAAAACAATTCTTATTATTCATGAAACCCTTGGAAAAAAATATATATCATAATTTGAAAAATTGTTATTGGTCGGCATGAATGAGACTGTAAATATCAAATTTCATGTTAGTATGCCTGACATGATTATGGATTAATGAATAACACTAGAGGCATGATGGTTTCCATAATAATTTTTCCATTCCAATGTAGGTGTGAGAGGAATGTTCAATACCCATCATCATGGGTGGACATAAGACTTCTAGTAGTAAGGATTTGTTTTGGGCGATCATTGATCAGTAAAGGCTATTGGATCATTTAATCTAACTTATGGAGATGATTATTGTGGAACATCTCAGGGAATTTAATGACTGAGATGTTTCCATACATCATGTGTTTTCCCCATTGATAGTATAATATAGGGACCCAAGTATCAAATCTGGGGTTTTATGGTTTTTAGTAGGTGATAGGTTCCCAGTTGGATATAAGGGAGACATATCGTCTAATGATGGGTTTATTGTCAATGTGGGTTCTCTAGAACTAGTGGTTACTCACTAGAATCACATTCTTTATATTGGTACTTTGTGGAAAAAGAATCTTCCCCTTGTTGAATGTATCTAGTAAAATGTTTATCAATATTTTTTTACGATGGAAACATTTACTAAATTGATTGGCAGGACAAGATGGTCTCCCATGTTCTAGGAATAGTTGGGAGAGAGGTCCTTAGTATGAATGTGGCATGATTCGTTGATGATGAAAATGGTGCATTTTTATCTAGAAGAGGGTGTTAAGGAAAAATAATAAAAAATATCTGATATTGTCCATCAACATTGGATTCATGGGTTTGATGATGGTGATCATTAATTCTTCTAGTTTCACCTTATCTGTGACTTAATCAGGTGGGCGGGAAAGGTATTTTTTCATTGAGGTTCATGAGACCCTATTATATTGTAGAGAATATTGGAATGGATGGATTTTTATCATATTTAACTCTCACTTGATATATATTTAATAATTAATTCATATATCCCATATTAAGAAGATTCAATTAGATCCTTCCAACATGTTTCAATGTGATGATGTTTACCTTGAAAAAAACACTATAGTGGTTGTGCAACCAGTTGCAATTAAAAATACCCAGTAATAGGTAATATTTGGTAAAATGACTCATTTAACCTAAGAATCAAGGTTTTGAGGATGGGATAGATGTGATACATGGGAGTTGTTAGAGATTCCGAGTAATAATTTAACTTACATTCATGAATGTCTAGAATCATGATGGATTTCTGGGGACAAATTGTATTCTATTGGGTCTTATTGGCTATGGCATGTAAAAGTGGGCTATGGTGTGATACCCTAGATAAAGTATTTTTTTCCCACTTCTATATTTTGAATTGATTTTACAGGGTGTATATTATATGGAATACATAATTATATTTGGTGATCCCTGGGATGTGTATAATCATGTAAACATTTATGTCGGGTTGGTTACACTATAGACTGGGGGCTATAGCGTAGTTCCTTGGATTGATGATTTTTGTGACTTGGATATATTTGGAATTGTTGATATATGGAGAATAAGATAATATATATCCCATAATCTCATGTGAAACTTACATTTCAGAGGGATATAATATATAATAAAGGTAGAAGTGATTTAATTGGATGGTTCTTCATATTTAGACACCAATACTGCATAATGGGGGGGGGGGGTAGCGGCATAACCATTGTCTCATCATTAGTAGGGATGACGTTAAGGAATTATTTTTGTGGCATGGTGCCATTCAATTTAATGAAGATTTGTGTGCATCGCGTGCTCAGGTTTTTGGATTCTATATTGATGGTGGTGAATATGGACCATTAATGGGACTCTATAATGAGATCTAGAGGCTCTATGGTGTTGTCCTAAAGGCTCCACTATGTTGTTATATATTTTAGTCTTGGTAAAAAAACCTAGACAATCTTCTAAATGAGTAATTCTCCCACTTATCTCTCTAAATTCATTTCCTCCGAGACATATTTTTTATTTCCATAATTCCCTTTATTCAATTAGGATCAGCACGATGCTATGGGAGATCAATCCTTGGAATGCCATCTTCGTTCATTATATAGGTTCTTTTACACAATAGTTTCTAATTCATGGATTTCTAATGCACATACACAAAACCATCTTGTTTGACATTTAATGTTAATGTATCTAATTTTAATACGGATCATGTATGAGAAAATCAATTATTTTAATGGAGATTAAATGTTAATGGTTTTAGACGAACCAGATATGGATGAAATGGAATTCATAAGGTTTCGGTTCAACAAAATACTTTCATGAAGGAAGAGATGGTATTAATAGTTTTTTTTAAACTTGATCATGTTTTTCAAATTAATTTACATGAATTTCATATTTTGTAAACTATGGTGCATCGAGACATTCAGATTTCAATTTAATGTGTATAATCGGAAAATAGATTTTTGTATCACCGTAGTGGAACAATTATTGTAAATACATTTCATCACATTAGTGTGTGTAATTCCACTAGATGATTTGTAACACTTTAGAGTGTGTAATGTAACTAAATGTATGGATTAACTTTATTAATATTTTAAGACTCCCTTTATATCTTGTGAGTTTGACAATATGGTTTCCCTTAAATGGGTTGTATTGTTTCTTTTTCATTTATGATTAGTTTTGATTATTTGATTTCATTTAATGAGTAATTATTCACTTATTTATGAAGTGGTATCCATGGATTGTTTCTCACCCAGTTACATGATTTCTTATAACATGTAATATTCATGGATTTGGGGAATATCTACTACTTTTTTAACAATCACTGAATGTTATGAAAAAATTTTATACACATGAAATTATTTATTAATTAGTTTTATTTCAATAAAGAACACACATTTTCATTTTCATTAGATTTTTATACCATATATTTTGAAATTATAATAATATTTTAACATGCACATCACATTTTCCTTAGGTAATATGTTCTTTTCATTTTTATTTTCTCATGTAAATATAGGGGAATATAATATTTCTCCTAAATATATTGAGTTTAATTGTCTTTATATATAAGGATATATATTGGTTATGGATGGTTAAATGGATCTATGTTCTGGGTATTGTCCAGTTTATTTATTTTTTATTCCTTTCTCATTTATTTTATAGTATTTTGTATATATACAAATCTGCTAAATTATATTTTATTTTTTATTTGTTTTCCAGTATACATGAGTCATTTTTGTTTGATTTTATTTACATGATAATGCGGTGTACCTTCTTTACAGACATGAATAATTTCAATAGGTTGGTTCATTACAAACCAAAACCAAATATCCTTAAAATAATTTGTTTGGAATGAAACATATAGAAATAATACCTTTACTTGTATTTATACAACAACATATTATTCCATCAAGTTAATATATTATTTTTACAATAAAATTTTATTTTTAAGTTATATGTATTTAGAAAACATTTTTTACATTATTATCATTTACCCCCATGCAACTATTATCCTTAAGACATCAAAATTATCTAAATATTGGAAAAATAGACATAAAATTCCCAATAATAACAATTGGATTACTGATCCTCTAAATAGTGATTATAATTCCTCTATAGAATATTATTTTTATGGACTATAACTTCCATAAAAAGTTCTTAGAGATTTCAAACTTTACTAATCAGTTTTGTTTAATTAGTTCATCTAGTTGCATATTTTAGATAAAATTATATTTTAGGTCAATGTGTCATTCTTTGAGTGAACACCTATTTCATTTCAAAAAACATTATTATAATCATCATAGATAAAAAAAACATTCCAAACATTTTTGATGTCCTATAATAAAAATTAATACTATATAAAATTTTTCCATATCTCATTGATGGAAACATGTTTTACTATTACCATAGATAATAATTTAATGGATTAATGAATGCCCCGAAACATATGATTATTCCTTATATTGTTATCATATTTTGATATCATATGAGTCACACATCTGTAATATTTTAGGATTTGTTATTTTATTATATTTTGAGATGTTTATTAGATATTATGGTAAAAATTGATGGTTTTTTAAAATACAATCATTGTTAATGGTTTATGTGAACATTTGTTTCTCACTAAGATGTATGTTTATAAGCTGTTCAATTGGGATTTTTCATTCCTTGATCATTATTTTTTAGAAATAATATTACTTCCAATGTATATTATGTGAGTATCTGGTTTTTTATGGGGTCTCAAAAATATTAAGGTTTATTTCGATGTGAAATCTATTAGCCTTATATTTTAATGAATAGAGGCCACACACAGTGTTAACATGGTTTTACTGACCATGGGGCCTAACCAAGGGCCCATATATGAACATATAAAAATAAATCAATTACCTATTATCCCATGGATTTTATTTATCTACAATCTATATATATTCAAAAATATGTATGAAATAATTTCCCCCAAAAGTCTATATTTTTTCATTCCTTTGATTCATGATGATTTCTCGTTGTCCATGATGGATCACATAAATTTATATTTGGTTTTTGTTATCGTTTCCAATTTTTTGTAAATCATTATGAGATGTCATCTTACACTATCTATTTAATACCTAATAGTGATGTTTATTGTAGATATAATGGGTCACAATGCGGTTATTTTTCTTTACTTATGGATCTTTCCTCATTATGACTTGAAAATATTTTGTGCAATCCACATTGTTGATATAAACTAGTTTCCCTATATTATTTTGGTAAGTGTATCTTTAAAATAGTTTTCATAAATTAATTAATAGTTTTTATTTTAAATTCAAATTTTATTTATGTGTATGGATTATTTATTATCATTTTTTATTTTAATAATCAAATGTTTTAAGGTATTTTTCTATACAGACTATTTTTTCACACTAGGTGTTTGATGAAATGTCTAAATGGTGGATTTTTATATAAAAAGGGGTTTCAATAATATAATTAAATATTTATTTAAATGAAGTATATTTATATTTTTATATCATATTTTTCAGGTCCTTGTTGGCTATGATATCACAATGGGATGTTTGGGTATATAAATAAATTAATGCATGCCATATTACTATGTGTAATACCAAATGAGGATTGATGTCGTGAACCATATCTTTTGGCCACTAATACTGACACAAAATCTATACCATGAAAATTCCTGAAGGGGGTTCCCTATCCCCATGGTCTGGAAAAAGTTCTCGAGTATCATTAAATTATGTTTGTGAATGATATACCCGTGTATGAAATCATAAAACCTTAAAAACAATCCATAATATAAATCTGATATTTTCAGCCAAAAAAGTCTTATGAAAAAACCAAAATTGAATGAATGGATTATAATATAGTACAAGAGTTAAAAATACAAATAAAAAAGAAAAAATACAACCCCAAGGACTCCACATGATAAGGGTGTGGTCACCCCTGAGCTATCTCCACAACACTGCACTAGTTGAGGGGTCTTATAACCCAAACCGCCTTCACCCAAGGCTTTACCATTTCTTGAGTCAAACATAAATAAGTATAAATACACCCAAGTGTTTTAAGTAGGGTTTTAACCTATTAACAATAGGATAACACAAAATTATTCCAATGTTCATACAATATAAGGGGAAAAATCATGCAGTTTTAATATGCAATGGCAAGCGATTTTAGATTCCAGGAAAATAATTTATCAATTGAAAACAAATTTCAAGATAAAAAATTCAGAATGTTAAAACATTTAAATAGAATTTTTTGAAATTGTATTTTACTTCCAAAAACAACCTATTAAAGTGTAAAATACTATAAATCCAATGAGCAAAAAAATTAGGAACACCCCTAGGCACTAGATTGTTTCGGGCCGTATTTACCACGTATCTCGGTGTAAAGAACCCATAGAAAAATCTATTCTCATGAATTATATAGTAGTATGGATCATGCCCATTACCAAGTGGTTCCCAATCATCATAAACATAGTTTACTTACACATGTCTTTATCCAAATTCTATGTTAAACAGTGACGACACCCATATAGTTCACTAGTTTTACTAGAAAAAATATGCCCCACCTAGGTACTCGGGATTCCCCCTTTTTGCTCAAAAAATTTTATCATGATACATAAAACCATTTTATCATATGAAACACCACTACCAATCATAAAAAAACCCTATATTATCAATACAAATTTTAAACCACATTAAACACACAACAAAACACTTTTATTTTTAGTGAAACAATTTCTCAAATCTCGCGTTGTTTTGCACACAAAACTCCTTGAAAACCTAACGTTGTACACTATGTCCACACATGTAAGTTACCAAAACAGAATAGGCAACCACATAAATGTCAATGAAACCAAAAAATCAATTTTATGGAAGCCCCTTGTGAACCATGAAAGGATAACTTTGTAAAACATCAATATTCACAAAAACATAGAACACAACGTTCACATGTTCGAGAAACACCATTAACACCTATTTTTGTAGCAATAAACAATGGGGATAAACATTCAAAACATTATTTGAATCCCTATTACATTTCAATAAAATCAAGTAGGTATATTTTGGGAAGCCCCAAATAAACTAATAAAATATTTACATGAAAAAACCTGATCATTCAAATGAAATTGGCATTTACAATTCATTTTCAATACAAACACAAATAAAAATAATTTTCTCAGAAATAATAAAATGAGATAAACCTTTAAATATGATAAATACCCAATTATAAGACAAAAAAATTTCATAAACATGGAATCAGCTACCAAAGTAATGAAATCCCTTGAATCCTTTGTGTGAAAACTCAAAAACACCACTACTACACATCATGGAAGGTATAACAGAACTAAAACCAGAATTTCAAACCATTAAACACAATATAGAACCCAAATTTCAAAACCTAACTTTACGTCCATTAGGAAATTCAAGAATAAGGGAAGAAACCCTTTTTAAATGGGAGAAATAATGATGTAAATCCACATACTTGAGGGATCTTGAAGAAATCACCAAAAATACACTAGTATCTGAATTTTAAAACAACCAAAAACTCAGGTGAGGTTTGAACAAGGATGAGGAGGTCTTGTAGAAACTGGAATGGGGGATAAAGATTGTGAAATTGATTAGTTATGACTGAAATAAGTAACATCTTAAAATCTAGATGATCTGATAAACCCTATGAAGTTTTTCCAAAATTTATGATGTATATGAAGTAAAAAGAGGTTGGAAATGTATTGGGTGATTGCCTATGGATTTTAGCTTATAGTGGGAGGTTGAATCATCGACAACGTGAAAATTTTGAATATAATATTAAAAAAAAAATTATTTTTAAAACTGGAAATGGGCTTCCGGGAAGGCCTGATTCTTTAAAAAACCCAAATCTACCATGATTGTGGATTCATAAATGGTAAAACTTAATATGGCGGTGTTAATAGTTAAGGATAGGGTATGTAGTAATTGTAATAGATGAATAATGTAGAAAAATTAAGGATTTATAAAGGAACCAAAATTTATTTTTAATTTTGGAATTGGGCTCATAGTTTGGCCCAAATCATGAAGACTCACCCATTCCTCAAAAAATTTATGAGAAACCCCAAAACAAAGAAATAATGGAAATTAAATTAAATATACCTTTAATATATGTCATGTATGTGAAATTTCTCCCCACCTTGAAATACTTTCCACCCCAAAAATGATAACCTGAAGCTTGATAAAAAATTATAACTCTTCCCAAACTCTTGAATTCTATTCCAATGTCTCATATGTATCACTACCATGATGAAAATGAACCTAGAAAAATTGAATAGGATTTCCTCAAAGAACCTTCTCTTGAAATTCCACTTTTTTCACCGGACGCTCAAAAACTGACATGTCAGTCCCTATCGCCAGTTCATCCCAACTCAACACATAGGATAGATCTGGATTTTATTTTTTTAAATGGGAGACATAGAAGACATCATGGTTAGATGTCAGGTAAGAAGGTAATTCCAACATGCATGCCACCATTCCAATATGCTCTGTAATCTCAAAAAAGCCTTCATATCGCAATGTTAGCTTCCCTTGATTTCCCTATCGATGTTGGGCTAGACGTGGGGCCACTCTCAAGAATACCCTATTACCCATAGAAGATTCTTGGTATCGGCACCTCTAGTAAGAATATGATTTATGATGAATCTGAGTGGTGAATAAGTGATGCATGATCAACATGGCATTCGTAAAGGAATCTGGCATCGTGCTCGGCCCCAACAGTGTAGTCTCACTACCTCATCCCAACACAGGGGGGGAGACAAGGCCAACTATGGAGTACCTCAAAATGAGCCCTTAAAATTGAGGATTGGTAACTATTATTATAATCAAACTCAACCAACCCAAAATGGCTATCCCAATAATCATTAATGTTTATAACACATGAATAGAGCATGCCCTCCAAAGAATGATTTGTTTGCTCTGTCTGACCATTTTTTTGGGGATGGTATGTTGTACCCATCTTAATCTGAGACCAAAATGCCTTCTGAAAGCCTTCCAAGAAACATAGAAGTGAAGCGAGGGTCTCAGTCTGAGAAAAATTTTAATGGCACACCATGGAGTCTTACCAACTATTTAAGATACAAACGGCTAACTCATCAAATTTAGTTGTACCTCTGATCGGAATGAAGTGGGCTGATTTGGGCAGATGATTAATCACCACCAAAATGGAATTGTTACCCTGAGGTATATGAAGAAATCCCACAATGATGTCCTTGGAAACATCTTCCCACTTACATGTAGGAATTGGTAATGCTTGGAGAAAACTGTAGGGCCAATGATGCTATGCATTCACATGCTAGCTTGTGTGGCATCTCGACACAATGTCCGCTATGTCTCGTCACATTTTTAGCCACCAGAACTATCGTCAAACATCGAAATACATCTTGGTGTCACCTAGATGGACAACCCATTGAGACTATTAGATGTCCTCCATCACTACATTCCACAGAGACGATGGCACTACTGAGCATCCCTTAAAGCACAAGATGCCTTCAAGAGACAATGAGCACTCAGTGGATGTCTCACCACCAGGAAGAAAATACCTTAACCAATGCAAAATATCATCACTAGGCTGTTCATTGTGAATCAACTCCATGAGAGAAGGTGTTAACTGAACGCTCACAAAAAAATGCACATCCAGTGTTCTCCCTGGTCTCCACAAGCATCTAAGCAAAGGGTCCAATTAAAGTTAACTCATCACTATACATCCTCAAAGCCTACACTGGAACTCTTCGGATCAAGGCATCGACCACCACATTACCCAATCCTAGAGTGTACAAAATGTCAACATTGAAACCATTCATGTACTCAATCCATTGACGCTACCTCATATTGAGGTCCTTCTATGAGAAGATATAGGCTAATATTTTCTTATAAGAGTTGGAAATAAACTTCTACCCAAAGAGATAGATATGCCAAGACAAGAAAGAGTTCATCAAAACATCAAACTACAAGCCATGGGTTGGGTAATTATTTTCATGTGGTCTGAGTTGGCAAGAGTCGTACGCCACCGCGTGATCATCCTACATAAGCACGCACCCAAGACCCATATATGAAGGGACGCAATAGACCACATACCCTTTCTCGACCTCAGGAAGAATCATCACATGGGGCGGTAGTCAATTTCCACATCAACTCCTTGAATTATTCCTGACATTCTAGGGCCCATTCAAACGTCAACGCATTCCAGGTGAGCGCAATCATCAGTGAACCAAACAAAGATAAATCTCAGACGAACCGCCTATAATAACTAGCTAGGCCAAAGAAAACTCTTGATCTCAAACACATTCTTCGGCTGATCTCATGAAATGACTGTACTGATCCTCTCGAGGTCCATTGAAACCCCCTGCTCTGTGGTCACATTCCACAAAAACCTCACCTCCCTGATCCATAAAGTGAACTTTAACAATATTTCATAGAGGCGGTGATCCCGCCAAGTTACCAAAAGTATCCCTAAGTGATGATTGTGTTCATCATCAGAGCCATAGTATAAAAAAATGTCATCCAGGAACACCACAATGATGAAATCGATATAAGGATGAAACAACCAATTCACGAGTGCCATAAAGACCACTTTAGAATTTGTCAATCCGAAGGGCATGGCCAAATACTCAAAGTGGTTGTACCTACTTTGGAAGGCTATTTTCGGAATGACTGACTCTATGACCATGAGTTGATGGTATCCGTAGCACATGTATATTTTTGAAAACAACTTTGACCCCTTCAACTGATCAAGAAAATCATCTATTCTAGTCAAATGTTATTTGTTCCTAATTTTTTCCTTATTCAGCTTCTGGTAGTCAATGCACATCTGGAGGGTTCCTTCATCCTTTTAAGATAACAACACTGGAGTGGCCCAAGTAGAGATGATCAGGTGAATGAATCCTTTATATTTCAAGTCATATAATTGTATCTTTAATTCCATAATATAGATGGGGGCCATGAAATATGTGGGAATAGATATCGGTTTTGTTCCTGGTGCCAGTTCATTAGAGAACTCCACATCTCACTCTAGGGGCAAACCTAAAATAAGTCATCTAGGAATACCTCCAAAAACACATTCACTTCACGAGGTAGTTCACCTTCAGTGGAAATAAAATCACCTTCCAGAGGAAGAGAAAATAATTGAAAGATAAGATATCCAAAATTTGGGAGTGGTGGTCATGCGCGTCCCGACCAAGGATCCCATTCTCTATTGAAATCCTAATGACGCCCATCAGGTGTCTTGAAACCCACATGTGACCTATAGAAATTGATGTGTTCTTGGAAGTTTACTAGACAATCCATGAAAATTATAATTTCAAATAGCTACATATCAATGACCAAGAGGTCCCACTTTATCCCAACCTCTAACATGAAAAATGCACATGAGGGGCACCAGATACCCTGCTCCTTCTTCTTTTCGAGCGGTGTCACTAACTCCATCTCAAAATAGAACAAATTGGTTGGTGAATTCAACATGTTCACAGAACCTCAAGAATGTAGGAGGTTTATTTTACAAGAACTTATAGGCCTTTAATTTACTAGTACTTGTATCATCGTCCCTTATAGGTGCTGGAATATGATCCAGTACATGTCCTAGTGCTTGGAAATATCAAACTACATACTCTACAATCGTCTTATCAAATAGTGAGGGAGAACTCTCTCTGGCTTCCTCTCGTGGCTGCATGGGAGCTTTTTAGGGAGGCATGATGCAACAAAAAGGAAAAACTCACAATATAAAAATTATGTATGAATTTTCTGAAAAATTACATCAATATCATCAAATAAAATGAAACCAAATACATTACAATAATAAAATAAATCACTACTTCACCCCTGCCGGATGTCTACGTGTAGTCTACAGACTACACATCTCACCTAGAAGTGAAGCCAGACAAAAAAATTCCTTATCCCATGGTGAATTGGTGAATTAAACTATAGGTGCAGGCTAGGAACCTTACTCCTGAAAAAAACTCTGAGTCTCCATAGTCTTAGATCATATCTAGCCTGACTCATCCCAAAATAATAATATAACCCAAAAACATTAATCTCGTCTGATACCATTTTTTCATCAACTGGATCTGGTAGACACTACTACTAGTAACAAATCCTTCCCATGACTATTCCAAAAGGGATGTACCTATCCCCACATGCTCTTAATGTTCCTGGGTAACAAACAATTAGGATTGAGAATTATTTACCTGAGTATGATAGTATAAAACCTTAAAATCAATCCACAATACAAATATGAAATTTGTATCCAATAATGTCTTAAGAAAAAAAAAACATAATTGAATACATGTCATTGAATACAGTACAATGGGTCCAAATAAAAATAAAAATATATGAAATAAATTCACATGGACCCCACACGATTGGGGGGGGGGTGGTCACCCCTGGGCCAAATCCAAAACACTGCACTGCTGGAGGGGTCTAATAGCCAAAACTGCCTTCACCGGAGGCATTAACTTTTAATGAGTCTGACATAACCAATTCTACATTCACCAAAGGGGTTTAATTAAGGTTTGAGACAAATCCCAATTGTATACCACCAAATTATTCTAATATTCATGCATTACATGGTGAAAAAATCAAGCAGTTTTAATATGCAATGGAAATCGATGTTAAATTCCAAGAAAAGAAAAATTAAATTGAAAACAATTTTCATGATAAAACATTAATAATTTTAACACATCTAAATAGACTTGTTATCTACATTCTTTTACTTCCAAAAAACCCTATAAAAGGATGAATATCATAAATCTGGTGAGAAATTAAATCCAGAACACCCCTAGGCACTTGATTGTTTTGGCCCAAATGTACCTCATACCTTGGTGTAATGCAACCCTAGAAAAATTCACTATTGTGCACAAGATACTACTATTTAACGTACCCATAAAATATCGGTACCAAATCATCATACACATAGTTTCTATAGAGTTGTCATTATCTTAATTCTAAGTGAAATATGGACGACACCCAGCTAGTTCACGAGCCGTAAAAGTAAAAATCTACCCCAGCTAGGTACCCAAGCTTCACCCATTGTGCTCAAACAATTTCATCATGATACATAAATCCATTTTTAAACATGAAACACCACTACTAGACAGATAAAATCAATATAGCATCTATACACATTTTATACAACTCAAAACACACAACAAAACACTTTGACTTTTTGTGAAACAATTTCACAAATCCCGCATTGTTGTGCACCCAAAGCTCATTGAAAATACCACTTTGTACACTATTTACAGACATCTAAGATACCAATATATAAGAGTCATCCAAATTCAGTTCATTGAAACCAAAAAATAAATTTTTGGTCACACCATTAGGTCCAAGAAATGATAACTTTTTAAAACATCCATTTTCACTGAAACATGGCACTTAAAGTTCACATGTTCCAAAAACACCATTAAAACCCATTTTCTCATAATCAAAAAATGTGTATAAACAATAAAAACCTGATTTTTATCCCTATTATAGTTAAATAAAAATATATTAAGTATTTCTAGGGCTACCCCAAATAAACCAATTGAACAATTCCATGAAAAACCCCAAATTTTACATGAAATTGCATTAACAATTCATTTTCAATACAAAATCAATTAAAAATAATTTTTGCATCAATAAAAAATTATATAGACAATTAAATATGATAAATAATTCATTATAAGACACAAATGTTGAATAAACATAGAATCACAAACCAAAGTATTGAAAACCTCTGAATCCTTTACGAAAACTCAAAACGCACCACTATCGCACCTATAGAAAGTTAAAATAGACCTAAAACCACAATTTCAGATGATGAAACAAAATATAAACCCCTAATTTCAAAACCTTACATACTAGAAATTAGTAACATCATAAATAATGGAAAAACCTTAAGCCAATTGGGTAAAGAAGGATGGAAACCCACTAACATGAGGGATCGTGAAAAATTATAAAAAATACCCCAACAATTGAATTTTGAAACATGCACAAATTCAGGTGAGGTTTGAAAAAGTATGACAAGGTCATGTAGGAACTATAATGGGGGAAAAGTGAGAAAAATGAATGAGTTATGAAGGAATGCAGTAACCTTTTCAAATCAAGACAATTTTATAAATCCTATGAAGGTCAGCCCTAATTAGAAATGAATATGTGTTCCAATGATGTTGGAAAGGTAATGGGGGGGGGTGCGAAAATGATTTTATCTTATAGTGGGATGTGAAATCACAGAAAAAAGTGTAAACAATAATAAGTTATTAAATAAACAAAATTTATTTCTAAAACTGGAAATGGGCTTCTAGGAAAGCATAATTACTTAAATAAAAACCCAAATCTACAATGATTATGGATTCATAAATGGTAAAAATTAATATGGTGTTATTAATAGGTAATGGGAGGCCATGCTAAATTTGGAATGGTTGAAAAATTATGAAACATTAAGGAGTTATAAAGGAATCAATATTTATTTTTAATTCTGGAATTGGGCTCATATTATGGAAAAAATCATGAAGACTCACCCATTCCCCCAAAAATGCTTGGGAAACCCCCAAAACCAAGAAATAATGGAAATTAAATTCAAAATAACATTAAAATATTTCATGGATCTGAAAATTATCCCCACCATGAGATACATTCCACCTCAGAAATTCAACATAAAACTTGATATGAAAACAAGAATATGTACTCTTCCTCAACCAATGATTTCTATTCTTGTCTCTCATCTGTGTCACTACAATGATGAAAACGAACCCGAACCAGCAGAATAGACTTCCCTTGAATAACCTTCTATTGGGATTCAACTGTTTGCATTGGATTCTCAAAAACCAACAACTCAGGCTCTATCTCTTGTTCTTTCCATCTCAGCACATGGGACAAATTTATGTTGTATTTTTTCAACTGGGCAACATGGAAGACGACATGGGAAGATGTCAATTGAGAAGGTAATTCCAACCTATATGCCACCTTTCCAATAATCTTGGTGATCTCAAAAGGGCATATACATCACTACATCATCTTCCCTTGGTTTCCCAATCGATGATGGCCTAGAAGAGGGGCCACATTCAAGAATACCCTATCACCCATGAAAAAATATAGATATCGACGCCTATAGTTAGCATATGATTTATGATGACTTTTATCTATCTATAAGAACTTCTTGATCAACTTGACCTTCTCAGAAGTATTCCGCACAAGGCTCGACCCCAATAGTGAAGTCTCACCTACCTCAACCCAGCACATGGGGGGCAACATGGCCGACCATAGAGAGCCTCAAAATGAGCCATTCAAACTGAGGAATGGTAATTGTTATTATAATCATACTCGACAAACCCAAAATGGTTATCCCAATAACCTACAACTTCTAGAACACATGTACCAAGAATTTCCTCCAAAATAAGATTTTTCTGCTATGTTTGACCATCTTTTTGAAGATAGTATGTCATACTCATCTTAATCTGAGACCCCAAGGCCTTCTGAAGGCCTTCCCAAAACAGAGAAGTGAATTAGGGTTCGCTATCTGAGACAAATTCTGATGAAAAACCATGGAGCCTTACAACATCCTGATGATACAAATATCCCAACATATTCACTTTATATGTATATCTGATCAGAATTAAGTGGGATGATTTGGTCAGAAGGTCAATCACCACCAAAATGGCATTCTAACTTTGAGTTGTATGAGGCAATTCAACAATGAAGTCCATGGTAACCTATTCCCTCATCTAGGTAGAAATGGGCAATGGATGGAGAAAACCATTGGTCCTATGATGTTATGATTTCACCTGAAGGCATGTGTAGCATCTCAACATAAATTCCACTATGTAGTTTTTCATATTTTGCCACCATAATTATCGCCAAACATCATAATACATCTTGGTGGAACCTAGATGGAAAACCCACTAATACTGGTGGCTATACTCCATCACCACCCACCGAAAAGATGATGTCACTACTGAGCGTCCCTTGAAGAACAAGATTCCATTGGCAGGTGACAAGAAATCAGTGGATGTCTCCCCACCATGAAGAAATTTCCTTGACCACTGAAAAAGATCATCACTAGGATATTCATACTGAAAAAACTCCAAGAGAGAAGGAGTCATCTGAACGCTCTCCAGAAATGCACATCCACTGTGCTCCCTGGTCTCCACATTCATACGAGAAAAGAGTCCCCTTAAAGTCCACTCATCACTAGACTTCCTCAAAGACTACATTGGAACTCTTCGGCACAATGCAACAGCCACCACATTACCCTTGCCCAGGGTGTAGACAATGTCAATGTCGAACGCCTGAATTACTCAATCCATCAACTCTACCTCATGTTGAGGTCCTTCTATGATATGATATAGGCCATTCATTTGTTATCAGAACAGTCCACAAACATTTCCCGAACGATATAGTGATGCTAAGACTTAAAAGCATGCATCACCACTGACTACTCCAAGTCATGGCTCGGGTAATTCATTTCATGTTGTCTGAGATAGAGAGAGCCACATGCCCCCACATGATCATCCTGCATAAGCACACACCCATGTCCCATACATGAAGTGTTGTAATAGACCATATACACCTTTTCATCATTAGGAAAAATCACCACAGGGTCGGTAGACAATCGCCGCTACAGCTCCTCGAATAATTCCTAACATTATGGGGCCCATACAATCATCACCCTTTTCCGGGTGAGCATGGTCATCGGTGAAGAAAGACAAGTGAAATCATGGACGAACTGCCTGTAAAACCAGCCAGGCCATGGAAACTCTTGATCTCAAACACATTCTTAGGTTACTCCCATGAAATGACCACACTAACATTCTCTTGGTCTCCTGAAACCCCTTGTTCTGAGGTCACATGCCCAAAAAACATCATCTCCATGCTCCATAAAGTGTACTTCGACAACATTGTATAGAGGCGGTGATCCCGCAATGTGACCAAAACAATCCTCAAGTGATGTTCGTGTTCCTCCTCAGATCCATAGTATACCGTAATGTCATCCATGAAAACCACAATGAAGGAATCAAGATACCGATTAAACAATATAATCATGAGTGCAATAAAGACTTCTTGAGTATTGGTAAATCTGAAGGGCATGACCACATACTCATAGTTGTCATACCTACTTAGGAATGTTGTCTTCATAATATCTGACTCTCTCACCCTGAGTTGATGGTATCCTGAACAGAATTCTATTTTTTTAAACCACATTGACCACTTCAACGAATCAAACCAATCATATATTCTGGGAAAAGTGTATTTGTTCATAATTGTAATCTTATTCCACTTTTGTAAGTAAATGCACAACTAGAGGGATCCGTCATCCATTTTTGTGAAAAACATAGGAGGGGCCCAAGGAGAGATGATCAGGAGAATGAATCCTTTGTATTCGTATTCATACAATTGTTTCATCAATTCCATCTTCTCGATCCAGACCATGGATATATGGTAAGAGATATTGGTTTTGTTCCCGATGACAGTTCAATCTTGAAATCCACATCTCGCTCCTTGGGAAAACCTGGAAAAAATCATATAGGAATACCTCTAGAAACTCATTCACTATATGAGGTTGTTCAACATCATGGGTAATAAAATCATTCTCGAGTACGAGGAATGATAACTGAAGATAAGAATTCTGAACTCTGGGAGTGGAGGTCCTGCATGACCCAACCAAGGATCCCATTCATCACGAAAAACCTAATGACTCCCATCAGGTGTTGTGAAACTCACATGCCTTCTGTAGCAATCGGTGTGTGCTTGGAAGTTTACTAGACAATATACACCATGTATTATGTCAAATAACTCCATATCTAGGACCAATAGGTCCCACACCATCTAAACCCCTGTCACAAAAATCACACATGAGGTGAACTTGAGACCCTATAACTTCTCCATTCCCTGTTGTGTCACCAAGTCCATCGTAAATGACAACTACTCGGTTGGAAAATTCTACGTGTTCGTGCAACCACAAAATTTAGGATACTTAATTTTTATGAAAATCTAGCAATTTTAATTTCTAGGACTAGCCTCATCTTCCCTATTAGGATCTAGAACAGGATTTAGTCAATGTCTTTGTGCTTGGGAAACAGGAACCACATCCTCTACAATCTTATGATCAAACAGTGTGGGAGAACACTCTCTGGCTTCCTATCATGGGTGTATGCGATCTTTTTAGGAAGACATTTTTAAATAAAAAGGAAAAAAAAACAAGATAAAAAATAAATGCAAATGTTCTGAAAAAAATCCGTCAATTTCATCATATTCAATGAATCTAAAAACGTTACAACAATAAAATAATCCACTACTTCAACCCCCCTCCTACTGGCCACGTGTATTCTGCAGCCTACATGTATCACATGGTAGTGAAGTCAAAAAAAAATCCACAGTCCATTGGTGAATCGAGGTATTCCAAGAGTGGTGGGGGACATTATCCTTATTCATGACCAAAACTCTGAGTATCAACAGTTCTAGTTCCCATCTATCCCAGCTCATCCCAAAATAATAATATAACCCCAAAACATTAACCTTCTTTGATACCATTTTCTCATGAACAAGAACTGTTTTCCACTAATACCAGCCCCAAATCCAGTCCCTGACATGGTCTGATGGGCTTTCCCTATCCCCATGGTCTGGCACAAGTTCTCGGGTATCAAACAATTATATTTATGAATTATTTAACCGAGTATGACAACATAAAACCTTAAAAACAATCCGAAAACAAATCTGAAATTTTCAGCCAAACAAGTATTAAGGAAAAACCAAAATTGAATAAATGGAATTGAATAAAATACAAGAGGTCCAAATAAAAATAAATAAATCATAAAAAAATCCACAATGACTCCACATGACAAGTGTGTGGTCACCCCCGATCTATCTCCACAACACCACACAATAGGAGGGGTCTAATAGCCCAAACCGCCTTCACCCAAGGCATTACCTTTTCCTGAGTCAAACATTACCATATCTAAATAATAAAAAGGGAGTAACATGGGTGTGATTATAATACCAGGAGGATACCACCCATTGATTCCAAATTTCATGAAATAAAAAGAGAAAAAAATCATTTTTAATATGCAAAGGAAAGCGGTGTTAAATTCCAAAAAAAACTTTCAGTTGAAAATTGTTTTCAAGATAAAAAATTCACAATGTTAACACATTAAAATAGACTTGTTACCTACTATATATTACTTCCAAACACACCCTAGAGAAGGATAAATACCAAAAATCCAATGAGTAACAAAATCCGGAACACCCCTAGGCACTAGATTTTTTCGGGCCCTATGTACCTCATACCTCAGTGTAAAGTAACCATAAAAATATATATTCTCATGCATGAGCCACTTGTATATAACATACCCATAACATAGTGGCACCCAATAATTATCCCCATAGTTTAGTTAGATTTCTCTTCATCCGTATTCTATGAGAAACAGGGACAACACCCATCTGGTTCACTAGCTATACAAGTACAAATCCTCCCCAACTAGGTCCCCGGGCTTCCCCCTTTGTGATAAAAAATGAATAATTGTACATAAATACATTTTTTTCATATAAAACACAACTAATGTTAACATAAAATTAGTTTAGAATTTATACACATTTTAAACCACTTACAACACACAACAAAACAATCTAATTTTCAATGAAACTGTTTCCCAAATCCCACATTGTTTTGCACTTTAAACTCCTAAAAACCCCATATTGCACACTATGTGAACACCTTTACGCTACAAAAAAATATACATCCAAATAAATTTCAATGAAACCAAAATATCAATTTTAGGGCAGCCCCATGTGAATAATGAAATGATAACTTTGTAAAACCTCCATTTTCACACAAACATGGCACTTAAAGTTCACATGATCCACAAACACCATTGAAAACAATTTTTTTAGAAACAACCAAATGGGTATAATATTTCAAAACATTATTGGTAGCCCTATTATAGTACAATAATATCAATTAATAATTTATATGTAATCCCCAAATAAACCAATAGAACTTTTCCTTGAAAACCCCCAAATTTCACAAGAAATTGGCATTTAAAATTCATTTGCAATACCAACACCACTAAAAATATTTTTTATAGAAATAATAAAATTATATATTCCTATTAATATTATAAATATATAATTATAAACCCTAATATTTCATAAACATGGAATAACCTAACAAAGTAATGAAAACCCTTGAATCCTTTGTGTGAAAACTCAAATGCACCACCACCGCACCTCAAGGAAGGTAAAAAATACCTTAAACCGGATTTTCAAACCCTAAAACTCAAGATCAATCCCTAATTTCTAAGCCCTAATATCTATAAATTAGCAACATCATGAATAAGTGGCGAAACTCTAAGCCAATGGGAGAAAGATGGATGGAAATCCACATACTTGAGGTATATTGAATAAATATTCAAAAATATACTAGTATATGAATTTGAAAACATCCAAAAATTTAGGGGCGGTTCTAAGAAGTATCGAGATGTCTTGTAGGAACTGTAATGGAGAAAAAACAGTGAGAAATTAAAGAGTAATGACGGAATGAAGTTACCTCTTCAAATCTTGATGATTTGATAAACCCTCTGAAGGTCTTCCCTAATTTGTGATACATACAAGATCCAAAGTGGATGGAAAGGTAATGGGGGAGGGACTAATAATTTTATCTTATACTGGGAGGTGGAACCACCAAAAAATAGTAAAAATTAATATGTTATTAAATACTAAAAATTTATTTTAAAACATGAAATGGGATTTCGAGAAAGCCAGATTTCTTAAATAAAAAACCATATCTACTGTGATTATGGATTCTTAAATGATAGAAATTAATATAGTGGCCTTAACTGGTAACTGAATGCTAATTAATAATTTGAATGGATGAAAAATTCTTACAAATGAAGGAGTTATAAAGGAAAAAATTTAATTTTTAAATCTGGAATATGGCTAACAGTTTGGCCCAAATCATGAAGACTCACCCATTCCTCAAAAAATGTATTGGAAACCCCCAAAGCAAAGAAATAATGGAAATTAAATTAAAAATACCTTTAAAATATGTCAAGTATGTGACTATTTATATCAATATATTGTGATTGGACTTGATATAAAGAGGATTCACATTATTCGATTTTTATTATTTTCTTTACATCACAATGTCGGTGTTTACATAGGATAGGGACCAATATTTTCATGGGTTTTAACATTATGGTATGTTTCATGGTTTTTTTCCAATCTGTTTTCACATATTCTATATACATGTTTATATTTATGTATTATTTAATATTAATATATTTCATATTTATTTCCATTAGAATATAAATGTTCATTCAAGAAGGAAATGATCTTTAAAAAATATTTATTTCCATATTTATGAAAAAATTTATAAATTGATTCTCGTTTAATTATCAAGATAACAAGTTGTTAGTGTAAATTATTATATATTCCTTCATTAAATAATACTATCCATCATTTGTTTTCACTAATTTTTTTGTAGGAAATTGGTAGTTATGGTTTTTTAGGACATGAGTACATAAAAGGGAGTGAGACAGTTCTACGTATTCAAATGGTTTTTTGGCCTTCATAGTTGGAAAATTTGATGGTGAAAAATAGTAACATAGTGACTCATCATATGGATTTCCATATTTTGCATTATTTTTAAAACTATTTTTACTTTATGTTTTATGTCTCATGGATTCATTCTATTTCATTTGATTTTTACTCTATTATTGAACATCTTTCTTGGTTATTCTCGAGATAGAGAATTTTTTTTAATCATTACTATATGGTGAACCTTTTTTGTGACATGCTAGGTAGATCATCATTATATTTTTTTTAAATGGGGAACACAACCATGTTTTTTATTGAACATATTTTATTTACTAGTATTAATTCTATACTAGAAGTAGGGTCCTCAAAATTCAACTAGTATGTGGGGAGTGTGCTGGTCATGTTCACTTATCGATCTTAACTGGAGTTCCCCTGAGTGGTCATGGATTTTCACCAAGCATTATACAAATAGATTTAGGTTTCATAATTGAACTGTAATTTTTGATTGTATTTAATGACCTAATGATTTGATATTTTTCATTCACATGTCTAAATAATGAAGGAATTAATCTCTTCTTCTTAAAGGGGTTTAATTTTGGATTATTGAAGATGGTATTTTGATTCTAGAATTTCTAGTGAAATAATTTGTAATATTATATTTTTGTTATTAGAAAATTATATATTAAAAAGAACTTCCTAGTTTGGGTTAAGAGGATTAAAGACTAGATATATATGAGATTCATCACGTAGACCATTCCTTTTATGAGGTAGTAATTTACACAAATCATATTTCCGGTTAGGAATGCAATGGAATCATATGACGAGTAGTGGGTAAGGGATCAAAACTAATATATCAAATTATACATATATTATTTGGAGATAATAGATCCCACAAATCTAAAGTGTCACTTGTGTGGATTAAAAAAAACAACAATTTACTAAAATCTATAGATATATATTAGGTTATATTTTATACATACATTATTTAGGGACTGTAAAGGAGATGGTTGGACACTATAGTTCAGGATATGTTTCATGATGAAAATATGATGTCTTCTTTCAAGATGATAATTCATTGAAATGTTTATCCCAAAACTCTACGTTTGAGGAGTAATAATGAATTTCTGACTATAGTGTGAGGATAAATTTAGGTTATCGAATATTAAAGATCCTTTTTCTGAGTAGGTTTATTTAGAACCAACACATTTTATTGATTACAAAATTAATAATAAGAGATTTTATATGATTTTGAAAGGAAATATTAAATCGATGACGATTTTCTGATCCTTTCCCTCATTTATGGAGGTTATTTAAAATATCAATTTAGAAGTGGATGGAAAATCATAGAGTAGTATTATTCTTGGAAATGTTTCCTCAAAATTGTAGATATAGTATGTATATTGGATAGAAATGAAAAATTATGCGTAATTTTATTCAATAGAGATATGTTATAGAGTTATTTTTGGAGATATATATAATTTTATAGTAGATTCGATTTTCATATCACATCATTGAACATTATGTGGATGATACTTGGATAAGTCATCATTGTGGGAAGTTTTATTATTTATTCTTTTTTTTGAATAATTCACTAAGTAATTATGGTATGATCCACAATCACCAAGGCTTAAAAATATTTTTTATTCTAGAAAGGGTTTTTGGTATAATTAATATTCCATATGGGATATTCATATAATGAAGAGGGTGAATAGATGATCCCATATCAGATGTACTTACATAGAAGAGTATGCACTGGATGAATCAAATGTAGGGTCGACTACTGTTTGACGTACAACGTTTGTTTCACCAATTATGGTACGCGATATATTTGATCCACGATCTACTAATTTTCTATGTCATGAAAATATATTTATGTGTTGGTCTTACATTATGATCTAATATAATTCTTTCTAGGTCATTCAAAGTCATAGTGAATAAGGTCTGACCATGGTTTTAAATTAATCGTATATCTAGATAAGAGTATTAAAATTAATTTGGTATTTGAATTCATAGTTATTTATCCAAAAAATCATTCCCCTTTTTAAAATCCTATATTAGATGACCATAATAAAGGTCATGGTAAACTTTAATGTTCAATGAGTTCAATTTCCTTCACCCATTAGGGTCACCCTTGTATTTCAGGGTAGGTGGTATTGTTGATGAGGGAGTGTGAGGAATGTTTTTCCTTATACTGATGTTTTCTAATTTCATTTTTCGAAGGTGTTCCTTGATTTATTTTATCCCTTTTTAGTCATATTCCTATAGATGTGTGTTCATTACCTAACATCCTCACATTTTATTTTTCTATTTCTAATAAATGAGAGAGGTTCTGTTTTCTACTATACATCTACATTGTCTGATTCTTACACTGATGACATCATATCATATGGAACCATTTGAGAAAATGAAGATCATGTATATTTTTGATGATCTGTATGACAATGGATTTATTTTTCAATCAATGTCACTATTGGACTCAGATATTCTATATTATATGAAGGATGGAGAAAGGCTTATCCATTTGGTGTAAAATTAAAATATTTTTTAGGTTACCATAAGAAAAAATGACATATTGAATAGAATTAGTTATATCGTTATGACATTTGTAGGGTAATTTTTCCTTCTTGTAATTCCATTTGTTATCACTCAAATTCATTATGTAATGATGACATTTATGATCATGATAATCTATAATTTTACATATTACTTAATAATTGTCTTTGGGAATAATATTTTGATGTATTACATATCCAAGGAGGAGAAAATAGATCATTTTAATATTAACATGATAACATTGAGGTAAAATACCTTGTATGATAAACATCCCCTAAGTGTATTATTGTTAATTGAATTGATTTTTTTAGGAATAAGATATTTGATAGGAAAATAATAATTAATATACAAATGAATCATGTGGTAATATCCTGGGATCAGCCTATATATATGTTTTAGATTTAGATATACTAAAGAAAATATGATTATTATAAACAATTTTGACGATTTTTCTAAGAATGCATCTCCAATGATATATTTTATCTGAAATCATGTAACATATCAGCAGTATGAAAAATTACAAAGGCATATTGAGGATTTTTTTGATTTGGAATTGGGATATATTTTTCATTAATATGGATCTAGTTAATTTTTTTCTAATATTAAATAAGTATTGGTTAGGGATGTGTCTTGATGGAGGGATAGTAAATGGTGGAATCTGTATCATTCCGAATTTTCCCTCATGATTTGGAAAACACCTCACATGATCTTGACACTGAATGTATAATGTATGATCAAAATACATGGTGTCACTATCTCCGTAGAGAGATGTTTATAGTGTATTTTTATCATAAGTTAAGGATATTTTTTGTTAATCATAGGAATTTTAATTATTACCATAGATAATGTATTTTATATATTTTCAATTTCCATTTAGAAATTTTATATACTCTTGAGGATGGAATGGTTGTTACCGATGAATTAAAAATATAGGTTCCAACTCATTCTTTACAAGAATGCGTAGAGTAATGATCCATAATGAGCTTTTCATTGTGATGATCTTGAGAGTTGAAGAGTCTAGTGGGTAAGTGTTCCAAGATTCAATAAAGCCTTGAAATACATTTAAGGATAATTTAAGGATAAATAATGTTACATATATTGAATTCTTATGCTTTAATAAAACACTAAATGCTTTGGGTAACATGATTTATTTGTGGAAATATCTATTTTTTAATTTATAATTTTGAGGTAGGTCCTTCGTTCCAATTTATTTATATAAGAGATGGAGGATAGTGGACACTGATTATGTTAATCCCTAAACCAAAGGGAAAAAGGTTTTATCATGATTTTAAATATTGATATTTGTGGCCATGTATGTTTTGGTACATTTTTAACATCATGTTATAATTAATGGTTTTTTAGGGGGTTAGGTAGAACAACAAATACAAACATTTTTACTGAACAATTTTCCAATTCCAGTAAGGATATTGGATAATATTTCCATTGGCATCAAGATTAGTTTACAATGGAATACCCATTGGAGGGATGAAATTTGGGCGACCAATGAATAGATTTTGAAATTGGTTTATTTCATCCCTATTAAGGGGATGCTGGTTGTGGATTATCTAGGGAACTTATATTCCGGATAGTTTTTATGGAATAATAGATGTATAAATATAATTATTTATTATTGGGATTCCTAATTTAAATCATGAAATTGTCATTTTTTATTGGAGTTTAAGGGTTCCTTGTTGAATGTATGCATGAAATATCCTCCACATCTGGATGGATAGAAATAATAATCTATTTAGATTCATGATGATGCTCTCCTAGAATGCATGAAGGATTCTATTTATTCATAGGGAAATAATTTTCCACTATTTGAATATTTATTTAAAAATATTTTTCAAAAAGTAATTATGATATCATAATTCAAAGAATATTAAGAGAATATATGTTGATATTCCATGTGCATGGTAGTGTTGGGATATTTTTCCATGTATTGATCGAGCCTTATTTAGGAGAGAACATTAAAGGTTTAGGTGACTTAGAATAGATTTTTCATGGAATTGAGTCATATAAAATATAATGAAAACCATAATTTCAATCATCTAATGTTTGATATTTTTGATAAGGACGTTCCTTGAGTTTCAGTTCACATGCAACATACATTTTCGGTAACGCATTGAGTGTCATGCCCAAGGATTATTGGCCCCTCTGTGATTTTTGAGTTGCATGAAAATATGGAATATCACTTAGGAATTCTATCTGGATTGATGTCAATTCATGACATATTTCAAGTTTCCTAACTAAGAATCAATCAACAAAACCCTACTTATGTGTTTCAGTGTGATTATTTGGATCATATGTTTGCACCCACAATGTTTAATAAAAAATATTTGATTATAGATCACAAATACATGGAATGGTGTTGTCAAATAAGTCCCCTAATATGTGTACAAGTGAAGTGATAATCGGTGTAACACCCCAATGATTTAAAAAAATATTATTAAATGAATGAAACATTGTTTTAATAATATATTTATAACTACCCATTAAATTTAATTGGGTTAATTATATTTTTTGAATTTTGAAAAACAGTCATCTAAAATTTTGTTCATTAATTTATTTGGAGTCTAATAGAACCAACTTGATTTTTGGTGAATAGTAATGATCCCTTATTAATAGTAATATGAATAGTAATATGACCCAATGAATAGTAAATTGTATTATTATTTTATCTTCTAAATTATTTAAGAAAAATACATATTGGTTAATTTTTCAATGTTATATAAAAGTAGATAAAAAGTTAAAATTTTTAATTTCTGAATAAATTATGATTTTATTTAAAAATAAAATTAATAATATTTTGAAAATTATTTTGAAAAAATGGAGTTCATTTTTATATTCTATACATCTAGAAACGGTTAGGGTCAATTTTTTTGGAATATTCTGAAATTCTATAATTCTTGATGAATAGTAAAATACGATAAAATATGCTAAAATCTAAATAATTGATTTATTGCAACATAGGTGATGAGAGGATGAGGTAAGACCCCTTGGTTCGAACTCAAATGTCATTATATCTATTTTTAGTTGCATTAATATAGAATATTCAAAGTCTTTTGGAGAACTATTATAATAATGATTAAAATAATTTAAAATACCTCCACTCGTCCACTATAAATACCACCCTCATTTCTCTCTTCCTCCCACACCTCTAAATCCTTGAGCCTTACCTATGTTCTACCCAATAAATCTTCTAAGGATCCTCCCCACGTCTTATAGATTCTGGTCTCACCAAACGTCAAAAAAAGGCCTTAAAAAGGATCTCAGGGTGATGAGATCAAGAGGTTAACATCCTTTTTTGTTTTCTTTTCATTATTTAATTATTTGTTATTGTTTTTAATTTATTTTGTCTTATGTTGGGATATGTCATTCCATATCCCCATTACTTTACATATAGGGTGTGAATGATGATATACCCCTTTCCTATCATCAAAATATTTTTTTAAATTTTAAGCGACGTCATTAGGCTGCCGAAATTTCCCAATGGATTTCTCAACTCTTCTTTTATTTTGACTTCCATTATTTTCTTCTTATTTACACACCTCCTCTTATCCATGAGGAATAAAAGAACTAGAATATTTTATATTCTGGATGTTCTCATCTTCTTGTAAAATTACTCATCAATATTTTTCTCCTCTCACACTTGTTCAAGAAATTAAAACATCGTACGTGATGTGTAGATTTAATGACTCCATGGACGTTGTGATTTCAATTTATTTTAATTATTTCAAGACTAGTCAATAAAACATTTATAGGGGTGAAACGGATTATAAATAATTTATTATAACTTATATAATGTTTTGGAATCATTTTTAACACGTGTTATTAATTTATGAAACAAAATGACATCTTTACGATCGAAGAATCACCAAAATAACCTAAAAAATATCAATTATGTTGTAAATCATGAATCATCCTCATAAAATAATTAAAAATAATAAATTGTATAAATTAAGGTACCAGAAATATTTAAATACCATTCCATTCTAATTTTGGAGATTTAATTCAAATTGATAAGAACATCCATTATGAACCAATCATGGAAATCATGTAATGAACTCCCCGAAAACAGTGCAAGGAACAAAATAAAAACAATTAATGGGAGAAATGATGTAATTATATGATCATATAAGGTATAAAAAAGATTTATATTCTCCATTTAGATATTACTAACACAATTTTATCTACTATATAGTAGTTTTAAATGAGTTGTAATTATGACAAACCTGAGGTAAGGGAATTCTTAACATGGTTTTAATTCTTTGGGTTAAATTAACACTTCCTTATTTATGTGGTATTAAAATATTTTGTGCTATGGGATCTATTTATATTTTTTTATTATGTGTATTTATAGTTAATATATATTCCATCAACTCTATTAAATCTCTCTTCAATTTTATGATATTTATAAGGGATTTTCTTTTAAAATGATCTTTTAAAATTTTGTTTTACAAAATTCAAAAGAAATTTTGTTATGAAATTATTCATGATGTATAATTGTGTTATAGTTCATGGGAATTTCTTATGATGAAGGGTGGGACATATATCTCCCCCCAATGCATAGTTTATGTGTACATTGGAGTTCGACCGTATGGTTACTCCATGTGTAACTGCGATGATTACACAAATTGTAAGGTCGCTGTGAAGGTTACTAATTATAAGGTAGTCGTGAGGGTTAAAAATTCTAAGGTTGCCATGACAGATAAAATATTATATAAATAATTCTTCCAATATACCATTATGGTAATATTTATCTACTTATGTTTTTGTGGATCTTGTGTAAATATCATTTTTCAAAAAGAACGTATATTTGTGTGAAAATTATGTCTTTTGAAAATGATTTAATACATTACAAATGTTCATGGACTAATTTTTCCAATCCCTATTTTTTCCCTTACATTGATTTTTGGGATCATCCCATGTTTTCAAATGATATTCACATGTTATAAGGATGTGTAATTCAATGAGATAATCCATGTTAAATGTTTGACTTACATTTAATGAAATCATGTTTTATATGAAAAGTTTTATATTTTGCATGAAAATGGTACTCTTTTTATTATATCCACTATTTAAAAGTGTGTAATGTTATGAATGTATTATGTCCCAATTATTTAAAGCTCTAAACATGAATAGATCCTCAATGTTAAAGGATGTTATTTGTTAACTAAATTCAAGATTATGTAATGTAATAATTTCATGTACATATAGTTGGTATCGGAGAATGGTTAAGATAACAATTTGGGTTAGGATGATGTTAATATATTATCATAAATGTTTTTTACTATATGGTAAATTTGAAATGATATATAGTTTAAATAAGACATTTTTTCTTCGACTATGATATGTTTGTTTAGAATGTTTATCTACTGAAGAAACAGGGAAACTGAATAGGAGATGCACCAATTAAACGACATCAATACGAATCTACAGCCCGAAATGGTAGGGATTCCAACTGAGTAGTTTGTGACTATAATTTTATTATAAAGGTGAAATAGATTTCTTTACCAATCCATTCCGGAAGGAATTTATTAAATTAGATGTTTACAATGAGTTCACAAGGTGTAATGAGCTTACACCATCTGAAAACAAGAAGGCATCCAAACAGAAATAAATCTTTAATGATCCTGATATACAACATCAAATGTCTCAGGAAAATTAAAACAACACATTCCGCCAGAAGAATCCTGGTGCGTAAAAACAAAGTGGTTCATGCAAACAAAGAAGATCTGGATAATCAATCTGTTGTCAATATAAGAATATCAATGAAGATTGATTATTAGATCAGCCGATAGTTAAAGTATCAGAAAACTAAAAAATTAACAGCTCAAAGGGGGAATAATGAAGGCATCACATTGAAGTATAGAAGAGGGTCAATAAAAAATAGCCAAATTTCATCATTGTACCAAAATGCACATCTCAACAAAAACCTAGAATATGAATTCAAACCGGAATCGTAGCTCCATCATGTAGGCAAAAACATTGTTGTAGCAGTGAGAGATAAGAAAGAAGCACAAGAACCCATAAAACTACAAGTTTCATATCATCCTCATAATTCACTAAAGAAAATTATGAGTCAGAAAAGAGTCAAGAAAATTAAGGAGCCTAAAAAGACATCTGCATCCTCTAGTTAAAGATGAAACTTTTTACTCTGAGGTATTGATCAGTAGAGAAAACACCTTGTTGAAGTTTTTGGTTAGAAAATTATTGTTTCATTTCCAACTGTGTGTTCCAGTCCTTAATCTCATACTCTATGAAGTGCTGTGAAAATTAGTATAAAACATGATTCGGGTCATCATTCAGAGGATTTTCCTAAGGTGGTTCAGCAGTATTTTCCTAGGCAGGTTCAGTAGGATCCTTCTTGGAAGCATCAAGTGGCTGAGTAAAAATAGTTCTTTTAGTGTGAGAATAATCACTATGTTTTCTAGTTTTCTTCGGATTCGTAGTTATGAATCCATCCACATCCACCATTGAATTTTTTCTTTTCCTGGCCATAGTTTTCAAATAGGACTCCTCAATTTGGCCCGAATGACCATCTTCCTCAATTGGGGAGTCACTGGAGTCTGAAACCTTAACATGTTTCTTACTTCCATCCTCTAGAGTCTGTATTTTATTTCCCTATTCCTCAACTGGATCAGGTTAATTTCTCTCCATTTTATTTTAGTGAGAGGACACAAGCTGGTTAGAATTTTCTTCCTTACGAGGAAAAATATTGGCATTGATGTCAAGGACAACATTTAAATAATCTGAGATTTGATTCTCATGTGCTTTGGTATTATCCAATCCTAAAATATTTTCAATGAATTACTTTTTAGAGGAGCTAGAGGGGAAAACCATGTATTTGTGTCCAACATTACCCTTTTCAATCCAAGTGGGTTTCCAGCTTTTAGTATAATCCTTACTTTTACCACAACTATTTTTGGGATGAGCACGTCTAAAGATCTTGTGACAATAGTGTGGCTGCTTTTCATATAATACCTCTTTAGAGAAGCCAAACTCACCACATTGAATCCATAGGTGTGAAGGAAACTGTTGTGAGACATCACTTTCGATGCAAATTATAGATATTGAGGGTCTATAAAGAAGTCTTTTATAGAATCCAGCTTCAAAAGGGATCCAATGTAGCTGGAAATGCGAAACAATGCATCCATATTGAATAGGTGAAGGCGTATCATAGGAAAACCTACCCATACATGTACAATGGATGATTCTTAATGAGGATCAAAATATGGATTCCATTTAAGAACATTCATAAGGTAACCACCAAAATACCATGAGTGCTTAACCCACAACCTATAATAATCATCCTCAGTGCTGAATCTAAACAAGATATGGGAGGGGTTTAGGAGACCAATGTCGAAACCTGAAAATCCTATAGCTTCAGGCAAATATCTAGGGAACATCAATGAAGGGCAATGATTCAAGAACTTCCCAACAAGCACAAATCATAGACCCGATGCAATAAAATTTACCTCTTCTACTGAGATCGATACAGAAGATTGCCCGTCGTGATGAAAGACATTAGGTTTGATCTGGATTTCTTGCACCGCACTTGTCTTCGAAGAAATAACATCAACTGCTCTCCCCGCCACCACATCAGCAAAGGATCGAAGATCTGTATTATGGTTTTCTGTAGGAGTTGGGTTTTCCCCTTGCACGCACCGAGTTTCCATCCTCCTATCGAAGACTCTGTGAAAAAAAAATGGGATTCACCCTCCAACAGTTTGTGAAAATAATTTCTCAGCTATCACATGCAATAAATGGTGGTGCAATCCATTCAAGAGAACAAATAGATTTATAAAAAAGGAACAAGACACTAGTGGAACATTTTATGCGGCAACCCCCTCCTATCTTTGATGGATCATCAGACCCATTAGCAGCTGCAGGATGGATTAAATCCCTTTAAAGGATATTCAATGTTATGGGATTATCAGATAATGAAAAGGTAAGTCGTTACATTTATTGTTTTGAATGTTTAGTTACTAGTGGTGTTCAATGGTAAGGAATATTTTGGAATGATATGATATTGATGCCTTAGAGTGGTATGAATTTAAACATCTTTTCCTTGAAAAAAATATTTTCCTAAGATGGTGAGAATTAGGATGGAAAAGAAATTACTAGAATTGAATACAAATGAGGAAGATTCATTGGTTGTGTATGAAGAAAATTTCAGTTGAATGGCGGGGTATGCTCTAAATATTATTCTAGATCTTGATAGAAAAATCAATCACTTTTACTCACGACTGAATCCAAGGTATCAAAGGGTGTTGCCCTCCTGTGAATTAATATGTGATGAGAAATATTCCCAATGTATTATGAGTGTATAGATTTAGTTTGATTATGAACAAGTTCTTTTTGGAAACAATGAGAAAAAGAGGTCCAGATGGAAAGTGATGGGTAAGAATCAACCAATGAAATCTGATTGAAAGAATATCCAGTTTCTTGTTTGGGAAATGCATGGAAAGAAGCACCCTGGGGAATTTCAAATAAAAACTCGGAAGTGTTTTTGATGTGGTATGTCTATAAATTTGGCATGAGATTGTAATGAAGATGATAGAAAGTCTAATCCTGATAAGAAAACTGTTAAGTGTTTTAAATGTATTGATATGGGTCATTATGAAAATGGATGTTCAAAGATGGATCCAAATGATACAAAGATTACAAAATATAAGAAGAAATGTGTAGTGTGATCCTTTGACACTATTTCAGCATATGCTGAGCCATCTAATGATTCTCTATTAGGTACTTTGTATGTTTACACAAATTTTTCTAATGTTTTGTTTGATTTGGTTTCAACACATTCCTTATTTTCTGTGAATGTTTTGGGTAAATTGGAAATATCACTTCAAAACATGAGGATGAAACCTGATTTTAAAATACCAGGGGGGATATTATAGCAAAGAGGAATCATAATATTCATTATATTGTGGTTTCTGGAAAGACCATACATGAAATCCTTGATATTTTACCCTTAGTAGAGATTGACATAAATTTGGGAATGGATTGGATATTTGGTTATCTTTCTAATATTGAAATTAGAGCTAGAGAAGTTGGTTTTCAGAAATAGAACTAGCGTTTATATAAGAACAAACCCATACAATTTAAAACATATCAGGAAGCTGAGACACAATTGAAAGATGGAAATAAAATATATCTTTTTCATATTGTTGAAAGTAAGGGAACTGTTCAAATTAATGATATGCTAGTGGTAAATGAATTCCTTGATGTTTTTCATGATTATTTACCTGAATTCATACTATATCAAGAAGTATAATTCACACTTTACTTAGTTCCTAATGGTAAGACAATTTCAATACACACATATCATATGGCTTATTATAAATTATTGAATTGATATGTCAGTTCCAGTATTTTCGTAATAAAGGCTTCATTCATCCTAGCACATCACCATGGGGTGATCTTATTCTATTTGTTAAAAATAAAGTTGGTTCCATCATAATATGAATTGATTATAGAGCTTTGAATAACATCACTATGTTACATAGATTCAAAGTTTATTGGATTAGTAGGTTATTACAGACAGTTTGTTAAAAACATTTCACAGTTATCTATCCCGTAATCCAAGTTAATGTGAATAGGGTTAAATTTATTATAATAGAAGAATGTGATTTTTGTTTTTAGTAACTGAAGAAGAGATTGGTGAATGCTCCAGTTTTGGCCTTTCCTTCCTGAAATTGTTATTTTTTCATCTACATTGAAGCTTCATTGAAGGGATTTGTTTTTTTATGCCGAATGATCAGGGAATTTATTATTATTCAATAAAAGATAACACTCAAGAATTAAATTATCCCACACATGTTTTGGAATCGAATGATGTGATTTTTTCCTTTAAAATATAGAGGCATCATTTATACGAAACCAAATGTCTAATATATACTGACCATTAAAGTATGAAGTATATATTAACATAAAAAGAATTAAACATTTTATAGAGAAGATGGACTTAACTAATAATATATAATGATTTCACAATCAATTACCATCTGGGAAACGTATACAATGTGGCAGATGACATGAGTCGAAAAAATCATGCATCATTAACCATGTTATGTTTGGAATAGGATCCATTGATTTATGATTTGATGAATTTGGGCAGAGAAGTTGTTGGTTTAGGTAAAACCTATGTTTTGTTTCTGGTTTTAGTGCATTCATCATTTTCAGGCTGAATTAAGCAATTTCATAAGGAAGACCATGATTTACAGAAAAAGGTTGAATTGGTTAAAATTTGTATGTTTCCAGAATTTAACCTTGATAAAGACTATGTTTTGTGATTTGGAAGAAGTATGTGTGTTCCTTTTGATTCCCAGTTTGAGAATGATTTGGTCTGGGAAGCTCAGTGTTATACATTTGTAGTTTATCTTGGTGGTACAAAGATGTAAAGAGACCGTTCGAAGTATTACCGGTGGGATGGAATAAAAAGAGATATTGTAGAATTTACTATGAAATGTTTGACTTGTTAACAGGTTAATGTAGAGTGTTAGTTACCAAAAAGGATACTTCAGCCTTTGGAAGTTCCATAGTGGAAATTGGAGAATGTATCCATGGAATTTTTAAGTGGAATACAAATGACTTATCGGGGTAACAATTTGATTTGAGTTACTATTGATCAGTTGATAAAATATGCACAATTTATTTCTATTTGAGATATAATGTCTGGGGATCATCTTTCTCTACTGTACCTCAAAGTGATTGTCAGGATACATCGAGTTCCTCTTGCCATTGTATCTGAATGGGATCCTAGTATCACTTATAACATTACGAAGGGACTTCAGAAGTCATTGTGGAAAAAAATAAATTTCAATACAACTTTTCAACCTCAATCAGATGGGCTGTCAAAATGAATGATTCAGACTTCGGAGAATATTCTTAGATATTTTTCAGTGGACTACTATCTTTCTATATTTGAGTTTTCTTATAATAGAAATTTTCATTTTAGTATACAGATGGAACCTTTAGAGGTAGTGTAGGGGATGTGGTTTCAGTCTCCACCATTTTGGGATGAAGTCGGTGAGAGAATGTTGATGGGGATAGAATTAGTAGAGAATGTGGCTGAGAAAGTGAAGATGATCCTACAGCACATGAGGACATCTTAGAGAAGGAAAAAAGTTATGTAGATTACAGAAGGAAAGTCTTATCTTTCAATGATGGTGACCATGTATTCCTTAATATCTATCCTTGGAAAAGTGTGATGTGTTTTGGAAAGAAAAGGAAGCTATGTTGGTGGCTCATAGATCATTTTGAAATCCTAGAGAAAGTTGGAAAAGTTTTATACTCTGTATCTTTACCTCATATTGTGCCTCTAGTACACAATTTTTTCTATTTTCTATGTTGGGAATGTCTGTTCCAGATTAAACTCATTTCTGGAGCCCAGAAAAAGTTCACCTGGAAGAGAACCATTCTTATGAAGAGAACCCAGTTTGTATTCCTGATTGAAGGAAACAGGTATTTTGGAATACGTTAATCCACCAGGTAAAGGTTTTGTGGACAAACCACATGGTATAAGAAGCAATATGGGAGTCTGAAAATGATATGATGGAAAGGTACCCTCAACAATTTAATAAATAAATAAAATTGTGAGGATGTGATTTACCGAAAGTAGGGATAATAGAACACCCCATGGTTCTAAAAAATATTTTGAAATACATGAAAATTTGTTTTAAGTAAGTATTTATAAATATCATTTTAAAATAAATTTTCCACATCTGTGTTTTGAATTTCTAAAACCAGTCATCTATAATTATGTTCAGTAAGTTATTTAGAGTCTAATAAAACCAACATGATTTTTAGTGATTAGTAACTTACCCTTATGAATAGTAATATTAATAGTAACATGACCCTAATAAATAGGGAATTTTATTATTAATTTATTTTCATAATTATTTAAGAAAATTTCATCTATGTTAAATTTTCAACGTAAGTAGTTATAAATTTAAAATTGTTAATTTCTGAAAAAGTATGATATTATATAAAAACTAAATTAATAATATTTAGAAATTTATTTTCAAAAAATGGAGTTCATATTTGAATTCTACACATTGATAAATGGATAGGGTGAATTATAGGGAATTTTATGAAATTAATGATTTTTTTGAATTGTAAAATATGATAAAATATGAAAAATGATAAATACATGATTTACTACATCATAGGGGATGATAGAATGTTGTAAGACCACTTGGTTCGAACTCAAATGCCATCATTACTATATTGGGTCACAATAATTAAGACTATTCAATGCCTTGGGAAAAAATATTATAATAATGATTAAAATGATGTTAAATAACGTCTCTCCCCCAGTATTAATACCACACCCATTTCCATCTTCTCTATCACACCTCTAAATCCAGGATCCTTATCTATGTTCTTCCCAATACTCCTCCAAAATCTAATCCCCTCGTCCTAGAGCTTCTAATATCACCAAAAGTCAATAACCAAAGGCCTTAAGAAGGATTTCAAGGAGAAAATATCAAGAGGTAAACATCCTCTTTTTTTCATTCTTTTCTTTCATTTTATGTTATTATTTTTCATTTCATTGGCTTATGTTGGGATAGATAATTTAATATCACCCTTATATACCATATTATTTAATAATTATTATATGCCCCTTTCTTCTCATCAATGGATCTTGTGAAATTTCATGCAATGCAGTTAGGCTGCCGAAATTTCAGAATGGATTTCTGACCTCTTCTATTATTTTGTGTTCATTTATTTTCTTCTTCTTTCCACACCTCATATTATATAAGGGGAATAAAATATCATGAATCATTTATATTATTTATTTTCTAATTTTTCTGTCAAATTCTTCATCAATATTCTTCTCGTCTCCCACTTATTCATGGAATTAAAACACAGTCCCTAATGTGTTGATTTACAAACATCATGGACGATGTAATTTCCAATTATTTGACATCCGTCAAGACAGGTCAAGAAAACATTTTAATTGTTGAACAAGATTTTAATTTATGTATTATAACTTATATAATATTCTATAATCCTTTTTCACACATTTTATTAATATATGAAAAAATTAGATCATTACGATTGAAGAATCACTAAAATAACCTCAACAAATATCAATAATGTATTAAATCATGAATCATCCTCATGAAATAATTGAAAATGATAAATGGTATAATTTATGGTACAATAAAATGTAAATACATTTCTATTCCAATTATGGAGTTTCATTTAAAATTTAAAAGAACATCCATCATGAACCAATCATGGAAATTAGGTAAAGAACTCACCCAAAACAGTGCAAGGAATAAAATACTCACAATTAATGGGGGTGAAATGATGTAACTAAATTATCATATAAGGTATTAAAAATATGGATATGTTTCTGTAATATATTAATAACACTCTTTTAACCATTATAAAATATTTTTAAATGAGTTACAATTAAGACACACCTGAGGTAAGAGAATTCTTAACCCGGTTTCAATTATTTGGTATAAAATTATACTTCGTTATTTATATGGTATTATAATTGATTGTGTGATTGGACCAATTTATATTATATTTTATTATTTGTATTTAAAATTTATATAAATATTACATCCACTCTAATATGTCTCTTTTTAATTGTATTATATTTATAAGGGTCTTTTATTTTAAAATCCTCTTGTAAAATTCTATTTTATAAAATTCAAAATCAAAGATTTTGTGAAATTATTCATGTTGTATTATTATCTTCTAGTTATTGGGAATTGTTTATGATGAAGTGGGGTACCTATATCTCCATCCAATTTAGTGGGTATTTTTAATTTTGAGGTCGGCTGTAAGGTTACTCCATGTGTAACTGCGACAGTTACAAAAATTATAAGGTAGTTGTGAGAGATTCAAATTGTAAGGTTGTTGTGACGGTTACAAAATAATAAGGTAGCTATGAGGGTTACAATATTATGGATGTAAAACCCCAATATACCATTATGTTAATATTTATGTTTTTATGTTTTGTGTTTATCTTGTGTAAATATTTTGTTTCACCATGTAAGTATGTATGGGTGACAAGTATGTCTTTTAAAATTGATTTAATACATTACACGTGTTCATGGACTAATGTTTTCATTATTTAGTTTCTCCCTTACAAATATTTTGTTTCTCATAACATGTTTTTAAATTATTTTCACCGGTTATAAGGATGTGTAAGAAAAATAAGGAAGCCACGTTAAATGTTCGATGAATTTTCAAAGATTATGTTTTATTCGAATTTTTTTATATTTTTCAATAAATTAATACTATTTTTATGGTATCCACTGTGTAAAAGTGTGTACTGTTTTGAATTTATTGCATCCCAAATATCTAAATCTCTAAACATCAAATGATCATCAATGTGAACAGAAGTTATTTCTTGACTAAATTCTAGATTTTGTAATGTAATAATGTCAAGTCCATAGAATGGGATAGCTATGAAACATGGGATATGGAATTTATAATGAGGTAATGGTGATACTCTCTATATACATGTTTCGAATCTTGGGAACATTTTTGGTCTATAACACTTTTTTTGGAGTGGAGTATTTTCCGTGACAAATGCATGGGTTAGTATGTTCATTTTTTATATTTTTTTATATCTATGATATTTATAACCATAAAAAATCTTATACATGGGATTTCATAGAAAATGATTGATCCACAAGGTTTTAGAACATGGTTTTTCCTTACCATGTGGTATCTGTATTATATGGCTCAATGATATTCTACTGGCATTTTTTAAATTCTGAGAATGGGTTTCCAAATCATGTGACAAACCAAGTGTGACATGTGTTTGTCTTGTTGGATATTAGTGGTGTATCATTACATTATTAGGGTTTTACCAAACTATATATCTCATCCAAATAATATTTTAATCTTTGATTTTAGAGATTAAGTGGACAAACATGGTCACTGCAATATTTTTCTTAACACGGGGCCTTGTTATGTTCCCCAATTCTACCCTATAAAAAGTACCCCTCGACAAATCCACTAATTATGTTTTCCCAATTAACCATGTGATCACTATAAAGTTTTTAAAAAACATAATTTAACACTATAAAGGCTCCCTCCATGGATTCAATATTTGTTTTCCAATAGTTCATTATGGATATGTTCATGGTATTGTAGGGTTTTTATCAGGTTTCCTCTTATTTTCTTAGATTGTTGCTAAATATATTATTCCCATAACTCATTGAAACTATATTGGGAAATTTTTGTGACATATAATTTGATTAATGGATGTTTATTGATATTTATGATGGAGTTGGGTTTGATCGACCTCGAAATCCAACAGTGCCCTCGACACTAAAATGCTTATAACTCTCAGACCAGGCATCAGATTGAGGCACTATTTGTTGTGTTGGAACCCTTGTGACATGACAGATCATTGTGTTACTAAATATTGGGACATTGTGTAAGTTAATGCTTGATCGATATCTTGAGGTGTAGATACTATGGAACTTAAGCGCACTGGATGTCGAGAACCATGTGGATGACTGTCAATTGAAGAGTGATCCAGTGTGGATCAGTACATTGGGATCATATGTGGATCACCACCTAGCGATCCTATGTGGATCATAACCTACAGATCCTGTGTGGATCAAAACCTAGTGATGCTGTGAGGATCAACACCTAGATATCTTTTAGGGATCATCAACTTGCAATCCTGTGTGGAATTGCACCAATCTTGTGTCGTTTAGATCCTGTCTCGGTCAGTGCTCAATTATCATTCGATCATGTGTGGGTCAGTTGGGGTTACTACCTATTGATCTTGGGCGGGTCAGATCCTATGTGGGTCAGCGGCAGTTAGTAGCTATCGATCTTGCTGAGGTTAGTAGCAGTGCCTCTAAACAGAATAAGACGATCTAGAAATGTGACTAATAATCTGTACATCTATTATGATGTTATACCTGGTATGAGATGAGTTTTTTTCGTTGTGATTTTTGACTGAGATCCTATTTTTTGGTTTCCCCTGTATAATTCTGAGAGACCTTCATGGGACTCATGGTCCATACTATGTACTGTTATAATTACCCTTGAATGGTATTTTCCCTCCCCTTGTAGTGTCTTTTGAAGATGATGAGAAGCTCGACTGAAATTATAGAAGCCAGGACCAGGTGGTTCACAGAGGAGACCGGTTGATGTTGAGAGCTATAGATACAATCTATACATACCCTTCAGTTAAGATCTTGGAGGAAAATCACATGAGTTTTTTTCTATTTACTGTTGTATTGTATCTTTCAGCTGGGTTTGTATTACAACCCCTTTACTCTCAATATATGCTTTTACAACTATAGTTTTACACTGCGGTTTCATCTCGTTGTGTTCTTGGATTTTGTGTTCGTATAGGTGTAAAGGGAATGCCTTACCATTTTAGGGATATGCCTTTCCGATGCTAGTATCCATCACCTGGACTATGGAAGGTGGGATTGGGGTTAGTCATGGCACTGGCCACGGAGGATGGGATATGACAAAGTCGTATCAGAGCAGTCGATTATAATAGAAGAACATGGAGTCTATGTTTTCAATGGTTCAATATTGTTAGGTGTTATGAGTGTGGTATTCAGTTCATGGAGTCCAGTATCGGTGTGGCTTCCGACATATCCATACACCAGGACCCTGTATTCTGATTTCTGACTCAGTGCATGAAAACACTGATTGTGTGTGTTTTCGAAATGTTTTTTTATATCTTTTGAGTCAGATAAATAGGTATAACTTATTGACCATGGTTCATCTTGATTAACATTCAAGATGCTTCCATGGAGATAGCTAGTTAGGATTCCAATTTGTTACCATGAGGACGGTCCACAGTGTGATTAGGCTTCAGAACAAGAAATATTTCCAGAGATAGTACCTTCAGGAAATGTTCTAGCGATACCACTACCCATTGGTCAATAGTTACTAATGGTGCTACAGATAAAGGAAACTTATAGGCTCAGTGCATTACATGAGTTTCTGTGAGATAAACACCACAGGTTCCGAGGTGAGCCTGACTCATAGGAGACTAAGGACTGGATTGAGGTGGTGACCGAGTTTCCATCTAGCCAGATAATCATTATATTAGGCGGTTATCCTAGAAGTGAGCATTATATGTGTCTCATTAGGGTGATGGCAGGTTTTAGATTAACCCTATCTTATGAAGAGGTGACTTTTCCATGGATTGATCTTGTTAACCCTCCTTGGAGAAGGAAACACTTTCCATAAAATGATAAGGGGAATGTGTTCTCATGATCTTCTATAGTTTAGGCAGGACGACATGTCGATATCTAAGTATTCAACAAGGCATACCAACTATTCTATGTATTCGATGAATACGATAAGACCAGTGCTTGAGGTCTTGGACCTCCAAGAGATATGCGTTTAGGGAACTCTTAGTTATAGATATTCTTCTATGTATTCCTACTTATGATGGGGTTCTAGTGAGAACCTTTTTGGTTTATAATTATTTGATTGTGCAGATAAAAGCAGTGAATTTCAGCAGTGCGAAAGGAGGAAACCGTCAGCAGTCTTGGAGACTTGGAAGTGTAAAATGTTCGAGGAAGATTAGCTAGGAGAGAAACAAGGCGGTATACATTTCGATATGTTACAACTATCACACCAATGTTTCCTCCACCAGGAATAGGGAGATAGAGGATAGTGGAAAAGAGTAGATGTATGCAGTCAATGAGTGTGACCAAAAGGCCCCATGAATGATTAGATGTACGGTCTATGTCTACTATTAGGTGTCGTATTAATATAAATTGGTTTTAATAATTTCATTCTTATCACGAATCATGTTCAATACCTAAAGATTCCCGTTAATCCCTTAACATGACCATTAATTCTAAATATACCTATGGGAGGAGCCTCGATAATCACTATTATGTCGACGGTGGGATCTTACCCATGAGGAATGAGTTTTGGTTGGATCCTCTTGGTCTAAGTGTCAAGTACATTCGACGTTATATTGGGTTTGTAATGGTCATCCATAGTTCATGATCAGATTGAGTGTTTTGGGAAAAAAGGTTGTGGTATATCTACAACGCTGGAATGGGGTTTTTACTTGGTTGAAGAAAAAGGAAACCTTGGCAGCACGGGTTAAACTCATGCCTAGAATAGTGTAACCTATCACTTTGGAATCATCTAACCTTACCATCATGGTAGTAGGTGTTTTTTGTATTTAATTCCCAATATTAGTGCAGAGTGAAGGAACATCCTCTCAAAATATGTTTCCAAGATTACCTCCCCATAGGGAGAGGTACTTCTTCTTTGACTTGTACCCAAGGATGACACCTACATCTACAACTGCATATCAAAGGGCATCTGAAGAGCTCTGAGAGCTGATAGAATAGTTGGGGGAATGGTTTACTATCTACTCAGATCAGAAGAGTCTCATGAATATCTTCTCACAGAAGGACCTAAACCTGAGATGTTGATGATGGAAATAGTTCCTCTAGGGTTATGTAATTGAGAAAGACAATAATACATGGAAGGGGAACATAGAAGAAGATGCACTCAGAAGGAGGATAGGAATACAGTTTCTAAGTGAGGTGATAGAGCAGCTTTCCATGTTATAGTTAACCATCATCGTTAGTGATGGAGAAACTTATCTCCAGTCTATGATAGTTAATCCTCCACTACTTCAGCGAGTTAGGGAGGTACAAGTTGGGGAGGTAGACTATGATGCCCGACGTACTTATATATCTTCAGGACATGCTCCTAATGGATTTTATGATGGTAGGGAGGAATTCATGCTCTTTAGAGTATGCACCATGGTACTGGTTATGCTGTGAGAGGAGGTTTTGAGTTAGTTCTATGCATCCCCTTTGGCGGTACATCAAAGTGTGGAGAAGATGTACCAGGACCTTCGACATCTGTACTAGTGGCCTGATATGTAGAATAATATGGTAGGGTTCATATCACGATGCCTCAATTGTCAGAAAGTGAAGGCTGATCATCAAGTACCAACAGGCATTGCTCAGCCACTTGAGGTGCCAGAATGAAAGTGGGGTGGTGTCTCCATGGACATCGTGAAGGGTATACCGCATGTGCCCAGGGGTCACGCATCCATCTAGTTGATCATTGACCAACTCGCCAAGTCGGAACAAATTCTACCCATTGTAGATTAGTTATCAGTAGAGGGCTTGGGACATCTCAACATACAATAGATTGTATGGATTCATGGTATTTCTTCAATGATCATCTTAGATTGTGACACTCATTTTACATCCTGCTTCTGGAAGTGATATTAGAAGGTTTTCGGGACCCAGATACGCTTGAGAACCTCTTGTCACCCTCAATAATATGGTCAGACTGAGAAAATCATACAGAAACAAGGGGAAATGCTACGTTCTTGTGTCCTTGATTTTTGCCGTGTTTGGGAGGACCACCTGCCATTGGTGGAGTTTGTATACAGTAATATTTAACACTCAACCATCGGCCTGGCTCCTTTTGAGTCCCTATATGAGAGACCTTGTAGATCATCTCAATATTGGACAAGCCTGGTGGATTCAGAACTTATGGGTCTAGTGTTGGTATAGGATACCACAGAGAAGGTGAAGATCATCAAGGGGATGATGAAGAGTTCTTTGAGATAGATGAATTCTTATGATGATAGGAGACAAAGACCCATAGAGTTTGAGGTGGGAGACCATGTCTTCTTATGGTCTAACCCCGATGAAGATTATGGAGGTTTGGCCATTGTGTCAAGATATACATGAGGTATATCATACCTTTTCAAATCCTCAGTATCATAGGTGAGTTTGTGTACCATTATTATTTTCCCCCATGGATGCACTGGGTGCAAAAAAATTTCCATGTGTCATAGCTGAAGACGTATGTGCATGATCCATCACACTTTATCGACTGTGGTGATCCATACATTGATCATGGGGTGAAATATGTGGAGTTCCCAATTGAGATAGAGGATTGACAGGAGTAGGTCCTTCATAGGTGGCTGATTCATCTTGTGTGAGTTTGTTTTCAATAGTCGAATATCTAGGAGAGTACGTGGTAGCGGGAGGCTCAGATATATGCTCAGTACCCCCACTTGTTTAGTTAGCCTGTTTTTGGATTTCGAGTAAGTAAGTCTCTAAGGTGGGGAGAATGTAATGACCCAAAAAATCCGTATATATATATATATATATATATATATTAATCATATGGAATTTTTTATGAGACTGTGAAATTTGGCGGTCTGTAATTTCGAGGCCCAGAGTGCTTGAAATAATTCATTGAAAAATTGTTAAGCTTAAAATAGCACACATTATTCATTTACCTGAAAAGGTTTAATAACACTTTAACAGGTTCCCAAATCAAAATTATGTGGTCACCATTGCATTCAAGATGGCGGGTTTACCCTAGGTGTGACTTAAGATTAGTCGAGCATGCATCCAGTGAGAAAACCCGAAAATAGTACAACCGTAAATAAAATATTGAAATTATTTTATTTTATTTTTGAAATTCTTAATTAATGAATGGTGACTCATATTAAAAATTTGAGACCACTGCTGAATTCGTGAGGGTATTATTTCCATAAGAATATCCTAACATTGGACGGAACGAGCTAATATTGGAATTAAGTTTTTGGCCAAAAATAAATTAATTATGTAATAATTTTTTTTATTAAATTTGATAAATCACAAACAGTAACATGGATTTTAAATATGAGAGTACCATTGAGTTCTTGAGGGATATTTTTCTATTATGAAAAGCCAAACCTTGACCAGCACATGTCGAGGGTGACTGTTAATAATTTTAATTTTTTTAATATACGTTCAGTAAACGTGTGGGTGGGGATTTCTATCTTTTGAACCAGTGGTCATAATTGAAATTCTAGGGAACCATTGAACTCACAGTGTTGGGATTCTATTAATGGAGTCTTAACATTGAACATTGTTGGTCATGTGAAAATTTTATTTTTTGTGAGTTTTACAGAAATAATAAAATAACATGAAAAATTTATTTTATTATCCTGCATCTTTCTGAGCAGTGGTGTTGGGACCGATGTTTTGTTAAGCCATTTAATGGATTGAATCTTCAATTTTGTAACAATACCATTTGTAATTTTTATCTTCATTAATTTAAAACTCCTTAATGAACTAGATTAATTATTTTGATGTGTTACTCACCCTACCCCTCTATTAAAATGGAGCTCCGGTTGGGGTTTTTCACATGTATTCATCAAGAGAGGAACCTCAGGCAGTGTACTATTTAAACATCCACCTACAGAAGATATAAGCATAGGGGACAATGATCCGGGAATGATTTACGTCGGATCATTTAACCAACGACGTCTCATCACCCGTAACAACCGATACACCTCCAATGATTCTCGAGGTACGATTTGTTTTTAAATCCAAGAAAACATCATCTCTTTTCCCCATTCTGGAATTTGGGGGATTTTGTTGTGGAAGATTTGAACAGGTCGTAATAAATATATATGTGATGTTTTTACATGATACACGCTGGTTATGATTCTAACACTGAGGGAACTAGACAAACGAAAAAGTCACTGACCCTCTGCCACTTGATTTATCATTGCGTTCTTCATGGACGAATTTCAAATTTGATGGAAAATAAAATAAATGGATCACACAGTGATGGAGAAATCTTGATAGGACTATAGGTGAATATAGAAGTGGAAATGGATCTACAGAGTGTCATCGTAGCCCCACGGAAGGAGGTGGCACTGCTTGGCGCAGTGTCGGACCTGACGGGCGGCCGACCCTAGGCCGACTGCATCGGCAGAGAGAGGGGCCCTGTCGCACCCTGCGAGTCCAACTACTAGCCGAGGAGGCACCATGTGGTGTCGATTGTCAATGATCTGAACATCTCCTAGAACCAATCAAAAATGAGGGGTCCTGTGACCCCTCATGTGGGTCACACTAGCTGTCAGGTCAGGTCGGTCTGCTGCTATGTGGGATGATCCCACCATAGCCCAGCCTAGTCGGTTAGGGCCATGCCAGTCTATGGCCCAGCACACCGAGCCCACCACGACTCAGAATGTTCAGGCAGGTGTAGTCAATAACCCATCCATTTCGGGCCGAGCTGGGTTAGTCCGACTGGGTCAGACCGGTCCCAGACCGATTTTGGCCCAATTACGCTAAAAGGTCCATATCTCACAAACCACATGTCTATTTGAGGAACCGTCCATGGAACTAGAAACCTATGAATAAGATGTTTCTTTTGATATACTCCACCGAGGTTTTGGAGAGTGTTGGAGAATGGCCGGTTTGGATCGACCTCAAATCCAACATGGCCGTCGATACTGAAATTCTTATAACTCTCAAACATGGCATTTTATTTATGCATCGTCCGATGCATTAGAACCCTTTTGACATGAATGATCACTAGGTTACATATTACTGGGACTTCATAGAATATGAGGATTTACCAATATCATTGGTAATAAATAATACATATCTTAAGCTTACCAGGTGCAGAGAATCATGTGGACAACTATCAATTGAAGAGCGATCATGTGGTGATCAGAACCTAGCGATCTTTTGTGGATCAAAACCTAGATATCATGTGTGGATGAGCACCTAGAGATCCTATGTGGATAATCACATAGAAATCATGTGTGAATCATCACTTTATGTGCTTGTGTGGATCAGCACCTATTGACCTTGTGGGCATTAGTATCTAGCAATCCGGTGTGGATTAACACTGATCCGATGTGGGTCAGATCTTATGTGGGTCAGTTCTCAGCGATCCTATGTGTGTCTAATCCTATGTGGGCCAGTGGAGTTTTGTACATATCGATCCTGTGTGGGTCTACAGTGGTTAGTACCTATCAGTCCTAGGCGGGTCAGATCTTGTGTGGTTCATCAGGGGTTAGTACCTATCAATTATGTGTGGATCATCATTAGTGTGTCTTAACAGAATAATATGATCTAGATTTACAAATAACCAGATGTACTCTTGTAATTAAGTTAAACCTAGTTTGGGATGAGTCTTTTTCTTGGTTTATTGTGAATGGAATCATGTTTTGTGGTTTTCCATTATGGACCTCTTAGAGGCCTTTAGGGGTCTTGGGTTCCCTACTTGGTATTTTTATACTCACCCACGCACAAGCTTTTCCAGCACTTTGTTGTGTATTATGTAGATGATGAGCAGCTTTGGATGAGAGTAGGGGAGCCAGTACATAGCGGTACACGAAGGAGATTGGTTGGCATGGAGAGCTGTGGAAATGATCTATACCTACCCTTCAGGTAGGATCCTTTGTGGACGATCTCAGGAGATATTTTATATTTTCTATTGTACTGTATATTTCATTTGGGTTTTTTTTGTCCCCTTTACTTTCAGTACACACTTTTACCATTGCATTTTAAATTCATGGTTACATCTTGTTGTGTTCTTGGATTGTGTGTTTATATAGGTTTAAAGTCTATGTCATCCCATTTTAGGGATACACCTTTCCGTTGCTAGTCTCCAACCCATGGCCTATGGAAGGTGGGATTGGGGTTAGTCACAACACATGACATGGGGGACGAGTCATTACCTCCATCTTATCTCTATCATATTCCAATAGATTCCTTATTTTTTCAAATGTGCGAGGAATTAATTAAATATATCTTTCATCACATTTTTTATTCAATAAGATCCAAAAATTCATTTCTACTATATTAATAGAACTCATAATTCATTAATATCTTATAATTTTGGATATTTATTAATAATAAACCCTTCCATTAAGTTCTTTAATAGTATACTATTACATAGAAGCATCAAATGAATATTAGTTTAAATCAACAAAATTATTCTTCTACTTTTGGGAAATCTATGGAAATAAATATGGGTATTTTCTAATTATGGAACTACAACATTCAAAACATATATTACAATAAAATATATTTGAGAATCCAAAATCCCTCATAAATTGGGTTCATCATTACCTAAACTAAAATCTAGGTAATACATGCCACAAAAATTTTCAATAAAAATTTACCATTAAGAACATACATTTTAATCATAATAAATGTGATATTTAATTACTCACCCATAATATATCCTCCCACTATATTATGATTTCCCCCTATGATGTTCTCAATATAATGAAATTTTCTAACTATATTTTTCTTCAAATTTTAGTTATATAAAGGTGGAAATTTTAGTCATTTATCACCATGACCCATAACTGATCATGCTAGAAATTTTTATTAATGATACCCTATACACATATAATAAATATAGAAAATAGATATACTTATAAAATAAATAATATTGTCAGATTTTATTATTTTTGGGTCCTTAGTAATTCTAAATTATATACCCTTTTAGTGCATACATACATATATTAACATAATAAAAAATACTATTCTATAAAACATCTTAAAAATCATTATACATTCCAAAATATATAATCATATTCTAGGATTTTTTTAGTTAATATATGATTCATTCTCTATACAACATCATTCTTCTCTAGTCTGTCAAGAAATTTTTTTAATACCGTAATAGATTTTTTTAACTATTTATGTTATAATAACCACTTTAATTTTATAATAAACAACTATATAGACATTTTATACCATTCTCCCCCATATATGACCAATAAAAAAATATTTTATACCTATTATCTTATAATTTCAAAAATTAAACACTTACATTACTTGGTGAACACTCAGTTTATTTCACAAACTGAAATGATACTACATGATAATAGACTAGTGTATGACCAAAATTTTTTTTACACAAGTTATATATTTTTGTAAATTTGTACCATTGAATTCATATTTACCGTATCCAACATTTGATTTGTTATAAACCAAATTTTAAATCATATTAACACCTTATTATAATTCATTAAATACCATTGGTATCTTAAACCAATATATTCACATCACAATGGTGAATGTGTCAAGAAATCGCAATCACTAATCATTATGATAATTTTATTTCAAAAATTCTTGTTATATTATTATATAGACAGAGAGAATTTCTAATCCATTACACCTCTATCAACATCAATGGATCTTTGAGATGTTTAAATTTTTCCATTCATAAATTTACATATCAATGCCTCTTTATCCATCTGACCAAAGTAAATATTGTTATTTTTTTGCATAGAATATTTTGAAATTCATTCCTGAAAGGGTAATATTCACTTATTGAAAAAATATAAATATCAACCCTCTCAATTATCTCATTCTCATAATAATTAAATGTTGGAACATTTATAAAACCTATACATATTTATTTTATGATTCCCCATCGTTTGGATTTGAGTGGATAAAATCCTTAAAATTTTTGAAACATGATTAGAATGGATCATTAAAGAAAATTAATATACTATTACTTACACTAACTATAGATTTATAGGACAATATTTTTTTGAAATCCATTATTATGGGAATTATCTTATCTTCCAAAAAATAATTCATAAGGTTGGTTGTTTTCTCACTCTACAAATATTTGGTGTTGGGCCGAGTCAGATGACCTTGAAATCACTATCTTGGAATATATTCTATTTTAATTAGAAATATTCAAAAAAAAGTATATCATTACTTCACATTAATAATTTTTTTAATTCTCCTAGGTTCTTTGACATCTATCCATATGGTCACATCATTTTAAATAATATTTTTATCTTTCGTAAACACTATGTTTATTTTTTATTAAGGGTTATTTTCTCTACTAAAAATCAGTTACTATTTTTAAGAAAATGATAACAATAGTACAAAAACCATAAATATCCCCATACTATTATTTATAATATTTTAGTTTGCTCTAAATCTTATGAATTTCATTTATATGAATATCTAGTAGTCTTTAATCCATCATCATCATGTTTAATACCCACTTCATTAGGGAAAACTTATTTTAATCTTTTAGATTGTAATTCCCATCAACCAAATAATCTATCAGTCCTTATGCGTTCCTTCCCTCATTGAAATTGAATGTTGGGTTATATTGTAATTTAAAATGAATAAATAATTGATATATTCAATTTACCTTTTAAAATATATCATTTTTTATTCCCCATAATTTCATTCTATTTAATGAAATCCCTTGGACTTTATGAAATTATTAATACTCCACCTACGACCTCAAAAAACAAAAAATTTTCTTATTAAAAACGTAAAAACAAATCCCTCCATTCTCTAATACCATAATATATAAATCTATAATTAATTTAAAATTAAAAAATTATATAAAAAATGTTTCCCAATAGTTTGATACACAATGTACTAATAGGTCTTGGTAAAACAAAAATATTTCATTCATCTTATTTATAATTATGAAATCACTATTATATGAAATTAACACTAAGGTACATAAAATTCTAGGAAAAAATATTCTAAATTTCAATGATTAATGAAATATCATGACATAGATGTCAAAAATCATAGGTATTCATCCCACACCTAAATTCACTAATCAATTTCAATACAAGTTAAACACTCATAAAAATAATAAAAAATATCTAAAAAAATTTATTCATGGGAAATATTTTAAAATGAAATGAAAGCAATGAAATATATTGTTTCAATAATATATTATTCATATATATTAGTACAAACACATATTTTTTATTTCAAAAGGTGTTACTAAATTACCATTATAGTTTTTCTTAAATTATTTTTCGTTGCTTTTAAATATAACCATTGATTAACTCAATTTTCAATATCACATGTAAAATTAGTCCCAACCATATACAATAGTGGGTCTCATATAGTTAATTGGTCCCCCCACCTTCCAAAAGATGAATGGTACCCACATTTACTATGGTATCTTTAACCCAGCTAATGTTTCATTATCCCTGACAAGAATAGTCTTCTATATGTGAAGAGATTACATTATATTTCAGGTTCACATTCTAAATTTTTTATATTTCTATTAAATAATAAAGAAGAAACCTAAGTAAAAATTTTATAAAATAAAATAAAATTTACATAAAAATATCCAACAACTAGAGCACTATAACTTATAAGATAATGTTTTGAAAAATAACCTAATGAATGGATGAATCGCATGGTAATTATTCTATAGTATGTCAAATCATTTTGGAAGAAAATATTTTTTATATTATAACCATTTGGAAAATTTAATGGTTGTGAAAAAAATTACATAAAATAAAATATAAAGGGTACATTTGGAAATATCTTTATGGATATATGATATTATGATACGTAATTATAGAGGTAAATAATTGTGTCTTCTAAAATAATATATTTTATGAAGATGAGGATTTTTTTTGAATTTATTTATCCCTATACACGACCGTCTTATAATGAGGTAATAAGATAAATTATTGACTCCATGAAATGTAAAAACCCACAATTTTACAACATATCTAATCCATTGGTATACATGTTATAGAATTACTTTTTTACTTATAAAAATAAACATGATTCATTAGTAATCCACGATATCCGTATATAGTTTTCATATTACTGAAATGATATGTGTTTAAATTACCCTTTTCGCATGTAGTGGAATATATTATAGAATAATAGTTCTAAAAAAATACATTTACACCATCAAATCGAACGATAGTTGAAATAAAATTATTATATGACAATACAGATGGAAACAAATGCAATTCCACATTATATAATATTATTATTGATTCATAGATTATATTGATTTATTTTTTTAAATATTTAATGATTCAAATATAGTCCATTATTGGTATATAAACATTAAGAGAATGTGTATAGATCTACAAATACTAATTCCTAGAATGTAAATAAATTTAATAAGTGAAAATCTATGAAACTATTTATTTGTATTAAGAAAATATTATCAGGTGATAATAAATTATATATGAGGGTGATTTCAATGAGGAATCATATATAATTATCATAAATTACCAAAAAATATAAAATTTTAATTGAAAACAAGTTAATAAGAACCCTTTTATAATAAATATTCATATTATTCAGTGAATAATAAGATATGGATTAATTATATACAATTCTTACCACTATTTAATTGATTACCCTTTATGGAATCCTACAATTTAATTATTAAATTTTAATCTATTATCATGTAAAGTCCACTAATTTATGTATGTGAAGTTAAAGCAATGATGGTATTTATTCATAATAATAATAATTAAATAGTTATAACAAATACATAATAATAAGAATAATATTAATTTAATGTATTTAATGAGTTGTAAAATGACTTTATTTGAACACATAATCATATACTATAAACAATGTACATGAAAATTAGATTACACTCATTATAAAAATGATTAATAAACATATCATAAATCATCATAATGATACCATAATAGTAAAAAATAATAATCGTTTCAGTAATTCTAATAATAATAACTATTTAAATTATTTTATGATTTTATAAAATCTATAGGTAAAATCTTATGTGATATATCAACCTAATGTAATTATAATTAAAATAAAATAATTTTAAAAAATAAAATATTCCCAAAAAAATTATCTCTAAAATGTTGTAATATGAATAAAAATAATAGCCATTGTAGTGAAATAATGGGAAATTTGGAATGAATGGATTATATTTTTGTAATGACAAAATTATTTCTCATGCACAACAATAATTCTGAAATGGAATCAAATAACTAACTGTAATGTATAGACAATATGATACCCACATCATGAATATTTTCAAGTAGAATATAAAAAATATAGTTAATTAAGTGGTGGAAACTTTTTTATTGGAATATATATAATATTTCTTAGAGGGAATGATCCCTTTTCATGTTTCCACTCTATTACATTGCATCATTAGAATACACAAAATCTGATCTTGATGATATATAAAGTGATTTTTGATTCTCCATTTTTTGTAACATAAAATCCATCAATATGTTATTCCCATGAAGAATCAACACGACTCTATATACTCTTATTATAATTTATGATATGTAAATATTCATCATAATAATCACTGACATTACATTCACTTCCAAGCTGTTCTTAATAGATAGAAATCACACAATATATGTCCATATATATATATACTGTATTGATTAGAAATATTATTGATCAACATGAAACCCATTAAAATCATTAAAATTAACAATAGTTATTATTGAAATTAAAGGAATTTCCAATACTAAAATTTATTAGCCAAAGAGTTATTCACTTTAAAATATTGATTCAACATAAATATTTCAATTCCATTAATGATGTTCACATGCATTTCATGAGTTTCATAGATTATATGGTGTATAACTTCAATGTGTTAAATTATTTTTGATGATAAACATATGATAACTCTAAGAAGTTAAAATAATAGTAAAAGAAATTTCGTGAATAGCTGAATCAAAGTAGGAACATCCATAAATGATCATATATAAATACAGTCCCTTCATTAATATGTCTTTTTATTGGGATGATTATGTCCAAATGTTAAGTTTAATTCTAGGTATTGGAATAAAACCAATAAATTTCAAATGTTATTTTAATAGAATAATTATGGACAATAATTATTAATGGATTGATTATAGAGAGATATTTTTATGTTTAAATGGTAGATAAATACAATACATTTCATTATTAAGAATGGAGAGCTATAAATTCTAGTGGATGAATGTCAACCAATAAATATTTGGAAGAAAACCAAAATATTATTCAATTTATAAATTATATTTAATTATTTAAAAAAAATATATAACTACCATATAATTTATATAAATTTTGAAGGATATATAAGATAAATAAGGAATTATGAACTATAGAAAATTGACAACCGTAGTAGAAAACCAGAAATATTATGTAGGATTGTACCTTTAAAAATTCATTATATGAAATTAAATTTTTTATGTAATGAATATCCATTTATTATAATAACATTAATTTCAATATAAATTCTACATTAAAGGGAGTGTGTTATGAGATCTGAAATTTTTTAAAAATTACGAATTCGATTCATCACATTTATGGGATAATGAACACTATATAATCAATAAATCTATTATCCTTTGTCAAGGAGTGGGATTTTATATGGGAAAGTCGTTGGGGAAATAATATGACATACATATATTGTAGTTTAATAAAAAATTCATTTCGATTTTTCCCTATATGGAATAACACTACCTTTATAAAAAAATTGATGTGGATTATATATGTACTATATATCTTGAATAAAATTGTCCATTTGGAAAAAATTCACATTTATATGATTGATAGGATGTTGTGTTTTTATAATTATAAAAAATCATAAAAAGTGGGAAATTATATCATGATATGAGACTTATAATCTCTATATTTAATGTCATAGTCATCAAAAATAATCTCAGTGACATTATTATATATGGTATCATTGTGTTCTGTAATGATACATATGACTATTAAGCGTACATTAAATGAAATGGCCTTTGAATATCATAAATAGTTATTGTTTATGGTTGATTAATCTAATTTATAGTTTTAATAATATTAAACCGAAAAAGGGGTAATTCAAATTTTATGATTTTTTTTATTAAATCATGGATGTGAGACACTAATTAGTTAATCTAAATCAAAATTCAGATGTATTTGTGAATGTATGTCATTATATATAAGTGATTACACATAAGTATCCTAATATAACCCTTTATGATAAGATACTTGTTTTTATGATTATTCAGAATATTTATGATATATTTTAGGAAATAGAACTCAGTGAAATGTTACCAATCATGTTCATGGAAATGTTTATTTCACCTTGTTATCAATATGTATATTTTATTATTGATGAGTTCTATTTATAAAATGGTCAATGTACCAATTTTATATGCCAAGAAATATTATTTTAATTATATACATTAATGTATGGATTTTTATTCATTAAAAACATTATAGACTCGTTTTTAAGATGATTAAAAAAATTAAGGGTCAATAATAGAAAAGATTATATATATTAGAAAAAATAGTAGAGTAAAAACTCATGTAAACACATTAATATGATTTATATGGTTAGTACATGGGGGGATGAGTATTGTATGCATTATTGTTCATGGATAGAGACGTGTTCTCTAAACAATGTAGTTTAATCCAAATTCATGATACTGATTTCTCTATGAAATGTTGCAACATTTGAACTCTTGATAAAAAATATTTATTCCAAAACAACCCTATATTAGAGTATACCATGAAATTTTTATATAATGAAATTATCATTGTGTTGGTCCTAAGTGATTAACTTTATACATCCATACTAATATGTTAACATAACATGTATCAAATATATTACATCTCCTCATGTGACAAAACAATATTTGATGTTGAATATATGAAAAGAAAAGCATTATAATAACATTTTGGAAACATGAAATCCATCGGGGTCATATTTTGGGGAAGACACAACACTTCAAATTATCCACTCCACACACTATATGATCTATAATGATTTATTATTCTAATACATGTTATTACATAATATTCTAAATGTTTTCTAATAGATATATCTACCATTATATTAATGAAAATGTAGAGTTTATTGATGAGAAATATGATTGAAATTTAGGAAAACCATATACATCATCAAAATTAATAATTATTCATATTTTAAATCAATGAATGGTCATGATTAATATTTATTGGTAAAATAGTTAATCATTAAACTATATGGATTAAATGAATAATGAGAAGAATCATCATTCTTGTTATTATAGATTATCTGGAAATGAGGTAACAAAACCACTATATGGAATGATAATGAGGTGATATTAAAAATTTATTATATGAATATATTTTCAAAGATAGGTGATGATATGAAAAGCTCAAGTGATGTATATGTCATATGGAAGTGGCCTGAGATTAAATGCACACTAGTTCAAAATACATCATTTTGAACCCAATCATATGGATTGGAAACCAATAAATTTAGAATGAACTAAATATAGAATATAGATTATAGGGAATTGAAGTGGAATTATGAGTCTGTTTTTTCAATGGAGGATACTTATAGGGGATTATTTTTGCATGAAGTGGAAGACACATGATTGGGATGATGAGTGATGTTTTTTAATATATATCTACTTAAACATTCTCTTCCCTTTTATATAATTTTTTATATGATTGTGTTTTCTCATGACATAATTTAAAATATAATTTTTTTGCTATGTATTTATAATATTAAATATTCAATTAATTAATTTGTTTTATGATTTTTCAAAATAAATTCTTGTAAAAAAATAAAAAAATAATTTAATTTAAATGATCATTAATGAATAATATAACAATATTTAATGAAGTGGGTTATGGAAATATATATTACGATATTTCCACATATATTAACAATAGTTAGACTGGGAATATAAAGTCTGATTTCCATGAAATCCCATTATAATACGTAGTAATCCTTGATATATTAGAAAAAACACAACAATAGAAACTCTATTCATGTAATTCCTTTAATAGAGTAAAAAAGGTAATCTCATGGGGAACTATGGATCTATTAAGACATCCCAGTGATATCATTATGGATATTTAAAATTTTAAATATTTTTGGATGGTAAACTCAATTAAATGATAAGGGGTAATGGATGGTGTCAATATGATGTATTTAACTATGCATGTGAACTATATGATTAAGGAATGAACAAGGTTTATTTTACACAAGAAATGGAGGGCCCCATTTTTTCTCAGAAATACTATTCACTATTATACATTCTATAAGTTTACTATTTTTTTATAATGATATTCCCATTTCATTTTAACAATATACCTATCCCAATAGATATAATCACATACATCGTAGTTATTTATTCCACAAACCTATCATACATGTTTGGGAATGTGTCATAGAAATATTTATATGGATCAAGATGTTTATAAGAAATCTATAAGTATCCTAAATTTTCTTATATTAGGAAAATACAAATAGAATAAATAAAAGAATGTATATTTAATATTAGTATAATATAAATCAATTTTTTAGAGTTATCTAAAACCTAATATCTCAGTATTTATATACCCTCAACAAATTTTTAATGTTCTCATCTTTTTAAAAAAGTTACCTAACCTCATATATAATGATTTGTATTTATGAACACTTACTATCAAATTGTATTATAATTTGATGAGAAATAAACATCTTATATTTGGATACTCCTCTTCCTCCTCACCCATAACTATTTAAAAACAGATTTTTTAGTAGTCAATATTCCCCATTATAATTAATTTTATTTCCTTGTTTGAATCAAACAAAACTAAATAACATGAAGAGATACAAGTTATACATTATAGAGTATAAATATTTAGATTTTTTCAATTATCAATAATAAAAATATTAGTAATTATATCCCGGTAAATCACATTCTTATTTGTCATGAAACCAAAATCAACCAAATTATCAATAATATGTATTTATTGGTATATCATAATTTGATGTCATTTTCTTCCACATTACCATGAAATAGATGTCAAATGAAAATAAAAATAAAGGGTTAGGTAGAAAAATTCCTTTAAAATATCACTTTTGGATGATGATCTATAATATATATTTCCATATCGAGATTACGGGTCTTAGGAATGGAATTATAATTGAACATAATTTTGATGAATTCTAATATGATGTCATTATTCCTCTTTTTAAAAATAGTTTCCCAACTGTTTCATAGGAATCCTGTATATCATTAAAACATACCTCATCAATAAATTATATTTATGGCTACCGATCAACTCAAATATGATCATACCCATTTCAATCGTCAACAATGTTCCATTATATGGTTTCAGAGTATATAATACCAATAAATCCTTCTGTCAATTATCTTCACAATATAAATTACATAACAAACAATAAATGAATAACATGGTCATCCTTTCTTTAGTAAAAGTGTGTTACTAGGGAAATATCAAATTTAAATATGATTTACCAAATTATGAATTGTAAAAATAACCTAATATATTTTCTCTTAACCCTGGTAAAACAAATTTTCCTCAACCACAATAATTAATTTTATTTGTTTTCACATTAAATTATTTAAAAAAATTAACATACTATATATTATTTGATATTATAATCCCAAATATTAAATTACTTTTTTAAAATTAAATTCACATTAATAGAATAATTTAATTTAATATTAAAACCATAGAAGTAAGGAAAATGATTTTTTCTAAAGAGAAACTTTTCATATGTCTAGGAGGTTAAAATATGATATTTTAATATATATTTTTTCCAATTAGATAAATTGGATTTATTAATATATGATTTAATGAATTTCAATTTTACAATTATATTATAATTATATGTTTTCAAATTAATTAATATAATTCAATTCATTATAAGAATCGGTTTTTTCATAATTCATTGACATATTTCTCTTTTCAAAAAATATTTGTCAACAATACATTCATGGGTTATATTGATATGATGATTTCAAAAATGAAGAATGTTTACTCATATTAATTTAATAAATGTTAATATTTCAATATTATAATTTGTTACCAAAATGCAATGAAACTGTTAATTATTTTACATTTTTGAGAATGAAATTACATTATTTTTAATTTAATTATGTTTTCAATAAGAAATTGTTTATAAAAATTAAAATTAATAAATATTTATTAAAATTCATAATTTTTTTAAACTAATTCATTCCATCATTTTAACTTTCATGACCCGTCCCAGTGGGGCCCACGCCGTGACTCCCCAAGCCTGCCTCCAATAGGCCAAGGGCTGGTGACTATCACCGAGTAGGCATGTCACTAACATGGGAGGCATTGCCTAAGTACATGTACACACACACACATCTCCAAGCCCACAAATGCTGAAATGTAAAACACTAAGGAACAAAAATGCATGCTTACAACTAAACCCAACAAACAGAGTATGACAAAAGGTAGAGTAGGGTAAAAGTAAACTGGGCCAGAATACAAGCCCACCAAAAGCAAGAGTCTGAAAAACTGCAAAGTCCAACATGTAAGCACAAAGGTACTGGGACTACCGTTCGTAGCCGTAGGATCGTCCCGGCCTGTAGGGAACTCAGAAAGCCCGGTCATGTCCTTGTCTGCCCTGGACTCGGTCAAAAGGCTGCTCGTCTACACAAGACACCAGACGTGCGGGCAAAGCCCGTGCAGGGGTGACTATAACAATACTCAGTAGAGGACCCCAAAAACCACAAAGTAACACAAAGTAAAGGTACAGTCAGCTACGCACAATATATGTTTACCGAACATATAAAACAAACCAGATATACCCAAAACCCAGACCCGTGGTCTAGAGACAAGTCACGCAACCAAATACATCCGCAAGGGATTCTGTCCTAAGATTCTGTGATGCGCTCGTTCCGGGAGAACACACTCCACGAGTCTTATAGATATGATGACGTCCGTCCGGGAAGAGCCGTTCATTGGGAACCGTCACGAGATATAGCTACACTGATTACGGGAGACACAATCCTGATTGGGAATGATTTCGATACACAGATGAGGGTCACTTCCAGGGCCATGGAGGACACCACGACTCATTCAGAATTCACCTGCTCGGTAGAGGATCAACGGCCGGTAGAGTTGGTCACGTCGATGCCTGACTCTACCTAGGGTCTGGAATGGATAGAGGATCTCGATCCAGGCCTCTCGGATGGATTCCTGACTCTATCACAAATAGTCTTGCTAAAGGGATCATAATCCTGCATGAGGGAATGATGCGTGACCTTCAGGGGAACAAAAAGAAGGGGCACTAACCCAAATTAAAGTTGTTCAAGTCACACTGAACAAAAGGACCAAGCAGTTTTCCAAAAAGTACACGGCGTGTAGAAATGAAACATTCCATGTCGTCCGACCCCAGTTACTACCCATGTACAACGACCTGTGTCATGAGGCTGGTCGTGTAGAAAACTTTATAAACAGCATGCAGTATGGAGTACACACCATGTCTGGGTCATTGGGGTTGGCTCCATGGACTCTGGCCATGGGCCCATACACGGTCACCAACCCGTGCAATCTGCACACGGGGTGACCTACACTGTTGACCTCACCTAGCAGAGTGATGGATTACACGGTCGTGTACTCCATCCGGTGTCCGTGTATCTCCGAGATACACGCCGAGCTCCGCGTAGCCGCCTCGGCCGATATGTACACGTCATGTCGCCTAAAGCCGTGTAGAGCATCATGTGTCTATGTACTAACCAAAGTACACGCTGAGCTTTGGGTAAGGTCCAGAACGCCGTGTGATCGAGGTCAGACGCCATGTGATCCTTATCTGAACCTGAAACCCTAGCTGCCACCGTCCGTACAACACGTCGTTCTCTTCGGAAGTACACGCCCTGTATTCTTGAAATTTACAGAAACGGCGCTCTTCGCTAGCGCGCCTCCCATGCTGCTCCGATCATCAATCTGGTTATCTGATCTCCACAGAACATCTAGGTTCTGGTCGCCCCGACACCACGAAGCCGCTTTCGTCATTTTCTGTCCCCCGATCGGCCCTAAAAACGTGATTTGATCTTCCCGCGTGAAGAACGCTCGAAGAAAACCCTTTCCCGATCCGGTCCGATTTATCATCCTCCATCTTCACCACACCTCCACAAGGTCATTGCGGTGTCAAACGTTCGATTTGGGAACGTTTCATCGCGGAATGGATGCACAACGATCTGTTGTTCGTCTCCCTGCGAAGAACACGAAGAATGTGCGAGAAAGAATGGGGTAGGAAATCCAAATAACAAAATGAGGAACGAACCTCCGCCGTCATTCGTCACGGAGTTGATCCACTCCTGTTAATAGGCTTAAAACAGAGCGGAGATCAACATAAATAAAAAGCATGGATTATTTCCCCCAAAATCACCCCAAAGAGAACCCTCCCGTAAGAACATACGAATCCGCTGATCAACTTGTTCGTGGTTGATCTGCGTTTGCCATTTAGACACTAAAATGGGGAAAATAAATTGAAATAACAAACCCCTACCTTTTAAAAGGATCGATCGTTGACAACGGTGTCGCCCTTCCGTTGTTGTCGAGATCCTTCAACATCGGCGCAGCGATCCTCGATCTCGATCTTTCATCGTTCGTCTCTGAGAATTCTCTCTAATGCCTTGTGGATTCAGCAGAGATTCCTCTCAAATGTTGCCAACGATCAACAATTTCTTAACCCATTAAAAAGGGAAACATGTTTTCATTTAATTACGTGGCAGCATTAATGATGTTGACATTCCATTTTGAAGTTATTATGACGCGTCATCAAGTTAGGAAATAGTTGCGCCGTCGCCACGCTACAGTGGATGTTTCCATAAATGAAATAAAATAAACTGGTTAATTTAATTTATTTTATTTTACTTAAAACGTCAGAAAATTAACTTGTTACCCACGACCCGCGCCAGTCGAGGTTAGCCTCATTCTTATGTAAAGTCATTGTCCCGGACGCAACAGTGCACTCAGATTTTTAATCTGGGCATCCGTTTGGAAACTGCCACAACCGCGCACAAGTGTCGACTCACATAACTAAAAAAAGTTCAAACCACCATTCCGGGCTCACTGGACCTCGGAATGATGTGTCGCCTTCGTGCCCAGTCTCGAAATAATTGCATATAATATTTAAAAATAATAACAGAAAATTCGATACATTACATTCTCCGCACCTTGGGGCCTTACGTCCTCGAAAAGCCAAAACAAAAGCTATTCAAAAATATGAGGGTACTGGGCACGAATCTGGGCCTCCCGCTCCCACGTGCTCTCATGAAGATTATCGTGTTACCACTAGACGTGAACTAAGGGAATCGATCACCCACAAAGGATTCTCTCCTGCCGATCCTCGATCTCTACCGGGTACTCCGCAAAGGTCACTCCATCCTCGATGTCCAACTCACCCCAGTCGATGACGTGCGATGGGTCATTCATGTACCTCCTCAACTGCGACACATGGATGAAATCATGTACTTGATGCAACTGTGGTGGTAGATCCAGGAGGTACGCCAACTCTCCAACTCTCACCAGGATCTGGAAAGGTCCGATGAACCTCAGAGATAGCTTGCTGCCTCAGCCAAATCTCCACAACCCTCATTGAGGAGAGACCCGAAGGAAGAGATGGTCTCCCTCTTCGAACTCTAGAGGTCTTTGTCGCCTGTCATCATAAGACTTCTGCCGGATCTGTGCAGTCTTCATATGCTCCCAAATGATGTTCACCTTCTCTATAGTAGCTTGCACTAACTCTGGACCCATGAGTGCTGAATCTCCGGGGTCGGTCCAGCAAAGCGGTGACTGGTAGGGTCTCCCGTATAAGGCCTCAAACGGTGCCATACCAATGGTGGAGTGGTAGCTGTTGTTGTACGAAAACTCCACCAGTGGTAGGTGGTCCTCCCAGCTGTGACCAAAGTCCAAGATACAAGCTCTCAACATATCCTCCAGAACCTGAATGGTCATCTCCGTCTGACCATCTCTCTGGGGATGAAATGTTGTGCTCAAGCGCAGGTGACTCCCAAAATCCTCCTACAATACCTTCCACAACTGGGATGTGAAGCGGGCGTCTCAGTCTGAGACTATAGTAAAGGGGATTCCATGAAGCCGAACTACCTCCTGTACGTAGAGGTGTCCCAGGCTCCCTACGGAACTCTGCTCCCTAATAGCTTGGAAGTGGGCCAACTTGGTGAGTCGGTCAACGATCACTAAGATGGAATCAAGCCACTTGAACATCTATCGTAATCCAATCATGAAGTCCATCGATATTCCATCCCACATCCACTCTGGAACTTCCAGGGGGAGAGCTAACCCTGCTGGAACTTGGTGCTCAGCCTTCACCTGCTGGCATGTGAGGCATCGAGAAACGAACTCTGTCACTGCCTTATTCATGCTTGACCACCAGAACTGACGTTGGAGGACCTGTTACATCATTGCCACTCCTGGATGTAACACCAAAGTGGATGTATGGAACTCCCTCAGGACCTCCCCCTGCAACGCCACTGGTACAACAGTGTGTCCTCTGAAAATAAGTGTGTGCTCCCCACCTTGTGAATATCCATCAAGACCATGTCCTGTGGATAACTGAGCACATAAGGTTACAAAGTTGACATCCCCAAGTTGTCCCTCCATAACTTGCTGTAAGAGTGGAGGGGTGACAACCATTGACTGTAGGTAAATTGTATCCTCTCCATCCACGAAGGATAACTAAAACGCGAAAAATTGTTGTGTCACCTCACTCAACAGTTGTGAGCTCGACCTTCTTCTAAGAGTGTCCGCCACCTTGTTCCCCTTCCCAGGAGTATTGATGATCTTGAAATCATAGTCCTGGAGGAACTATAACCAATGCCTCTGCCTTAGATTTAGATCCTTCTTTGAGAAGATGTAATTGAGGCTCTTGTGGTCAGAGTAGACAATGAACCGCTCTCCCATAAGGTAGTGTCGCCACATCTTCAATGCGAAGACTACTGCAGCTAACTTGAGATCGTGGGTCACATAGTTCTTCTCATGCAGCCTAATATGGCGCTAACCATAAGCAATCACCGTGTGACATTTCATGAGGACACAGCCGAGCCCAATCCATGATGCGTTGCAGAAAACTATGTACCCAAAACCCTCCTCTGTCAATCTCAAGACTAGGGCGCTCGTCAAACTCTATCTTAGATGCTCAAAATTCTTCTGGCACTTTTCTGTCCACACGAAGGGTTGCCCCTTCCTGGTCAAAGCCATCATTGGTGCTGATACCCGTGAGAAATCAGGGTTGAATATCCGGTAATATCCTGCCAACCCAAAGAAGCTTCACACCTCTGTCACACTCCGAGGTGGATCCCATGCTAATACAGCCTCCACCTTGGCTGGGTGCACAGCTACTCCATCTGATGAGATGACATGTCCCAGAAAGTGGACCTCCCAAATCCAGAACTGACACTTTGAGAGCTTCCCATAATGTTGGTGCTCCTAATGTATATCCTGAACCATCCGCAGGTGTCTCGCGTGCTCCTCCTATGACGCTGAGTACACAAGGATGTCATTTATGAAGACTACTATGAACCAGTCCAAGTACGGCTAGAAGATCCAGTTCATCAACCCCATGAACACTACGGGGGCGTTCGTAACGCCAAAGGGCATCACCATGTACTCATAGTGACCGTAGCGACATCTGAAAGCTGTTTTCGGTATATCCTATTCCCGTACTCGTAGCTGGTGATAGCATGATCGATGGTCAACCTTCGAGAACCACTGTGCCCCTCGTAGCTGATCGAAGAGGTCATCGTTCCGTGGCATTGGATAATTGTTCTTCACCGTCACCTCGTTCAGGCACCGGTAATCCATGCCACCGTCGTCGGCTCCATGACCTACTCAAACCCTGGTAGCTCCATGGATTGCACCTGACCTGACACACGGCTCCCTGAAGCCTATCCTCCATGCAGTGCACCTTCCACCGTCGTCGGCTCTCCAGCCTGCTCAATCCCTGGTAGCTCCACGGCTTGCACTTGACCTGACACACTGCTCCCTAAAGCATGTCCTCCCGTGGTGTACCTTCCACGGTCATCAGCTCTACAGCCTGCTCAAACCCTAGTAGCTCCACGGCTTGCACCTGACCTGACACACGGCTCCCTAATAGCACTCTGTCATGACCCGTCCCAGTGGGGCCCACGCTGTGACTCCCCAAGCCCGCCTCCAAAAGGCCAGGGGCTAGTGACTAGCACCGATTAGGCATGTCACTAACATGGGAGGCATTGCCTATGTACCTTTACACACACACACACAGAGTAAAGGTACAGTCAGCTATGCACAATATATGTTTATCAAACATATAAAACAAACCAGATATATTCAAATCCCAGACTCGTGGTCTAGAGACAAGTCACACAACCACATTACCCCACAAGGGATTCTATCCGAAGATTATGTGATGTGATCGTTCCAGGAGAACACACACCATGAGACTTTTAGATCTGATGACGTCCATCCGGGAAGAGCTGTTCGTCGGGAACCGTCACGATATATAGCTACACTCATTATGAGAGACACACTTCTGAGTGGGAAAGATTTTGATACACATATGAGGATCACTGCCAGGGCCATGGAGGATACCGCGACTCATCCGGAATTCACCTAATAGGTAGAGGATCAACACCCAGAAGAGTTGGTCACGTCGATGCCTGATTCTTCCTAGTGTCTAGAATGGATAGAGGATCTCGATCCGAGTCTCTTGGATGGATGCCTGACTCTATCCCAGAAAGTCCTACTAATGTGATCATAATCCTGCACGAGGGAATGATGCCTGACCTTCAAGGGAACAAGAAGAAGGGGCACTAACCCAAACGAAATATGTTCAAGGCACGGTGAACAAAAGGACCAATCCGTCTTCCAAAAAGTACAGAGCGTGTTGAAATGATACGCGTCGTGTTGTCCGACCCCGGGTACTGCCCATGTACAACGACCCTTTTCGTGAGGGTGGTTGTGTATAAAACATTATACACGGTGTGTAGTACGGAGTACACGCCGTGTCTGGGTCACTGGGGTTGGCTCCGTGTACTCTGGCCATGTGCTCGTACACGGTCACCTACCCGTGTACTCCAACCCGTGCAATCTGCACATGGGGTGACCTGCGTTGTTGACCTCTCCTGGACAGGTGATTGAGTACACAGTCGTGTACTCCATCCCGTGTATGTGTGTCCCTAGGATACACGCCGAGCTCTGCGTAGCCGCCTCTGCCGAGCTGTACACGTTGTGCCGCCTGAAGTCGTGTAGAGCATCCCGTGTCCGTGTACTACCAAACGTACACACCGAGCTCCAGGTAAGGTCCAACACACCGTGTGACCAGGGTCACATGCCGTGTGATCCTTATCTACCCCAAAACCCTAGCCGCCACCATCCGAACTACACGACGTGTTCTTTGGAAGTACACGCCGTGTATTCTGGAAATTTCCAAAAACAGCGCTCTTTGCCAGCGCACCTCTTGTGCTACTCCAATCATCAATCCGGCCATCCGATCACCGCAAAACATCCAGGTTCTGGTTTCCCTGACACAACAAAGCCACTTCCATCCTTTTCGGGCCTCTGATCGGCCCCGAAAACATGATTTGATCTTCTCGCACGAAGAACGATCGAAGAACGCCCTTTCCCGATCCGCTCTGATTCATCGTCCTCCATCATCGCTGCACCTCCAAAAGGTCATTGCGGTGTCGAACCTTCGATTTGGGATCGTTGTGTCGCGGAACGGATGCGCAACGATCCGTTGTTCATCCCCCCGTGAAGAACGTGAAGAACGCACGAGAAAGAATGGGGGAGGAAGTACAAATAACAAAATGAGGAACGAACCTCCACCGTCATTCGTCACAACATTGATACCACTCTGTCACGACCTATCCCAGTGGGGCCCTCACCGTGACTCGACAAGCCCACCTCCAATAGGCCAGGGGCTGGTGACTAGCAACGAGTAGGCATGTCACTAACATGAGAGGCATTGCCTAAGTACCTGTACACACACACACATCTCCAAGACACAAATTCTGAAATGTAAAACACTAAGGAACAAAAATGCATGCATACAACTAAACCAAGTTTACTTTTACAGTACTCTACCTTTCATCGTACTCTGTCTCTCTCATGACCCATCCCAGTGGGGCCTGCACCGTGACTCCCCAAGCCCGCCTCCATGGGTATGATCACACTGTCTGCAAAGGTGTGTGATCGTCGAGTCTCCTCCCGTAGGTATCTACAAGCGTAAGGGTCGAGCCAACGTTTCTACCGGAATCTCGAGGTTTTGTACAAGACATGTGGCTATAAGGGAATGACTAGAACCTGTGTCTATGAGTACGGAAGATATATTATAAAAGACACAGATCATACCTCAAATCATCCCTTGAGCCCCTGGGTCCTATGCCTCGACCGCATACAGCTGTCCTCGTCCCTGTCCCCCAGCTCCCTGAGCCTAGTGCGGACCACCTGGGGGTGGTGGTGGAAGTAAGTCGAAGCATCTTCCACCACCTACAGCTCTCCCTGCTCCTCTACCACGTCCTCCACCTGGCGGATCATCATGGTCCGTTCTCTACCTCCGCCTCGATGGTCTATCCACCACTTCCCTGTCAGCAGCTCGATGTGTTGGGAAATCTCTTGTGAGATGCCCCCTACCATCGCATGTGTAACATCACTTCTCCCTAGTCTGAATGGATCCGACCTGAGAGCCTTGGACTATTGATCCCCTATCCTGGGTCCTCGTATGACGTCTCCCACGTCCAGATCCCTATGCCTAACGTCGGCTCCCTGCTTCCGGTGTCTCTGCACCTGTTTGCCTACTACTGACTAACGACGGCTGTCTCTGCTCTTCCAAGAAGCTCTCGATCCCTAAGGCCCGCTCGAGCACTCCACCATAAGTCGAAAAGCATAGAGGCACGACACAAGCTCGGATGTCACTCCATAGACCTTGCTCAAAGGTCCGAACTCTGAAGTACAGATCCATGACCATATCCATCAAGTACCAGGCGAGGTTGGTGAACCTTGATGAATAGTCAGCCACTGTCATTCTACCATGCGGGAGACGAAGAAGCTCCTAGATGTGTACAGATCTCACCATAACCAGAGAGAACTCCTCCCTGAAGAGTCACTCAAACTTTGTTCATGAAAGAGTCTCCTTGTTGTGAGTCTCCATGGTCAGACTCAACCATCATCCCGCCGAACCCGGAAGAAGGCTCGCTCCTAGGACCACCATCTGGTCTGTCGGTGTCCTCACTAGATGGAAAACTCTGGTCACCGCCTCAAGCTAGTCCTCAACCGCCTGAGGGTCGGGCTCACCTTAGAACCTGAGGGGTCTCTATCTCTGAAACTTGTGGAGTGTGCTAAGCTTGCGCTCCTTGACGGTTGGTACTGCAGGTACCACTCGCTGCTCCACTGCCGGTATAGAAGGTGCACCACCTGGTGGAAATGCCTGGGGGGCTGCTCCCTGTATCGAAGCCTCGTCACTGAGTGGGTCATCCTCGTGATTGTGCTGCTGAATCCTAGCGGGTACGTGTCACGGATGCATCCTGTAAAGAAACAAGATGTGTCACGGTCAATGAGTATATCTGGATAGCTGACACCAAGGACATGGTAGACACAACCCATTCCAATATGATTCATGTACCTTTGTATTTCCCCACAACCAGTGTTTTCGTGAACTGGGTCGAAAAGCAGGTTATCAGAGTCATGGTGTATGGATACGTTGGACGCCGCACCAACACTAGAGTTTCTGGCCTAAAATCCGAACCTGAAACACTCAACACTGTTGCCCCCAACTAAACTCATATACTCTTGGTCCTAAGGTAGAACCGACCACCTCTGATACCACTCTTTCACGACCTGTCCCAGTGGGGCATGCGCCATGACTCCCCAAGCCCACCTCCAACAGGCTAGGGCTGGTGACTAGAATTGAGTAGGCATGTCACTAACATGGTAGGGATTGCCTATGTACCTGTACACACACACACATCTCCAAGCCCAAAAATGCTGAAATGTAAAACACTATGGAACAAAAATGCATGCATAAAACTAAACCCAACCAACAGAGTATGACGAAAGTTAGAGTACTGTAAAAGTAAACTTGGCCAGAATACAAGGCCACCAAAAGCAAGAGTCTAAAAAACTGCAGTGTCCAACCTGTAAGCACAAAGGTACTGGGACTGCCACTCGTAGCCGTAGAAACGTCTTGGCCAGCTGGGAACTCAGAAAGCTCGGTCCTATCCTGGTCTGCCCTGGACTCTGTCAAAAGGCTGCTTGTCTGCACAAGACACCAGACGTGCGGGCAATGCTTGTGAAGGGGTGAGTATAACAATACTCAGTAGAGGACCCCGAAAACCACAAAGCAACACAATATAAAGATGTAGTCATCTATACACAGTATATGTTTACCAAACATATAAAACAAAGCAGATATACTCAAAACCCATACCTGTGGTCTAGAGACAAGTCACACAACTGCATACCCCCGCAAGGGAATTTGTTTGAAGATTCCCTGATGCGCTCATTCTGGGAGAACACACTCCACGAGTCTTATAGATCTGATGACGTCCATCCGGGAAGAGCTGTTCGTACGGAACCATCATGAGATATAGCTACACTCATTACAAGAGACACACTCCTGAGTCAGAAAGATTTTGATACACAAATGGGGATCACTTCCAGGGCCATGGAGGATACTGCGACTCATCCGGAATTCACCTGCTAGGTAGAGGATCAACGCCCGGTAGAGTTGGTTAGGTCGATGCCTGACTCTACCTAGGGTCTGGAATGGATAGAGGATCTTGATCTGGGCCTCTCAGATGGATGACTGACTCTATCACAGAAAGTCCTACTAAAGGGATCATAATCCTGCGTGAGGGAATGATGCATGAACATTAGGGGAATAAGAAGAAGGGGCACTATCCCAAATGAAAGATGTTCAAGGCACGGTGAACAAAAGGACCAAGCTGTTTTCCAACAAGTACAAAGCATGTAGAAATGATACACGCCGTGTTTTCCGACCCCGGGTACTTCCCGTGTACAACGGCCCGTGTAATGAGGCTGGTCATGTAGAAAAATTTATACGCGGCGTGTAGTACGGAGGAAACTCCGTGTCTGGGTCACTGGGGTTGGCTCCGTGTACTCTGGCCATGTGCCCGTACACGGTCACCAACCCATGCAAACTGTATATGGGGTGACCTGCGCTGTTGACCTCGCCTGGCCGAGTGATGGAGTACATGGTCGTGTACTCCATCCCGTGTCCATGTATTTACATGATACACGTCGAGCTCCGCGTAGCTGCCTCTGCCGGGCTGTGCACGTCGTGCCGCCTGAAGCCATGTAGAGCATCCCGTGTCCGTGTACTACCCAAAGTACATGCCGAGTTTCGGGGAAGTTCTAGCACACCGTTTGACCGAGGTCACATGCCATGTGATCCTTCTCTAACCCCGAAAACCTATCCGCCACCGTCCGAACTACACGGTGTGTTCTTCGGAAGTACACGCCGTGTATTCTGGAAATTTCCAGAAACAGCGCTCTTCGCCAGCGTGCCTCCCGTGCTGCTCCGATCAGGAATACGACCATCAGATCGCCACAAAACTTCCAGGTTCTGGTCTCCCCGACCCAACGAAACCACTTCCATAATTTTCGGGCCTCTGGTCGGACCTGAAAACGTGATTTGATCTTCACGCGCAAAGAACGCTCGAAGAACGCCCTTTCTCGATCCGGTCCGATTCGTCGTCCACCATCGTCGCCGCACCTCCACAAGGTCGTTGTGGTGTCAAACCTTTAATTTGGGATCGTTGTGTCACATAATGGATGCACAAAGATATTTTGTTCGTCTCCCCGTGAAGAACGTGAAGAACGCACGAGAAAAAATGCTAGAGGAAATCAAAATAACAAAATGAGGAACGAACTTCCTCTTTCGTTCGTCACGGCGTTGATCCACTCCGATTAATAGGCTTAATATGGAGAATTGATCAACATAAATAAAACGAATAGATTATTTCCCCCAAAATCACCCCAATGAAAACCCTCCCGTAAGAACGTACGAATCCGCGGATCAACTTGTTCGTGGCTGATTCGCGTTCGTCATTTAAACTCTAAAACGGGGAAAATAAATTGAAATAAAAAACCCCTACCTTTTGAAAGGATCGATCGTTGACAAAGGTGTCGCACTACCATTTTCGTCATGATCCTTCAATGTCGGCGCAACGATCCTCGATCTCGATATGTCGTCGTTCGTCACTGAGAATTCTCTCAAACGCCATGCGGATTCGGCATAGAGTCCTCTCAAACGTTGCCAAGGATCAACAATTGCTTAACCCATTAAAATGGGAAACAAGTTGAAATTTAATTACGCAGTAGCATTAATGGTGTTGACTTGCCATTTTGATGTTATTATGAAGCGTCATTAATTTAGGAAACAGTTACGCTGTCACCATGCTAAAGCGGATGTTTCCTTAAATGAAATAAAATAAACTGGTTAATTTATTTTATTTTATTTTACTTAAAACATCAGAAAATTAACTTTTTCCCTCGACCCGCGCCGGTCGAGGTTAGCCTCATTCATAGGTAAAGTCACTGTTCCAGACACAACGGTGCGATCAGATTTTTAATCCGGGATCCATTTGGAAACTGCCAAAACCGCGCACAAGTGCTGACTCACTTACCTAAAAAAAGTTCAAACCACCATTTCGGGCTCACTAGACCTCGGAATGATGTGCCGTCTTCACACCCAGTCTCGAAATAATTCCATATAATATTTAAAAATAATAACGGAAAATCCGAGACATTACACTAACAGTATAAAGAAAATATGTGTTAATATTTTAGTACAATATATCATGTTTCGTTAAAAATTAGTGTTGTTTGTGAAATAAGTTATCAGTAATTTTTTTTTTCAAAAACATATTTCCCTAACACTCAGTTTGGTACAATATAAAAAACTTTTAATTACATTATCTTATTAAATTATTCATTTCGATAAAAAATAATGATGATAGATCTGCCTCATCTTATCCTCTGATTCCAACATAACATAATCAAAACAGTGGGTTTTCCACAAAACATTTACAATGTGAGTATTCATGTTTCGTAGAATATTCTCTCTAAAATCCAAAATGAACTCCCTATAAAACTTGTATGAATTATCCTTATCATCTTTAATAACTTTTGAGTTTAGTACGTTGGAAAAATAAAATAAGTACTTTCTCAAGATTGATAGATGGAACAGAAAGTGGAATTCAGAAATTTTTGGTGGTTGAGGTCTCAAATAAACATATCTATCGAAATGATATATGATTTAGATAGTTATAATATATGTAGATATAATTTTTTACTTTATTAGTTAATTAAATAACCAAATTTAATGGTTAAATATTTAAAAATACCATTTTTTCATCTTTAAATTATTGATCACACTGGTGATAGTCAACATAAAAGTTTTTCTGGCTCTGAGTTTTCATAATAATTTTCTAAATATAAATTAACATACCTACTATATAATGAGATTTTTAATTCCCAAATATATATAATTTTTCAAATTAATTCCATAAAAATCATCTTGTACAATTATTTCCATATAAGACTTCAGAGTGGTCAATCTGAGTACTCGAGTGAAAGATATTGTTGTATAGAAACACAATTACATAATGTTTCAGGTCCCAAAAACCTTTGAAATCCATAGTACTAAATCATAGCATATCTTATAGGGTCTTAATATTTTCTCTCATATTCAACATCTATATTTGTATGATACGCACTGTGGAATCATATCTCTTTATAAAGGTATTTTCGAAGACTTCACCAAAACATCAAGGTAAACCTAATGTCCCAATCTAATAAAACAGAATGCTTTACATAGTGAAATATTACCACATCCTTACTGTAATTTATAGAAATTTGGTCAATATTGATTTATTATCTACTGGATATGATGTGAGATTAACTTATAAGAAGATATACTACAATAAATATTGATATATGTTTGTTAGTTGTTTTTTGGAGTCTAATAACAAAATATATGGTGTTATTTTACAATTTGAATAATGCTATTAATAATGGTTTTTACATCCATTTAAAATATTTCCATTCATATATAACATTCATAACTATAAAATCTCTTATATAAGAATTCATCGTTGTCTATCTTCATACCATATGGCTAGAAATAATTATTAAAATTGGTATAGATCCTTTTAATTACATGATTAATATATAATAATTAACTATAAGACTCCCACAACTACATCATTTAATATTGTATTGATGGAACACATACAAAATTCCTGAAACAAATTATTCTGCTAAAATTATGTATGAACCTCGGAGTATATCATACCTTTTTTGAAATTTTTTCCTCTATAATCATAACATGGATGGATTTTTCCCCTCATTTGATAATAATATGATTTATACCCTTTTTATAATATCATGATATATCCTTTTCAAAATGAATATGTATATATTTGAATATTTATGATATTTTTCATCGATAATTTACCATTATATATTAAAATCAATACATAGTCAATCATGTTTTTTTCCTAGTGTGGTAATCTATTGTTAAATCAAAATATTAATTTTTTGAAACCAACTTTTCTGATGCACATTCAACTCATTTTGAATTAATAAGTACTTAAACCATTTTTTGTTATTATATATCTCACTAATTTGTCAAAATTATTATTCCTATGTATGTTGAATGAATAAAATGATTCAAATAAAACCAAATACTGAGTCTGGAATATTTTTCATGTATCATTAGTTATTGTGAGGTATATTCCAAGACCATATAATTTTTTGTAATATCAATCCTAGCCCCTTTGTTTAATCAACCAAATATATTAAAAACAATTCACCAAAACATAGTATTTTAATAATACCGAAAAAGCCCGAGAGCCAGGTGAAAACCTGCTCCCATAAGATTAGAAAAAGAAAATTTTAAACAGTAAAAACCACTCAAGAATGGTGTGCTTTACATAGCCTTGTATACACAGTACCAATTATATCATTGCAAACATGATCATTGCAATAATAAGGAAGAACAAAGGACCAACTAGAGCTCACCTCCAGAATTTCCCTTTTTGAGAGCGTATCCGCCACTTGATTTGCTTCCCTGAACGCATGAGAGACTTCAAGGGTAATATGTGAAATGAATAATATTATCTTATGTTCACTTAAATATTCCTCTAATTCATCTTTTAGAGGAATATAGATCCATTCTATGTTAAATTGTTTAGTGGATTGGGAAACCGAGAGAAGTTTACAAGAATGTTCCGATAATATCTTATAGAATAAGAAAAATATAGATCCCAGTAAATTTTTTTTTTCAATTATAATTCATTATATCCTATTATATTAATGTATCAATAGATATAACCTCTATTTATATAATATTATATGAAAAATGAAACATTTTCTGGTCAAAATTCAATTTTTTAATTTAACCGGGTAATTTTATTTTTGTAGGGTATTTAGTAAAATTATCATTTGAACATCAGGATACTCCGTTCTCTTTAATTTTAAAATAATAACATATATAAATACTACCACAAACTAATCAACTTACTCTCTAAAAGTTATATTAAATGAACCCATAAAGATAGTATGGGAACAACTAAGAATAAAATAAATACTCTATACTTGTAGTTTCTATAGCTTGATAGAAATGTTTACATGGATATATACACCATATTAAGCATCAATAGATTAAATCTAGAATAAAGATCAATCATATACATGTACTTATCTCAGTATATATGTTCAAAAAATTCATCGATATTGGTAAAGGGATTGTTTTTCTTGATAACAACACTGTTATGTTCTCAATATTGAATATAGAAGTGCATTTATCGATCATTCCTATTAAAAAGTAACAGGTTCACCCCCTGGTGACATGCATGGACTAATGAATCAAATTTCAAGATTCTCCCAGATTTTCTTCTTCAATTATTATAAATCATTGGGGGTGATTATATAGGGGTCATGGTTGTTGGAACGACACAATGAATGAGTTATTTTAAGAACACCTCTTAATGATTCAATGGAATAGTAGGAATATATTTTTTAAAGTACATCTACATTATCTAACATTATTATCATGTCACAAATGTTTATATTCTACCCAAACATATAAGATAAATACCCCATTTCTATAGGAATCAAAACCCATAAAATTGATTTGATTTCCATTATATGTTCATATTTCTCATAACATTAATAGATGAACATATGATGGTTATGATCATAAAACATGATTCCAATATTTGGAAATTTCTGTAGGATTTATATTGGAAAATCTAATCAGTACCTAAGATAATATCAAATTCATCTATAGTTAGAATACCAATATTTCGAGAAAGGACATTAAGAAATCATAAATCAGAGAAGTATTATAAAAATAAGATGTTATCATCATAAAATTATGGTGTAATATTACTAATTCAACCTATAATCACTTTGATGAAATTTTAATACTTGTCAAAAATTATTATGATATAAAATTATGGTCAGATACAGAGTCAAATAAGATATTATGTGTTCTAAAGTGGATGGTATGCATACCTATCACCACATTATTGTCACACCCCTCTCCAAAAATAGTGATCCCGTGATATTTCACATTTTCTCTCAGCATATGAAGATACTATTGTCCATCATAATCATTAAACCTTATATACAGAAACTAGTTAGTAAAATTTTAATTATACCAATACATGACACATAAGAGAGTGGGTGGTGCATTTAGTGGATATTTTTCTCTATTCACTTTATTAGCTATCTTTTTTCAACAATATTAACATTCAATTAATGAATGACCATACATTCCATAATTAAAAAATATCTTCGTGGACTAATTTTAGTATATAAAACGTTTTATTTCCACACATTTTTTAAAATAGAAAACATAACGTTTTCTCTACATGGTTTTTATAATATCACTTGAATTTCATCTTAATATCCATTTATTATCTATGATATAGATTCATAACAACAATATCCATTTATAAATTCATATCACAAGAAAAAATTTCTTCATAACTACTCTTTTATCTAATAAATACTTCCTCTACATAAATTGTTATAATCCACTAAAAAATAGATTATCCTCAAAATAATTTTGGATGATAATTCTAGAATATAATATTATAGGTATTCTAAAACACCTTTACTAGGTAAAAATGAATTCATTATTCATTTGTATCATCTCAAGTAACCCCATCTCAATGTTCATAAAAACAATAAAATGATATTAATTATTAAAAAACTTTATTTTAAACTTCTCTCTATCCAGGATGTCAATTTCAACATATCACCTAAAATTATTGACAAGAGTCCATCATTGTTTTAATTCAACATCCAATTGATAGATATACAAATGAAATTATATTTTACTAAAAACAATAAAATATGAAATATATATTTAGTGGTCCTATTCAATTATTTTGTGACTAGTGCATCAGAATACCGAATAATAGAAGACGTTCATTTCATAATGATGGACATAATATAATTTTGTTCCATTCATTTCTAGTTTAGATGTCTAGAATGATTCATATATTGAGAAATTTACCTACTATTTTTAATGATATTTTCATTATAGCTACCATAAAATGTTTTCTAGGAGGAAAATAATTGTATATTATATTTCATCGATCATTAACATACTTCATTCAAGTTACGTCCATCGAATAAAACTAAGAATCACAATGTGAGAAATACTAATCATATTAAAAAACAACGTAATAATGAAAACACATTTAAGAAAATTATATATATGAAAACCTATTTTTAAACTTGGTAATCCAAAAACTATTCAACTCGTTCATAATATTTCAAAATTTGAGTTTTAATAAACAATGGAATATATTTTGATAGTTTCAAACCACTTTCATATTAAGGATAGATTTCCTATACTAGGTAATAGTCATGTCAATCTAGACACACATTTTTTTGAGTTATTACATCTAGGTACATCTATTCTCTAATTTTATCCATAGTTATTATTTTGGAGGGATGTATTTCTCATTAAAAAAATAATTTCCTAACCATAACATGGGATATTCACCTATACGTAGGATTATTCTAAGGGTTTAAAATATGTTTTTTTCGATCCAAGATTCCCAATGTTTTCTAAACCATTCAACTATTACCAACTATAACAACAAACAATTTAATGAAAATGTTAAATCCTTTTAGATTAATATATAATACATTACATAAAAACTCAATGGAGGATCATAAATGTTTAGTATCCTTTAAAACTATATGAAAAAATAATTACTTTGATAAAGATCATCAACATATCTAGAAAGTATCAAACCACATTTTTCATTTCTAAGACATATCATACATATAAAATTTCTTATATCCTTGGGAAATGAAACCTAATAAAGGGTGATTATATATTCTCAGTATAGGTGGGAATGAGAGATATCAAAAATCCTTTATGCATAATTTTAGGATAAAGGTATGAGAAAATGATATTAACATTTTTAAAACATAACCTACATGTAAATGATATAAATAATTATAAATTTCATTATTAAATGATGGTCATAAGGAATTAATGATAATCAAATCATCGTACATAAGGCATGAGAGCACAACATGTGCCTAAGAATTGGAATTTTGGAATACAAATAATCATAAAAATCATTTCCACATTATTGATTGGTTATTTTCAGGGATATTAATTTGAAATAATTTAACTCTACAGCACATCATTAAAGTCATGTTTCACTCCCATGAAACTAACATTGAATAATGTACCATAATGAACATGTTTGATTTCACATTCTAGTGGTGTCTATTTAATGAGATATAAACCATTACATATTAAATTTGAGGTAGATATAAGTCCCACATGTCAAATAATGAAAATCAAAAATTTTGAGCCACAATATCAAAAATAATTCATTATAGTATAACCCAATATAAGAAAGTATTTTTCATATATAATTCCTTTTATCTAGAGTGATGGAATGAAAATCGGTTCTATAAACATTTCATCATACCATAACAACTTAAAAAGGAATTGGTTTTATTTATTGATCATAATCCCAAACCATTAAAGGAAATAATAAGAATTTAATTCTTCAATCATATCCCTAATGAATAATTAGTAACATAAAAGGATATCATATTACATGAAAATTTACTTTAAAATACCATGATGAACATTCCACAATGAAAATAGATTTATCACATTGAAATTCACATTTTCAGACTACATATTCATAAAATAATAATAAATTATTTTCAAAGACAAAAGACTTGGATTGTAATATAGTAATATAAAAATTATTCATTTTTCATGATAATAGAAAATTCAATTCATTTTATAAAATTTAAAACAATGATTCCTTTAACATAGTTCGTAAAAGTAAAAAGAGACATGTGGATAAAATTGCAATACTATTACCTTTTAACAATTTGTTGAAAATTAAATTAAAAAAATCATTTAAAAACCATTTCATATTATTAAAAATGTATTTAATATACATTTAGAAAACATTAATATGGAAGGAAAATATTTTCTAGATAAATATAGAAATAAATATGGATTTTTAATAGAAAATTTTTTAGTGTCTTGAGTAAATTATGACAGGAAAATGAATGGAAATGATTTTTTTTAGTACAAAAATATGTGAGAAGGAAATTCCTACGTTTTATTGAGATGTAAATAATCAAATTTTATAATTGGAATATATATGATTGGCTATCTTGATAAATAATGAGATTCCAATATATATCCGAGTCTTCATTTGTATCCTTTGAATTATGAACCCTCTAAAAGATATATTCCCAAATGGATATATAAATACCAAGAACTATCATAATAATCATCCTGAAATTTGTTCATTGGTAGTACATTAACCACATAAAATGAAGACATTGGGAACACAGAATGTATGATAGAGATATAAAAAGTGGGACGAAAATCTGTTACCATGAATTAATCATTACTCAAAAGAGGTATATAATGCTTTGTAACAAAAATATATTTATTTAAATTCTTATAAATATTAAATAACCAAAATATAAAATATTTTAATTTCTCCTTATAATTTTTCATCATGGTTTTAATTATAATTCCTCTATAAAATCATCATTTTTTGAGTGATAATTGTTTCATTTTCAAGAAAATTTTAGTTTGGAATATTCATATTATGATTATCATTATGCATCCCATAATCATCTAAATGAATAAAATGTTATAATAATAATAATATATAATAATATTATCACTATATTCATATATAAATTTATAAATAAATTTTATAGATAATAAAATGAAATAAATCATTTATAGTTGTAATATGCCATACCTATGCCTGAATGATGTACTCATTTATCTACTGGATGGGGAAAAATAATTTTATGAAACTATTAAAATTTAAAAAATAATTATATATCAAATATTTTCATCATCATAATCCTTATCACCTACACTGTATGGAGTTAGTGAGAGTAAACCACATCACATAATAAGGCGGAAGTCTATTGTACACATATGTGACATCATCAAATACACCGCATAACGAAATGTAAATGGAATGTATTATATTATATTTTAAAAAATATAATAATGTTATAATTATTATTATATATATTTTCCAACATCATTCCAAACTATTAGAGGTATTTCAAGAAAAAATGTTGCATTATTTCGTGAAGTAGTAGTTAGACGTACACATGAGGGATATTATCATTTCCCATTTAAGGGAAGGGAATATGGATATTACTATATCCATTATCCAAAAATTAATTTTTTTTAAGTATGTTTTTTTATTATCATGGTTAAATAATAATTTAATTTTGTGTAAAAAACAATAATAGATAATGCATGGTAATGACAATTTCCTCTTCTTTGGAGTTCGTCTTTCTGTTTATATATAATTCCATAATGCGAGGATTTCCTATGAAAATCAGGGCCTTTATAATATGAAAACAGAAGTGAATAATGTTTCTCATAATGGAATGTATTAAAAGTTTTCTTAGAGTGTTGATGGGATTGGGGGGAGGGGACATTTTAGGATGAGGAAAAAGAACCCAATAGGAAGCTAAATTGAAATTTCCTAAATGAAACTAAAATTATAAACCCATCCTTGAACCAAAATAATAATAATGATAATATATAATAAATTTATAAATTATATTTTCAAAATATGATGATAAAATTATATTTAGACATGTTTTATTTTTAATGTCAACCTTTTCTATATAGTTTAATACCCTAGGAAAACCTGTTTTGACCTACAACCCAGTAATTAATTTTAAATGTTAGAACTATTTATTAGGTAAAAAATTAAGTTGAACATTTTATGTATTATTATTTATGATGATTCGAAAAATGGAAAAAAATTCCACATAAAATTTTTTGAACTATAAAATCTTCATCTAAAATTTACCATTATTATGTGATGAAAAATAAGTTTTCTAAATATGAAATTTTCTTAAGTGTAAACTGTTTTTATATGAAAAATAAATTAAAAATTGATTCCAAATAGATTATTTATATTTTAAAATATATTTCTTTATTATTGATAATTTGAATCAAATTTATGTTATTTTTATATTTTTAAAATATTTAATATATTAAAAATTATTAATGAAAATGTGGTATTACACACAATTAACAAAAAATATTTGTCTTCTTATAAAAATCAAGAAAAATATTTTTAAAATACGGATTTTAAAAATTAAATATATTTTTTAAAATTTATATTCTATATATGGAGAAAATTAATTTTAATATAATTTCCTCAAATGTGATTAATCATTTTAGAAAAAAATCTAAAATCACTTCCCATATTTCAAATATAATTTTATTAATTTTCTTAATTATATTCTAAAATAATAAATCTAATAAATGTGTAAAAAAATTAATTATTTTATTCATATTAGTACCATTTATTTCTATGGACATGCAATAATAAATATTATTATTTAAAAATAATATATTATGGTTAAATAAAACATATTGTTTTGTGTACCACATGCTCTCAATGAAATTTAATTTATTTTAAAAATATTAATCATAAAAAATATCGGTATTATAGTGAAATGACGTTGAAAGACAAGTTGGATAAAGAAATATTTGGGATTTTGATAATAAAATATTTAATTACCAGTTTTATCATGAAATGATACATATGGTGGTGAACCGAGAGTTTTCAACACATGAACCAGACAAAAATATAATTCTAGAGTACTCACATAGTTTTCTTGAGTCGCTGCACCTAGAACCTAAGAAAGCCTCTTATCATCATATCAAGCAGTGATGGTTTTACATGGGTATATGTTATGACATTTGGGAGATGATTATTTCCTTATTTCTTCCATCCTTTATGGATGTTATTGAGAATGATTCTATGAATGTTCTAGACATTATTATGAGAATAGGAAAGGGAGGAGCCATAGTTGTTTATGTTTTATGACACATTGTATCTTTCAGATATGAATTGAAGAATAAGTGCATCCCATATTATTTAATTCATGTTTATTGATCTTCTTCAATATATAATAATTTTTTATATCGATTTGGATAACCAAGACATAATTGTCATAATTATACAAAGTATTTTATTATTTATAATTATTTGGAAATTCTAGTCACAATTTATTGTAGGATATACCATGTATAAAGGCCTAATAAATAAACAAAAATTGATTATAGGTTAATTTTGATATTTCAAAATGTGGTGGTTACGACCCAATGGTCAAGGAGGCTATTCATGTGGCTTTGGGAGATCAAGGTTATTATGAGACCACATACCATCTTTTTTGAATTTATTTACAATATGAGTCGAAATCAGGTTCATAAACAATTAGAGGTGTATTGGTAAACTCGCCTACTATAGATGTATCTTGGTTTGATAAAAAATCACCTAGTTATTTTTTGTCATCATAGTTAGGATATATTTCTGGACTGTGCTTGGAGATTACTCATTTCTTTTTATATCCATAAACACCATTGGTAATGATGTGTGAATAATTATTCAGGTTTTATGCATGTCAGTTGGAAATAGACAACTTCATGTTTGTGTTGGATTTCATTGTTTATTATATTGATCAATTTACCAAATTATTGGAATTGATAGGATGATGAATGTTAAATCCTAGATTGATTATGATCTTCATCAAACATAATTCCAACCTATCCATGGGGTCTCATATGTCTTTTAGGGTGAGTGGGAGTATAGGACAAGGTCAACATTGCTAGTTTTACCATATTTCATAGATATATCAAGAAAATTTGATGGACATGTCTCTATATTCCATATTTTATTTCTTCAGAATTAAACTTCTTCTAATGTTGATTTTTTACCCTAAAGAATTTAAAGACTATTTTTCCATGTTATAATCATAAAAATATGTCTAGTTCACTATTGACCTATTCCTTAAAATGTTTTCAATATTAATTCCATACTATCCCATGGATCCTAATTAATTAATATTAATTTTTTTTTCATATTTTAGAACCTTGGGTGTTAATATTTATTCATCCAATAGTGTCACCTTGTTCACCACAATAAATCATTTCAAATAAGGATGAGGGGAGACATAAACATTATGTTAATTATTGAACAAGTAATTTTGTGACTATTCAGAATAAGTAACCATTTACTAGATTTGATGATCTTATTGATCAAATTATACATACTCATTGGTTTTCTAATACTATCCTCTAGCATGGTATAATCAGTTCCAAATTTGAATAAGGGATATATCTATGAAAAAATTTAATTGATGGGATTGGAATTTCACATTCTGTTAATGCCATTAGGTCTCAATAAAGTTCTCGAATTTATAATCTCACTTATGAAATTGAAAATTAATTAGTTATTAAATTATTTTGATGATTTATTTTATTATGATATTTTAGGGTAATTCTAGTCATTGGAGGAGCACAATGATCATATGGATACTACACTAAAAAATTGGATGAAAATTTATTCTACAAAAATCATAATACATTTGAATTTTGGAAACATGTGGCCTGTATTATAGGAAATTATACATATAATAGAATTATATAAGAAGATCGTGAAAAGATTTAGGTTGTTATTTTGGGGGTAGCCTATGAATGTATATTGGATCCATAGTATCTTGGTCATTAATTGATACCACAAGAGGCATGTTAATGAATATTCCAAGATCACATCTATGATGATATATTTACACAATAATAATATAATGTTTAAATTGGGATAAAATTCTTATGGATATTATACGGAACAAAATGTGAGATTGAAATCATATGTTCTCCTTAACATGGGTTTGGGATATGATGTTCTTTGTAATGATTTTGGTACAATCATTGAATTTTTTAAATAATATAAAGGGAGGTTGTCACATGTGGATTATTCTTATAACTACCTAAAAAATAACTTCTATACCAAGGATCATGAGATGTAAGAGGTTATGCCAACATCCAAAACATGAGATCACTATCACATGTGGGATCAGATTGTGGTATATAATGATCACAAAATCCTAATGAATATTTTCACTTTGTTGGATTTGAACATCTTATAGAAAAATTCGGTTAAGTGTCTCCATTATTTTTATTTTGAAATTTTTTATACTCCTCTGAAATTAAATATTGATTCTAACACATTTATTAGGATATTAAAACTCATGTTTTAATGGATTTAGTAGAGGGGTGGACTCTAAAGACTCTTTGTTTTAATATGAGCTTTGGAGTGGAGGAGTGTTGTCAAAAGTTGTTCCCAGTCATAGTGAAGGTTTTATAATCATTTTATGTAGGAGTTTATCTCGATATATTATCATAACAATATTTCTAGTGAATTAATAAAATCATAAATTGTTGGGATTATATGGGTGAGTGGTTCCGGTTTTCTATTGTAAATTTTTGATTCTATACCTTGTTGTTTTTTATTACTTATCATTGGAAGGAATTAGGGGATATTCAAAACCATTATTATTAATTATTAAATCCTAGGAATAAAAATATATATCATAATTTGAAAAATCAATATCAGTGCTCATGGATGAGATTGCCGATGGGAAATTTCATGTTTGTATGACTTATATGTTTTAGGATTAAGGCATATCACTAGAGGCTTGCTGGTTGGCATGATCCTTCTCTTATTTTTGTATGAATGCGGGATGATATTTCAATAGACATCATCATGGGTATAACTAAGACTTATAGAATGAAGGGTGTGGTTTAGGTGATCATTTATCGACTTAGGAAGTTGGATCCTTTACTCTTTATCACGAAAATGATTATTATTCAACATCTTGGGGAATTGTATGTCTGATATGTTGCAAGAAATCATTGGGTTCCCTAATCGATAGTATCATATTGGGAACCATGGAAAGAGTCGTGGTTTTTTTTGTTTTCTAAGAGTTGTAATTCTACCCGTTAAAAATAATGAAGAAATATCACCTGATGATGAATGTATTTTCAGCATGAGTTATTTAGGATATTGAGGTTATGAAATAGGGAAAAATTATTGATTATAGTGGTTTGTATAAAAATAATATTCAAATAAATTAATATAGATAATAAAAAATTAGTCAATATTTGATTAATTTGGAAAACATTACTGAATTGATTGGGAGGCCTTGAATATCTCCCATATGCATTGTATAGTTGGGAGAGAGTTCCTTGGTATGAATGAGGCTGGACTATTAGATGATAGAAAAGGTTTAATTGATTTAGAATTGGTTGTAAATGACAAGTACTCATAAAAATGATTTTTAATACCATCAAGATTGGTTTCTTGTGATTGATAATGGTGATCAAGTTTTCTACTAGTGTCACATTATCAAGGATACAATCAGTTGGTCATGAAGGGAATGTTGGAATTGAGGATCATGGGCCCCTATTATATTGTATAGAATCTAGGAATTGTGGAATAGTTGTTCCACATTCCATATCACATGATATAAATTCATCAATAACATCATATATCCTAGGTGAAGAAGTTTCAATTATACAATTCCCAATTTGTTGAATGTGAGGATGCTACATAAACACCACAATATATTGGTTTTGAAAACATTTTAGATTATGGATCATTAGGAATATGTAATATTCGGTAAAATGATTCCCCGAACCCATGCACAATGGAAATTATGATGCGATATTTATGAGACATGGGATAATATATTATTAATTAGGAATAATTGGTCATACATGTTTTCATATACAAAAACATGAAGAATTTTTTGGGACTCATGATGATTCTATCTGGACTAACTGGTTGAGTGTGTACAAGTAGGATATGGTGTTGTACCATAGAGGGAGGATTTTTCCATATCCTTATTTGGAATATTTTGAAAATGGATTAGATGTAATGGAATATCCAATTATATTTTTTATCCCTATATAGCAGATATTCAGGGTAAAACACAAGTCGGTTCAGTTACAGAGTATATGGGGTGATAAAGAGTAGTTTCATGGATGAAGGATTTTTGTGACATTGTTATATTTATAGCTTTCGATATATGGAGTAGATGTTAATTCATATCCCATAATCTCATGTTGTAGCTATAATGTAGTGGAATCTATATAAGATAAGGGTTCATGTGTTCTATTTTTATTTTTATACTAATTTATGAAAATATACGACAAAATTGGGGGTTGTAGCGCAACCTATACCTCACCTACAGAAGGGATGCACTGTAAAAAATTTTCATAGAATAGTATCATTAAATTTAATGTTGATTGGGGGAAAACATGTGCTAAGGTTTTTGGAGTATATTCTGATGGGGGTGACTTTATAATAGGCAAGTGGATCTATAATTTTATCTGGAGGATTTATTCCATGGTCCTTATGGTTTCATTTTCGTGTTTTATATTTTAGTCTTGGAATAAATACCCAGAAACTCTTATTAACTATCACTTATCTATCATTTATCTCTCAAGTCAGAGGCTCCGAAGATTAATTTTTTCTTCATATAAAATCCTATTTGATTCGGATAAACACTATAATTTTGGAGTTCAATACTTGGCATTCCCTCTCCTTTCCTTATAAAGGATCCTTCATGAAATACATTAAAATTCAAAGATTTATTATTCTCATATATGAAATAGTTTGGTTTTAATTTTAAAATTAATGCATCTAATGTTAATGTGGATTTTTTTAAGAAATAAAATTTTATTAATGGATTTTATATATCAATATAATTAGATGAACTACATGTGGATGAAATGACATTAAAAAAGATGTAGTTCTAGAAAAATTAATACAAAAAGGGGAAATTCTTCCTAGTAAATTTTTTTAAAGACATGTGCATGATTTTCTAATTAAATAACATGAAGAAATTATTACAGGAACATGGGTGCATCGAGAAATAGAGACGTAAATCTTCTGTGTTCAATCCAAAAAATATCTTTTTGTATCACCATAGCGTTCTATTTCAAAAAAAATCTCTCATCACATTAGTGTGGGTAATGCAACATGGGTATTTGTGTAACTTTAGAGTGGATAAGGGAAGTAGTGGTCTAGATTAATATTATTAATGGTTTAGTACTCTATTATTTTATAGCATGTATGAAAATATGTTTTTATTAGATTATTTGAATTATTGTTTTCATTTTGGCTTTGTTTTATTACGTGATTATATTTCATGAGTAATTACTCAATTATTTTTATATTGGAATATATGGAAGGTTATTCACCTAGTTACTGGATTACATATATACTTGTAATATTAAATGATTTGGTGAATATGGACCTCATTTTTTAGGATACATTTATTTTTTTTAAACATATTTATCATCAGTACATTATATATAAACATGTTTTATTTAATTCAAAAACAGACATTTTCATTATAGGTTACTTTTTATAATTTATATTGTGAAATTGTATCGTAATTTGAATTCAATCCTAAAATATTCATTTTCGAATATGTTTTTATTATTTTTCTTGACTCACATAAATAGAAGAGTGTTATTAACTTCACCATCATCACATCAGTGTTATCCTTTTTGTAGGAATGGATTTTTAGTTGTGATGGAGTCATATAGATTCCTCTTGTTTGGATGATCTTGTTTATTTATAGTTTATCCATTTGGACTAACGTTTTATTTTTAATGTATTAATACCATTCTACTGCATTATAATATGTTTTCTATTTGTTTTTTAGTATACATGGTTCATGTATGATGTTTTTGATTTATATCACCATGTGGTGAACAATATTTACAAATATGGTTAATTTGACTAGGATGGTTCATTACATACCTAAAAAATAACGTAAAAATGATTTTTCCAAATGTATCATCTATAAACAATAACTCTATATTCATTTCTATGATTACTTCTTTCTTCCATCATGGTGATATAATATTTTTAGAATTTATCCTTATTGATAAATTATTTTTATTATGAAAATATTCATCACATTCTTATCATTGTCCCACAAGAGGACTGTTTTCTATTAGACATCAAAATAGAAATCATATTAGATAAAATAATCATAAAAAAATCTATAATAACAGTTAGATTTTTGATCACCCTATGTATCATTATAATTCAACTACGGAACATTATATTCCTTAATTTTACTATACTATGACCTTCCTTAAAATCTATTCCAGATTTGATCCTCCCCTAATCCATTCAGAATAATTAGTTTATAATCTTGTATAATTTGGATTATATGATATTTTATGTCAATGTTTTTTATCTATGATTTAATTTTTTAATTAATTATAGAATTATTTTATTATATTCCCTATTATTTATAAATCCACATTATAAATTTGTTTATTGTTTTATAACAAAATATAATTCAACATAAAAATAATATGTGTTTCATCAATGGAAATATCTTCCACTTTTAACAGGGATAATGATTCTAATGACCAAATAAAAGGAAATATACATACGATTATTCTTCTTATATCCAATATATTTTGATATCCTAAGAGTCACATGTATTCTTTAGTTTATGTCTTTCTATTTCATATTTTTATAAGAGGTTTCTTTAGGATGACGAAAAAAAAATTTGGTTTTATAATAATACAAGCTAGAAGCATGGTTTAAGTGAACTTTTTTGTACTAAAAGAGAAGTATGTTTCCAAGGGGTTCTATGTGAATTTTTCATTTTTTTGTTAATCATTTTCCAAATCATATTACTTCAAATATAGATTGTTTGAGTTTTCGACTGGTTTTCTCAAGGTTTAGAAAATAATATATTTGTTTTAGCTAAAGAATATATCTACCGTGTATTTAATGTAAACACCCAAAAATTCCATGGATTGTTTTAAGACGTGGTATTTTTTATGAGTACGCAGTTTCTGACGGTGCTTGATTCCGAGGCCCGGTGTGCCCAGGATCAATTTCTGATGTTTTGTTCAATATGTTCAGAAAACGTACGTGCATGATTTTATTTAATTTGATGCGGTGCTAGTAATTGAAATATGTGGGCACCGTTGAACTCACAGAGACGGTATTCACTTAAGGAGACCTTTACTGAATTTGCATTTTATCGAGATTAGGAGTTAAATATTGTGGTTTCTAAATAAAAATTAAATTAAAATTTGTGTGAAATATTTTTATTTGAAAGGTAGTAAAAACCTACAAAGGGAGGTTGGATGTGGGTCCCACCACACCCTAACGACCCTTGGGAGGATATTTTAGGGTGGGGATCACCCAAACCCTTTAACTCCTCTAAACCCCCTTTAAACCCCTTGAGCTTCCATTAATAGGGGAAGCAATTGGTCTAACCCTAAATGCTGCCAACACAAATTAATTGATGATTTATTTAATTAATTTGAGTTATTTGAATTATTATGAATTCATTATGTCAACATTAAAATAAGATATGATAATATTTAATTTTGGGTTGGCATAATCCTTGGAGAGCGTTGTAGAACTCTTGGATGAACATTATTCTCTTGATGAAGAACGATCCTCACCTCAAAAGAATGATGGTACTGTCTTCGATCTTCGTTCAAGACATAAGAGAAGGTGCCACCGTGAGGCTTGTTGATGACGCTTCATCCTTAGATGTTTCCATACTTCAACGAATCGACGTCCGCTCTCTTTCTGTGACTTCGATGACATAATTCGAATCGAGGTAGGGGTAATTGGATTATTTTTTATGTATGAGTTATACTCTCCTTTCCTAATTTTATATTGTGCTCTTGATGTCGAATGTTAACAACGTAACTAGGAGTGCTCGGACCGCATGAACACCGTATTACCCTCCCCCCTTGTTGTTGTTCTCATTGTGTTGATGGAGGAGGTGGATCATGAAAGAGGCCAAAGACGAATGGCCGCCGTCGCACCACAAAAATAAAATATATGGCCATGATGGCCGTGGAGGACCCAAAATGGTGTGGTGCCATCGCACCACGCCGGAGAAGGACCGCAGATAGGGCGGGCTACGACGGAGGAAGAACGACGCCGTTGTGCCATGCCAGCGATGTGGAACCATGGCTGGCCCGACCCATGGAGTTGGTCGTGGTGTAGTCGCGCCGCGCTGGTGATGGGGAGCGGCGGGCCTGAGAGGCCAACCAGGAGATGCAGGACCCCATCGGGTCCTGTGTGGGGCGGACTGGCGCCACCAAGAACTGGTTTGGTTCTACCTGAACGAATAAGTTGTTCGGGTGCCAGGGGGCGCGCACCTCCCCCCTGGCGTGGCCATATCGGGCCATCTTCGGATGGGCCCACTCGTCCAGGCCACCCTCGGCTGGGCCTCCCTTGGACGAGCCTCCATTGGCAATGCCACCTTCAGTGGGGCTGCCCTCGGTAGGGCCACCCACAGCCGGGCCGCCCCTTGGCCGGGCCGCCCTCGGGCCAGGCCGCCCGTCGGGTCGGGCCGTCTCTTCGAGTATGTCCATCCCCTCAGCTCGGAATGCTTCCTCATACGAGGTCGGACCTACGTTCCGGGTCAGACCCTGGTTCAGATCGAGTCGAGCCGGGTCAGTCCAACTAGGTCGGACCGGACCCAGACTCGCTTTTACCGTTTACACCTTTTATCCCGCATCTAGGGCTACATGTGTGCGATTAGCATACCTCCTAAAACAATAGAATTCATGGAGTGAGAGAATACTTCTTTCAAACCCTTCATGAGTTTTGGATGCAGTTGGGGTACGGTCGCGTTGGTTGGAGCCTAAAACCCAACTGAGCCCCTTGAACAGAAATGCGAATAACTCACAGACTACACGTCCGATTGACGAAACGTCTGTTGTGTTGGGTTCTTTATGAAGAGTCTGAACTACGGGATACATCATCTCATGACTTCGTGATAGTTAATTTATTAACACTTGGCTCGAGAAGCAGACCATCCCGGAATTGAGCATGCTGTGTGTGGGAACCCTAGGGCTAGTTGCGACTTAGATGACCAGATCCTCTGTGGGTTCGACAACGATTATACCATACCCGGATCCTCCATGAGTTTGACAATGATGAATACTATACAAGAATCTTCTATGGGTTTGCTAGCGATGACTCTTTACCTGGATCCTCCATTGGTCTGACATTTCTGACTTCTATTCATGTATCCTGTGTGGATCCGACAGAATAGCTGGTCCAGTATCCTGTGTGGGTCCGACCGCTTAACTGGTCCTGTATCCTGTTTGGGTATGATAGCTTAGATGAATTATTGAATACATCATATCAACTCTATCACTCTATGAAAGATGTATACATGTGTGACCTGAGTCATGTATTTCAACCATTATCATTGTGGTGGTTGACTTTACTTCCTTTGTGGAATGTTATGAGATTGGGATCGAGAGTTGGAGTTGGACTGTGATTGATAACATAGTTATATGTATGGGCATATACCGATGTAGTTTTGATTGATACTTCTTGATTGTATCTTTCTACTATGTTTATCCTTTGTGGAATCTGGGAGACCATCAGGGGTCTCAAGGTCCCCTACCCTGCACGGGATTTAGCCGCACCTTGTTGTGTTATGTGTAGACAACGGACAACAGTGATCGAGGCTGCTCGGAGCTGGACTAGATGGGATATACCGTAGGAATGAGTTGTTCGGGTTTTGTACCTACCCATCAGGTAGGATTTCCCGGTGGATGATCCAGGAGGTGTTTTCCCTTTTTAATTGTCCTTGTTTATTTAGTTGGATTTGTATATAGGCCCACTTACTTTCAGCACACATTTCTTTTCTATTTTAGTACATGTTGCTTCTATTGCTTGTGTTCTGATAGTGTGTGTTACAGGTTTAAAGTCAATTCTATACCTTTTTATCGGTATTACACCTTTGGTGCTAGTCGCCAGCCCCTGGCCTATGGAAGGAGGGCTTGGGGTAGTCACGACATGGGCCCCAAGGACAGGTCGTGAAAAATTAATATCCGAGGAGTCAGTTCTATCATATAACATGGACTCTGAATATTTTAATAGCAATAGTGTTAAGTGTTTGGGGGTGTTCTTATCAGTTTAGGGAATCCGGGTTTTGTGCGGTGACCAACATATCCATACACTAGGACTCTGACTTTTGACTTCCGACTCTGTGCATGAAAACATTGATTGCGTGTGTGTTTCCTTTGAAAAAGTATTATTCGTGATTACATTGTGTTAGCTCATGAGGTATACTGTTTTAACCATGGCGCACCTATTTCTTTTTAGGATGGCCCCACGAAGGTAGCCAGCTAGGGTTCCATGTTTTGAATGAGATGGTAGCCCACCGAGCGACGTGGCCTCGATGTAGGGCCCTATCATAGTGGAGGTACCAGTGGTACCACTACCAGTTGGGCCACCGATACGACCAGCTCCAGATGTAGGGAGTGCATGTCGTCTGAGTGCGTTGCATGAGTTCCAGTGCCAAAGGCCGCCCAGGTTCCGAGGAGAGACAAACACACAGGAAGTTGAGGATTGGATATAGGCTGTAGTGAGGGTTTTTATATTGGTAGGGACACCAGACAACCTCATGTTGATCCTTGCCATGAGTCTCCTGAATTCAACTATAGGAAGAGGGTGAAGCATGATTCTCCAGGTGAGTGACGAGGCATCATTACTCTGTACAGACTTCTATAGTCTCTTTCTCTAAGATTTTGTTCTAACCACCCTTCGTGCGGTGAGGATTCATGAGTTACTAAATCTGCAGCAGACAGCATGACAGTAGCTCAGTACTCAATGAGGTTCAACGACCTCTCAGAATACACATTGGATATGGTGAGGGACCCATTCTTCAAGGCCCGGTCCTTAAAGAAAGGACTTAGGCATGCGATCAAGTCTTTGATGATCCTCCTCAGCATCCCGATGCATGTGGGGGTGCTGGAGCGAGCCCTTCAAGTGGAGAGTTTTCTCGCTGAGCAGTCACCAGTAGAGAGACCCACCACAGGGCGATACGTAGAGGAGTCTTCTGTAGGCGGTAGTAGATAGATGTCACATAAGTCTAAGAGGACCAGGCCATCTGGTGTGCAACCCCAGGACATAGGTTCGGTTGTTCGGGGCACACGAGATAGAGCCAGTTATATGAGGAGTAGGCAGTTCTATGCATGTGGTGGGCAGGGCCACGTGGATCGTGCCTACCTAACTCGCCATGAATATATGAAACATACAGTAGAGGGACCTTCCAGGTAGAGGAAGAGGTTTGACCGTGGTGGTCCACCGGGAGAAAGCGGACGTGGCAGAGGAACTGTCCGAGCAGGGGCGGTGGATGACGTTTCGAGGCTCTACCACCACCACCACTAGAAGGTCCACCCCGACCACAGGGAGCTAGCGGACAGAGGTGGTCTTAGATCAAGGAAGTCCAGGCCTATGACCATGGTGCACCTGAGTTTATTTGAGGTACTATCTATTTCTACTCAACCCTTGTTGTAGTATTTATAGACACATGTGCGAGTCATTCTTTTATTTCCAATTCCCTCGTTCGGATCATGGAGATTCCGATGGAGTCGTTGGCTCAATCCTTATGGCTAGAGACTTTTATGAGAGTAGACTCAAAGATTACGCAATGGTTTCAGAGGAGTGAGATTACTCTAGGGGCGAGAGCTTCGGCTGGGATCTTCTGGGTGCGGCGTCGTGGCCTTACGACGTCAACTTGGGTATGGTCTGGTTATCCATAGTTCATGCCCAGATTGATTGTATTAGGCGCAATGTGTGGTGCATCCATAGGGATAGGAACAAGTTCACATTCATCGATGAGAAGGGATCCTTTGCAGCACAAGATGGACTTAAATTGAGGAGTGGATAACCGATCACACATTAGTTGGATAGTCTCATTCTAAGAGCAGTTGATGTGCAGAGTCCGAGTTTTTTTATTTTGGTGGATAAGTACGCAAATTTTTTCCCTGAAGATGTTCCAGGACTACCTCCTCGCAAGAGAGGTATACTTCTACATTGACTTATACCCCAGGATGACACTCATATCTACTCCATCATATCAGATGGCTCCCACCAATCTTCTTGAGCTGCGGGTATAGCTAGAGGGTATACATGGGAAGGGATTCATCTGACTCAGTGTTTCACAATGGGCTTCCCTGATTTTGTTTTCCAAGAAGGAGGATGGGATCTTGGGACTATGTGTTGACTACCGTTTCCGGTACCATGTGACTCTGAAGAACAAGTACCCACTCCCGAGGATTGACAACCTATTTGATCAGGTCAAGGGAGCACGAATGATCTCGATGATAGACCATAGGTCAGGCTATCACCTGCTCAGAGTTCGGGACGAGGAAGTGCAGAAGACGGCATTCAGATGTAGGTATGGCCACTATGAGTTCTTGGTTATGACCTTTGGCATAACCAATGCTCTAGCAATGTTCATGAGTCTCATAAAAGGACTCTTCCTTCCTTACCTTGATCGCTTTGTCGTAGTCTTCATCGACGACATACTGATCTACTCGACTTTTGAGGAGGAGCATGCCTAACATTTTCGGGTAGTACTGGACACACTCCCAAAGCACCAGGTTTATGGGAAGCTCCTGAATTTCCATTTTTGGATTCAAGAGGTTCACTTCTTGGGACACATCATCTTCATGGCAGGAGTTACAGTATATCCAGCGATAATTGAGGCAGTACATTCTTGGGATCCACCCAAGAGTGTGACAAAGGTATAGAGCTTTCTGGGTCTGGCTGGGTACTGTCAGAGATTTGTGACAGATTTCTCTAGAGTTGCAACACCACATTCAGCATTGGAAAAGAAGGGGAAACAAATCGTGTGGTTAGAAAGATTCCAGCAAAGCTTTCAGGAGCTGAGGAAGAGGTTGACTAGTGTTCCCATCTTGAAGCTATAAGAGGAGGGCATTGGGTACGCAGTTTACTGTGACACATCAAGGACCGGACTCGGGTGTGTCCTGATGAAGGAGCGAGAATTTATTGCTTATGGTTATCATCAGTTAGGATAGTATGAGAACAAATATGATACCAATGACCAGGACATAGAAGCGATGGTCCTCTCCATGAATATGTGGTGGCACTATCTTATGTGCGAGGGTTTTACATTCTACTCTGACCACCATAGTCTCAGGTACATCTTCTCACAGAAAGACCTGAACCTGAGACAGCAGTGATGGCTCGATTTCCTCCAGTACTATGACATTGAGTTATTCTATACTCATGTGAAGGGGAAAATTGTAGTAGATGTCCTCATAAAGAGATCAAGAATTCAGCTGAAAGGATAGGCGACAAAACTGCTAGCCGCGATGCAGATATACTTTATGGATAGAGATGGAGAATCCTTTTCGCATTCTCTCATAGTAACTCCTCCACTTATTCAGCGAGTCAGTGAGGCATAACGTGAGGACGTTGACTGTGAGATGCGGCGTGCTCAGATATCCTCGGGGTAGGCACCTACTTGATTTTTTGAAGGTGGGGAGCACGTCATTCTCTTCAGAGGAAGGACAATGGTACCAGTTGAACTTCAGGAGGAATTGTTGATGGAGTTCGTCACTTCCCCTCTGGAGATACATCCAGAAGTAGCGAAGATGTATCCAAACCTCCGAAGATAACAGTAGTGGCCATGTATGAAGAAGGTAGTAGCAGAGTTTGTCTCATGATGCCTCACTTGTCAGTAAGTGATGGCGGGGCACTTGGTTCTAGCAAGCTTCGTTCAGCCCATAGAGGTCCCAGAGTGGATGTGGGATGGGATATCAATGGATTTTTTGATGTGACAAATACATACATCCAGATGACACGTATATATATGGGTGATTTTTGACCTACTCACCAAGTCGGCCCATGTCCTACCGATCAAAGATCAGGGTTCAGTTGAGAGCATGATATGCCTCTGTGTACAGTTGATCATAGGGCTTCATGGTGTGCCAATGATGATCATCTCTGATCGAGATGATCGATTCACTTCCCAGCTTTGGAAGGGTTTGTAGGAGGATTTCGGAATGCAGCTTCGCTTGAGCACTGCCTTCCATCCTCAGATGGATGGTCAGAATAAGAGGACTATTCAGACTCTCGAGGACATGCTCCGTGCATGCATCATAGACTTCCGTCATAGCTCGGAGGATCACTTACCCTTGGTAAAGTTTTCATATAACAATAGCTACCACTCCACCATCGGAATGAAACCTTTCATGGAACTTTACGACCGAACATGAAGATCGCCTCTATGCTGGACTAACCCAGGGGAGTTAGCACATGTAATACCAAAGATGGTGCATCGTACGATGAAGAAGATGAATATCATCTAGGAGCGGATGAAGACTACATAGAGCAGGCAGAAGTCTTTTGCTGATAAGAGATGGAGACCACTAGAGTTAGAGGATTCCAACCACATTTTTCTATGGGACTCACCTTGATGAGGTCTAGAGATATATGGATGATGTGGCATGTTATCTCCATGATTCATCAGAACGTTTCAGGTCCTCGGTAGAGTTGGAGAGGTGGCTTACCGCTTGGCTCTTCCACCTCAGTTGCACCGGGTGCACGACATCTTCCATGTATCTCAGCTGAGGAGATACGTGCATGACGCATCCCACATTATCTACCACATGGAGCTAGACATCGATGATAGGGAGACATTCATAGTGATTCTAGTGGAGACTGTGGATTGATAGGAGCGGGTCCAGTGTGGACAGTCAATTCCTCTGGTTCGTGTTCTCTGGCAGCACATGAACCACTAGGAGAACACATGGGAGTGGAAGTCCCAGATGCATGTTTAGTATCCCCATGTGTTCCTTTAGTGTGTGTTGTAGCTTATGTGGATGTATAGTCTGGAGATGGGGAGAATGTAAAGTACACGAAATTCTGTGGAAATTTTTTTATACATGGGATTTTTTAAGAGTCCGCAGTTTTTTGCGGCACTTGATTCCGAGGCCCGATGTTCCAAGAATCAATTTCTGATGTTTTTTTCGGTACGTTCAGTAAACATACATGTAGGATTTTATGTCATTTGAAGTGGTGCTTGGAATTGAAGTCCATGGCCACCGTTGAACTCGCAGCGCCAGTATTCGCTTAAGGAGACCTTCACCGCAATTGCGTTTTATCGTGATTGGGAGTTAATTATTGGGGTTTCTAAATTAAAATTAAATAAAAATATGTGTGATATATTTTTATTTAAAAGCTAGTAAAAACCTCCAAATAGAGGTTGGAGGTGGGACCCACCTCACCCTAACCACCCTTGGGAGGATATTTTTGGGTGGGGCCCACCCGAACCCTTTAACTCTTATAAACCCCACATTAAACCCCTTGATCTCCCCATTAATAGGGGAAGCTCTTGGTCTTCCCCTTAATGGTGCCAACAGAAATTAATAAATGATTTAATTAATTAATTTCAGGGATTTTAATTCTTTTGAATTCATTATGTTAACATTAAAATAAGATATGATAATCCTTAATTTTTGGTTGGTATAATACTTGGAGAGCATTTTAGAACTCTTGGAAGAACATTATTCTATCAATGTGGAATGATACTCATCTCTAAATAATGAAGATACTCTCTTCGATATTCATCTAAGCATCTAGAGAAGGAGCCGCTGTGAGGAACGTCGACGAAGCATCATCCGAGGTTGTTTCCCGACGTCAACGAATCGATGTCCTCCCTCTTTCTGCGACTTCGATGATGTACTTCAAATAGATATAGGGGATATTGGATTATTTTTTATGTATGAGTTATACTCTCTTTTCCTCATCCAGTGTTGTGCTCTTGATTTCAAATGTTAACAACGTAATGAGGAGGGGCCGGACCGCACAAACATGGTTGGGCCCTCTCCCCCTGTGTTTTTGTTCTCATTGTGTTAACGGTGGTGGAAGATCACGGAAGTGGCCGGTGGTGCAAGGGCTACCGTCACACCACTCAATGAACAGCCACATCCAAGCATGCCACACTAGAGCCTGAAGGGCACGGTGCTGTCACACCACGCCGGAGATGGTCTGCGGCCAGGGCGGGCCCTGGCAGAGTAATCTCGACACCGTCGCACTGTACAAGTGATGTGGAACCGTGGCCGGGCCGGGCTGTGGCGGTGGGAGCTGCGCCGTCTCACCATACCAGTGATGGGGAGTAGCTGGCCCGAGTGGCTAGTCGGGAGATGCGTGACCCCATCTGGTGCCACGTGGGCCGAGCCGTCGCCACCAGGCGCCAGTTCCGTTCTACCCAAACAACTAAGTCGTTCGTGTTCCAGGTGGTGCGTGCCTCCCAGCCTAGCACAACCAGGCCGGGCCACCTTCGGCTAGGCCACCCTTTTCTAGGTGACCCCCATGCTGGGCTGCCCATGAGTCGGGCCGCCCCCGAGCTAGGCCGCCCTCGGCCGGGCCGCCTTTATCCGGGCCGCCCTTAGGCCGAGCCGCCCTCGGGCTAGGTCGTCTCTTCAGGCCGGGTCTTCCCCTCGGCTCGCGGTACTTCCTCAGACTGGGTCGGACCTGTGCTCCTGGTCAGACCCCGGTTCAGACCGGGTCAGGCCGGGTCAGTTCGATTGGGTCCGACTGGACCCGGACCCGCTTTGATCCTTTACACATTTTAGCCCGCATTTAGTGCTACATGTGTCCAATTGATGTAACACATGCAGCAATGTAATTCATGGAGAGAGAAGAAACTTTTGGCATACCCCTCTTGTGGTATAGATGCAGTTGGGGTATGGTTTGGTTGGTTTGTGCCTAAAAAAGAACCGGGCTCTTAGAACAAAAATTCCAATAACTCACAGACCGGGCGTCTGATTGACACGTCGTCTGTCCCGTTGGGTTCCATAAGATGAGACGGAACTATGGGATGCATCAACTCAGGACTTAGTGATAGTTGATGTATTGACACTTGTCTTGAGGAACAGACCCTCCTAGAATCCAACGTGATGTGCGTGGGAACCGTAGGGCATCATGCGACTGAGATGACAGAATCCTCTGTGGGTTCTACAGTGATGATATTGTACCAGGATCCACCGTGGGTCCGACAGTGACTAATACTGTACCAGAATCCGTTATGGTTTCGACAGTGATGACTACTATACCAAGATTCTTCGTGGGTACGAATGTTCTGACTTCTGTTGTTGTATCCTGTGTGGGTCTGACAGAATCACTGGTCATGTATCCTGTGTGGGTCCAACAGCTTAGTTGGTCCTGTATCCTATGTGGGTCTGACAGCTTAGATGTATTAGTGAATAAATCTGATCATCTCCATCACTCTACAAAATATGTATACCTATGTGAGCTGAGTCATGTCTTTCAACCATTATCATCATGGTGATTGACTTTACTTCCTTTGTGGAATGGTTTGTTCTTCGGCTCTAGAGTTGGAGCCAGACTGTGTTTGATAACTTAGGTATATGTATGGACATATACCTATATAGGGTTTATTGATACTTCTTGATTGTATCTTTCTACTGTGTTTATGATTTTTGGATTCAGGGAGACCTTCAGGGGTCTTGGGTCCCCTACTAATTATTGTTATACTCACCCGTGAATGGGCTTCGTCTGTACCTTGTTGTGTTCTGTGCAGATGACAGACAGTAGTGATCGAGGTAGAGGGTGACAGACGGGAGGCTTCTCAGAGCTGTACTAGACAGGACGTACTGCAAGAATGAGTTGTTCAAGTTCTGTACCTACCCTTCAAGTAGGATTCCCCGGTGGACGATCTAGGAGCTGTTTTCCTTTTTTAACTTGTACTTGTTTTTCAGTTGGGTTTGTATACAGGCCCACTTACTTTCATCAAACTCTTCCTTTCTATTTTAGTACTTGTTTCTTCTATATCTTGTGTTCAGACAGTGTGTGTTACAGGTTTAAAGGCAATGCCTTCCCTTTTTATCAAGATTATGCCTTTGGTGCCAGTCGCCATCCCCTAGCCTATGGAAGGCGGGCTTGGGGTAGTCATCGCACAAGCCCTGAGGATGGTTCGTATCATTTAAAATGGATATATTCTCCAAAAGGATGTAACATGTCTTTACTAGCCATATTTTCTAACCAAAAATCCATATCTAAACCTATAAAAATATTGATATTACCTATTTTTTGAAGGATTTTTATCCCTACTCACCACATTTTCTATACTAGGCATGAAATAAATCTCCCTCAATAGTCTATATTTTTATCCCCTTGGATTGTTAATGATACACCAATTTTATTGATAGACCACAAAAATTTATATTTAATTTTTGGTTTTTTTTAATATTCTTTTAATAAATCATTATGAGATATCAACATCCATTTTCATTATGGAACCTAATAGGGCTATTTTTTGTATATAAGTTGTCATATTGTTGCCATTTTTCATTTCATGTTGATCATATATCATAAGTATGTGATATTATTGATTCCAATCTATGTATTTATGGAAAATTATTTCCTACTATTTTCATGGTAAGTTCCTCTTTAAAAAAGTATTAATCCATGAATTATATTTTTCCATTTTCAATTCATTTTGTTTTAATATATATAAATAATTTAATAAAAATGTTTATTTTAATCATGAAATGTTTCACAATGTATTTTTCTTTAGAAATGGATTTATTCACACATGGTGTTTGATGAAATTTCTATATAGAGGATTTAAAAAATGCTTTTAATCAATATATGTATAAATATTTTTCAGGGAAATAATTTTATCTATATTCATCATAGATTTCCAACCATTTTTTGATATCACTATACAATGGGAAGTTTGGGTATCTTAGGAAAATGATTTACATCACTCTAGTGTGTGTAATTAAGCTTTAGTGTTTATATCAATATACTATGATAATACTTGATATCAAGAGGATTCAAATGATTCATGTCTTATAATTTACATTATATATCAGAGTATGTGTTCCTATAGTATAGATACTAATATGTTCTTAGTTTCTCACATGATTGTGTGTTTTATGGTTTTTTTAGACTTATTTTACTTATTTTCTATCTAAGGATGTATTTACATATTCTTTCTTTCATATACATTTTGTATTCCTCATATGTGAGAATAAAAAATTTTATTAATGAAAAACATATCTTTAACATAAGTTGTATTCCATTTTTATGAAATTATTTATAAATATATTCTTATTTAATGATAGAGGTAAAATGATTGTGCGGTATATTTTTTAAGAATTTATTTCTGAAATAATACTCGGCATCATTATCACACCATAATTTTTCATTTGGGAGTTCATAGATACGGTTTTTCAAGACTCGGGTATGTTAGAGGGAATCATATAGTTCCATGTATTGACATGGTTTTTGTGGCCTTTATAGCGGGACTGTTTTATGGTTTTAGATAGTCACACTGAGAATCAACTTTTGGATTTACTTATTTTTAATTTTATTTTTTTTATTTTTTTCTTGAATATGTATGTCCCATAGATTCCTAATATTTCATTTGAATTCAACTCTATTATTCTATTTCTTTCTTGGTTATTCATGATAATTGGAAATTTTTTTATTATTCATTACTATGTGGTGGACCATTTGTGTAACATATCGAGTAGTCTGAGTATATTTCATTACAATGTAGTATCAGAGGGTAAACCCAAACATGTTTGTTATTGGAATTATATGCTTTTTTATTAGGTTAATCTTATACATGAGTTATGGTCGTGATAATTCAGGTAGTAAGTGTGGTAGGGTACAATTCCAGTTCACTACGATGTCCAAATAAGTGTAACCTTGGATGTTCTTGTATCTTCACCTAGAAGGAGACATAGGGTTTGAGGTTACATAAATGTTATTTATTTTTGAGTGTCAATAAATGACATAATTACTTTGATATTTTTTCTTTCTTTGGTGTAAACCATTTTGGAATTTAGAACTTGTTCTTAAAGGGTTGTAGTTTTGGAGTGTTAAAGTGTTCTTTTGATTTTTTAATTTGTATTAATAAAATTTGAATTTGACTATTTTGTTTATTATACAATTCCATATAGAAAATAGCATATATATACGATTTTGGAAGATGCATGACTAGTTCAATATGAGATTCCTATAGATGGACCTTCTTTATATAAGTTCATAATCTAAATTCTTCATATTATGAGATAACAAGGTATTGGAATATAAAGCTGATTAGCGTATCATGGCCTAGAATTTACAATCCAGATTCTCTATATATTATCTAGAGATAATTAACCCCATAAATAAGAATATTCACTCATGTGTATTCAAATTAAAATCTATTTCAAAAAACACTATGGAAGAAATTTAGGTGGGATTTCACACATACATTATTTGGAGAATCGAATGGAGATGGTTTTAAACTGCTTTTAAAGCAATGATTCAAGTAAATCTTACATCAGATTGTTTCTAGATGATCATTATTTACAACTATTATCCTAAAACATTGTATGTGGTGAATCATTAAGGATACAGACCTTTGTGTTAGGAGAAAAATATGTTAATGAATATTCAACAATTTTTTGAGTACGTTCACCTAGAAATTATGCTTATTTCTAAATACTAACATAATTATTAGAGATTTGAGATGATTTTGTGGGATGAAATTCATTTAATGGTGAATTCCATATCCTTAAAAACTTTTATAGTGATGATTTAAAATTTTTATTTGGAGGAGGGAAACATATAATGGAGGAGAATTATAGATTCAAATTGTTGCTACAAGTGGTATAAATTTTATGTATATTGGAATGATATGAAAATTATTGTGTAATTTCCATTAATTAATATTAATTATAGGGGAATTTTTTACATTTATATATAATTTTCCATTATGTTGTATTATTTGGTCACTAGTTTCCATAGTATATAGAGGTTTTTGGGACCGTTTTTCATTATGGGAAATGTGATTATTTTTGTTTTTTTGAATAATATTTAAGGAATAAATGTGGGATCCATTGTATCTAAGGATTACCATGTATTTTTGGATGATATAAAATGTGATTAATATCATTTATATTTCATATAGGGTATTCTTGTAGTCATGAATGTGTATAGATGATCTGAGATAAGATATAATTTCACCGAAGCGTATACAATAGAATAATATGTCACAAGGTCAACTACGATTGGAGGTAAATAGTTAGTTTTATATATTATGGTACATGATTTATTTTATCTAGCTTCTAATAATTTTCTATATCATAAAACTAAATTGACATGTTGGTCTTACATTCTGGTCAGATATCATTATCTCTAGACCATTAAAATACATGGATAAAAAAGTCACAATAGGGTTATAAATTTATCGTCTATCAGGAAATGATTGTTAAAATAAATTTTTGATAATAATCCGTACTTATTGATAAAAAATACATTTATTATTATCATGGATTCTATGAACAGAATTAAGGTTAATTAAAAATGTTATGTTAATTGATTTTAGTTTTCTTTAACCATTGGTGTCAGCTATGTATTTCAGTGTGAGTGGGATTATAGATCCGCGATTTTGGTCAAAGATGTTCCTTATGATGGTGAATTGTCATTATATATTTCATATGTGTTCCTTTATGTAGTTTATCCTTGTTTTATTATTAAAATTCTTATGGTTCTGTGTTTATACCCCCAACATTCTCATATATGATATTTCTATTTTACACAAAAATGGATGTTGTTTCAAATATTGGACATCAACATGATATGATTCCTATTTCAATGAAAAATTTTAATATAAAACCTTTTGAGATAATGTTTATAATGTTTCCTCCTTATGATATTTATTATAATGGATTTATTCTTCCAATAATGTCACTATGGGCTTCAGTTATATTCTTTTCTATGATGGCAGACAAAATCCTAAGACATATTGTGGAAATTAAAAGATATATTATGTTACCCTAGGAAAAAAATACATATTAAAATAACTGATAATATCATTGATCAAAATTTATGGTGTCATTGGATTTAAAAAAAAATCCATCAGTTAGGACACCATGAGTTTAGATTTTGAGAAGGGGAAACCCTAAAATATCATTTATCTATTGGTATGGTCATTATGAGTTTTTAGTAAGGCCATTTGTTCTTAGTAACACAAATTATGTATTTATGAAATTTATTAACAATATCATTAATAATTTAATATATTATTTCACCATAGTTTATTTAGATTATTTTTTTTGTACAACATGATTGGATATGATAAATGAGATTACTTTTATATCAACTGGAGAACATTAAGTAAAAATATCACATATTCTATGCATTACCTATGTATATTATGGAACCTTTGTTTGATGTTTCATGATAATTTGATATCTTATATGAGACTACCAGAGGATATAGAAATCTTTCATGTTGTAAATTGTGGGAGAAGCCTATATATATGTTTGTTATTTAAGGATATGTGGGAAAGGTTGATTATTGTAGGTGGGTTGTTCCCAATTTCTCTAATAGAGCATCTCTAAGGATAGATTTTCAATGAAAATGTGTTATAAATTTGTGGAATGAAAAATTCATTAGGTATATTGAGTAATTTTTTATTATCATGACCTTGGATATAGTTCTAATTAATTAGAAACAAGGATCTATTTATGGTGTTTTCTCCTATTAAATAGTTAGGGGTGGGGGATGTGTCTGGACGAAGGAAATGTAAATGGTGGCATATAGATCTTTCCAAATTCTCCCTTGTGAGATAAATTACATTTCACATGTTCTTGAGTTGGAAAATATTATGCATGATATCAAAAAATTATATCACAATCGCTTTTAGAAGAGGTTTACAATATATTCTATTTATAAGATTATAATATATACTACTATTAAGAAGAATTTTAATTTATATAAAGAAAATGTATTTTATATAGTATGGAAATAAATTTTAATATTTTATATACACCTATCAAAGAAAATTTGGTTTTTGATTCACTGATAATCTATGTAAAACTCATTCCTTAAAGGAATCAATGCAGTAATGATCCATGATATGACTAATCATTGTGATAAGATTTAGAGTGGAAGATACTTGTGGGTAGGTGTTTAATGATTTTTTAATTTCTATGTCAACATTTTATGATTGTGTTATGGTTGATCAAGTTATATATATTTATTTCACATTCAATAGTAAAATTGAAAATTGATTGGAGGCCACAAGTGATTGGTGTGAGTCTCTATTATGTAATTCATATTTTTGAGGAAGGAAAGTTGTTCCAATATAAATTTGAGGTAGGGGTTAATGGATAGTGGAAAACGATTAGGTTTGTCCCTACAACATAAGAAAAATTATTGTATAATTATTATAAATATTGATATTGGTGGCCAAGTATGTGTTGGTCATTATCAGACATCATTTTCTAATGAAGGTCTTTTCAAGGGGTTTGGTAGAGCAATGAATACCCACATCATTATTACTAAAATGTTTCCATTCCAAAATAGATGTGTGATGTGTTTTCATTTACATAATCATTATATTACTGTGGAATCCCTATGGGAGAGATAAAATTTTTGTTATCACAAATTATATTATCAAATTGGATAATTTAATCCAAATTAATGGGATCATAGTGGTGAAGATACTGGGGAACATATATTCCCCATAAATAGAATATAATATTAGAGGCCCCGCTACAATTTTTCCTAATCGGGATTCAAAATTTACATAATTATTATGGAATATTTTTACTGGAGTTAAAGTGTCCCATGGTGAAATTATAAATAACATATCCTCCACATATGTATGGATAGAAATATTTATCTATTCAGTTTAAAAGAGATGTTATCCTATAATTCATTCATGAATTCATTTATTCGTGATGAAATAATTTTCCTTGGTTTTAATATTCATATAAATACAGTTATCAAGCATCGATTAAGATATCATAATTCAAATCAATGTATGAGAATACATCTAGATAATTAATGTGCATGGCATAGTTGGGGAATTAATCTACGACAATATTGAGGCTTATTTAGGAGAGAACAAAGGTGGATTTAGCCTAAAATATATTTATCATATAATAGAATCATCTAAAATCAAATGTAGACCATAGATTCTAACTTATTGAGTTTGAGGTTTGTGATAATGAAATTCATTGAGTTTCATCTCACAAGGTACACTCCTTTTGGATATGTATTGTATCTTATACTCATGTATTGTTGGCCCCTCTGAGATTGTAGAGTGGCCTGGAAATATGAAATATTAATTATACAATCATTCAAGATAGTTGTTGATTTAGGAATTATATAATGTTTCCTAGATTATAATATTTCAGAAAATCCCTTCTTATGAGATTAAATGGGATGATTTTGATCTCAAGTAAGAAATCACTATGGTTTATGGACAATAGTAGGTTATGGAGCATAATAATAAGGCACAATGTGATAAAAAGATACTCATCATCTTTGTGCAAGGAAAGTGCTGATGGTATAGATATAAAACATGAGATATGGAATATATGATGAAATAGAAGCGATAATCTATCTATGTGAATTATGAATAATGATCCCTTTCATGGGATAAACCTCATTTATGGTGGGGATTATTAGGATTCCCATTGGGTAAAATTAATTATTTAATATCTGACTTTTTCTTTATATTTCGATACCTATGATTTCTATCTCTATCATAAAAAATATAAAATAGTTTTTTTTGAGAAAATGATTCAACCACATGGATTTGGATACCGTTTGTTCTAGACATATAGTAACTGTATTATATGGCTCAAGGAGATTCTAGTGTAATTTTTTAATGTCTATGAAAGGTTTTAAAAATCATGTGGCTAACATAGTAGAACATGATTCTATCTGGTTTGTTTTCAAGATGTTTATCATTAAAATATCATGTTATTCCCAAACTATATAGACAATGTCTAGAATATTTTCATCTTTTATTTCAATGTAAAATATACCCGACAATGTTGTTGAATAATTTGTCTAAACATAGGGAATCATAGTCTTCCGTGATCAAATCCTAAAAAAGTATGGATTATAAAATATAATGTTGTTTTTCTGTCCCTATTCACTAGGGGATCAATATTGTTATTGTAAAAAACATCCATTAACATTCTAAAGGATCATCCTTAGATTCCGGATTATTTCTATTTTTCTGTGATTGATCTGTTCAGGGTATGATCATTTTTTTTGGGATTCCTATTCTATTCATATATAATACTAAATTTCACACCCCCATAACTCGTTGGAATGAGATAGGGATATGGTTGTGATACATAAGGTGTTTAATAGTGGTATATTCATATTTATGGTGAATATAATATCATGAGGTCATGATATTCTAGTTTCCAATACCTATTATCAAATGAGACTAGTTAACCTGCATTATCAAGGTAGTTTTTCTTGGAAAATGTTTTAATACATGAATTAGTTATTTTCCTATAAAATAACATTGTTTATAATGATGATTTTTTTTATTATAATGGATAAATATTTTCATAAAACCACGGTATTTAATGGGGATTTTTGTAGACATGAATATGTGCACACATGGTGTTCATTGAAATGAATGAATATTGGATTTGACTTAAAAATAGTTTTCATGAACTAATGTGGAAATGTTTTTATACTAGATTACAAATGGTGAGAATGGGGTTTAAATTGTTTTTTGTAAAACATTATACAATGGAAACCATTTGTGAGTTGTGATATATATGTATATCAATTTAGTGTTTGTGAAAATACATGAGGTTTAATATTGATAGTCAATGACATTACATGAAATTGTGTGGATTCACATGATTCATATTCTAGTATTTTCAAAATATGTTCAAGTATATATTCTATAATCAAATATACAATTATTTTCATCATATTTCTAATGATGTTATTTTTCATGGTTATTCCTCACTTGAATTTATTATTTTATATATATTGTTTCCTTTATATTTTAATTGATTCAATTAACTATTACATTACATGTTTTTTAATGTGAATGGAAGTTTTGAGAAATTTTTTTAAAAAATTTACCCTTATTTATATAATTATTTATAAATTGTATTTTTTTTAAAAAATCATGCTAACAAGATCATGATATAAGTCTTTATATTTATTATTTGGTGAAATCCTATTGGTAATCACACTAACACCCTACGTTTTATATTGAGAATTCATAATCTTGGTTTCTCCCTCCTAAAAGGGAAAGTTAGTCTTTAATTTCACTAATTTCTCTTGTATTTCATAACCTTGGTTGTTGGATTTTTTTGTGATAGAAAGAAACATAGAGACTTGGCTTTTGGATCCACTTATTTTACATTCTGTCATAACCCTTATGATTTATATTTTTGTTATCATTTAGGAAATAATATTTTTACTATTTTTATTATATTAAATTTCTTTATTATTGGAAATTTAGGAGACGTGGTCATTGATTAATTATTATCTACATTATGGAAAACTATATTTTGTGTTGATCCAGGTGGACCTGGTATAGTTTGTTATACATATATCATGTTGAACTATTTTCTATTTCTATATCCCCTTAAATATATTTTTCCAAAAATCTATATAATAGATTATACATTCTAAGAAATAATTATATATCTATATGTTTTTTATTATATTAGATGATCGACCTCGTGACATCCCATTGTCTGTTTCATAAATTCACTATTAAAAGACTGAAATATACAGCTTCATTTGTAATTTATATCAATTCATATATTGAGGAAACTATCATACCCCTAAAAACTAATGATAATGAAAGGTTTTCTATATATATATATATATGTGTTTTATTAAATATTTACACTTTATACATTGATATTTTGATGTGTCTTTCAAATTAGCTTATGAACTTTCTATATCTATTATTTCCATATCTCTCAATAGCCTTCATGATGTAATACATATATGAAACAATGTACACTTCTAGCTTTATTTTCTATATAAATATATAATCCAATTTTTTCTCATACTATGAAACAAAACCTAGATTGTTTTATATATATGAATGTTCACCATCAAATTATATTTTCTATTGGGACATTCATGGTAAATTTCATTGAAATAAATGAGAATAATGAAAAAGCAAATATCATAAAAACCTACTTATTCAAAAACTAATAGGAGAACAACTATATACATACCTCTTAATTTTTATTAAACTTTCTTCCAACCATGTTGTATTAAATTCACATTATATGTAAAACTATGTCTATAATCTACATTTCCACAAAATCACCCATTTCCTTCTGGAAAATTTCAAACTGGAGATTACCTTGATGCTTTGTTGAAAAATATTTAATTATTTTAAATGAAAGTTTATAATATAATACTAAAAGGGTTATTTTTTACAGTCGAATTATTAAAAATTATTCAGAATTTTTTTTGAATGTCAACTATATTTTACTACATACCCTTCATTAGTAGCATATCCTTGGCATATTCTTATATATTATAAATTTTTTTCACACATTAGAAAAATCAGGAAATATCACTTTCTTCACTTTTTTTGTTCTATAAGCACCCAAATTTCATTTTCGTGGTCCAAATAGAAGTCATCATTAATTAATATCATATAATTTTGAATAAATTTATATAATAAAAATTGTATCTTGGATATTGGATACCCTATAATTAGTTTGAAAAATGTAATGAATATTAGTTTTAATCCACATAATTTTACATTTGATTCCGGGATTTATTTGGATTTTAATATGAGGATTTCCTCATTATGGAACATCAAATTTCAGAACATATTCTTTTATACATTTTATTATGGATCCAAAATCCATCATCATTTTGGTTAATATTTTTCTAAACTAAAATATATAGAACCAATGAAACTAAATATTTCAAATGAAATTGATTATTAATAAATTACATCTAAATAAAAATTAATGTTATTTGTTAATTATTTAATACTAAAATCTCTTCCCACTATATAATTATTTTCTTCTCATGACCATTTCATTATAGAGAAATTATATACCTATATTTTGAATAAAAATTTAATTATCCCAAGGTGGAAATTGGAATAATTTTTCACCATGAACCATAATTTGTCATGATAGTAGTTTTTATAAATTATTACCTATATAATTTTAGTGAATATGGATTATTGATAAATATATATATAATAATTTGGTAAGATATTATTGTTTTTGGGACCATAGTGGTTCCAAATTATCCAACTTTATTAGTTCTTACATACTTATAATAACATAATAAAAATTAATTTATTAATTGACATCCTAAATCACATTTTATAGTCTAGTATATATCCCCATATTCTTGGACATTTTTATTAATATTTGATTTGTTTTCTCAACCACATCATTCTCCCTATTTTCTTAGGATCTATTTTTATTAAATTAAATTAGTATTTTTTTCAATAATTTTCTATTATATTAATCACTTTTATGTTATAATAAACCCTTAAATAGGAATTTGACCTCACTGTCCACCGCATATCAACAAAAAAATATTTTAGATGTATCATATTTCTATTTAAATAATTTAACACATTCATTATACGGTGAATATATAGTTGATTCCACAAACTAAAATAAAACAACATGATAATGGATTGGTGTAGGGGGAATATTATTTGTACAGAAGTTAAATCATCATATCTATTAGTATCATTATATTCAATTTTACCAACTCTAATCATTATTTTGTTCGAATTTTTTTAAAACACATTAACACCCATTGATCATGAATTAAATACTATTGGTATCTTGAACCCTCATATTCACCTTAAGAAGGTGACAAACTCTACCAATATCTACCATTGAAAATATTTATATTTTTATTTCATAAATTTGTTTTTTATAAATATATAAACAAAAAAATGTCTACTCCATTAAACATCTATATACATTTATGGTTTATTGAGTAATATTTCCTTTTAACTTATAAAATTTACATATCAATACCAGATTATCCATTTTACAATTGCAAATATAGTTATTTTTTAACCTCGAATATTTCAAACTCCATTCAAGACATTTAAAATTAAATTTATGTTCCAAATATAAAATTTCTTTTTATAAGTGATCATATGCTTGTCATAATAGTTGTGCGGACATTGCCAAACTATATAATTATTTTGTTTTAGTTACACCACCTATTGTTTGTTGAGTGGAATAAATCCCTGTAATTAATGATAAATTATTACATTGGATAATTTTCCCAACTAAATATTCTATTAATTCTATTAACTATAAAATTATAGGAACATATTATTGTTAAATAAATACTTTATGGGATCATCTAATCTTCCTTAAATTATTTGTTGAGGTTACCAATTTTCTCACTCTACAAAAAATCGGTGTTTTTTTCTATAATATTACATTAAAATCATTATTTAGAAATGTATTCTAATTTCATTAAAAATATTAAAAAATTACACCATTACACACCTTTAATAATTTTTTTTATTCAATTAGGTTTCTATTATTATATACATTTGATCTCATCCTTAAAAATACTATTATAATTATCCACAAAAACTATGTTTGTTTTTAGTAGGGGTTTCTCGGAAGTAACCATCAAATATTATGGTTAAGGACATTATAATAATAGTACAACACCCATAAAAGTATTCATTATATTATTTATAATAATTGAGTTAACTCAAAATGCTATTAATTTCATTCATAAGAATTTCTAGTTGTCTTCAATCCATCATAGTTACATGGAATTACCTTTTCATTGGTGAATCCTTGTTAAATGATTTTTAGCATATCATTACCATTAACCAAATCATCTATCAACTATTTTTTTTCTACCAAAATTGAAATTGAATGTTTGGTTCAATGAAATTAAAAATCAATAAATGAAGGTTATATTCATTATATCATTTTGTATTTTTCATTTACTAGGATCGATAATTTGATTCTATTTAATGCAATATTTTGGTCATTATGAATATTTTAATACACCTCCTAGATCCTCACAAAACTAAATTTTATCTTATTGAACAACTTAATCAAAATAAATCCTTCTTATAATATTGTGACATATAAATATATTATTATTTTTTTAATTAAAAATCAATATAAACATAATATCACCCAATAGTGTAATAACCAGTCTATTAACATGACTGCCTAAAACAAAAACCATGTTTTCATCTTCTTGGGGACAATGAAATATCTATTTTTTATATTAAAACCATGGTACATAAAATTCTATAAATTTTTTTAAAAATTTCAATGGTTAATGAAAGAAGATGACTTTGATGTACCAGATCATAGGAATTAATACCACACATAAAATTTCAAAACCAATTAAATAAAATGTTATACATTCATAAAAATAATCAAAACTCTACAAAATAAAATTTTCATGTAAAATATAAAATGATTAAATGAAATTATTGATTAAATTGGTTCTAATAATATATTTCATATATATACTAGTACATGTAAATAATATTAATTTCAAAAGATGTTACTATATTACATTTATAGAAATTATTAGTATAATTTTACATCACATTTACATATCAATAAATAGTTACTCATTTTTCTTTCTCACATGTACAAGTAGTCCAAACCGTACATAATAGTGTGTCTCATAAAGTTAAATTGCTCCACTAAATTCCAAAACATTTCAAGGACCCCCATGTACTATGGATTCTTCAAGTCACTAAAATATTCATTATAAATGACCATAATAATCTTCTAGAAAAAAAATAGTTTCCATTATATGATATTACTGAATTCAAATATATTTATATTTATATAAAATAATTATGAGTTATTTTATATATATCCTTTAAAAATCAATTTATATTTATATAAGAATATCCATCTATTAGAGTACAATCACTTATAAGAAATTTTTATAGAGAATAAAATAATGAATTCATAAATCATATTCTCATTATCCTATAGTTTGTCAAATATTTTTTGAAAAACATATTTCAAAAAATATCATCATTTTCATAATTTAATGATAAAACTAATAAAATCATAAAATTTTATAAAAAAAATTAAATATAGAAATATAATGATGGATATTTCTTATTACTATGGATAATTATAGAGGTAATTAATTTTATCTTCTCTAATAATATATATGTTTAACATAATAGTTTTATTGGTTATGTTGATATTAAATTTCAATTCACACAACCCATAATGATGATGTAATAATATAAATTATTTAAACCATGTAGTTTTAAATCCTATGATTTTACAACAAAAAATCATACATTGGTGTACGTGACATAGAAGTATTTCTTCCATATAAAAAAATCTATATTCGTATGTAATCCACAATATCATTATATAGTTTACCATGTACCAACAAGATATGTGTTTTATAGACCTTTTTTACATGTACTAGAATATATTCAAGAATAATAGGTCTAAATCAAGAATAAATTTACACCATCACTTGGAATGATAGTATAAAAAAATTTATTATTTTTCAATACAAATGGAAAACATTATAATTACACATTGTATAATATTCCTATAGAATCATAATTTAGATTCATTTTTCATATTAATTTATTTAACGAATCAAAAATATTATATTATTGGTATATAAACACAGAGTTCATGAATATAGACTGGTCACAAAACATTCCTAAAATATAAATAAATTTATAATGTGACAAATATATGAAAGCTAATTATATGGATTCAGAAAATATTTTCAAGAGAGAATATAATATATTAGAGAATAAATGCATTGAAAAATAATATATAATTACTAGGTACCACTAATAAATAGGGACTTATATGTCAACTTAGTAAATACAAACCCCATTTTAAAAAATACACAATATTCAATAAATTATAAGATATTGATTAAATACATACAACTTATTCCAAAATTTAATTTATTACCCTCTATGGAAGCCGAGGATTTAATTATGAAATTTTAATCTACTATCCATTAAATCATAGTAATTTGAGAGTTTCAATATGAAATAATTATGGGATTAATTAATAATAATCATAATGTAAGTGATGAAATATATATATTTTAATAATAATAGGATTAATTTACTATATATAATAAAATTTAAAATTATTTTATCAGATGATATAATCATAGTGTAGTCCATGAAAATGAAAACTAGATTACATTCAATCAAAAAAATTATTAGTAAATATACAATTAATCAGCATTATTATAACTGAATTATTAAAAAATTATCATTTTAGAAATTCCAACAATATTTATTTTTAAATCATTTTATTTATTTTCAAAATTTATAAGAAAAAACTAATGTTATATATCAACAAGTTCTTATTATATTAAAAAAATAATTTAAAAAATATACAATATCCCATCATAAAATAATCTCCAAAAAGGTTTATGATGAATAGGTGTAAGTTAGGTAAGTGAAATAATTGGTAATTTGGATTGGATGAATCAGTTATTTCCTTTGAAAAAATTATATCTCATCTAAAAAAATTAGTTAGAATGGGAAGAAAAAAATTATCGCTTAATGTATAGACATAGTAGATCCAAATTCTTGGATGTGGACTTGATGAATAAAGATACATTAGATTATTAGGTTGTTTAATAATGAAATAAATATAGATATGAAATATTTCATTAAGAGAATAATTCAGTTTCAAAAAAATATATATTCATGGATGGTTGAATAACACATATCTTCCATAGAATAATCATGAATGATTCAAGATGAGGTGTTGGATAGAATTTTTTGGATAATGATAATCATTTATGTAATCTAAAAATTTCCATGATGTTTATCGAATCAAATAATATACATTGAATTTTTTTTTCTAGAATGAATTTGATTTTGGAACATTATATATTAGTCACAAAAATATTATTTTTTTCGGATGAACTCATATTTTTCCATAAAAGATAAAAAAAATAAATGTTAATATGGGGATAATAGATAACAATGAAATAAATTTTTATTTATATGATATTAATAAAATAGTAATTTTTATGGTAAAATTTCTTAATACTAATATGATAATTCTAATAGTATGTTTTAAATAAATTTAATCCCAAGGATGAATCATTTTAAATTAGATTGGTGAATGGAATATTTTTAGATTTTAAATTACTATAAACAATGATCAAATAATATCAACCTTAATGATTAATAGAACATTGTATTGAAGAAAAATATTTATATTTAATAAATGGCAGAGAAAATAATATAAAAAGGGGAAAGCTGTCAAAAAAGACTTACAATTTATCTTTCAAATTCTGATCCAATATTATATGAGCGACTAAACTAATAATAAAATAAAACCTCTTTAGAAAACATTAATATGGATTATATATGTACATCATAACTAGATTAAAACAAATACTTTGAAAACAATTGACATTTAAATGATCAATAGGATGTTAGTATTTTTATAAATAAAAAAATTCATTAAAAAGTGTGAAATTAAATCTTTATAGTTGACTACTAATATCATTATTCAATGTCCTATTCATCATTAATGATCTCATTTATTGTCATATTTAATGAATATTTATGTTCTACAGTACTACATGCGACTAACATGTGTTTGTTACAGGAAATGGACCACCAATATCAGAAATAGTTGGGGTTCTACATTGTTTATATTAATTTATAGTTTTAATAATAGTGAACAATAATAAAGAAGGGAAAAAAATTTAAAATTTTAATTTATGTAATATCATTTATTTGAAACAATAATTAAGGGATCTAAATCATAATTGGGATGGATTTTTGAATGTATTTCATGATATATTATATATTAAAGAAAAGTATTTTAATTTATCCCATTAATAGAAGTTAATGTTATTTAATATAATTTGGATTGTTTGTGATACATTTAACATAATACCGAAATATTATATTACATCAATAATGTTAAAGGGTATATAAAGTTTACTTTTTTATCGTATTGTATATTTTTTTATTATTGAGTTCTTGTTCTCAAATTATCCTTCTAAAAATTTAATTTTATTGAATATATGATTTTAATGATATACCTTAAATTAAGGATTTCTATTTATTCAATACATCATTGAATCCATTTATAATTTTATTAAATAATTTTTTTAGGATCATGAATTCAATGGAGTACCTAAATTTGAATAAATAAATCATTTAAAACCCCTTTAAACTTGTAAAAATGATATATATAGTTAATACATGGGAGCATGCGTAGTGTATGAATTATTTTTCAATGATACATATATTATCGCCATCCAGTATTGTCTTATTAAAATTCTTTCGAAGGATTTACCGATGAAATTTATCCACATTTGAACCCTTGAAGAATTTTTTTGATCCAATAAAGACCTATAATATAGTATAACATGAAATTTAAATATAAATAAATTCTTATTTGTTTCTAAAAAAAATTACATTCTTCTTAAATAATTACATGATGACATATCATGTATCAAATATTTTACATCTCCTCACATGAAAACACCTATTTTATAATGAATACATGTAATGAAAATCAACATAATCACTCTTTTAGAACATGAAATCCATCAGGGTCATATTTTGACAATGAATCAACACTTATATATATCATATCTATACACTATATGATCTATAAATATTTATCATACTAATACTCTACATTACATACCCTTCAAAATGATTTTAATAGACATAACTGGCCCTATATAAATGACAAAATTTAGAGTTTATTAAATAAAATTATGATTCAACATTATGGATCCCATATACATCATCAACACTAATCATCATTCATATTTAAAACCATGGAATAGTAATGATTAATATTTATCGATAAAATATTTATTCATTACTCTATATGTATTAAATTAAAAATGAGGATCATATTTTTCATGTTATTATATCAAATCATGAAAAGTGGTAAAATTACATTGCATGGAATGGTCATGAGGTAATATTCAATCATTCTAATGTGGATATTTTGGGAAATATAGAATATGATAAGAGAAGATCACCTGATTTTTATTCCCTATAGAATTTTTCGAACATTAATTGTATTGTAGTTCAAAATCCATAAATTTCATATATATATATATAATGGATTTGATTATAATTAATATATAATTAAATAAATATAAAATGGGGATTATACATCATGGAAAAGGAATTATGAGTTATTTGTTTCAAAATAGGATAGTTTTAGGGGAACAACATATCATGATGTGTTAGGCACATGATATGGAGTATGAGTAATGATGTTCATTATAAATCTTCTAAAAAATTAATTTCAATTTTATAAAAATGTATTTTATGATTGTGTTATTTCATGAGCCTGGTCATAATTTCAATTTCTGGTTAGGATTTATTTTAATATTAAATATTCTATTCATTATTGTGTTTTATGATTTTTTCCTAAAAAATAATCATTTTATTGACATGAACATAATACAATAATTTTTAACAAATGATGATAAGGGTTTAAGGGTTATATATTAGGATATTTCAACATTGTTTAGATAAGAATGGAAACTATAGTTTTCCTTTATTGAAATACCCTCATATAAAGTATCAATCCATGATTTAGGGGAAAAACACAACCCCATAAAATCAATGCTTGTAATTCCCTTAATAAGGTAAACAAGGTATGATTTAGGGGAACTATGGATCTATTAATACATCTAAAGGATATCATTATATATATTTACAATGTTAAGTATTTTTTGGATGGTAATGTCTCATAAATGATAAGGGGGAATTCAGGAGGTGCCAATATGATTTTTTTACTATTTCATGTGTCCAATATTACTGATGAACCAAAATGATTTATTTAATAAAAGGAATAAAGGGGCCCATTTTTCTCACTGATCCATATCACTATTATCCATTCAATATTTTTAATATTAAAATTATAATTATTTTCCAATTTCACTTTTTATTTATATCTATTCTAATAGATATACTCACATACGTAGTAGTCATTTATTTCACAGAACCATATCATGTGTTGGGTATTCTATCATAGAGTAATTTATTGGGATCATGAATTTTGTAATAAATATATATAGGGACCAAATATTATAATGTTATCCCAAAATCAACATTATAAATAATGAAAAAAATTGATCCCTATTAAGAATAATATATCATTCAATTTTATAGAGGATACTAAATCCATATATCTCAGAATTGATGTACTCTCAATAATGTGGGTATAGTTCTCATCTTATTGAAAAAGATAAATGACATAAGACTATATTTTTTTTCTGAACAATGATTACCAAATGGTATTATCTTTTATATACGATACAACTTCTTACAATGGGATACCCATCTTCATCCTCACCCATAATTATCATACAATACATTTTTCTAATATTTCCATTTTATTCATGATAAGTAATTATATTTATATGTTTGAAGAAAACATCACCATATAACTGGAAGAGATAAAACATATACACAAAAAGTTAAAAATATTCATATTTTCTCAATTATATATTAGAATATTCTTAATATATAGATCCTTAGAAACAGTTTTTTTATTGTCTATGAATCCAAACATCCCAACATTTTCTATATGATATAGTTATTGGTATAATATAATATTACGATTCATTATTCTATCATGGTCAAACAATGAAGATGCGATGAAAATAAAAATCAAGGGGTAAATAGAAAATTCCATCTCAAAGAGACCTCTTGGATGAATATATATAATATATATTTCTATATCTAGATTAAGGGTCTCAAGAATAGAAATATAAATGAATATAATTTTTATGTATTCTAATATAATGTCTTTATTACTCTTTTTAAACCACGTTTCCCAACCATGTCATTTGAATACATTGAATCATTAAATCTTATCTTATCAATAAAAAGGGTTAGGGTTATCGATCAACATAAAGACAATCATATTCATTTCAATATAAAAGAAATTACCATACTATGTTTTTTGAATATATAACATAAAAAATGTTTTCTTATTTTTTACCTCATTAAATTATATAATTTTCTATAAATTACATCCCCAATAATCCTTTTTTACATTCAAGTGACTTCCAATGGAAATTGTCATCTATATCCCTCTACCTCTTCAGATGATTTCATTTTGGATTCATCATCCTTATATTAAAAAACAAGAAAAACATTTAGATATTAACATTATTTTCTATATCACCATAAAATATTATATATAAAATCACAAAACTATTATACCAATCACATTTTTCAAATATTTATCCAAAATTATGATATTTCTATCTTCAAACAGGTAAACCAAGGAAATATTTCATAATGGAGTATACAAAAATATTGTTTCAATATTATTTCCCTTACATTCAACATTAAAAAATTTGATGGTCTTGTCCATCATAGTCAATGTTGTTGGAACCTTTCTCAAAATGTGTTTATGTAATAGTGGAACATCAATATATAGATTGCTTCATGGTGTTCATTAGTTATCCAAGGTCTCCCTTTAAAAACTATAACTTTTTATGAATTTCAATCATGAAATCATCTTATTGTGAATATTAGATTATTTTTTATATTGATGTTACCACATTATAAATAACTATTTTTTGAGAGTATTTTGATTTTTGGGTGTTATGGATATTTAAAAGTCGTCATAATTCATGATTTTCAGGGTATTAGAGGATCATGGAATAAGGTGTATTAGTTAAAAAAAATAAGGCATCGTATACAACCACAAATAAACACATGTTCATTCTATAAGACATCCATGTCTATTGAACTGTTGAAAACTATGATTTCCATAAAAGGAACCCATAATATGTTATGGGACACAATTGAGGATTTTTACTATATAAAGATTATGTCAATCATCAAAATCTCCATAATTTCATTTCGAATGATTTTTTAGTTCTCATCAATCCTTATAGGAAATTAGTCACTTACCCTAAAGAAATTAAGGTATCCTATTCACATAACATATGCCTCTTATTATTGTATCTTAATGTATCTCCTTCATGTCACATGAGTCACGACCATGGGATCATCATTTTGAAAGTGGTAGAATATATCATATACTCTTCACATATACTTCTTATACAAGTTTAACATGGTATCACATTCTCAAAATATTAGGTCAAATAATTGGCATGTAACATAAATAGGGATAGTAGAGTTCAATTATAATATCATATTATTATTTGTATTGTCAGGTGGTGCTATCTAGCATCATCACATATGTTTTGGTATTCAATTCATTAGTAAGGGCCACATGTTTAGATCTAAATGATGGTGTTGATGGATTTGAATTCCAATTTGGTGACCCACCCAATATGGTTTTGAAATAATATTATATACACAAGATAAAAGTTGAATGAGGGAAATAATGTATTAAAATCTAGTTGATGATGTTCACATTCTTGTGGGGGAATGTACTTCAAAGAACCATGTCATGTACTGGTTGAGGAATAGGTTACATACTGCTGTTATCTAAAAATATATTGGTATATTGTATTTATATTTGGAATTTAGATACAATACAACAATATGTTTAGTATTTATTTTATCTTACTTACCGTGATTTGGTGAAAATGAAATGTGACACTTGTATTGGAGTTGATGAAGTAATCACGATATCACCACCATGAATGGGAGACACAAATTTTGTCATGTCATGATCAAATATCAGAGTGGAACCATATCAATGCTATAGAGAAAAAGGGATCAGACCTCACATTGTTCATATTCATAGTTTATGTTCATGGTATTTGAACATATCATAATTTTTAATTACATGTTGTTATGGTTCTAGTGTTGTATAAGAAGAGACATAATAATTGTTTTCATAAATCATTTATGATTTTTGATATATAGTGTGCCGCCACAAGGTAATAATATTCATATTCTCATTCTAATCATATGATGTTTCATATTCTAGAATCATATGTAATACTATGGTCTAACATAGGTAAATTTCATTATTTAACATCATATATTCAAGATTATTTCATTTATATTATTATCCCGAAAATAGAAAATGATGATATAATGTTAAATTTTTTTCATTGAAGATGTTTAAAATATTAACAGATCCACCCATTCCAAATTATTATGAGTACATAGATTGAACAATCGACTAAACCTATGTTTAATAAAAGAAGTAGTAGGTGGTGTCCCATGATGATAGTGTGGTAGGGGCATATAAGTCCACTGTATAAGATCAGTTGATGATAAAATGGATTGTGTGTGGCTGTTTACAAGTATCATGTAGGGGTCCTAATTTAGAAAACTGATTCTTCATTGAAGAGGGAAATGTGTTGGTCAATATGACTCATGGTGTAATGGTATCCGATATGTTATTATATAATAAAAATTATGATTACATTGTATTAAATTTTTAACTATTCATGAAAACATAGGGGTCCTATGAGAACTGAAAATTTACAAAATAATGTCTGATGGAATGAGTGTTAGATTTATAGATCTTGGGGTATGTTTTATACATTTATAGCTTCATTATTATTTAAATTTTCATAAAAATGGGTTCTAAAATAATGTTTTCATATAAATTTGAATCATATTGGTTCCCAACATTTATCTTTGTGTGAATATTGGTTTTGTGAAAATTATTTACAAGTTTTTTAAAATCTCCTTTCGATTAAGGAATATTTCATGAAATCATATCTAACAAAATACATGTTGATTGTGTACCTATATTACTACTTTAATGAATGTTCCATACACCTGATAATCCATTTTTTGGTCTAGATTCATAGATTCAGGAAATAGGGGGTCTTGATATATTATAGGGTTCCTCATCAACCTCTAGATTTTTATTATGAAAATGTTGATGGGATTATCTATTTATATGAAATTAGAATTTTTGGGATCTTTTGTATTCCATCACCATCTATGTCATGAACCAATGCCTACATCATGCATGATAGGGACCCCATACCCCTTCTTTTTCTACCACATGCTAGTGTGGATTCCTATAATACATCCAAATTTGATGTCTCCTTTCGTGTTCATGTATTTGGAAAAAACATTTTCTACTTGTGAAAAGACCCTAATGATTTTTGTAATGCACTCTATGGTTCCAAAAAAAAATTTGGATCATTGTTACTCTATATAATTGTTGGGATCATAATTTTTACGTACTAATAAGAAATTTTTTATTTTTAAAGATCCACCCTCATCCGAATTAAAGTTCATTTTGATGAAAAGTGTCAAATTATGAGAAAATTTCAAAGATCTAGATGATTTTAGAATTTATTAGGGAAATTTGAATATGTTTTATGCATGTCCATTTCAAAAATTTCACAACCATGGTATTCATATCTTTATAAATATATGAGGTGTCCTATTTAAAGACCATAGAATTTGGATTTTTATACAATTCATTTCTTATCAAAAACACAAATAATTGCATAGACATATGAGATCTCAAGATGTCATGTTCCTAAAAATAATCATCTAATTGTAAAAAATATTATTTTTTTATCATGAAAAATCAATATATTTAACTATCGTTGGTGAACCATTTCCTAGTAAATGATGAATTTGCATGAATGAATATTACATGTAGTGGTAGTGTTATTTTAATGCGACCCAACCTTTAATAACATCCATCAAACATAAAATATTTCTGATTAGATATATGATGCTACTTTATAAATTATAAATACCTCTATTATAGAGAAAATGTATTAAAATACACAAATGGCATAGGCTACGTGGGTCATTTTACTGAACAACACATTTTTAGACTAGTTAGTGGTGCCAATGGGATAACAGTTATGGAACCAATTATATCCCTAAAACATTGGTATGTTTGATGATTTATTCATCTACAAAATATTACTCCATAGGTAATGTAACACATTTTTAATTTATGATGTATTCTTTCGAAAAAAATGATCATGTCATATATTTCTATATATCTGATACATTTAAAAAATCTATAATATAATATTGTTGAAGTATTATATAAATTTTATTTCTATAACCATGACATTAAATTATTGGTAAATTTTTTAAGAAATTATTTAAAAAATTATTTATAAATTACTTATATAATTCAAATAAATTTACTAATATATTATAATTGTGTATTTGATTTTGATTTTTTTCATTATATAATTAAATATCATTTTTCTGAAAAATATTTTATTTCGTATACAGAAATTATAATTAACAAAAATAAATTATAGTCTTTTTTTCTGATTGAATGAATAATTTTATTGAAATAATTATTTTGTTTTTAACATATGGTGATTTTTTAATATTTATGTAATAGATTTTATTTTTTTCATGAATTATAGAAAATAATGATTTCATATCAATAAGATATATTATGTCCATGTATTTAAATAGATAAATTATAAATTTGAATTCATTATAATATTTTATAACATAATTTTTATTAAACATTATCTAATTAATTTCATCAGAACTAATTTTACTTTTTATAAATTTCCTTATATTCAAGATGAAAATTTTAAAGTATTAAATTTTAATCACTTTTTCTGACGTCGTTTTTAAATTTATATCTAGTAGTTTTAGTAAATTAATTTTCTAATATTTACACCATATTTATAATCATCAAGACAAAATATTTTAATAAATTTAAATTTATTTTTTGATAGGAAATATTATTTTTATTAGATTTAATAATTATGATATGTTTTAAACTATGATAAATGGTATAAAACAAAAATGATAATTTAGTGAATGTACTCATAACATGATGAAATTACTTTTCATAATAATGTTTTTTCCTTTTTCGTATCCTCTACAAATATGATTCATTTTTTATCCATTTTCCTTGAATAATACATAAATCAACTAATATCATTTGATAAATACAAATTTTCTTCTCCCACTAGATCAAAAAAATAATCTATATGTCATGTTTTATCGTCACAAAAAGTCACAAAAATTCCAAAAATAGATATAAAATAATTTCCTAATATCTCCTCAATTAACTAAGAGATCTAGGTGTGATATATGTGAAATCATATTAAGGATTTAGGATTAAACCTAAATAGGTTTTGTGTATAAGGTGTATTCTTCAAAACTTTGCACATAAAAAAAATTCTTCCACCATATTTGGAATTTTTTTACATATAATTGAATTATAACTCTTATATAATCAATATATTGGTATTTTATTATGACAACAACACAAGAAATTACTACAACCTTTTAATAAAATGGGAAATGAATGTATCACCTATGCCTAAATAGAGAGTACTGCCCTTATATATAGATATGATTCATAGCACAACATTTAACCATATAGATATTTAAAAATATTTTTTTAATAAATAAATAATATTAAAATTATATAATTATTAGTGTTTATTAATAAAATGTTTTTCTGTTTCTTCACTACATTTTTAGAAAATTAAAATAGTGTCCATGTGTAATAACAGATTACCATCTATATGAAAAGTCTAATTAAATTTTCCATCACTTCTATTTATGGATGGTATTAAATAATATTTAATTTATATTTATGATATTTATATAACGGATAACATTATTTATAATATGAAACTGTGATCAGGATTCAATGATTGGAACTACTGAACAAAAAAAATTGAGAAAAGAAAAAGTTATCAATAGTAAATATTGATTTCAATAATTATTTATTAATTAATGTGGGTGGAACTTTTATTATGGGATAATATATGATATTTTTTTATTTATAGGTTTTATAGATATATATACTGTTATTATTAATATTAATATTTTACAAGAGGATATAGTTATTAAAAAGAATTTTGTAATATTAGTTACGATTAAGACATAATCATATTTATTTTCAATATGTTTTATTATAAATGTATATTGAATAAAATTTTATATATTTCTTCCTCAAAAAAATATATTTTCAACTCATAGGTTTACTCTAGAAATATTAATACAGTAATTCTATTTTCCATTATTTATACATAAAATGGATGAGAAATCTATTTATTGAATACGTGATATTATTTTCACTTTAGGATGATAAAAAATATCTTCCATGTATATAAAATTAAAATATGTTTTCTAAAGATCTTAAATATAGATGAATGTTTATATATATGTAATTTTTAGTGCCATTGATATTAGTTAAGATATTTTAGAATGAAATAGTTTTACATATTTAGAAAAAAAATCACATTTTAAATTTTTTTAAAGGATTATTCCGCATTAACTAATATGGAATGAAGGTAATTTTCATCAATCAGGTCCATTAACTCATTTGAATATTATTATTAAATTTTACATGATTAATTTGAAAGAAAATTATTTGACAAATTTTCCAAAAATGTTATGTTAATTTATTTTTATAATGAAGTAAAAATATTTTATAGTTTCCAATGAAATGCATTAATGATATTTTAAGGATACTCTTCAGTTATGTCATGATCAATTATGGTTTGAAACAAAATGGTAAGTTTATGAGAATATTATTCCATATAATATCATTATTTGGATTCCTTATAATGATAATGATCCTATGATAATCTTTTCCTTCCCATGATTATATTATGTAATGATAATTTATTTATGAAAAACATTTCTTATCCATGTGTTCTAATGTGTTTATATAATGAATGGTTTGTTATCATGTTGAAAAAATATAAAACATATTCATTATTTAATGTATGTGCCTTTTATATAGAACAATTTAATTGAGTATATCCTTATATCTGGTGATATAATTAAGGGAAATGAGTAGGTGTTCTTGATAAATTAATATAAATATTTAGGGATGAATAAAAAACTATGGAATGTGAGATATGGGATGTTGTGTGGTCTTTTATTATATTATGGTCTTAGTAGTTGATTTTAACATATGATACGGTTTCATTTCCATGCATGGTTCTACAATATTTTTTAATTTTGATATACTTAGTATTTGAATTCATGAATATGGATTTATACTTTTTTGATAATTCCCCAATCTTATTGTATAAAAATATTTTATGTGTGGAACAAGATTAGGATCTGGGAATTACTTTGTATGGTTATCAAATGAAAATCACATATTCTTATTACCATATGATTAATATATTACTATATATGACAATTTATTTATGTCTCTCATTTGTATCTATATTTTACATCAAGATCGAACATTAATTTAATATAATGTTTCACCATGTAATGAATATTGTAACTATGTTTGATGATTTGTTAAGGGTAAATGATTTATATAATGACGTTTGAGACGATGGAGTGTTTAAAAAAAATATGATGTTGTTTTTTTTCTATATTTTCTGTAATCCATTTGGATCATTGACATGATTATTTGGGAGATATATTAATTATTCATTGAAAAAGCTCAATTTTTTACGTCATTTTTATGTCATTATAAAATGTATCAGAGGAGGATTAGTGATTTATAGATATTATGATTGGATTACCTTTATAAAAACCATTGTAATAAATCTATCAATACAATGATATCTCAAAGAATGGGTAAAGTATTTATTTTAGGGTTTTCTTATTAAATAAATATCTTTAAGTATACTGGAGAGAAGTTATAGTTATAGGCCAGTTAAAATTATTGAAATATCTCAAGATGGGGTGGATTTCATTTTAACTCAATCAACATTGATGTTGGATGAATGGTCCAAAGACTATAAACTCCCTAGAACCTCTTTGTATATATTCTTGTGATCATATAAATTATCATTAGGAACCATTGTATATGATTTTATAATATGATAACCACGAATGGTAATGAATAATGAGTAAAAAAACTTATAATTTTTTTATTTGGGGAACATAATCCTGAAATATGGATGAAATGGGTAAAATATTTTATTCCTTTTATGATTGTTAAACCATCTCAACATGAAATGATTAAATCGGCACAAAAAAATGATGTGTAACTATATAATAAAGTTGAAAATGTCCATAAGTTCAATAATGATTATGATAGAATGATGTGGATCATGAATTGAGTATGTATCACGTTAATAAGACTATTGAAAAATGGTTTGTTGGACGAGTCTCATTGTTTTTCATTCATTATTCAACTAGGAAGTATATGAAATTCAATTACTTTTTTAAAAATAGATTTTTATTCGATGGCATATGTCTAATGCAACCCTAATCCTAAACTAACCATAATTATTTAAATATGCATGTTAAAAACTAGATGGTATTTTTTTTGATATTGGTTGGAATAAATAATCCTATATATATACATGTATATATCCTACTGAAAATAAATTTATTTTTATTTATTAGTAAATAATCACTCATTGTTTTCTAGTGTCCTTTTTCATTCAAAATCCTTTTCTTCAAATCTGATTTTTATTTCTTGTCGTGAAATGATATTGTAAATATATTACATAATATATTTTTAATTAATTATATTATATGAAAATAATTATTGATTACATAAAAAAATTATGTAAATGGGATTTTTTTATATTTTTTTGGAAAATATGGATTTTTCAATGAAAAATGAAAACATTGTTTTTAGTGTAAAATTTTCATTTATTAATAAAAATTTTGTAATTTATAATTCCAATTATTATTAAAATTATATTTCAAATTAATATATTTCATATTGAGTTATATTCTATCCAACTATTTATATTTCAATCATCTTTATACTGAATTCTAGAATATGTTAATTTTAATGCTTAAAAAGACATTTTTTCTTAAAATAATTTTTAAATTTATAATGTTTTTCAAGTATAATTACTCGAAATAACTCATAATGATTATGTATTTAAATAAAAATTTTATATTATATATCTATAATTATCAATTTTCATCCACATAATGATGATTACTAGTTAAAAAGTTAAAGAAAAAACATTATTTCCTGGAAACATACATTTATCATAAAACTAATTTCAATCACTCATATATTTTTAATAATATATTCATCCACATATTTGAATTTTTTTATAAATTTATTTATATATTTCTAATCATCATTATAAATTCTAGGTAATATGGTCCTCTTAGTTTAAAAAAACATAATTGTAATAGTGTCAAATATTTCTTTACACATAAAAATTAATATAAGTAAATTTAGGGAATTCATAGTTTAATAATGACAATAAAAAATTTCACCAAAATTGTATAAAAATTTTTATATTAATTTCCATATTATACTGATTATATTTTTTTAACATTACAAAATGATAAATAACTTTTTTGAAGGAAATTTTATTTTAATTTTCTTAAAACATAAAGTGTATTTTGGTTGTATAATTTTAAACAAGGAAAAAATTTCTTTAAATTAAAAAATATTGAAATTATTTATTTTTAAATAATATATAATTACTAATTATTATATATTAAATATAGAATGTAGTATAATTTTACGATGTGACAATGTAATTTTCATAAGGGGAAGAAAACCCATATTGTTGAATAATATTATTTTTCAATAAACATGGAATCAAATTTAAATGAATTATTTCACATATATAGAGAACTATTTTCATAAAATAGGTATATTTTTTCAATGAAATATTTAGAAATTATTTAATGGATTTATTTTTTTTAAATTCCTCATAAAGTCCATTTTTTTAGTCAAAAATAAATATAATATAAAATACGTTGGGTATTTTGACAACATACTGAATCCAACGTTATTTAATATATTCTATAAATTACATACATGAAACAATATTTGATTAGCATTTAAATAATCTTTTTTAGGTTATTTAATTAATTTTATAATGCGCTTAAGAATCCTCCATTGCCAATATAATTTTTTATGTTTTTATAATCATTTAATTATAAAGAATAATCACTTCCACATTAGCAAGGGTAATATTTTAATAATTATATCCCACCAAATTATAAAATATATAAATCCAATACTATATCCCATATAACATTGGATGAAAATGTTTTATGGTTTATTATTTGGATAATTATTTTTATACTACCCGAAACATATATTTGGGAAATAATAAAGAACCCTCCTCTATTATTCTATATAAACCCAATCAAGCCCCATTCCACTCAAGTAAAAATCGTAGATCTTATATTTCTTATTCTATCACCATACCCTCAATAGAGTAATAAAAAGGTTACAAATTCTCTCTATAAGGTTGACTATTCCTTTTTTAATAACCATCTCATGGAAAGGGATCGTTATTTATTATTTTAAATTTGAGAAAAAAAATTTTAATTAGCATATTGAAGTTGAATATTATTGATTAAAATTAATTTATAAAAAAACATTTATTATCCACATTATATTCTTTGAATAAGTGACAATTTATCTGATGACCCATCCCCCGGGGCATATGCTGTGATTACCCTAAACCTACCTTCCATTGGCCAAGGGTCGGTGACTCACACCGAAAAGGCATATCAATAAAATGGGAAGGCATGGCCTTTGAACCTGCAAACACATAGACTAGGTACATGACATGAGCAAATGAAATAATATAAATGATGAATTTAAATGTGTGTACGGAACTAGAATGGTCATAATACAACCACAACTATAAGAAAATATAGCCAAAATGGAGAATTTCTCCAAAGTTCATCCTCTAAGGATCCTACCTGAAGGGTAGGTATAGATCGTCCCTACATCTCTCAACGTCAACTAGTCACCTATGTGAATTTTCTAGTCCTATTTACGAATCCATTTTAAAAGATGTATTTACTTTTCACAAGAAACAACAAGGTGCGTGTGAAGCCTGTCTGTGGGTGAGTATAATAATACCCTATATGGACCCTGAGACCATGAAGGTCTACCAGAATTCTACAATGTAAAACAAAAAATGCGTGATCCCAATCACAAAGCACAAGTAAAAGACTCATATCAACATATTATATAAAATAAAGAACATTAATATATATTATTAACCACAGAGATAAATCATATTATTCTGTCTAGAGAATTTTTCTTCTAGACTGCACATGGTCATATGGTGTTGACCCATAGAGGGTCGCCTAGGTGCTGATCCATGGAGGATCGCTTTGTGCTGACCCACAGAGGATCACTAGGTGCTGACCCACTAAAATTTATTCTAAGTGGTGACCCATAGAGGATTTCTAGGTGATGAACCACTCATTGGATCACTATTTTCTGACCTACCCAAGATCGCAAGGTGATCACCCACTCAGAGTATCTCTAGCTGTTAACACACAGAGGTTGAATCTTCTTTCATCATGTCACAACCATCCATTGGATTCCCACACATTTCACACATGATTCTGGGACGATCCACTCCTCAATCAATCGATCTTACATCAACCACCATGATGTCCCCTAAAAAAGTAACCTAAAGAACCGCCATGTGACAAGGGATCCAATGGAACATACAATGCATAAATCGAATTCACGGTCTGTATGTTATATATATTTTAGAGCCTGGGGCTTGGTTGGATTCAATTTCAATATAACCTAGACATAATACAACATTATCTAAAACCAATTGCAGAATCACGAAAGGACCACCTCTTCCAAAGGGTTTGAGCACCATAGATGGTTCATCAAACAAACGTCTGGTTATAAAGATAAGCCCCTTTAAAAAAAAGTAGGCTAAAAAGGGTCTAGGTCTATACTGACCCGACCCGATCCACTAGCCCCAGCCAAAACATGCAGGGCTTGAACCGATTAGGATCAGTCCAGTCTAGCCTACTAGGCTGCTTGATCAGCCCAGCCCACCCGGCTAAGTGAGGCCCGCCGGGCCGCAAAATATGTCCGACCTGCTGTCTGGGTGCAGCCCGCCAGCTGGGCATGGCCTACAAGATGTGCACTGTTTGCCTCCCCAAATGGACTATATATGTTCAGGCTCCCCAATTATTAGCGCCAATGTGGCACCAGTCCACCTTACTAGTCAGTGTGGATCGGTCAACCACGGGACCTGCAGGAACTGGTTATCCCCCCTCCGCATCTCGGGGATGTGGGCCTCCTATGTGGAACACTGTTGTGAAGCGCCGCCTTTGGTCAGTTTAGCCAGAATAGGCAGCCCCCACCCCCATCTGTTGAGGTGCCTTTGGGGGCTGTTATCCCCTCGTGGCCGGCAACAGTCGGGTGTCACCTCCTCCATTCATCGGCAACGCAGTGCCGGTGGAGCTTTCACATGCCTCCAATGGAGATCCAAATGTCCATTTTTATTTCTTAACATGCATATGAGTCTCCCAATATTCTACCATCCCTGCATGGCCCCCCGATTTTGCATTGCTGATGTGTTTCTCGGTCTCCCACAAATAACACAACCAAAGGAAAATTGGTGGAGGGTCCAGCCATTATTTAGTTCGGCTTGTGCCCACCTCATTAATGTTATAACAATGGAAATGTTCAAACATCACCAGCAATAGATTAACACATAAAACTAATAAAATAGAAAAAACTCCTACCTATAACTCATTTTAAGGTGCTTTAGATGAGGGAATGGGAACCCACGTTCCAAGGGTGTTCATTGAAGTTCATCGATCTCCTGATCGAATCCTCAATGGCGTTATCGAATCTCCATTCACCATTAGAGGAATGTGACTTTTTTGTTTCGTCAGAGGTTACTCTCATGGGTCTCCAAAACCCATAGATATTATTTTCTAAAATAAGGGTTAAGTAACCTCCCTCATTGTGTTTCATTAATGTGGTTTGTTAATAAACTATATTTAACGTTCAAATAAAACCAACGTGCATCGCGGTTACACAACCAACGTTCATTATCATCAAATGAATTCCATTCAATCATGATTTTACCCAGCTGTCCCGACACCATTCCTCAATGATTGAATGAAAATAAAATAACTCATGTAGTTATTTTACTATTATTTTTAAAGTACAAAAATTAACTTTTTTTTTCTGACCCATACTAGTCAAGGTTATTCTTCTCCTTAGTGAATCTCTGCATAAAAAATACAACAATGAAATCTAGTTTTTAATCCATGAACCTGTTCAAATGATAGAAATTACCGCTCTCATGTTTACTAATCAAAACACAAAAAAGTTCAAAATTCAGTTCTGGTCTCCCAAGATCGTAGAATCATGTGCTGTCTATTTTTTTCATCTCAAAATAATTCCATTTAATTAAAAAAATTATATGGTATTTCAGGGTCTCTTTATTCTCCACAACATAGGGTTTTTTGTCCCCAAAACCCACAAAAAAAACATATAAAACAAATTAGTGTACAGAGCATGAATATGATCCTTCCACTCCCATGTGCTCTCCAGGAGGTTCCCGTGATTCCACCAAACTCATATCAGAGTACTCAAACTTCCACGAAGGACCTATTACTATTGTTCCACTATCCCCACCTATAACTCTATGGATATCACCCCATAATCAATGTCAAACTCATCCGAATTGATGACGTACAATGGATCATGTATGTATCTCCCAGCATCGACATGAGTAAAATGTCATTCACCATGTTCATCTGTTGGGGAAGAGCTAGGTGCCACGCCACCTATCCAACTCTTCTGAGAATATATAAATGATGGAAAAACCATAGAGATAGTTTAACCCCCCCAACCAAATCTCTACAAACCATGTCAAGGTGATACCCATAGGAAAACATGGTCAACCTCCTCTAACTCCAAGGGTCTCCATCTTTTGTCAGCATTATAATTCTTCCTGCTCTATGTAGTCTTTAACCACTTTAGGATGACTTGCACCATCTTAGTGGTAGCGCATACCAGCTTTGTACCCAAAAGTTCTGACTCCCCTCGATCTGTCCAGCATATAGGTGATCTACATGGTCATCTGTACATAGCCTAAAATAGTGTCATGCCGATGGTGGGGTGATAGATATTGCTATAAGTATACTACACCAAGGGAATGTGATCTTCCAAACAGTGGACACATTCTAGGATGAAATCACGAAGCATGTCCTCAAGCATTTGTATGGTCTTCTTCGTCTAACCATCTATCTATGGATAAAAGGTAGTGCTCATATGTAACTATGTCTCGAACACCTCATGTAATCCCTTACATATCTGATATGTAAAATGAGTGTCATGATATGAAATGACTGTCGATGTCACACCGTGAAACCATACTATCTTCTGTATGTTGAGGCTTCCCAAGACCTCTACTGAACCATGCTCTCAGATGGGTAATTTGTGGGACGACTTGTTGAGCCAGTCAACGATCACCTAGATGGAATCAAAGTCCAAGAATGTTTATGTTAGTCCTGTTGAAAAGTCCATAGAGATACCATACCTCTTCTATTTTGGTACCTCTAGTGGCAATGTTATTCCCGTTGGAATCTGATGCTCAGAATTCACTTTCTAAAAAGTGATGCATCACAAAATGAACTCTTCCACAACATTCCTTATCCCTGGACAACAGTACTAATGCTAGAGGATTGAGTACATCTTCAAAATACCAGGATGTACCTATAATGAGAATGTGTGGAACTCCCTTAAAACCTCCTCCCATAGTTTCACTATTACCATACTGCATCCTCTTAAAAGTATTGCGTGATCCCCACCTTTAGAAAATATTTCAGTATTCATTCATTAGGATATCGGAGCACGTCGAGTCTCGCAGTCAATGTCCCCAGGCTGTGCCTCCTTGACTCGTAAAATGAGTAGGGGAGTGACTGTCAAAGACAATAGGTAAGATGCTCTATCACTATTTTTAGAGGATATTTACAATGTGACTGGATACTTTGTCACCTCACTCAGCAACTGTAAACTAGACCTTCTGCTGAGTGTGTCTTCCACCACATTCCCCTTCATAAGAGTATATAATATATCAAAGTCAGAGTCCTACAAGAACTACAACCATTTCCACTGTCTCAAGATTAGTTCCTCGTGTGAGAAGATATAACTTAGACACTTGTGGCCAGAGTAGATTTTAAACTGTTCACCCATCATGTAGTGTTGCCACATCTTCATTGCAAATACTACAGCTGCTAAATCTAGGTCATTGGTAGAAAAGTTCTTATCATGTAACCACAGATGCCATGTTCCCTAGGAGATCACTGCTTTCTCCTACATTAGGACACATCCCAGTGCGGTCCCTGATGCATCGCAGTAGACTACCTACCCAACGCCCACATCTAATAGTCTCAATGTGGGGGCAATCTTCAATCTATGCCTCAGCTCCAAGAAACTCTGTTGGAATCTCTATATCCAGAAGAAAGGCTATGACTTCTTTTTGAGAGTTGAAAATGGTGCTACTACTATTGAAAAGGCATGTACGAATCTGCAGTTGTATACAAACAACCATAGGAATCTCTGCACCTCGGTCACACTCTGGGTGTCTCCCAAGAAAGCACTACCTCTATTATTGTCGGATCCAATACAACTTCATCTTTTGAGATAACATGCCCTGGAAATTGTAATTCCCATATCTAGAACTATAACTTCAAGGGATTACCCTTAATATGGTGCTCTCGGAGTGTATCCATAAATATTTTTAGATGCATAGATTTCCCCTCCTCTGATTCCCAGAACACCATGATGTCATCTTTGAAGACCACCACAAATCAATCTTGTTTGGGATTGAAGATCATGTTCATGAGTCCAATGAGAACTACCGAAGCATTGTTCACACCAAAAATAATCACCAATAACTTATAATGGCTATACTGTAAAATAAAGGCCATCATCGGTACATCCTCATATCTTACCCAGAGCTGATTATAGCATAACCTGATGTTTATCTTTGAAAACCACTATTCTCCCTTTAGCTAATCGAAGAGATCATCAATACTTGGTAGAGGATACTAATACTCCATGATAACTAGATTCATGTGTGGATAACCCACACGAATCCTCAAAATCCCTTCTTCCTTCAAGGAGAACAAAATCGGGGATTCCCATGGAGAAACACTAGGCCTCATGAACCCCTTAAACTAAAAGTCCTATAACTCTACCCTCAACTCCTGAATCTATGTAGGAGCCATCCAATATGCTCGTGTAGATATCAGTGTCATCCTAGGGTATAGGTAGATGTATATGTCTACCTCTCTACAATTAGGTAGTCCTAGAACATCATAAAAAAGACATCAACTTATAGGTCCACTACTACATGTAAGTTCGAACATATCTCTTCCCCTGATTTGAGGCTAAATCCAGCCAACTGATAAGTGATTAGTTGCACCCTCCTCTGAGAGAGTCCATCCTGAGCAACAATGGTTCCCTTAAAATAGGTAATGGAAAACTAGGTCCCATCCTCACAGTCACACCACACATTGTTCCTAAAACTATAGATCTGAGGATGGACTTGGATGGCTAGTTCATACCCAAGATGACCTCGTAAGGCCTCGACACTGCTACTAGAAGATCACAACAGAACCGATCACCTCTTAGAGGGATCTAAAACTACATAAACCTGTGTGAAATCATTGAATCATCACCAATAGGAGTCTCTAATAATAAGGATCGAGCCAACAGATCCACCGAAATATCTAAGCTTCGAATGAGATCATTAGCAATGAAAGAGTGACTGGAACCTATGTCTATATGACCTATATCTAGGGTGGTGTAGAAACAGATCATACATTTAATCATCTCTAAAGCACCATGTTCATAGGACTCAGATGCCTGAAGATGAACTCATCCCTATCCATATGCTCCCTCTGGCCAGGGTTGACCTCCTGGGGGTGGAGGCAGTAGAACCTCAAATCATCTCCCACCGCCTGCCACACGGTCTTCTCCCCTTTCACGTATTCCACCATGTAGACCTCCTCACTCGAACATCTACTAGTGACTCAGTGGTCCCTCGACCATATGGGGAACGTCCACATGGGGAGTCAGAAAATTGTGAGACTTGTGCCCCTATACACTGAAAGAGTAACATACTTTGGTCTTTAGATGACCTTCTCTACATTGCGATCGATGCACCTCCAACACAACATTCAGGGGTCATGCTCTAGAGTGTATGGCCTATTTGTGCCTCTATGTTATCTGACTATATCTAACTACAAATTACTCACCTACCTATCGACTGGAGGTGGCTCTCTTCATCAGTTCCGACTCAACTAAGAAGTTCTCCGCCAATAGTGCTCGATAATGAACTCTAGCTGGCATCGATAAGTTGAGTGATATCGTTGACGCTCTGATCTCCCATCAGAGACCCTTCTAAAAGTTCCAGGTCCTAAAGAATGGGTCTAATACCATGTCAGCGGAGTAACAAGAGAGTTCAATGAAACTCGCTGAGTAATGGGCCACCATCAGGCTTCCCTGCTATAATTGTAGTAGCTCCTGAATACACACTGAGTGTAAATTCATGATAATGAACTCCTTATTAATGGTGATCTCAAAGTCCAACAAGGTGATGGTGGCCCCATTATGAAACAGGAGCATCAAGATCCACCATTTCTCTGTTTTCTGAAGGAAAAGACTAGTAGCAAGGATCACCATCTGGTCTGATGGTGTCCCAAATACGCAAAAAACTCTAGACAAATCCTCTAGTAGGTCCTCATCTTCCTGTGGATCTATCTTGCCTCATAACCTCGAATTCCTCTTCCACTGTAACTCATAAAATATTCTATGTCTTCATGCATGGTTCTCTGGTGGGGCTAGGGGAAACTGCTTCCATATGAGTAGTGGTTATAATGGTTCACAACCTAATGATACTATCACTATCAGAGGGTCATGCACCGAAGCATCATCTCTTGGTAGACTGTCATCATGATCTCTCACTGGAATCCCATATTGTTGTCTATGTGATGACATCCTGCAATTAAATAGGTTTCCCATGTCAATAAGTTATTCTCAGTGAGCTTACTCGAATGAGGTCAAAAGAAACACATTTTAAAAAACACAAGCAATATGTGTTCTCATGTATCGAGTCTGAAATATGAACTCAGGGTCCTAGTGTTTGGATATATTGGCCACCACACCAACACTAGACTTCACATACTAAAAACCATACTCAAAACACATTCAAATATTGTTTTATTGAAAATATCAGAGTCATATTTATTCAGTAGAACCAACTCCTTTGATACCACATTTTCACGACCCATCCCTCGGGGACCATGCTGTGAGTACCTCAATATCGCCTTCAATGGGATAAGGGTTGGAGACTAGCACTAGAAAGTAATATCCCAAAAATGGGAATGGATTTCCTTTAAACTAGAAAACACACAAACGAGGTACAAAACAAGAACAAACCATGTAATATAACTACTAAATGTAAATGTGTGAATTGATATAGAATGGGCCAGAATATGAACCCTACTAAAATAAAATACTACAAAATGGAAAATAGGTCCTGAGTTCATCCACCAAGGATCCTACCTGAATGGTAGGTACAACTAGTCATTACGGCTCTCCACGTCAAGCAGTCACCACCATGAACTGTCTAGTCCTGGCTCCCTAACCTCAGTCAATGTTTTCCACTGTCTGCTCAAGACACAATAAGGTGCAGACGAAGACCACGCATGACTGATTATTACAATACCTTATATGGACCTCGAGACCATGAAGGTCTCCCAGAATTCCACAAAAGAAAAAACTAGAGAGCAAGATCCCAATCACAAAGCACAAGTAAAATACTCATCCCCATGAGGTATATAACTTAATTTTTGTGAATATAGATGATTATTAATAGAGATAGATCATATTATTCTATAAAGAGGATTTTCCTTCTAGACTGTATGAGGTCTCTATGTGCTTACCCATAGAGGATCAAAAGGTTTAGACCCCCAAAGGATTGCAAAGTGTTAACCAATAGAGCATTTCTATGTGTTGACCCACTTAGAGGATCACTGGGTGCTTACCCAGAGAGGATTTCTAGGTGATAAACAACATATAGAATCACTAGGTGATAACACATTAATGATCACATGGTGATAACCAACTCAGAGAATCACTAGGTGTTGACCCATATAGGATCGATATTATTTCATCACGTCACAGCCAGCCACTAGATTCCATAACATAGCACTCTTTAGTCTTCCAGGATCCTCTTTTTTCACAATCAGTTATACCTTAACCAACAGGAAGTCCCACAACGAAGTATGATGAATAACTAATGTGTCATAAGGTTTCTAATGCAATAGATGGCGTGTCAATCTGATGCCCGATCTTTATGTTATAGACATTTTTGTGTCGGTGCCCAGTTGGATTCATGTCCGATCAAACCTAGCCGTACACCAACATTCTCAATTACCCATGTGGATTATCTAAAAATGATTAACCCATCCTTAGTGTTCCAACACTGCAAAAGGTTTGTAAAACAGATGTCTAGTTTAGAAGATAATCCCCATTAAGTGAAACTGGGAAAAAAGGGTCAGGGTCCGGTTTGACCCATTCATACTGACTTGACCCGGTCCGCTGGTCATAGTTCGGCCTACTAGGCCTTGGTATCGGCAACCTAGGAACGGGCTCAGCCCAGCCCATAAGACTATGTGTGGCCCATAGGGCCATAGAACTGTCATGGCCATCCTCCCTGAACTGACTAAGACCATTTGGGTTTCCCAATTTGCGATGCTACGGTGGCACCGCTCCACATGACCAGTCCTCGTGGTCATGTCAATAGCAGGAACCATGGCCGCAGGTCTGCCTGCCGCCATGGCTCGTATCCACAACCAACCTCTATGGTGCGCCGCCCACCATAAACACAGATGGAATAGGTCGAACACCCCTATCTGTTGCGGTGCCTTTGGGCTCCGATGTCTCCTCATGGCTGGAAAGATCCAGTTTCCTCCTCCTCTAGTCGTCGGCACCGCCGCACCGTTGGTGATACTACAGGCCTCCAGTTAAGTTCGAGAGGTTTTTTTTCTTCTCAGAGTGCGGCCATGGGACTTCCTGGATGCTGACACCACTTCTTAGCTCCCGCTTTCACATTTCTGCCATGTTTCTCGGTCGCCCATGAAGAACTCAACAAAATAAATTTTTTTGGAGGGTCTAACCCTTGTTCAGTTCGGCTTGCACTATCCATGTTAGCATTATAACAAGGGGGAGTTCCATCATCATCAAGATAAGATTAATTAATAATGTTTTTAGAATAAAAACAAACCTCTACATGAAATCCATTAGATAAAACTTTAGATGAGGTAAGGAGAATCCTAATTGAATGGTGTTCATTGGCATTCATCGGTCTCAGAATTGAATCACCAATGGCATCATCGAATCTTCATTTTTCAATAGAAGAAGGATTTGTTGTAATTTCGTCTGAGGTTCTTTTTGTGGGTATCAAATTCTCATGCCAATGCTTTTTTTAAATAAGGTGTAAGGAACCTACCTCGTTGTGTTTCATTAATGCGGTTCATTAATAACTTACATTGTATGATCCACTATAACCTATGAGCATTGAATTTACTCCACAAAATTTGGTTGTCAGTAAATGAATCCTAATGAATCCAGATATTTCACTTCGGTCCAACCACCATTGCTCAACAGTTGAAAGAAAATAAAATAACTCATGGAGTAAATTGTTTTTATAAAGTCCAAAAATTAACATTTTCGTCCAACCCTTTCCATTTTAAGTTAAGCGTTGCTAAAGTGAATCTCGGCACTTGGAATTCAACATTTTCCTTGTATTTTTAGTCTGTGAAACATTTCAAAAGATACAAATTGCTGCTTGCACATTTACTGAATGTTCCTTAAAAAAAGATCTAAATTTGGCTACGGGCTCTCTAGGCCACTGATTTAGGTTACATCAGTTTTCAGGGTCTCATATTAACTAAATTTTTTTAAAAAATATTATACCATAATCCTAGGTTTTTTAATTTATCCCCTCTCATTTCAAACGTTATAAATTGCATTATTAGGATACAATTTAGTAAAGGGTTCTGTTAATTTCCTCTTTATTAAAGACCATTATTTTTTGTAATTCCGTTTGTCTCGTAATTCCTTTTGATGGGATATCATTTTACAAGTCATTTTAACTAATATTATAATTTCATTAAAATGAGATACCTCTTCACTCTCATTTCCACCCTATAAAAATTTGTGTTCCCCATTTATACTATTGATCTTATGTTTCCATTTTTCTGGCCATATTTCTTATTTGAGCACCCAACTTACTTTATGGTTATTTATTCAAGAATATTAATTTTGGGATATGTTCATAAATTTCTTTCACAATTTCATAATATACTTCTATGTGATTATAGACCCCTTACCCTGAATTTAACCCTTTTATGAATATTTAATTACTTTCTATACGCTACGGAAATGTCACCAAGATTTTCAATGCCAATCATTTGTGAATGATATAGCCATGCCAATTTTTATACATGTGTATTCACAATGGTTTACCTATATAATATTGATAGAGTAATTTTTTAAATGTAACCCATGTCACTTATTCATGGAATTAAATGAGATAAAAAATGACCATATGTTGAATTATTTGTGTGGCACACTTATGCATAGTCTCGATATGAAAGTGATCAGTGAACAAATCATTATCTATCACACCAATGCAGTGGTCAAAATTTTAGTCTCATGATGCTTCACCTATAGGATTAAGGAGTGAACCTAATCTTTGATGTGACTTTTTCTTCTATGTAATGATTTATTAGTATAATTCATTGACCTATATTTATTTTTCTATGTTTAATGTAGTTATCACTTTCCCATGTTTCCATTTTGTTATCATGATATTTATTTCCTCATTTTTCATGTTTATGATTATCTAAAATTTTATATCACATTGAAATATCTATTTTATATCATGACATATTGTCTTCATGCTATATATTTTTTATTCCCTTACTCGTATTATTATCCCACCCCATTATTAGGTATCTCCCAAGGTTATCCAATGTAGTTTTAGAATCTATTAGGTTGAGAATCATGAAATGACTTATTTTAGAAATTTTGTTTAATCCATGTATCATGTTGACGTGTTATGTACCTGATTTCAAAAATACAATTGGATTTCATTTTTTTGGGTTTTGTTATGTTGTATTATTTTGTAATAAATAATAAATTAATTTTTAATAAAGACATGAGTTGTCATAATTGGTATTAGATAAATTTATAGATATTTTTTTTGGATTAGTATTAGAAAAATATTTAAAAAATATGTTAAATATATTACTATATATTATAAAAAAACAAATGTGTTCTTAATGTATAGATTATGTGGATTAAATGGAAGTAAATTTGTATCTGGTTACTACAAGTGATTGTGGCTCTATGAACGATTTACCAATGGGTAACAACCAAAAAAATACCCAAGTGATATAGACTCAATCATGATCTAGTTCATGGTCATGTGCCTTGTTACACTACAGGTTTGACACACTTGGGTGTTGTTCTTTGTGAAATTCACAATATCTTTTTAAACTATTATTTAGTGACAAAATATCCATAAGAGTATACATTATGAAATTTATCATTGATAAATTTTACTGAATCTTACATACTCATAAATTAAGTAATATTTATCATTTTTTAGTTTTCTTTTTATTATAATAGATCCCCCATTATATGTCGAATTGTTTAAAATAATACATCCCCACATTTAACATTGTTTTATCAAATGTTCTGAAATAGGAGGAACTATTTAAAAAAGTGTGATGGTAATTTTTTGACAACCCCAACTCAATACCTAACATAATTGGAGATTACTTAAGATATCAAGTGATAATTAGAAATTTTTTAAATAACAAATATCAACTAGCACATAGTTTAATGTCCATGGTTATAAAAGAAGATTATGATAATATCTCAAGAAAGTAAATATGATAAAGTTGATAAAGGAAATATGATTCAATTTCATACATGTCAAAATTGTTGAATGTGGAAATAAGGGAAATTCAAAAAAGGAATCAAAATGTGTTTTATGAGTGAAAAAACATGGCATAATGTAAATACTTGTCATAAAAAATAAGGACTATGATGGAAATAAATAAAATACCATTTGCAGTAAACATTGATGTTAAATGTATTATTTATGGATAATATGGGAATTATCCAGGTCAATTACCTAATAAATGGTTATACCCTATACTAAGTAAGGAACTACGATTTTGAAATCATTTATGTAAAATGAATGAAGTGTTTGCGTAATTTTTTAGAATTATATTGTATGAATAGTATAAAATTTAAATTTGTATTATAGTAAATATGTAACATATAATGATTTTTTCACAGTATTTAATTTCTTAATAATTTTAAATTTACTAGGAATGGATATGATAACTAATATATTTTATCAAGTGATATGGTGATATTTTAGAAAATCTTGATTGATTGGTTGATAACCCTTAATATTAATTTCATGTTGGAAAAAACCAGAATATCCTTATGGTGATATGTTCAAGCCTAATTGTATAATTAAAATCTTCAATAAAACTTGTTTTGATTATTTGTTGGATTTATATCCAAATAATTGTTATTTTGGAAAACATATTAATGGATATTTTTAAAAATATTTAGAATATTATTTATATTTTTGGGGATGTCTTATTGTGATGAGATATATTCTTCTATTAGTTTCTATATAAAGGATTATTTTAAAATAATGTTTTTATTACTTGGTGGTGTAAGATAAAATGTATGAGAAAACCAATCTAGTTAAAAAATTATTTACTGATGGGAATGTTTTTGTTATTTGGTAAATATTGGTATTTATTTATAGAATAATCAATAATAATCATTTAGAATTTTTATTTAGTTTTAGAGATTAATGTATTGTGGTATATTAATTTTTACTATTACCTTACATTGTGATATATATGTTGAATTTATTTAATTTGGGATGAATAATTTTTTATTCTTCATTTGATTGTGTGGTATGTTAAATGATTATTCTAGTGCTTTAGACAAAAACAAATTGTATATTGAGATTTAATATTTTGGAGAAAAGATGAGATATTATTAAAAAAATTTAAGGATAAAATTATACATTTCATGTTACTATATTTCGTTATAATCTGAGTATATATGGTAAATTAATTCCATAACTCTATAAAAAATATTAGAATAATAATTATATAATATTACGATCATTTAAGATGAAAAGATTTTATTTTACCTATTCCGGATTTATGATTTTTTCTAACTGATTTTCTCATTACCATATTATCCATCACACTATATTAGTTCAGGTATGTTAGTCCTTTCTTGAATATTGATATTATAAAATTGCTCTAATTTTATCATGCATTGAATCTTATTTATATGATGAACTTCATATATCACATTCTCTATTTTCATGTTGATTTATTATAAAACTTTTTTATAAAATATTTTTTCAATATAAATTTTTTGAAGATTCAAAACATTTTTTCAAAAGATAATGACCAAATTATGATGATTAAATTTATTAATGGGATGAAAAATTTAATCCCTCATGTTTTTAAAAGTGTAAAATATGATATATAGAGCATGTGATGCAATATGATAAACCCAAACAACCCATGATTATTTTTCTTTTCCAATTATAACATATCTAGTAAATTTAGGAATTGGATTTGAAACATCATACTATATATATATATCATACTAAATATAATTTTTTTGAAAAGTTCTTAGTAAAAGAGGAATAATTTTTTTTAATGTGCTCTATTTATTCTAAACACATTATCCTAAAAATTATTTTAATTTGGTTTTTTGATAGAAATATAAAAAATAGTATCACAAATACTTACAAATAATTATTTTATTAAATTAAAACCATTCTTGATATCATCATAACAGAATTTATTTGCGTTTATATTTTCATATTTTTCCAAAAATATTGATTTTTAGTGAAATGTGAAAAAATACATTTGAAATCCAAAATTTTCATTTCTATTCAATGATTATGTAATTTAAAAATTCCTTTATTATGAAAATTTTATTTAAATTTAATATAATTATTTTTTATTTATATTTGGTACAATTAATTAAATTACAATAATATTTATATAGGATTTCTGTATAATATTATTTTTATGCTTCGACACATATTTTTTCTAAAAACAATTTTAACTAGAATAATGTTTCACTTTAGTAAATAATTAAAACAAACCATAATGATTAAATTTTTTATTTTATTTTTTATTTTTATTTCATATATTTATTATTATGAATCGAATTCGGTATAGTGAAAAATACATGTTATAGAATTAATGTAAAGTCGTCTTTTCCAAAAAAATGCATTTCTTGGAAATATGATTTATATAATACTTCTTGGTTTTATTTTAAATAATTACAATTAATTATATTAATTTTTATAAAACGGATTCTATATTTGGAATCATAATAAATAAAACTATTCATAATGTTTAACATTATTTTTGGACAACAATAATAGTTACTGCAGTAAATATTTATTATCAAAATATAATGAAAATAGTTAATTAAGGCTAAAAATAATTTAACATGTACTGGATAAAATGTAACCCTAATCATATGAATATATATACACTAATTTCAATGAAATAATGATTACAATTTTTTTGTTACATTATAAATGATTAAAAAATAATATTGATAACTATAAAAAATTGATATGTTAAACTATATTTTGTATTGGGGTAATGTGTAATTTTAATTATCCTGAACATTTTGATAAATTGAATAATTCATTAAGTGAATTATATTTTAAAAAATAGTGTATTATTAAATATTATATTTGAAAAATTAATGTTAACATAAATTTACAAAGTGAAGATTTAATTTTTATAATGGTCAAAAAATGTTATTATAAAACACAATATTTTTTAATAAATGGATTCATTAATTTAAATGCATAATTTCAATCATTTAAAGAATTATATTTTTAAAATAAATAAAATTTTTAGAAAAAAATTAATTAATCAGATGCTAAATTTTGGAAAATTTTATGAGATAATAGAATTTTGACTAAAAATTAAATTGGATATAAAATATTATATGTACTATTAAATCAAAATGACCGAAAAGTGAATAAATTTAAAACATAAAATGATTAAAAGAAAAAATAATGGTTTCACATATAAAATTATGTTTTTCGAGTTTATTTTATTAATTTGAAAAATCAATTATGAAACCTCCAAAATGTAAAAAAAATTATTCTTGTAAACACATTTATTTAAAATCATGACACAATTACAAATCCTAAAGGTTAATATTTCAATACAATCAGCCTTTGTGATTATAAATTAATTAAAAACTATCCTATTTTTAAGATATTAGTGATATTATCCTTGGGATAATTTTTTGTTTTAATTAATTTATTACATAGTGATGATACAAATGTTTTTATAATAATAATTAAATCTTCCCTCTTATCTTATATAAACCCACCCAAGCTCCCATTCCTATTCAAAAAAATCAATGTATCATGTCATTACTAGGTATAACCATATGTAGAGCCTTTTAATGTTTAACAATGTCTTATAAATCTCCTCCAATTCTGTTCGAATCACAATATCAAGGTAACTAACCATAACCACTTCTTTTCAATTCGTGAAAATTATTTTAAATTGTAATTTTTTATGTAAAATTTGTATATTTAAATTAATTTATATAAATTCATTTACTATCCACATGATGATATTTTAATTGAAGAATAGTTATCCCCACTCATTTTACCTTTACCTAATTCATTATTATGCCGAAATTTTGTAATGTATTCTCTCCTACACATCAATATTCAAGAAAATTATATAGGTAATGCCTTTTGTATCCAATTAATAATGATATGATTATATGTTATTTAATATTTTAATTTATCTTATGATTTCCAAGTTGTAGGTGGTCACTTTCACTCTCATTAATCCCTCACATGAATATTTATGTGCCCTAGTTATAGTGCCGATGTCTCACGGTGATTTTTCATTCAATGATTTTTCATCAACTAACCACCTTATATTATTCAAATTAATTACGAAACATTAATTTTGGGATATGTAATTACATTAACAGGAATATATCTTTTTGATTAAAAATTTATTCGATACCCCTTTCTCTGTAATTGAATAATTGTATTAATTATTAATTAATTTCATTATCTTGTTGAAATGTACCCATTATTTTCCACATCAAAAAATTGGGATGTGAATACCCATACCCATTTTCAACCAATTTTATTTAGAATGTATAAACTACACAATATTTAGTTTATTATTAACTATATTTATACCACAAACCTTATCCATATTGTTAAACATGATAGAAAATTCCTGATATTGAATTATATGTGGGAAACACCTATAGTTGTTCATGATATTAATGTGATAGGAACGATCATAAATAAATTAACCTTCAATTCATTTGGTATAGTTTTAGTCACATGTGTAATCATTTATAAGATTATGGAGATAACATAATCTATTTTGAGACTTTGTATACTTGGTTATTTTATCCTGCCTTTTATCATTGACCTTTATTAATGGTGTCATGTTTAATGTTTTTTCCAATTTTCTATGTCATTTTTATATTATTATGTAATATCATGTATCATTTTTCATGTTTATGATTATATATAATTATATTAGACATTAATGTTCTGAGTTTTCAATATGTTATACTTTCATTATGTTATACTTTTTTATTCCCTTAAATAGATTTAAAGATCACCCCATTTATCTATGTCCCAATGTTTTCCCATGGAGTTTTAAAATATATGGAATTTGGAAGCATGTGAAGGGGAATTGAAATAATTGCATTGTATCCATTTATGAAGTTGATGGGGTTTTTAATAAATTACTGAATGCCAATAGTCTTATAGATTTTAATTATAGTGTTTAGTGTTATCATATGTAATAAATCATTAATTTATATATAATATAGTAATGGGTTATCGTATGTGATGACATATAGATATATAATGGAATATATAATTCCAAAAATCATTAAAAGTTATATTACGTGGTATGTATCTTATGTCTTGTATGTTATCAAGTTAATGAATAGTGAAATAACATTAAGGGGACGATACAACTTTTAATCATTCATTAAATTAATTTTTAAACCAATACAAGAGATTTCATTATTATACTCCCAAAAACATCTATATGGGATTATGGTCATATGATATAGCTAATAGGATTATGCCTTCATCCCATTTAATTACTATTACAAATTATTCCTCCTTTTATGAAAAAATTAGATATAAATAAAGTATATTATCAGAATATATGGATGTTTATATTCAATTATATCGGAATAGGATCCAAGAATTACATCAATGTTATATATAAATTATTAGTAGGATTTAAATATAGAGTTATGTTCCAAAACCTCATGAAATATTTATAAATTTGGACATCTTAGGAGGAAAAATTGTAACCTAGAGTATATATTGAGGTCATATGTTGTGGATGTTTGTGGTGTTTTGAGTAGAATATTCCTTCAGTAGAATATTTATTCAATAATATCTATCACAAGATCATTCAATTGTATCCATATTAATCCCACTATTTAAGGAAGTATATTACCGTTTGATAATGTAATTTAGTTGGAAAAAAAATGATATTTCTACCTAATCATGATATTTAAATGGTATAGATTTTTTCACTTATTCAACAACACAGTAACATGTATCAAAATGAATAGAAACATCATGAAAACAATCATCAGTCGCATCTAGTGATTGAAGTTAGTGAAAATGAATTAATATAAATATCTCCATATAATAATTTTATAAGATTTTTAATGAGGAAAAATAAAACCCTATATATATATATGTCCCTTTTACATTATTGATTTTATTGTTCCATTTTATTATCTATTGGAAATTTAAAAAAAATCTATCTAAAATTCCTAATGTCTTACACATATTTAATTGGAAGAAAAAATTACCTTATCCATCAAAAGTGCTGAACATAGATTTCATAATGATGATGTTATATCATTCTTATGATAAACTATTGGTTGATATTTGGGACCAATGAGTGAATTTGTATTGAAATGAGACCACTAAACTGGTCAATTTATTTTAAAAAAAATGATAAATTAAAGGAATCTATGTGGGAACTTTTGTATGTGAATATACCTCAATTTTTTTATATGTTTGAAAAAATCGGATGAAACTCTTTTAAGGGGTAGAATGTAATAACTCTATATTTTATGTAATAGTTATATTTAAATAATTTCAATTTCATTCATAGATTTATTTATGTGAAACATTGATCATATATGAACCATGATACTAAACTGAATTAATTTTATCTAAGGTGACTATTATAACCTCTTCATTAAATTTATCAAATGATTAATAATAAAAACCTTATGAAAATAAATATTTTGGTTTCTATAATGTAGTTTAATTTATTTATTCATAATATATAGGTACTCAATTTTAGATAATGTCAATTTTATGCTTCAACACAATGTTTGGATCAAAGAAATATTTATTGGTTTTTGGGAAATTAATTAAAGTATAATTTGAAAATAAAAATTCAATTTTAATTATGTAAATTAATGAAAAAAATAATGTTATTATTTCACTTTTAACTATGTTTATTTTTTATTTGAATTTTTTGTAAAATAAAGATGATTTTGGGTTACGACTAAAGGATAATAAATATATATGAATATTTTTATTAATTTAAATGAAATTAATAATTCATATTATATTCATGGTTGGTTTTAATATTTCCTTAGTTCAAATCGATAATAATAATACTATCAGTTTAATTTGAACCAAAATTACTATTTCTTTACTATTGGAACATTTTTATTATTAAGAATTATAATTTTGTTAATAATATTTTCAATGAAATTTTATTTCTTTTTTAAAATTTAAATCTTAAATTAATGAAAATGAATGTCATGAAATCCAATACTGAATTATTATCAAATATTCAAAATTAGTTCACGAAGAAATTTTTATTTTGGTTCGTTGAAAATAATAACATGTGTAATTTTTTTTACAATTGAAAAATTTAAAATGATTTAATAGAGTTAAAAATAAGATCACATGAATTATAAAATCCTAAAAATTATATAAGACCAATTTTATAGTCATATATATATATGATATCTCATCAGTTTTTTAGTTTATTTCATTTTGTATCCATTATTCATTCATAAAAAAATAATATATATTTATACATTGAAAATTGCCAAGTGATTCTTCTCTCACTATTTTATAAGTATTCCCACACTACCATATTTTACAAAAAAATACCCTCTTAACTAATCCAATCCCTATATAAATATTTTAAAAATATCCCACAAAATTTACCAAATGGCCCAATTATATTCATAATAAAATCCAATATCGAATATAAGTATAAATTGATGGAGGATTCCCAAATATGTGTTACATTTATTAACTAAGCTCTTACAATTTTATTTCACTATCAACATTCAATAAAAAATATTTATTAATCCAAAAAGGAATAATCCATTTTCATAGATATCATGAAATGATATTTTTATTATTTCACAACTATTGTTTCCTCATTTCCTTTAAATAAATGATTGTATCACTCTTAAATATTTGTGGACTACCACCTCCACATATCTATATGATATTATTTCCATCAATGCCTGATATAAAAATTTACATTTCTAGATATATTTACTATATATGATATATATGTAACAATTATGATTTTAGGGATTAAAAAATTACTTATCTACATTTCATTCTTTTCCTATGTAGCTAAAAAATATTCATTATTATGTATAGACTAGCATCTCTTTTAATGTTTTAATTCATTTTTACATCACTATAATTTATGGGATAATTGGAATATTTTTTTAATGACTACATATGATATTTTTTTATCACTAAAATTGCAATGATAATTGAATCATAATCAGTATGCACGGACATCAACTTCATAACCCAGACATTCAAGAAAAACAATATAGTTAATATACAAAAACAATGATTTTGAAAAACAATGATTTAGATAATATGAGATGAAATGATATAAGTGGGTCATATATGACATTTTTATAATTTTTATTTTATATATATAGTAATTTAATAATTTTAAATATATTACATTAGTTTATAAAATGCGTACAAAGCATGTTAGAGGTGAGGCATTGGTTTATAGTATAATATCATTTCAATTCAATATTATATATATTAATAATTTTCCTGGAATGTTTATAGAACATAACCTTAAAAATAATATACTTTATTATATAATGGAAATTCATATAATTTTATTATAATTTTTTCAATTTTTTCTATCTTCTGTAATAAAAATTATCAATAATATTTTTTAAATGAAAACCCCACATTAATTTATCTTCAATTGATGGACATTATATTTCATCTTCATACTCAAAAATTTAATTTTAGAAAAGTTCATACCATAATATGAAATGTTTTATATAGTTAATTTTCACTACATATGATATTGTTTAAAAATAAATTAATATGAATCTTTCAAACAATTTTCATAAAAAGGACATTTTATTCCCATTAAAAAAGTGAGAAATGAACTATTTAATGTAATATGTACGACAAAAACATATATTCCCACCATCATGTACATTATTTTATTAGAATAATTATTATAATGATTCCATGGTTATTTTCATAGAGTATGATTTTGTACATGATCTTGGAATTTTATGATTAAATGTTATCAAACAAAAATGAAATTTAATTTTGTTATTATTATAACCATTGAATAATTTTTTAATTGTTTTTATCATCTATGTGTTTATACATTATATATTTTTACGATTCACTAAATTTTAAATCATATAAAACCTTCTAAATTAAATATTTAGATGGATAATGATTTTAATTAATCAATGGATTCCTTTTACTTCTAATTCTTAAATTATGTTTTTTTGGGAATATTATGAAACATACATCTTATCAATGTTTTATGATCTATTGAACTAATTATTGGATTATGATATTATGACACATATATGTATAGTTTTAATTATTTGATCATTTAGTCTTCTATAACACTGTAATAAATTGGTTTAACCCATAGAAATCGTAATATAAATATCTTTATTGAGTTAATTGGATTGACATAGTATGCTAAATAACTAGTTATTCCTGGTCCCCCATGAAATTAGAAAAGGTGGTGATTCCATTTTTTCTATGATATGATGGTATATTTAATTAACATTAAAAAATCATATGGTTTCTATTACTATTATGTCTCCACTATCATTTGAAAATTTTATATTCATATGATTTAAACTCATGGCTCATGATTGATTTTTTATGATTTCACAATTAGATGAGAAATTTTTAATAAAAAAGAACTCATGTTTAGGATACAAAAATCATTAGTGTGGTATTATAATTATTTTAACATGTCCACATACCTATAGACAAATGATATTATTACTAATAATCTATTTTTAACATCTACCATGTTTACTCAAAATTGGATTTTGAGGTCAACTGCTTTTTTTTCAATATTTCGGCATTTTATAATCAAAGATACTGTGTTTGATGAGTCTAAAATGGGACCATATATAATTAATGATAATTTATTCCATATTAACTAATAAAAAATATTTTTTTTCATAAATTCACCATTTATAATTAAAAAGCATTGTATCTATGCATGCTTAAATGAGTGATATATTGAATATTCCAGGAAATTGTCCACTATCTTTTTATATCATACATGGGACAATATATGTAGATAAATTATTTAATCCCCTATGAAAGTATCAGGTAGTTGAACATAATAAATAATGGACACCCTCTAATGTATCACAATGTTGAAACTATTTACACACTACATAGAAAAACCAGGACTATCACTAAGGACATTCCATTGAGGATGATTTATAATCTCATTATTTCTGAATTGTAGAAGAATTTATCTCATTGAATTAAATGGTATGGACTATGTATTGGGATTCGCAATGAGTAGGAAATTTTATAAGAGAATAGTGTGGATTCACTACATGCATTAAATGTGCTTATAATATATATAATATCTATGTTATAAGATATTATATGAGGTAATTAGACATCCTAATTTATTTGTTACCTTTACTCGGATCTTCTATTGGATCTTCTCAATAGGTTGTTTAAAAAAAACTTTCTAAAATTAACATGTGGTAGTGGGGGTTATGTTTTTGGATGATGACCATATTAGTCGGATCTCTCATGAAGCCATCTAATATTTTTACATATAATTATTTTCCATATTTTAGAGGAATAATGACCATATTATATTGGTATAAAATATTATTATCATATGATCTAGAAAATATACAATTAAATCACACAATTATCCATTTTGAAAACCATTTATTATATGGGGAGGGTAGTTTTCATACATTACTACTGGTTTTAAGTAGGGACACCCATGCAATTCCATGTTATTTTCCATGAGGGGAAGTTGGGGTTTTACTCAATAATTTAGTGACATAGTTCATATAATTATATGGGTAAAATAGTGAAAAAAAACATTGAAGGGTATATGAAATGAAATATTCATCAAATTGTGATATGTATCTTAATTTTTTATTTAGGTGTTAAATAATTATACTTTATTTAAGGACAATGACTCATTTTTTTAAATTAATGTATTCCTTGAAAAATAAAAAAGTCTTGGTTCCCAAGGTAGGGTTACAATGTATCTATGTTCCCCATGTAGGATTTTATCATAGTAAATATTAGTAAAATAGAATATATAATGGTATTGGAAAATGTGATTCCCTTTTCAAGAAAACACAGTATATTTACATTGGTAATTGTTTTGTAAGAATGACCAATAAATGGCTCACTTATAGATAATCATCCATATAAGGGGTGGTAGTGTATTTTAGGTGGGGGGGGGAGGCAGTTAAGTGAATAATTACATGTCAAAATGGCACATTAAATTTTTTATTTATGTCAAACACATATGTTCAAAGTATTTGTAGACCCATAAGGTAGTGGAGGATTGGATTGAGTTAGTGATATATATGTTCCACCTAATTTAGTTGACCTCAAATTATATAGGGGTACTATCACCACCAACAATATCCTTGGTTTGGTGAGTTGGTAGGGACCTCAAATCATCAAGAAACTTAACATGGAAAATTTGCAACTGATATATTTTTATTTCCTTATTCTAGAGAATATATGAACATGTCAATTTCTAAAATCATCATGGATCTACTATAGCAATAATATTGAATACACTATATTCTCATGTATGTATTATGGTTAAAATCATCACATTGTAACTACTAGAAATGATTTTTTATGGGTTATTTTGATCATGGATTATTATGTATGACCTTTCCTAATAGATTTTAGATATAAATGTACTTTTATGAGTCCCCACTTATGGCCATCTGTTGGATTGGAAATTTATGATCATGACCATTCTAGAGAAAGTGTAATGAGATGTTATATCTTGTAGTGGTAATCCTACGGAATATCTCTTGTTTTTCTATAAAACTATATAATATTTAGGGTTATATTTTTAGATTAATATTAATACATGGACAAAAACAAGATGATTTCTAGCACATGGGTCATGGAGAAGTTTTATCTGAATAAGAGATATTATTTTTAATGAATTTGGGAAATAATTAAAATGAATATTTATTCCTTGACCATTTGAAAAATAATTTATATACTTCCCATAAAATGAGGGTGCTATCCAAGGTTAACATTATATAATATGAATCATCAAGATAGATATGTTTGTCTTATTGGATGAAATTGTCGTAGCAGATAAATTGGTTCAAGTGGACAAAAAAGAAAAGTAAAAATCATTATTATCATCTTACTTCACCTCCCATTTTAAAATTTTATATTATTTCATAGGATATGGGAGGTAAAGAATAAGAAAACATAGATTTAATGGATGGATAAAATCCATTATACATTCAATGATTTCTTGAATTCATTTATTCTTATCTACAATATGTCTGATATTGTTATATACATTCACGATTCTGTATTTTACTAATGTTTAAATTTTTTTATTTTTAGAGATCTAGGTATAGATTTTTAAATAAACTATATAATTTGATACTGGTGCTTAAAGTGATAATATGAACTCCAAATAAAACCAATATTTCTTACATTATTATAATCTACAGAGTTTCTTATGGGATAAAATAGTGGTTGTGAATGAGAATATCATTGAAAAAATCATTTAATGGCTATATTTATTCCTTTTCATGGAAAATATAGTTTAAAACTTATGTGTTATAAATATAATTGATAACGGAGTTATTTCATGGGTTTGTTGGACATTTATCCAAAATGAGTTGGGTTAGTTTACTATTTTTGCAACTAATAAACTATTTGTTTGTTAGTTTGGATCAATGTGAAGTAGATTCATGTTACGATATAATTTATGGAGTTTTATATTTGTAAATGTATGTATTATCATAGTATTCAGTTGGAAAGTTTCTCATTGAGATGTCAAATTCTCTGTCTATCAACACCGTGGAACTGTAATAAACTATTTTATAATATATCAAATTTGCCCACATATTTCTAAATATGAACAATGGGTATAAATTCTGTATTATATATAAAGGATTTATATAAACAACAGTATCATCCATGGTATCCTTTATATTGTTTAATAATAATGGAGTTAAAATAATTTGGATATGTATTAACTATCACTACATAAAAAATTTAACAATCATGAATATAGTTCCAATTTAAAGTATTATCAACCAATTAGTCTTGATTATGGGATTTATTTCATATATAAAATTAATATTATTTATATCTATCATGAATATCATCGTAGTGAGAACAATATATTAAAAATGGGTTTTAGTTTTCACTATAGACAATTACATTTTTAGTTAATTCCCTTCATCCTAATGTGTTTCTTATTCATTTCGTATGACGATATATATTTACTAACCAACTATTCACAGAGCTATTTATTTTTTTCATCAGAAAAAAATATTGATGTTAATGAATATAATATAGGCCCTACAAACTTAGTACCTTACTGTTATTCTAGACGAACACTTATAGAAAAAACTACGTAGTGAACTCTCAAAGTGATTGTTTTACATGTAATTGGAATATATTTTGGGAGATTTCATTTTAAATGTCGTGGTTTCTATAAAACTGAATTTGGTAAAGGTAGTTAAAACATATGATCCACATAATATAATGTTTGAGTTATAGAGGTTAATTTTTTAGTTAGATACAATAAGAGTCTTATGGATAAATTCTCAAGGATTGGGGCTTCCATTAAATTGCATAAACAAAGTGTGCAGTAATTAATTTTTATGATTATTCCTATGAGGTTTTTGAGATTTTCCTATTTTAGTTTTTATGAGATATTTTATTGGTTTTTCTTAGTAATATAGTTGAATATGATTATTTTCATGGACCTTTGATTACATTCTCAGTACGTTGATAATGAAAATGTAGGAAAATATTACATATAGGTGTATAAAATTGATTACATACATGAATAAAAATTTTAATCCTGATTTAGATCATGTAATGGTTGTGTTATAATTGTTTTCTACATGAAATAATAACCATTTGTACTATTCATAGTTTTCAATGGCTATGAGATCCCAAATTATGTATTTACATTATGAGATAAAAACATATACAATATGTAATAGATAAATTTCAACATTGAATATGACTTTGAAATTTTATAAAATTCACAAAAGGGAAATGTGGTGGATGGTTTCAATATAATAAATTACAGATATCACTTTATCAACGATTAATTTCAATATTTTTTAGTGATATACTTACCCTTTGTATATATGGGAGTAGTGACATATAATAAATTCAGTGGTGTGGAATATATACTTCAATGCCACCTTAGATATTCATATTGAAGGGTAATCAATTGGTTAATACTTCAAGACTAAATAACCCATGATGATAATCATTGTGGGATCAATAATGTAAGAGATAACATCATGTATATTTGATGATGTATAATTTTTTGTTTTGTTAGGGGGTGCTGAGGGAGATCCATACATTAATATATTTTCTAAATAGATGTCTGGTTAAAATTTACCGTCACTATAGAAATATTTTTTTATCATGGCATTAGGTGGTGATACACTGTTGATTTATTAAGGTATATAATCTATCAATTTATGAAGGATGGTAGTACGTTTCCTATATGGTTGGATCCAATCCTATAGCATCTAAAATGGCTGGGGTTGTTATATTCGTTGAATTATTGTTATCAATTACATGATTGGTAGATGATTGGGATGTGATTTGAGTTTCCATTTGGATATTTCCAGTGATCGAAATCTTTTATAACATTTACGGTCAAAAAATGATTTATTTTTTATAATACATGTGTGCGGATGATATCATCAAATTTAATTGGGTAACATTGATTATCATTTCCCACCCAAATATAAGTTTCACATACTTGTTATGGAGGAGGATACAAATGGATTTCTAGACATAATTTCATATGGGTACACTGCTCCTCCTGTAGATCAATTATTAAATTTGGAGTAACAAACATGTTCTAGGATATATGATTAGGGATTTTGTACATTATTTTATTTCCATATATCGTTCGATCACATACCCACAGTTTTTTATTCGAAAAATAGTATCCACTCATAATATCTCTTGACACCATTTGAGGAATTAAATGATTCATCATGTAGTTTGAATTTATATTGTATAATTATAATATAGACATACATGAGTATACTATAGTTATTATAATCTTTACCAAATAAATTAAAATTTATCCAAGAGTAAACTATCTGTTATGTATGATACAAGAATTAATGCATTATCTCATGATAGTTGTATTGGGAGTTCTAATCGAGGGTGAAAATACTCATCAAGGTCTCACAAATATGTGGTTTAAGAAGATTTAGATAGGGATGGATGAAATCCCTTATGTTTTTTGGGACATTTTATATTATATGAAATCTGGGAAAGGATGCATACTACTTAGTATTACAACTACATTTGGATTAAACACACAACATATACATTCAGTTATTTTTGTGGTGTCTTGTCCTTCCCTAACATAGAACCCCTCCTGGGATATTATTTATGTGGATTTTTATAGGTGAACCTACCTCTAATACAACCTTGATTTTCAAGTATCACTAAGAATATAAAACACTCATATTTATAATGTTTCCCTCAAAATATAATGAATATGATTTCTTGAAAGTAATGACCTAGGTGTTTATAGAATAATACATTTTCATAACTATTAATATTTATGAATAAGATATTAATTTAATGTTAAAGAGTATAGTTTTTCGATAGTGTACTCAACATGAAAAAAAGAGTTTCTTTAAAATCTTATGTTTCCTACAACATTGTGTTAGACTGAAAAATATTATAACAATATTATTATTTTAAATAAAAGTCAATGCATAACCATTAAGATTCCTAGAATGAACATAACTAACTAAATTATTATTACACTTTTTTGTTAAATGTCTATAAATTTAAACAATAAATTTTAGATACTTAAAATATGAATGAATCTGATTTTAAGCATGAAATACTCTAATATTCTTTTATAGGATGATTTACCACCTTTTGATGGAATTTTTTTTAAATCTAGTTTTCCCCACTTTTATATATTTCATTTGACAAAATCGTATTCATCTTTTTAAGAGGGACATAAAAATATACAATTGATCAATTATTTATATTTTTCAAATAAATATAATTTTTAATGGATAGTGAAAAATACCCCAGGAATAGCCTGATAAACTTATTTTTTATTGATTTTTGATAACCCACCATTCATGGGATAAGGGAAAACCCTTACAAGTCCCATACGAATAAATATTAAATGAATCATAGGTATTAGGAAAAATATAATCTATAAATACATGGAACTTCTCCTCCTCAACCTCTTCATCGTGATGTCATCACTCCAACTTCACATGGCTAGTTCAGTTTGTCATCCCATGCAAGCATAGGCTGGTCCCGATGGAAAATTTCATAAACACTCATTCTGAAAAATCCATTTTAGATTATACTCTAGTGAATGTTCCTGATCATGAATCCACATCTAGAGTCTTCTCTTTGTAGAGTCTGCCTGGTCATTAAGCACAATTTCAGGTGGCCCGAAGACCATGAGGGGGCTTGAAGGCCTTGAGGTGTCTCGAAGGACTTGAGGTGGCCCAAACATCATTGAGGTGGATTGATGTCTTTGAGGTATAATGAAAGCCTAAAAATTCAAAAGGCCATGGGTGTCTTGAAATCCCAAATGGATGAATATTTCCGGCTGTAATTGTACTAAACAGTTCCTACTACAGTGCAAATAGTGAAAAAAAAACATCATTTTAAGTCAATATTGTCTCTTCATCTAATTTATTTATATTATTAGATAGTACTTTTAAAATGTTTTAAAGTGTAATTATATTATTGTATTTAAATTTCATTCAATGTTGTTCATTGGAGGTAATTTTAATTTTATATTAGGCATAAACACATGTCAATCATTTGATAGTAGTTTCTTTATAAAATCACGTTTTTTGGATTTGACAACGATAATTAATTTTAAATTAATTTTTTCAACTTCTATGTTTTGAATTTTGAAAAATGGATTCTTTATTTGGAATTATGAGGTCCAAATTCTCTAAATAGGTACCATTCATTTTTATAAAATATGAATTGTAACATTATTAAATATTTTATTTACCATGGTTTAAGGGTAAATATAGTAAATAAAGGTAAAAAATAAGATTATAGTAATATAAAATAACCCTAAAAGTTGTCCTAACCCTATTTTATGAGATATTTCCGACCATGGGCATCCATGGGTCTATTTTAAGACCCCATAGAGCCACTTGTGTGTGAAAATGACATTTATTTACATTTAATTTAATGTAATGGAAAATATAACCTAAACATGAATCTTTTTCTAAGAAATTTATATGGGGTTATATTAGTGGTATATTCTAATATAAATAGTAATTATAAATCTTCAATGATTTTACACATCGTGGTATTCTATTTATAATTTTTAGATATCAAATAAATAAATTTATTTATCACACAGTGGTGATGTAGTGATTACCTTATTAATGAATGATTTATATAAATGGGATTATCAATATGAAAATATTTTTTTTAAATTTTTATACTAGCCACTAAATTTAAGGATTATTATGACTTTTTATCTTTGAATTAATTAATTTTTTTCAAAATAGTCATGTTTTTTTGGATTTTTAAAAGGTCGTGATCTGAATAGTATAAAAATTGACAAAAAGGAGTTTTAAAATAAATTAATAATATATTAAATGATACAATAGCCCTAAAAATATATGATTACTCCAAATGACTTATATGATGTTAAAAATATCATTACTGATCCATTTTAGGGCCTTTTGGAATTTTATCGTAACTACGGTTACCATATATTTCAAATATACAAGAAGACAAGGTAAAAGTAGAATTTGTTTATAAACGGTTAATGCAAAAAAGATAAGGTTAGTATTATGACCTAAAAATGCCTAAAATCCACTGGCTAGGAGGATTTAGACCAATAGTCATCTGAACATCAAAATATATCACTTTGGTGTTATAAGAATTCAAAAATCAATTAATAATAAAATAAGATTTTCATACTTTCTTAAAGTGACTCTCCTCCTTCTAATAAAATGAAATCACCTCTAACCCTTAGTCACACCTCTCAAGCCTACATGAAAATTCAAAACTCTACCCAAACAAGCTCTCAAAATCCCTAAATTCCTCTTAGAATCCATACTTCGGGATGAAGGCAATTATAGAAGGCCATTTAGCATAAATCAAAAGAAGTTTCTTGATTTGGGAAAGAACAAGGAACATATATGGAAAGTCGGACTCGAGGTAAGGGAATTTGTCTCAATATCCATTCATTGAGGAATATTTAGATAATACAAAACAAATTATTTTATATTGTGTATAATAATACCCTTTGACTTTTACATTCTTTCAAAGTTGATATTTTTCCTATGAAGTGTTTTACAAAATGACAAATTGGATGTTTTTAATTTATGTGGCAACAATCACATCTCCACCTCTATAATGGTTATTTTGCTTCCACTAAGCATTAATGTTTTAAAAATGGATAATGAAACCTGTTATTCCATTTTATTATGTTTGTGTAATAAAAATTGTTTTTGAAATGGACTGATTATTTAAATATATTTAAATGATTTCATGTTATTGCAAATGAAATGTTATTAGTGAAATGATGATATGCACAATATTTTATGTGATATGATTATATAATGGTACATGTACATTTTACAGGTGGTTACATGATAAAAAACGATGAGAGGCTCCTTGTTAAACCATGGATGGTGGTTTTGTTATAACATTCAATTCATGGTGTATAGAAGTCATCCTTATGGTTATTCCATTCAGTGAAATGTGTGGATGTCAACCTTATTGTTATTTCATTTAAGTATGTGTATGTCCAATGTTACCTTTATATGTTATATTTTGAATTATATGGTATTGTGGTAATATTTTATTTACAAAAGGGTAAGAAATATGATTATATTCAATAAAGTGTTTTTTACTAGTTTATAAAGTTGAAAAGTATTACTTTATAACAATGTATTAATGATTTTCTTGTTATTTAAAGACTAACAGTTTTATTTATTTATATATACCTTAGTAATCTTTTTATTCTCATCCCATGTATGAAATATTTTTAATAGGACATAAATATCAATAGTGTCAAAGATGGGTTCATGTAATATTTAAGCTGTTAAAACATGAAACGATGTCATGTATTGTTTTGATGGGTTTTTTATGAAAAAATTGGATAGTGACTTTAGGTGTCTACTTATAATTCAAGATGTTATGTATATGATATGATCTAATTCTATAAAACACTACACCTGAAAAGATCCTCAATTTGAATTATCAAAATAATTCGTGATTATGTAATGTTTAAGGATGGGGCCTTATAGTTTGTAGCAATGGTTAGTTTAGAAAACTTTAGTGGTTAGGGTTTCATCTAAGAAAAATTGACTTAAACATAGTGGTTAGCATATTATAATGAATCATAGGTATTTTAGATAAATAAAATGATTTTAAGATAACATGAATAAGTATATCTTCGTGTTGAACCTCTTCATAAGACAATATATAAGGATTTTAATGATATACTCACACAAGCATTTTTGGTATTAGAAAATGGTTTGATCTAGCAGCAACCAATTTAACAATGGATGTGAAGGAAAAGTTGGTGTTTTTATGATTAATAAAACAAATGATATAGGATATTCAATGAGAACTCTTGTGGTCATTCATAAATAACTATCTAGATTCATGATTGATCAATTGAACCTTGGTGATCTCTCTGAGGAATCATATATGAGATAAAAGAATCCCAATGAATGTTTACGTAATAATAATAAAGTTAAGTATATTAAAAAACCTATGTTTCAAGGATTTGGAAAGAAACACCTAGTAAAATTCTTCAATGAGATGGGAAGATGTTGTAAATGTGGTCCTGATGGTCATAAAGCAATAACCTTCCCTAGAAAAAGAATGAATCTGTTTGACTATAGGAATGAAAAAGAAGTTTATTAAAAAGGATCAATTGAATGTTTTAAATGTGTTTTTCATGGTCATTATACAAATATATATCTTACAAAAAAGGCTCATAAGTGGAATCAGCTGGATTATACAAATTTTTGTTTACCAATTCCTAATGCCCTTCCAATTGAAGATGAGGAAATAGAAAATAACCCTTAAAGGGTATGTATAATTTATTAGCTCATTTTTTGAAATTACTAAAATGATTGTACATTATCCATGATTTTTTCTGTAAGAATAAATTATAAAAGAATAAGAAGGAAAAACATGGATAATATATTATGAATAATTTTTGGTGATTAAGATGTCTACATTTTAGGAATTGAAGATTTATATTGGATCTATTGATGATGATATGATTAAATATATTAATGATATGATTATTTTGTAAAACATTATCTAGTATGTGTAACCCTGAAGATTGATATCTGAAAATTTTAATCTTAGGAAAATTATCTTCTCTTTTGTAAATATAGTTATAATGAACTATTTCAGTTCATATGTTCCTTGAATTAGAGGAATTTATATGTTATTATTTTTTGCGATGAAAATATGATGTGTGAGATAAAATTTTTGTTTAAAATATGTTATGGTTATTTTTGAGGAGTTTTTATCATTTTTGGGAACGATTTAAAATTATTTTGTATCAATAAAATGACAACACATAGACCATGTTACATACCATCACGTCAGACAATGATACGGGAATAGAACCCACAACCAAAGTGCGATTGGGATTTATTGCCTACAATTGGACTACATGATGTCCATGGTTAGAATGAATTATTCTTTTCACATAAATTTATTTTATGGATGAATAATAAGTTGGTTTTTGGATTTTATGTTTTATAAAATTCATATCCTTAGTATAGGAAAATGATTTGGGGATTATGTAACAACAATTATTTTGGAAGACATTCTTTCTTTTTTGAAAAACTGTCATCTTAAGTAAAATATAATACTATGGGATCTTATTTGTGGAGTAATGGTTGAAATTTTATTTTGGAATAATATATATTCTTATTGTCGACATATGGTGGTTTGGGTTATTTATGTTAACGATTAACCGATGATAATTAATATGTGATAAAGTTAATTACACTTCAGTTTGAGAAATCAAGAGTAGTCAATGTTATTTAGAGATAAATGTTATGATTTAATATGGAAATCTATGTGAATAAATCCTTTTGAGATTTGGGTTTCAGTCTTAGTTTTGAATAAAGTGAATAATTTTAAGGATAGTTGTTTATTGAATGGTATTTGTTGAACATTGGGTATTGTTTGTCGAATTTTGGATATTAAGAGTAGTATTTCTTTTTATAATGATTTATCCTTTTTTGGGTTATCTACTCTCATAAAAACCATTTTGGTTTTGGTAAATGTCGAAACATTGGGTAAATATATTATTCTTTTTTTGGATTATGTTATTCTCTAGAAGTTGATTCTGGTGCTTCAGATGTGACATAGTCATCCGGAATACTCATCATTAAGAGAAAATATGAATTTTTGATAAAAATTTGATTAAATGATGAAACACTACATTTCATGTAATTATACTTACTTATAATATTAGTGTAGGTAGTAATAAAAATATTCAACTATATGAGGTGAATTCTGAAGAAAAAATTTTATATACTTTCTTTTATCATCATACTTTTACTCAACTAGGAATTTATTGTATTATGGTTGTTAATCTTCCGTGAACAAGTTCTATATCACTCTCTATTAATCCATTAGATATATTTTACCTTCCATATCCATGTTTAACTACCTGAAATCATATTATTTGTTGTCTCTGGTGACCTTTGTAATTCTCCATCATTCTATTAATGTTATAGTTTTATTGAATCTTCTTCCAATGTGGGACTTTCAATGAAATTTCCATGGCCATTTTTAAAATTGCGAGGACACAATTACCAAAATGGGGGAAGGATGTAACGACCCATGTGTTTATAAAATAATAAATAATTATATCTATTAATATTTATGAATAAGATATTAATTTTATGTTAAAGAGGAAACTATGTTCAATAGAAAACTCAACACTCTACAATAGGTTTCTTTAAAATCTTATGTTGCACACAACTATGATTTTACTGAAAAGTAATATAATAATATTATTTTAAAAGTTAGTTAAGGAATATTTATTTTAATGATGGTAATGTAAATATCTTAATTATGATTACACATGTTTTTAAAATGGCCGAAGCCTCTGAGCGGCTTCTCCCTCTCAACTCCCTCGACCTAGGGTTTCCTCATCGGCGCTTCAGCAAGGGAGGCCTATGCGTTTCGGCCTCGTCTCTCACTTCCCTATATTCTCCCTTTTTCCCTTTGGTGTTTCTATTGTTCTCAATGAAGTTGGTCCTATGTTGCATCCCCTAGACACTCTAACCTATCTCTGACCTTGGATTCCATTGCACCTCTCCGTGTCAGACCTGGATTGATGGTTTCATGTGGTTTTGGGATATTCGGTTCGGCGGTTGGTGCACTCCATTGTCGGATCGCTCTTGTCTTTGACCTGAGTTGACTTCCTTTTTTTATGGAATTATGATTATCATCCATCGAGTTTTAAATGACATAGTCTTTGGTTGTTTTTATGATTCTCTGATTTCATCCCCATTTTTTTGGTTAATGTGTATTCTCTCTTTTACAGTTGCAGATTAATGTTTTGTATAGTTTTTGGGATTGATCATGGCTCTGTGATTCTGGTTTGAAATTATGATGGTTTGATGTGGTTTCTGGATTGGTTCCCAGCCGAGGCCTCCTTCTCCTCAACCCTTCTCTGGCGTCCTAGTACAGTTCTCATTTCCTAGTCGGTCTGGTGCGCGGGTCTTCAAGGAAGTTTTGGGAGGTGCCGTTCAAGCGGTTGTTGGTCTCGGGGAGGGCCACTAGCCAATCAATGAATTTTTGGGTTTTTATGCCTTATCATGATGGTTTTTTGGAGGTGTTTTTGGAGTACTTGGACGAGTTTTTTATATGATCATTTTCTTCGGTGATGATGGCCGATGAGAATGAAGGCATTGTTTCCGCCGATGATGTGGTGACTTTGACAGCGATGGATATGGGGGTGATGTTCAGAGTGGACGTCGGTGATGTGATGATTCAACGAGTGATGTTGATGGTGATTCTGTGATTTAGACATGCTATCCTCGATGCATGTTTTCACTGGCGGATGCGTGATTTGTGGGATCTTTATCAGATGCGAAAGTTCTATGGTGTTTATGAATTTCAAATTTTGAATTTGTGGCCTCATTAATTTTTGAATATGTGTCCCCCTGTATTGTGTTTTTTTGGCATCTTTGGTTCCAAAATTATCCTAAATGTGGCTTTTATGAAATAAAAAAATGATTTTCATTAAATAATTTCTTCACATTTATCCAATAAAAATTTAGAGTCTTGAAAAAATAATTAATCTTATTTTAAGCATGAAATACTCTAATATTTTTTTAAAGGTCAATTTACCACATTTTGATGTTGAACCCTTTTTAAATCTAGTTTTTTTGTCAATTTTATATGTTCCATTTGACTAAATAAGCATTTACTTTATAAAGACGACAAAAAAATTTAATTTTTGATACCTTTTTTGTATTTTTATGATAATGTTCTATTTTTTAATGAATAGTGAAAAATACTACATTTTAGTCAATACTGTCTTTTAATATAACATATTTATAGGAATGTAACGCCCTTTTAAATGGTTTTAAAGTATAATTATATTATATTTTTATAATTTAATCAAATTTTGTTTATTGGAAGTAATTTCACAATGAAATTTGACATAAACACATGCCATTCATTCGGTATATTTTATTTATTAAAAACACGCATTTTGGTTTTGAGAACGAGAATTAATTTAAAATTAATTTCTAAAACTTCTATGTTTTGAATTTGAAAAAATGGATTCCGTATTTGGAATCAATTTATCCAAGTCATGTAAATCGGTACCTTTTATTTTTAGACATTATGAATAGTAATTTCTGTAAATATTTTATTCATCATGGTTAATGGGTAAATCTGGTAAATAAGGGTAAAAAATAGTATTATAATAATATTAAATTATCTTAACACATGTACTAACCCTATTATATGAGATATTTCCAACCATTTTCATCCTTGGGTCTATTTTAGAACCCCATGGAGCCACTTGTGTGTGAAAATGACATTTAATTACTTGTAATTTAATGTAAAGGAAAATATAACCTAAACATGTATCTTTTACTAAAAAAATATTTAGATGGGGTTATATATGTGATGGTTCAAAATATATAATTTATTTAGAAAGATAAAAACATTTCCTACAACATGGTTTTTATTTATAATTTTTAGACATAAAATAAGATAATTTATTTTTGACACAATGGTGGTGTAGTGATTATGTTATTAATAAAATAATTAAATAAATAAGATTATAAATATTAAAAAATATTTATTTATAAAGATTTTATGCCATCAAATAATTTTATTGATGATTATAACATGTTATTTTTTAATTATTTTTTTCTCGAAATAATAATACATTTATATATTTTCAAAATTTCATGATATGAATTGTAAATAAATTGAAACAAATGAGTTTTTAAACCAATTAATATTTTATTAAATGATATAATAGTAAAAAAAATTATAATATTATGCCAAAAAACATATATGGGGTTAAAAATATCATTAATTATCCTTTTTTTTTCTATTGGCATTTTATATTAACTATGGTAACCAGATATTATGAATATACCAGATGTCAAGGTAAAAGATAAATTAGTTTACTAAGGGTTAAAGATAAAATATAATGTTAATAGTTTGACCTAAACTTGTCTAAAATTCATTGGGTAAGAGGATTTCGACCCTTCTATATTTGATCTTAAAAATATATCACTTAGTCGTTATTATATTTCAAAAATAAATTAATAATAAAATAATATTTTCAAGCAATCCTAAAGTGTCGCTCATCCTTCTAATAAAAGGACACCACCTATGACCCCTACTCACAACTCTCAAGTCCTCTTCTCTCATCCAATATCTTCCAAATAAACGCCAAAAATCCCTCTAATCCTCCTAGATGTATTACTTTTGGCAAAATTTTATTAAAGAAATCCTTTTAGCCAATATCAAAAGGAGTTACCGTATTGAGGAAGAACAAGGAACATACGAGACAAGTCGAAATTAAGGTAAGGGAATTCGTCTCAATCTCCATTCATTGAAGCATATTTTGATAATATATACATCCTTTTTTTATATAATGTATAATAATCCCTCTAAACTTTACCTTCATTCAATGGAAATATTTTTTATACTAAGAGATTTACTAAAAGAAAAAAGGGACGTTTTTAACGTACGTGGAGATAATTTTCTCTGCAACGCTGTAATCGTTATTTCTCTACCTCTATATGGCTTAATGTATTTGAAAGAAAAAATAAACCCTTTATACTATTTTTTTATGTTCTGATATTGAAAATGGGTTTTGAAATGGATTGAGAATTTAAATATCTAGAAATGATTTCCTGTGATTGTAAATGAAATGTAATTAGTGAAATGTTAATATTTGAAATATTTTATGTGTTATGATTATATAATGGTACATGAACTTTTGTTGGGTGGTCACATGATAAACCAAATGATAGGGGTACCATGATAAACCATAGATTGGTGGTTACATTATAACCTCCAAGGCATTGGGTATGGAAGTTGGAGGTATGGCTATTCCATTTAGTGAAATGTGTCCAAGTTGACTGTAAGGTTATTCCATTTAAGTATTTTTATGTCCGAAGTTGCCTTTATATGGAATATGTTGTGTTCTATGGGATTGTGGTTACCTTTTTGTTGCAATAATGGAAATAAATGAGCTTATATTTAGGGAAGTGTCTTTTATTACTTCATAAAGTTAAAACGTACTACTTTATAATAAAATATTCACGGTTTTAATGTTATTTAATGAATAAATTTTTTCTTTATTTATGTATCATTTTCTGAGCATTTTATTCTCTTCCCATTATTGAAATTTTTTTCACAGGACATAAAGAATAATAGATTCAAGGATTGGATCAGGGAAAAGTTATGTTGTTAAAACATGGAACTATGTCATGTTTTGTTTTAAAGAGTTTTTGTTTTATGAAAAAATGGATAGTGAGTTGATGTTTCTACATTCAACTCAAGATGTTATGTATATGTTATGACCCAATTCTCTAAATCTATAAACCAGAAATGATCCTCAATGTTAATTATTAACATAATTCAAGATTATGTAATGTTTAAGGCCAGGGCCTTATAATGGAAATATAGAATATCACCGCATATCATCATATAAAAATTATTGATTTAAAATATTCCCAAATATCTGTGATGACCCAGAATTTCTTGGTCCTTCCCTTTGCCAAAATCCAGGTCGCGTCTTGGTGAGACCGATCGGTGGGACTGATCGGTGAGACCGATCGGGGAGACCCATGACCGATCGGGGAGACCGATCGGTGAGACCGATCGGTGGGACCGATCGCTGAGACCCATCGGTAAGACCGATCGGTGAGACCGGTCGGTGAGACCGGTCGGTGAGACCGGTCGGTGAGACCGATCGGTGAGACCAATCAGTAAGACTGATCGGCGTCAGTAGCGCTCCATTGCGCAAATAGGGTTTTAAACCCTATTCTGACTCGTTTAAGCGTATTTTTAAGACCTGTAACGCGCATAAGAGCATTAATTAAATACTTAATCAATTCATGAGTCGGCTTAAACCACCCGACCCCCTTTTTGTGATGAGTGGAGCCGTGCGGTCAACCCACGACCCCTGTTCCTTATTCCGTTTCGTGTTTTCACCTCAACCATCCTCGGCTCTTATAAACTAAGGGTTAGCCATGGTTTCTCTTTTCCTCGATCGTGGCTCTTCACAAACAGCTTCTGGTGCATTGGGCGCACCACATCGTTATCCGTAAAGTTCCACGCCCCCGGCCTAAAAGTCGATCATCTATCAACAAGTAGGGAATTTCTCCTTCGTCTCTCTCTTTTGTGTATCATGCAGGGTGGGCATGCTTTCGATTCTATAGAAATGGGTAAACCAGACCTAATTAAAGATAATGAATGAATTCTATAAAGAAAGAGGGGGGTTGTGATTGTTGATGTTGTCTTATATTTTTGATGTTGTTTCTTCTATGATTATCTTGTTGAGTTGTGCTGGCTTATGCCTCCTGAAAATTGAGGCCATTGGTGGTCATTGTTTGTGAACTGATGAAACCTGCTGATGTTTTAAATGGCTTATTTTTGGTTGTAAATTCCTGCTGTGAAAAGTGAATTGGTTAATCACGTATATACGTCTAAATAAATTGAAAGCACCAGGATCAACCCTTATGTGATAACTCCCGGTTATAACACACGGAATTTGATTCATGGAGTGTGTTATGTCATTTAAATCTGAAAATACCGGCAATCCCTGACTTGTGTTGGTGGTGGTAGATGGTTGTTTTCCTTTCGGGCCGATTGCTGGAGATGTGGGAGGGGATGGGATCCCCTGTTCTTTTATACCCTCGGTGGTCGTGTGAAATTGAGGATGGGATCCCCCGTTGGTAAGGATTCAGTGGTTGTGTGTTTTAAGACCGGGTGGATACATGTTTATATCACGGAGTGGGGTGGAATCATCTGTTGTTGAGAACAGGGTGTGGGCGTCTGGTTGATGTTTGACTGTTTACATTCCTGGACTTATGCCTATGCCTACTAGTTGGATAGTAGTGCTTAAAGATAAACATTGTTACTGAACCTGAAATAAGAAAGGGGACAAATGGGTTGTTAGCATGAGTCGTGACTCGGACTTGAGTGTTGTTGTGATCTGTAGGCTGTCTGAAGAAAAACCTAGCTTGGGTGAGTGCTTGCTACCTATATATATATACTTGTAGCTTTGTGTTTCTTATTTGCGCCCCACCCAAGTTGAGAACTTAGTGCCGAACACCCCCATTTCATGGGGGAGGGTGTTTTTCCCAACAATATTCATAGTGGCTGGTTATTAGCTCCTTTTCTGCTCCCTTTCCCGGATAGCCCAAGTGTCGTCGGGCAGGCTGTGATGGCCTGAGGACCATTATTAGCCCAAGAACTTTCGGGCGGGGTATTGTGGTGGTTGGCCAGGTGTGTGCGATAGGTGGTTTCCCAAGCGTCTTCGGGATGAGGCCTTGGTGTCTTCGGGCGTGGCAGTGGATCCTTTATCCCAGGTGTCTTCGGGAATGGTGGTGGTTGTTCTAGCCTAGGTGTTGGCAGGCATGGTTACTTGTGACAGTTGTGGGCCAGGTGTGTGTGGGCGGGAGTCAGCAGTGGGACTGCGTGCAGTTGAGGCCCATGTCTGTGCGGGCGGGATATTGGCAATGGAACTGCGTGTGTTTGTGGCCCAGGTGTGTGCGGGTGGGTGTGGTTGTGGGACTGTAGTGAGAATGGCGGGATTGGTCTGATGCGTAGGATGTTTCAATAACCAGTGGGAAAGTGGCGCAGGGTACCCAAACATCGATTTGATCATAATATATATTACTTGAATTGCGTTATTTGGGGAGTGAGCCTTGGTGAGGCATGGGGTGGATAGTTTGCCTTTTTAGGAGTTTGGTTTACTCTTTTTCTCCCGGGACTTTAGTACGTTCCCCCCCTTGTGCACGAGAGTCTTTGGTTTTCCCTACTGAGTGTACTTGTATGCTCACCCTATGTATATAAAACTGCTTTTAGGTTTGTAGGAGGACTTCAGGGATCACGCATGACCTTACTAGCTCGGACCTTTGGAGCAGTTGTAGTTGTTGTTTTTCTTTTCCCTTTGGTACTTACCTTGTAGTCACCTTTTGCACTTTGTGGCTTTTTCTTTTGAAACATGCATGTGGGAATAGTTTACTTTTGGCTTTACCTTTCTTTCTACCTTGGTGTTGTTGGGTTTTCTTCTCTTTATCTCTCGATCCTATAAAGTAAAAACGGTGATGCCTTCCATTTGTGAGAAAGTTCTATACCCTTGGAGCAAGTCACCACTCCGGGACCTATTGAATGCGGGTTTCGGGGGTCATTATCTCTCCTTCAACATAAAGAAGGAAGGGCCTAGAAATTTGCTGACTGTTCCCTCCTTTTGGTGAAGGCGGGTCGTGACAGAATGGTATCAGAGGTGATGGTTGAGAGATAGGATGGAGTCTGGAGTTAGGCACAGTGAGGATTGCATGGGATGGTAAGGCCACTGTGTTGGGTAACCTTGGAGCGTGAATTAGGCCAGGGAAGACCGGCTAGGACACATGATTTTAGGGCCCCCCGTGATCCGATGCAAGGACTATGGACCTACCGAACGACCAAGTGAGGCCACACTGATTGCAGGGTAGAGACCCTAGGAAAGGTACATGCATCATAATGACTTGTGTTCTTGTGTTTTTGGGATGTCTTGGTAAATAAGAATAAATTAAATTTTAAGAAGTTTTAAGAACGATATTATACACTACTTGTGCTTAGGTATTCCTTGTTTACCTTGCAGCTATGGCGCCTGGAAGGCGACCACGTGTGGTACAGGCGATCGAGGCCCCGGAGACTACTTTGGCCGATCGGTAGAGAGCTGATCGAGAGGAAGAGGACGACCAGTGGCAGAAGACTCTTCGAGCCTTCCAGCGACATTCCCTCGAGAAGTATGAGGGAAGCACCTCCGATATGAAGACGGAAGGCTAGATAGAGGAGCTTGTTATAGCCTTCGGCCTGATTCGGGCCCCGACCGAGTACTGGGTTCCTCTGGCCGTTAGCCAGATGCGGGGATCGGCACGTCAGTGGTGGATGCTTTACCTGGGGGAGAGGAGAGAGTCTGAGGTGGCTTGGGTGGATTTCGAGAAGGAGTTCCGGGCGGAATTCCTCTCCTCGACGATGAAGGAAGAAAAGCGGCAAGAACGACTCTCCCTCCAGTAGGGGAGTATGTCCGTGAGAGAGCTAGGGATCAAGTTCAAGGACCTCCTACGTTTTGCTCCGGACCTCTTTCCCGACGCGGAGTCTCGGGCAAGACGTTTAGAGGAGGCACTTCGACCCTCCCTCCAGTATGTTGTTACACCCTTTACCCTGCCGACGTACATGGAGGTACAGAAGAAGGCTGAAGTGGTGGAGCGGAAGCATGCTCTAGGGGGATTGTCGCGAGAGGGGATCTAGATGGGACCATCGAAGGGGAAGGCCGTCAGCACCCGGCCTCCAGCATCAGGACCCTCTAGGTTCCGACACGCAGGGAGAAGGCTGCAGCAGTTTCAGTTTCGATCCCCCAGACCTCACCCTTTTTCTACAGGCCCGGGACCGCGGTGCTTCATCTGTGGGAGCCCGGGGCATCTCCGGAGCCAGTGCCCTGACCGGGTGTAGTACAGCAGTGGTAGTCAGCCCCTGCACCCGCCCCAGCTGCAGCTTCCAGCCAGACCTTTCCAGCAGCCGCAGCAGGGACAGCGAGCTCCCGCTCCTCCGAGGTCAGACGTAGGAGGAGGAGGCCGACCTCAGGGTGCTCCATAGGGACCTCGACCAGGGTGTGGTTGGGGAGGTGGCTGACAGACGAGGGGCAGGGGAGCTGGGCGTGGACAGTTGCATGCTGCAGAGGCAGCAGTTCTAGCAGGGCTAGAGGTTGTTTGAGGTACGATCAGTCTGTTTAGCACTCTTTCTTATTCATTGTTCGATACTGGAGCTTCGCACTCCTTTGTTGCACCCAGTCTAGCCCATGCCTTGGTTCTAGATGTCGAGAGACTTCCAGTGCCCCTGGTGTTGAGCACACCAGTTGGAGGTCAGACCGACTTGTTGTTCATTTTTTGGGGATGTAGACTGATGTTAGGGCCACATTAGTAGGTTAGGGATATTCTTCTACTACAGATTCAACCATATGATGTCATCCTAGTCATCGACTGGCTATTTTCTATGTGCTCCGTAATTAACTATTTTCGAAAAAGGGTGGTGTTTTCAGACTTGGACAACCGGCGTGTTACCTTCAACGGCAAGCGGATCAGTCCGAAGAGAAACAGGAGAGAGGAACCTCTCCTCTCCTTGTTGACCGAGCTGATAGTGGAATCAGTAGATGCTGAAATGGTGGAAGTGCCAGAGATCGTCCGTGAGTTTATGGACATCTTTCCTGAGGAGATGAAGAATCTACGCCCTCGATGTGATATCGAGTTCGGGATAGACCTACAGCCCGACGCTCATCCAATCTCGATGGCTCCTTACCGGATGGCACCTTCGGAGCTACGGGAGTTACAGATACAGATTGAAAATCTGATGAAGAGGGGTTATGTTCGTCCGAGTGCGTCACTGTGGGGTGCTCCGGTCTTGTTTGCAAAGAAGTCAGATGGTGGTATTAGGTTGTGCATAGACTACAGGAGGTTGAATCAGGTGACGATCAAGAATCGCTGCCCTCTCCCAAGGATAGATGATCTTTTTGACCAGCTGAGAGGGGAAGGATGGTTCTCGAAGATCGACCTGCGGTCTGGGTACCACCAGCTGAGGGTGAAAGAGAGCGACATCACGAAGACAGCGTTTAGGTGCAGGTATGGACACTTCGAGTTCGTATTCATTCCCTTCAGTGTTACGAAAGCCCCGGCTATGTTCATGGGGCTTATGAACTCCATCTTCCGGGAGTACCTGGATCGGTTCTTGGTTGTGTTCATCGACGACATCATGGTCTACTCTAGATCAGAGGGGGACCATGCAGAGCACCTGAGGACAGTTTTGGAGGTCCTCCGACAGCACCAGCTCTATGGGAAGTTGTCAAAATGCAAGTTCTGGACACGATAAGTGCACTTCCTCGGGCACGTAGTGTCTGAGTAGGGGGTAGCGGTCGACCCATCAAAGGTTGAGGCAGTTGTTTCTTGGGAAGCACCCAAGAATGTGGCATAAGTCCGAAGTTTCCTCGGGCTGGCGGGTTACTATCGTAGATTCATACCCAACTTCTCCCGAGTAGCAGCCCCTTTGACGGCTCTGACCAAGAAGGACCAAGCTTTCGTATGGAGTGAGCAGTGCCAGCCAGCCTTCAGCTATCTGAAGGAGAGGTTGGTCAGTGCCCCAGTGCTGAGATTACGAGAAGAAGGGGAACTTTATGAGGTGTTCTGTGATGCTTAGGGACATGGACTGGGATGCATGTTGATGCAGTGAAAAGGGGTGATCTCTTATGGGTCCAGGCAGCTGCGTTCCAATGAGTATAATTATGCCACCCACGATCTAGAGCTTGCAGCGGTCGTTTATGCGCTAAATTTATGGCGGCACTACCTCATCAGGTAACACTTTGTGGTCTTCACGGATCACAAAAGTTTGAGGTATATCTTCTCCGAGCGGGACTTAAACTTGCGACAGCAGAGATGGGTGGAGTTCCTCCAGGATTACGACTTCGAGATCTCTTATACTGAGGGAAAGGGCAATGTGGTGGTTGATGCCTTGAGAAGGAGGGTACGACGCCATCTGGGTGGTAGTGGACAGGTTGACGAAATCAGCTCACTTTCTGGAGATCAGGGAGTCGAGTTCTTTGGATGCTTTGGCACGAAAGTACATGGATGAGGTGGTGCGGATGCATGGAGTTCCGAGGTCTATAGTCCTGGATTGGGATGAATGGTTACCTCGTGAGTCTGGAGAGGATTATAGCATGCATTTGGCACCCAGTTACGCCTTAGCACTACTTTCCATCCCCAGACGGATGGACAAACAGAGCGTACCATCCAGACCTTGGAGGATATGCTGCGAGCATGTGTTCTGCACTCAGGAGGAGCATGGGTGCAATACGTGCCTCTAGTAGAGTTTTCCGACAACAATAGCTACCACTCTACCATTGGCATGGCCCCGTTTGAAGCTTTGTATGGGAGGCCATGTTGTTCGCTTGTGTGTTGGACCGATGTAGGAGAGGTAGGCATCCTTGGTCCAGAGGTGGTGCAGAACACGACAAAGAAGGTTCAACTCATACGGGAAAGGATGAAGGTGGCCCAGGACCGACAGAAGTCGTATGCTGATACCAGGAGGAGGCCCTTGGAGTTTGAGGTTGGGGACCACGTGTTCTTAAAGGTCTCCCCTCAGCGTGGGCAGTGGAGGTTCAGCAAAGGGAGTAATCTTTCTCCCAGATTCATCAGACCCTTCCAACTGTTGCGGCGGGTCGGCGAAGTTGCTTACCAGCTAGCATTTCCACCGCCGCTACTAAGGATACATGATGTCTTTCATGTGTCCCAGCTCTTTCGGTATCTGCACGACGATTCACACGTCCTTGATTGGGGTGAGCTGGACATCGAGGATGAAGTGACCTTTGTGGAGAGACTAGTGGTGATCGAGGATCACAAGGAAAAGGTGCTTCGCCGGCGAACCATTCCTTTGGTTCGCGTGTTGTGGAGACATGGTGGGCTTGAGGAGAGTAGGTGGGAGAGGGAAGCACATATGTGTACCCAATACCCAGAGTTGTTTTATGTTTTTTTCCTTGTTGTACCTGTTGTGATAGAACGTTTTGTCTTTTAGATATGAAATGTACTGGTTTTCTTCCTCTGCTTGTGTGTGAAAAGCCCCGGCTATGGGGAAGGAGAGAACCTGACCCCTAATCAAGACGCATTAAGGTGGATGTGATTAAACTCGTGCGGGCCAGTCAGTCCCACCCAAAGCGGATAATATCTTGACATGGGGAAGGAGACTCCCCAACCCATGTGCTCGGGCAGTTTGGCATGGTATGTTAATTGGTTCGTAACAGGAAGGTGTTCTTAGTTAACGATGAGGTTCACTCTTGAGAGGTATCATTTGGGGTGGTAGTTCGGACCCGCCCTTTCCTTCTGGGTTGTTTAAATTCTCGGGGACGATAATAGTTTGAGAGGTATCTGATGTGATGACCCATACTTTCTTGGTCCTTCCTTTTTCCAAAATCTGGGTCGCATCTCGGTGAGACCGATCAGCGAGACCGATCGGTGTCAGTAGCGCTCCTTTGTGCAAATAGGGTTTTAAACACTATTCTGACTCGTTTAAGAATGTTTTTAAGACCCATAACGCGCATAAGAGCTTTAATTAAATACTTAATCAATTCATGAGTCGGCTTAAACCACCCGACCCCCTTTTTGTGATGAGTGGAGCTGCGTGGTCAACCCATGAACCCCGCGCCTTATGTGGTTTCGTGTTTTCACCTCAACCATCCTCAGCTCTTATAAACTAAGGGTTAGCCGTGGTTTCTCTTTTCCTCGATCGTGGCTCTTCACAAACAGCTTCTGGTGCATTGGGCACGCCGCATCGTTATCAGTAATGTTCCTTTCCCCCGGCCTAAATGTCGATCATCTATCAACAAGTAGGGAATTTCTCCTTTGTCTCTCTCTTTTGTGTATCATGCGGGGTGGGCGTGCTTTTGATTTTGTAGAATTGGTTAAACCGGACCTAATTAAAGATAATGAAAGAATTCTATAAAGAAATAGGGGGGTTGTGATTGTTGATGTTGTCTTATATTTTTGATGTTGTTTCATCTATGACCATCTTGTTGGGTTGTTCTGGCTTATGCCTCCTGAAAATCGAGGATGTTGGTGGTCATTGTTTGTGAACTGATGAACCCTGCTGCTGTTTTAAATGGCTTGTTTGTGGTTGTAAATTCCTGCTGTGAAAAGTGAATTGGTTAATCACGTATATCCGGCTGAATAAATTGAAAGCACCAGGATCAACCCTTCTGTGATAAATCCCGGTTATAACACACGGAATTTGAATCATGGAGTGTGTTAAGTCGTTTAAATCTGAAAATACAGGCAATCCCTAACGTGTGTTGGTGGTGGTAGTTGGTTGTTTTCCTTTCGGGCCGATTGCTGGAGATGTGGGAGGGGATGGGATCCCCTGTTCTTTTATACCCTCAGTGGTCATGTGAAATTGGGGATGGGATCCCCCGTTGGTATGGATTCGGTGGTTGTCAGTTTTAAGACCGCGTGGATACTTGTTTATATCACGGATTGGGGTGGAATCCTCTGTTGTTGAGAACCGGGTGTGGGCTTTTGGTTGATGTTTGACTGTTTACTTTCCTAGACTTATGCCTATGCATGCTAGTTTCCTAGTACTGCTTAAACATAAACATTATTACTAAACGAGAAATAAGAAATGGGACAAATGGGTTGTTAGCGTGAGTCGTGACTCGAACTTGAGTGTTGTTGTGATCTGTTGGCTGTCTGAAGAAAAACCTAGCTTGGGTGAGTGCTTGCTACCTGTATATATATACTTGCAGCATTGTGTTTCTTATTCGCGCCCCACCCAAGTTGAGCACTTAGTGCTGAACACCCCCATTTCAAGGGGGAGGGTGTTTTTCCCAACACTATTCATAGTGGCTGGTTATTAGATCCTTTTCTTCTCTCTTTCTCGGATAACCCAAGTGTCTTCGGGCAGGCTATGATGGCCTAAGGTCCATTATTAGCCCAAGAACCTTCGGGTGCGGTACTGTGGTGGTTGGCCAGGTGTGTGTGGAAGGAGGTTTCCCAAGCGTCTTCGGGATGAGGCACATGTGTCTTCGTGCATGGCAGTGAATCCTTTAGCCCAGGTGTCTTCGGGCGTGGTGGTGGTTGTTCTGGCCTAGGTGTTTGCAGGCATGGTTACATGTGACATCTGTGGCCGAGGTGTGTGCGGGTAGGATTTAGCAGTGGGACTACATGCGGTTGAGGCCCAGGTGTGTGCGGGAGGGATTTCAGCAGTGGGACTGCATGTGGTTGTGGCCCGGGTGTGTGCAGGCAGGTGTGGCAATGGGACTTCGGTGAGAATGGCAGGATTGGTCTGAGGCGTAGGATGTCTCAATAACCAGTGGGAAAGTGGCGCGGGGTACCCAAACATCGATGTTCTCTTAATATATATATTACTTGTCTTTCTTTATTTGGGGAGTGAGCCATGGTGAGGCCTGGGGTGGATAGTTTTCCTTGTTAGGTGTTTGGTTTAATTTTTTTCTCACGGGACTTTAGTACGTTCCCCCACTTGTACACGAGAGTCTTTGGTTTTCCATAATGAGGGTACTTGTATGCTCAACCTACGTATATAAAACTAATTTCAGGTTTCTAGGAGTAATTCGGGGATCACGCAGGACCTTACTAGCTCAGACCTTTGGAGCAGTTGCAGTTGTTGTTTTTCTTTTCCCTTTGGTACTTACCTTGTAGTCACCTTTTTCACTTTGTGGATTTTACTTTTTAAACATGCATGTGGGAATGGTTTACTTTTGTCTTTACTTTTCATTCTACCTTGGTGTTGTTGGTTTTTCATCTCCTTAACTCTCGAACCTTTAAATTAAAAAGGGTAATGACTTCCATTTGTGAGAAATTTCTATACCCTTGGTGCTAGTCGCCACTTCGGGACCTATTGAAGGCAGGTTTCGGGGGTCATTATCTCTCCTTCAACTTAAAGAAGGAAGGGCCTGGAAATCTGCTGACCCTTCCCTCCGTTTGGTGAAGGCGGTTCATGACAATATCAAATCAATTACAAGTACAATAGATAAACTAAAAAAAACCCAAATAGAAGTAACTATATAGAAAATAAAAATATTAATATGTAATGTTTAGATCTATCAATAAATAAAACAAGGAGTCTAAAAAATAATATATTAATATTTTGGGGTGACTATTCATGTATACTATAAAGGATCATATATGGGATCAGTTATGGAAATTTGGATAATTTATAATAATTAATTATTGAAAAAACAAAATAACAGACAAGCCCTATGTAATACAATTAAGACCATACTGCACTCAGTATTTCTCAAAAAATATTTTAGCAATATATTCAAAAATCGTAGAAGAATATAATAAACATTATCACACAAACACTTCCCCACTGGTATTCCACGACCATATCAAACAATAAAAAACATTTTATTTTTCCACCTATATATATCCAATAAATATAATAATATGACAAATGTTTGTAAGACCACCTCACTAGGAATCCCATCATCCCTAGGGACAGCCATCCCATATGGCAATTTGTATATTTTCATATATAACCCCTATGTCATGGATATATCATATAACCATATAAAAATCAACCAAGTTTTCAAATAATTGGAATAACATATATCAACATCAACATCAACAAATAACCAAAAATTGTGCTTATAAAACACAACTATTGTTTTAGGGTATCATGAAAATAAATTTCATCAGCCCCATCCCAATCTTCTTTAGTTCATATCCCCACCATATATGTGATTAAACAACACCACTAAGAATCATGACCAAACATTCCATCACTGTCAATTTTCATTACCACACACTTTACTTTTAATATTACTATTTTAGAATTGAGAATACGGAAAAGAGTTTAGTCATCCATCCACCCTCAACAAACATGATTTTAGCTAAAATTCAAAAAACCCCCATAATGATGGGTGTTAGTAGTGTTATTTTATTTGGAAAGGGTGTGTTAAGAAGTAATATGAAAATATATTTCTAGTAGTCACATAAATTCTCTATTTATGTGTTAAAATTAGGAAATAATAATACAATTAGACAATAACACCCCTAAATGACTACTCTATATTGAATAACCTCTTCCACACATCTACCATCAATATCATTTTTTAAATGCTAACCCTCACTGTATTCCACACAAATATACATCATGGATCATATTATAATTACCATTTAATAATATTATTTCCAATTCATAGATTTATCATTGACCAGACACAATATGTTCATTAAGACTTTATTTTTTCATTTATATTCAAACCTATTACTTAACCATTTCTCAAAATTTTATTCATTCATTTAGAGAATTCACATTTCAATTCTATCCCACATTAATTCAATTTTAGCTTATTACATTTGGCTATTTTCTATCCCATATCAGGTCATATATATATTGGGAAATTTGGAAAAAAATAATTGCCTAAATAACCACACAATTATCAAACACATATCCTAATATGGAAAGAAATAATTTTTTCCCATCTACTACAATGCCAATGGAAAAAAACCATCACAACAACTGAACTATAAAAAATTAATATAACAACCCATGATAATGAAATAATATAAAAATATCCCTATTATATAAAATAGTCACATGCACATCATCTAATATAACCACAATGAAAAAAAATCCCCACAAACATATGGACATTAGTGTGATTTTAATAATCAATAAAATTCAATTCCAACAGTAGTTCACATTTATGGTTTTATTTCAATGAATGCATCTATATATGTTATATATTCTTTTCCCATGAAACATTAGTTTGAATCAATTTAATGACCATCCATCTGTTACCTCCATTCAATTAAAAACGTTTTATGAATGTGTAATTCTTTAATAAATTGAGGAAAATGAAACAAAATTTAGAAAAGAAATTACCTTCAATAATAAGAATATGGGATATTAATAAGAGAAATATCATGTAAATATATAAAAACATGCGAATATTCGCCCTTTTGACTAATTTTATTTTGTTTAGTTTATTTAATTTCTATTCAAATAACATAACATCATCCTCGTTAACTAAACATGATAATAATTATATGATTATAAATCCAGGAAGATACTTATAAAATACTCTAATTAAATAATATATCTTTGAAGCAATATGAAATATAGGATGTGGTGGATATGATCAAGATTAAATATTAACATAAGGGAATACTTAGCCAGTCTATATCATCTAGTTACAACATATTAGTCAAATGCATAACATTTCACCGAAAAATTTTAGATCCAAAACTATTTATTATCTTGAGCATAATAAGAAGAAACCTATTAAAAAGGGAGATGAAATCACTTCATATCCCTAATATCCATCCTTCCAAGGGTAATAATTCAATCACTAAAAATAAGGTATATGTATAATGAAAATCACCCATGAATATCAACATGATATACATGAATGAAAATTGAATGAAGGAAATTAATGGTGGTGAAATGGTATTATAGAAATGTTTGACTAATATATATTCATTGTGTGATGAGATCCTATAAAACATGAATTCATTGAGTAACCCAAAAATCATGGTTTAATATGGGAATCAAACTGTTAACCCTTTGTGTCAATCACCAACTTATATTCATGTATTTATATATCATAAATTTAAATGCTCTTAATGAAATAAACATGTATTCTATTATTCATTCATTAAAGAAGAACAAAAAATTTTCTCCTCACATCATATAAATAATCATAAGACCTATAATCCAAGAACAAACCTATAGATAAATTAACATATCTATATCATAACAATTCACACAACTAGTTATACATTAACCTATATACCACTTTCCAGTATACAATATTATAGGTTCAGAATAAAATTTCTCCCTCAAAATTCTATGATCTACCATTATTTAGATGTAAATAAAAAAATAATGGGATTAGACAATCCAATCTATTACATCAGATACCAATAAAATGTTATGCTTCATCTAAAATAAAATCAAAACAGAGAAAAATTAATGTAATCACCAAACCTAAAACACTCTCACACATTATATCTCCCAAATCAACAATCACTAATTGAAAAAATATAATATACATTGAATATGAAATTCCAAATATAATAAAATTCTAGATATTACACCATTAATTAATGAATAATCTAAATATCCTAGATTATTATGCTGATATTTTTTACTCACATTTCCATGAATTCTATAAAATATGGTCGTGCCTCACTCAAATAATAAATAATTATATAACCATCCCCAAAAAACATTTTCATTACGATGTTGAATGCAATTTTTCATTAATAAAAAAATCACTCAATCCAAAATTTCTTGGTCTCTCAAATCATTTAAATGTGAGGAATCATCATCATATCCATGTTACTAAAATATATGGGAGACATCGTGGATCTTATTAAGAATTTATGGATGTGCCAACGAATATACCATTACACCCACACTCATTTGCCAATTGTATGGGATGATGAGCATTGTAGAAAAAATGCATAATTGATTGATTACCCACTATCCATGATTTGGGGAAAGCATACAAAACATATTGTCCCTAATATAAAACTATATGGGACTTCTCCTATAATATTATTATAACATTATATATTCTTGAGCTGCAATCATCTACTAAAAAATTATATAAACTACATCAATTGTTCCCAAAATCACAAACCTATCACAAAAAACATATTCTCCAACATTTATTCTGAACAATAGACACCAATACTATCACATGTAAAATTCATTTAAATGATCTATGTCAATCATGAGTGAAAAGGATTTTTATTTGAAAATATGACCATCAGATCATGATTCTCCCAAGATCCATCAATAACCTTTATGGAAGAATCAACACATCACCCAATATAAAAATTTTATTATAACTCTACCTATATTTTTAGGATTAGATATCACTTCTAAATCCTAGCTATGAGCCAATAGAATATTGAAAGTCTCTCAAATTATCTAATGGTAATAATATATCATTATCTAATTAAATGGTCTGCAGAACCAAGTGGGTTCTCACTACCTAATCCTCTTACTTAATGAACAATTAATCTAATAAACATGATTCCATAATATGTTAGAAATGAGAGATCTTCATTAATATATCCACAATCACCCAAATGGAATTGTGTCCTCCTGTATACTGAGGAATCTTTATTCCAAAAGTCATCATAATGTTCTCCCGCATCAACCTGGGAATATCAAAAGGGAATAATATCCCTCTAGGAAATAAATTCCATTGATTTTATATTACATATAAAAACTATTCTTCCACTACATTCATATTTCTCTGAAGTAACCAAAAAATTCATTGAAAGACGCGGTACATCATAGATAAGATCAAATGCACTTAATATTGTGTGATATGAAACACATGATGATCCTACATTCACACTGCTAAAGGGAAATATATAATTTCTAGAAAAATAGCATGACATAAAATTCCACTAAATATCCCTTTAGAGAATCACATTTATAAACTGAATCCCCCATAACCTCTACCTCTATCTAACGTCCCTAATTTGGGTGACGACCAAGGGTGCACTGAATCTAGTTGGTCACAATGCCATGAGATCATTTCCACAATCTCTAGAGGTAGTGACTAGAAGCGAGGTACTATGGTGTGATAATGGGGAAAATACTCCTTCATTAGTAGAGTGATCCCAATGGAAAAAAATTGTATAAATATTGTAAGCAGCAACACCAACATTAGTATATAGCGGAAAACTAGAAAGAAATCCAATAGAGACCCATATATATATATATATATGATATATGGAATACGTATCTTAGAAAATATCCAAAAAGGTGACAATGCTAGAAGGAAATACAAAAACCATAGTACAAAAGAAATAAGTAAACTCCAGCCACATCAGAAGACTTATCATCCTCTCATGATCTCCAGCTCTAATAGCAATAAACAACATAATGAGGATGTGTGCTTTCCTTTATATATACATATAACCATATACTATGTTTGGGTCCAAATCATAACACACAAAGGTTGTGAGATGAATCCCTATAGGCTACCACCAAAATATATGTTCCTAACTGTCAGTGAATATATATATATATAGTAGGTATTATGAAAAATGATGAAAATAACATAGATGTTATTAAAAAAATTAGTATAGTTTTAAAATACATTCATTTTTATTAATTATTCAACCTTTGAATCATGTAATATCAAGATATACCCTGATATTTATATTCACCCATATAATAATAATAAAATAGATGCCTTGGAAGACCATCTAAACAATCAAGTAAGACCGATTCCATGATTTTTGATTGGCTTGGAATACTCATAACAATCATTCAATCCTTCATAACCAACCCTCTAAGAAAGCTATAACTGTCAAAACCCATTAGTTTAACAGAAAAATATTTAAATAAATGACAATCCTATGGGATTCTCTCATGGTCTAAACCCATGGGTTTAACATAGCACCAATATTTTAAAAATGACAACATGGGAAGCTCTGTAGATTAATACCTCTTGGTCACCATTTCATCAATAAATTATTAATGGCCTCCTCAGTAGTTGTCAAAGTGAATACCCCAAGGTCAACATAGCCTAAAAAATCATAAACCAACACTTGGGTATCTCCCATGATAAGTACCCCCGTGTCAATATCAACACTAAGGATCTCGCAGTCTTATGAAAATAACAATGGAAAGCCCCACTGTTTTCCTAGTCCATTTCTCTCAGAGTCATCGGGAAAACATCACACATATCATATCAAAGCAGCACATGAAATCTATAACTACTACATGTAAAAAAATTCACAAAGAATACCACATGCATTTCAGATAAACAATTAACTCCATCCTAATCATCAATGGTCTGGAAAATATGGTATGCCTAAAAGGTATTCTAGACCAAATGGCCATAAATAGTCAATCAAGGGAAAACACAGCCATATGGCATCTCGTAAAAAAGGAATATAACCATATTATTTAGAAACACCCCCTTAAAAACTATTCAAACCATAACACGCAATAAGAAGGTTAAAATTGAGAATCATAACATACCCCAAACAGAGGTATGCGTCAATTCTAGAATATATACTCCAAAAAATGAACAACGAAAGGCACATACCACCTACCTCAATTTCACACAATTGATATCCTTGAATGTTATCCCTTTAATTGGCCTAAATTGGCATAGATCTACAAAAAGGTGAAAAAAATATTCCATCATTGAATGAATCACCATAGTTGTGAAATCAGGAAGAATGTATCTAGATGATTTGAGAACCCATCAGTGGGATTTCAATGCACCTAACGACATATCAATAAGAGATCAAATAGAAAATCAAGTGGTGTTTTTTGTTTTTCATCCATTCATTCGCTCTCATGTATGAACCACGGGGGAGAATAAGATGTATCTAGACAAAATACACAACCTCACACTGATATGTAAAATAAAAATAAAAGTACATGGCATGCTCATTTAATATACATTCCATGAAGTTGCTATGACCAACCCCTGACTTATGTAGTCTTCCAGGTCATGACACATCCATCTAATTTGCCGTCACACAGCTAGTACACAGTTTTATGTGGAAACCAGGTATAGGATGTGTACTCATAAATACATGGTATTTAGTTAGAAAAATCACAATATCATCATTTTTCTTAAAAAAAAAAACAACCCAAAATCATGACCTATAGCAGAATTAATGATCCGAGTTCATACCAACATCCCTCCATAAGAAATTCAACCCTGAATTTCAATTCTAAGGGAAATGAAGAAGAATCTATGAACAAATCAGGCCACTGCAATCATATGTCGGCCTCCCTATACAAATTATCATTCTATACTCACCTGTGATGCAATAGAACCCGCACCAGAGAAACAGACCAGCCAATGATAACCTTCATGTTGTGATCCACAATCTGAATAGGGTTCTCCTTGAAGGATGTGTCCACCTCTAACTCAACCTACCCAGGTTGAAAAATAAGAGATAGGTCTGAAATGTAACATCATATCACATAAAGTTGAAAGACATCATGCGTAGACATATTCCACATATGTGACTGAAAATAATTGGAAATTGGCCCTACACTCTCCAAAACATCAAAGGAAAAGGCTTCCTCTATATATTAATCCCCATGTTTGTCATCCTCGGTGTGACATGAACGAAAACCTGATATCTGACCCAAAACACTAGTGGTCATCTTATTCGATCAGCATAAATTTCGGGAGAGATTTTTTCATATCCATCATCATCCAAATCAAATCCACCTATGCAGTGCTCTCCTGGAAATTATGAGGTCCCAACATAACTGCCTAACCTACCTCTAGACAACATAGGGGTGATCATCATGTCCTACAGTAAAAAGCCTCATCAGGTGCCATCTATATTTTTTCAAAAAATCTATTACTGTAGGAAAACTACACTAGGGGTATTTTTATCTCCCAAGTACCCCCAAAATCTCAGAATCATTATCGAAGCATGTCCTCCAAAACATGAATTGTACACTAACACTAGCCATCTGTGTAGGGATGAAAACCTATACTCAGAAGTACACGTGTACCCAAAGCCCTCTTTAGTCCCGTCCAGACGCGACAAGTAAACCGGTTGTCTCTGTTAGAAATGATAGAGTAAAGAACCCATGAAAACATATTGTCTCTTAGATGTACATCTTTCTAGTCTCATTAACACTAATGGATTCATTGATCAGAAGGAAATGTGAATCCTTTGTGAGTCTGTCAATAGCAACCCATACCACATAACATTATCAACGTGACCTTGGTAGACACGTCATGAAATCAATCGCGAAATCACTCCATATCCACTCAGGAATGGGTAACTATAGTAAAAGCCCTACATATCGCTGATGCTTCACCATCAATGGTTGATAGGTAGAGCATCTCATAACAAAACCAGCTACCTCTCTCTCTATTCATTGCCACCAATACAAACGACATAGATCTCGATACATCTTAGTGACACATGGATGGACTTCCCAAACAAGGGAATAAAAATATCGCAAAAACTCCTCACATAGGCCTGCTGACACCCACATGCACCCATGAAAATGAAAAATCTCCTCATTATCTATGGTACATCCAAGAGTAGGGTCCTCACCTGAGACACTCTCTCTTAGGAATGGGCCTTCAAAATGTGATAGCTACCTCATTCACACTCAATACCATAGAGTAAATGTAACAACTATAGATGAAACAAATGTATTCCATTGTTAGTCGTGTACCTCCAAATGAATCTCAGAGAATGGAGGCATAAGCATACACTCACTACTGGCCTCATAAACAGAATGTATTTGAGTTCTCATGCTCGATACATCTTCCAAGTCTTTTCCTTTCCCCATCATATAGGAATGATCAATGTCAAAAGCCCTAAGGTACACAACCAAACACCGCAATCTCAAATTCAGATCTATTTGAGTAATGATGTATGTTTGTAATTTGGGTTCAATGTGTACCACAAAATTATCTCCCTAATGATAATGTCTCCATCTATGAAAATCATGCACAATTGTTCCTAAGTCAATATCTTGTGTCTGGTAATTCTTTTCAGGAGGCCTCAACTATCATGACCTTAATTCAATGACTCCTTCCCTCCATCTAAGTACTACTCCTAGACTGATACATGATTCATTGTAATAAATGGCGTAAGTCTTTCCCAGCTCCGTTAAAATCAGTATTAGTGATGATTTCAGTCACCCTTTCAGCTCTAGAAAGGATTAATTTCAAAAATCTATCCACACATACTTCACACCATTCATAGTTAGGCCCATTAGTGGCACTGCTAAGTGTGAAAAGTCATGAATAATGCATCTGTAGAAACTAGCCATCCCCAAAAAACTCTATAACTCAAAGAAATTCTTCAAATTATCCTAGGAAACTACTGCTCTCACATTCTCTAGGTCTACTAATACCCCTATCATTGAGGTGAAATGACCCAAAAAGTGAATTTGATTGATCCAAACGTGGAATATTGAGAGCATAACATATAAATGATTTTCTCTCAGTGTACTCAATATGATTTCTACATGGATGGCCTTTCTGCGTAGAGTGTGATAGTAGACCAAGATATCGACTGCATAGACTACCCAAAAAAATCCATGTAAGGTTGAAACCCTCGGTTCATTAGTGCCATTAAAACTACCCATGATTTCATGAGAAAAAACATCATAACATATATATCATATAGACCATACCAAATTTGAAAATCTATATGAAGTATATATGATGTTCTAATGAACAACTGATGATAACTATATGTCAATTAAATCTTTGTGAACACATGGGCTCCTCGGAGCTCGTTAAATCGATCATCAATCCTCGATAAGGGATATTGGTTCCTGACTATCAACTAGATTAGCTTTTGATAATCCACAAAATGTCTAAGGGTACCATTCACCTTTTTCAAATAAAGGATAGGAAAACCCCAAGGAGAAGTATTGTTTCATTTGAAACACTTTTTCCTGAAACTCCTCCAACTACTTATTGAGAACCTATAACTCTAGTGTATCCATCCTATATAGAGGAATGTACACTAGTGTTGCTGATGGCATAAGCTCAATTTAGAATTTCATCTCTCTCTCAGGATGTAAACTGTAAAAGTCATCTAGAAATACATCCCAAAAATGTTCCACCATAGGATGAAATTAATTCTTTGAGGTCCCCTATTCATCTAGATATAAACTTGAAATTTTGGTTGTAATTCATCCGAACCAATGATGCTCAGTTCCCTCTCCACCCACCTAGAAAACCCATTCATAATTGTGTCTAAAGGACCCGCCATCTAGTGATGGGAAACTCACCATTTGACAATAGCAGCCAACAAATACAAAAATGTAGACCATCCATTACATTATAAGAATGAAATTGAATCATGTCATCTCTAAGACATATAGGTCCAATAATAAGTGACACCCACCAATCTCATGTTGGAACTCCTTGCACTGACATACACTAATCTTCCTAAACACCAATGGAGTCTCTAATGTCATAACATCTTAAAAAATAAAGTTAAAGAGCCCATGTCTCTCCACAAATGCCACAGACATGAAACTATGACAAGCCCCTATATCAAAAACGGCATTAAATAATACTATGGGAACATGAAAAGTACTAATAACCATAGTTTTTCTAGGATCCTGTTCATTCTAGGTCTATTCCATCGCAAAATTTTAACATGTACCGTGGCCCTACAAACCATACCAGCTTCCCATAGCCGATCCACCCATTTTTCGATGAAAATTATTCATCTGGCTACCACAACCATGACTACATTTTCATCCTGAGTGGCCTAATGAACACCAGTTTCCGGACTAATGATGAACATGTAGCCCCTCTCTTATTCGTGGGGTTGTAATAGATCCCATCTCACCAACTTTTGTTGAGAAAAACTAGAAAAAAGGTTGAAGATATCCCATCTTGAAGAAAGATCATCGTTCGACAGGGTCTCTTGGGAACTGTGGTCTCTTTTTCCCACTCTTCCCACACTTGTGGCCCTGGATCTAGCTACCTGATGATACATCCCTGCACCTGGAATAACTACGCGAAGGCTCCATATGGTGCTTCTGGCTATCAAACAAAGGAGTACCAGCCCTGGATGCTGAACCGCCCTTGCTCAAAGCTCCAAAATCCCTTATAAGGAGTTCAATAATCGGTACCTAATTTTTTATTTTAGTCATCGAATACAACATAATGTCTCGTATCATGGTGCCGCCCAAGGGTGACCCTAACCTTGTTGGTCTCATCACCCCATGCACATTTCCACAATTTCTAGAGGATTTCATCTCACAGTAAGGGGGTTGGGTGTGATAGTTGGGAAATAGATCAGTCATTATTAGAGTGAACACAATGGTAAAATTTTTACAAATTGTGGAAGTAGTAATACCAATAAAATTAAATAGTGGAAGACTGAATGTAATTCCAACAGAGACCATAATATATTTTAGATTCATGTAATATGAATCGAGGAAAACATCCAAATAGGTCACAATACTAGAAATAAATAAAGAAACAATGGTACAAAAGAAACACGTAAACTCTGGTAGTATCGTAAGTTGCCACACACTCCAATGCTCTCCACCTCCAACCACAATCTAGTAGTTGATGATGAAGGGAGCTTTCCCTCATCTATACCTACATACATATACTTGGTTTGGCTCAAAAACATGACCCAAATTGGTTTTGGGATGAATCCTAGTAGCCCTCCAACAAAAGATATGTTTCTAACTATTAGTGAATATATATATATATATAGAATTTACTATGAAATGTGATGAAATAAACTAGGAAATACTCAAAAGTAAAAAATCCTAATGTTTTCAAATACATACATTTATATTTATTATTTATGCTTTAAATCATGTTATCCCAAGATGAGTCTTATCCTCTATTTCCTCCCATATAATAGTAAAAAATTTATGTCTCAAAATAAAATCTAAACAATCAGATAAGACAGAGTATAATTTTTTTCTTTGGCTTGGAAGACTTGCCACGAAAATTAAATCATTCAAAACCAACCCATTTGGAAATATCTATTGGTCTAAACCCTTTATTTTACCATAAGATCAATTCAATAAATAACTAACCTCTAGTATGCTCTAATGGTCTAACCCCATTGATCTATCATAGCACTAATCATTTACAAACAACCACTTATGCATCTATCATGATTAATACCCCTAGGTCAACATAGCATCAATAAATTATAAAAGACCACCTGGGTAGCTCTCATGGTCAATAACCCTGGGTCAACATAGAGAAAATTAATAAAAAACGGCAATATGGGTAGCTCTCACAATCAACACCCATGGGTCAATATCTAAACCCAGGCTCTCACAGTCCAATGAAAATAAACATGGAAACCCCCACAATATTCTAGGTTTAAGTCTCTCGCAGTCTGTTGGAAAAAAAAATACTATCATATCAAAGAAGCACATGTAATATATAACTACTACATGGATAAAATTTCACAAATCATACAAGATTCATTTCATATTAACAATCAAATCCATCCGAATCATATAAGTCATGGAAACAAGGTACGCATAATAGGAAATCTAGACCAAACCACCATAAATAGTCAATCCAGGGAAAACACACCAATGGGGTGTCCTGTAAGCAAATTATCTAACATTAATCCTAAAAAACAACCCATTAACATCCATTAGAACCATATAAGGGAATATTTATGGTTAAATTAATAATCAAGAAATACCCCAAACATGGGTATGAGGAACTTTTAGTATATATTGTCAAAATAAGAACAATAAAAGACAAAAACCACCTACCTCGTTGTCTCAAGATCGATATCTTGAAAAATCATCCCATGAATTAGAGTAAATTAGTTTAAATCTACAAAAAGGTGAAATATTACCAATCATGAATAGAACAAGAGAGAGGGTGAATCAGGAAAAAAGGCTCTAGAGGAATTGAGAACTCACCGGTGGGATACCAATGCACCTGACAGTTTCTCAATTAGAGTTTATAATAGAGAATGGAAAGGTGTTCAGATTTTGTCACTTGTTCTATCTTTCTCTTGTACAAAGCATGGTGAGAGGAAGATGTATCCAGACATAATATGTGACCCAAACCGATATATCAAATAAAAATATAAGTACAGGGCATGTTCATTTCAACTACTTGTCATTTATTGGCCTTAACTGGAAGTCGATTTTAATAGTCTACCATGTCATCACATGACATTGTAGTCGACTGTTACACAAATAGTACATAGCTGTACATAGCATGTACTCATAATTACATGGCGTGTACATTAAAAAAATACCAATTTATTAATTTTTCCTAAAAAAACATAAATAAAGATCTATACATAAAATGAATATCTGATTTTCTAAAAACATCCACCCACATAAAGAAATGAAACCTGAATTCAATTTCCAAGGGCGGTGAATAAGAAATTGAAAATAACTCCAGCCACTATGATCATACATCTGCCTCCCTCTCCATACTCTTATCATGTACACACTTATGCTTCCATAGCACCTATACAAGAGGAACACACCGTCCCTGGAGAACCTTCATACGGTGATCCATAATCTGAAAAGGGTGCTCCTAGAATGGTGCATCCACATCCAACTAAACCTCCTTAGGTTGAAAAGAAGGATATAGGTATGAAAAGTAACATTGTAGCTGAGAGACATGAAAGATGTCGTGAATATATCGATACCTCTTAGGTAACTAAAAATGATATAAAATCTTCCCGACTCTCTCCAAAACCTGAAACGGTTTGACATTTCTCAGTTAATGCTTCCACTATCACCTAATCATCTTGTTTCCCAGCCTCAGTGTGATAGATAAGAAAACTGAATCAACAACCTCAAACTCCAGAGTTCATCTTCATTGATCAACATTATCTTTCTAGAGAGATTTTGTAGTATCCATCCTCTTCCAAATAAACTCCACTTTCTCAATGGTCTCTTAGAAATGACATGTTATCATCATAGCAACCTCTCCTGCCTCCATCCAACTTAGGGGTGATCAAAATGGCCTACTTTACAAATCCTCATAATGTGTCATCGATATCATTACTTGAGAGTTATTATTGTAGGAAAATCACACTAGGGGAATGTGTCTATCATAAGAGCCCCTGAATTCTTGGACGCATGCTCAAAACATGTCTTCCAAAACCTAAGTCATATGCTTGGACTAGTCATCTGTTTAGGGAGGTTAAGTTGTACTCTGAATTACCATTGTAACCAAAGACCTCTAGATTCTCATAAAGACACAAGAACTAAGCTAAGCTCTCCTATCAGAAAAAATACAGTGTAGAGCCCCATTAAAACAAACTATATATCAGATGTACAACATTCCATGATCATCCACACATGAGGTTTCCATGATAGATATGAAATTTTTAACCATCATGAGTCCGTCAATAACAAACCATACCACATAATTCACTCATGGAGACCATGGTAAACCCATCGTGAAACCCATCAAGAAAACTTTCCACTTCCATATGCGAATGATTAACTATTGTAAAAGCCATGTCGGTCACTGATACTCCACGTTCACCAGCTAATAGGTAGAATATCTCATAACAAAAGCCACATCATCTTTATTAATGCATGTCCACAAATACTAACAATGTATATCTCGATACATCTTAGTGACACCAGGACGAACTTCCCATACAGGGGTGTGAAATTAACACAACATCTCCTCATGAATGTCTGTTAACACCCATATATTCCCATAAAACTAAAAAACCTCATCCTCACTTAGGGTTCATCGTGTCATATGATCCTCTCCTAACACACTCTCTCTTAGGAGGAGGCAATTAGAATCTGATAGCTACCTCATTCAAACTCTATCATGTATAGTAGAGGTACAAGATATAAAAGAAAGTAACACCTTCCCCTATTTTTCATGAACCCCTAAAGGCATCTCATAGGATAGATTCATAGGCTTCCACTCACTGCCGGTCTCTTGAACTACTTGTATCTGAGTTCTCCTGCTGAACACATCAGCCATCATGTTGCCTTTCCTTGGCATGTAGGCACACTCAAATTGAAAATACTAAAGATACTCAACCCACCTTCACCATCTAAAATTCATTTCTCATTGAGTAAATTTATACTTGAGGATTTTTTTGGTTAGTGAATAACAAAAAATTCTCTTACAGAAGATAATGTCTCCAACATTGTAAAGCATGTACAACTACAGCTAACTCGATATCGTGAATCAGTTTATTCCATTTTTTCAGACTCAAATTCCGAGAATCGTATGAAATTACTCCTCCCCCTATATTAGAACTAATCCTAGACCGATACCTGATGAATCGTAGAAAACGGTGTAAGTATTTCCGGGCACTACTAAAATCAGTTTTAGTGCTGAAGTCAATTTCCATTTCAACTCTTGAAAGGCTAAATTCCATGAACCTATCCACAAGTACTTAACACCATTCTTAGTGAGGCCCATTTGTGGTTCTGTGTATTCTGAGAAGTCCAAAATATAGAATCTATAGTGACTATCCATCCCAAAAAATTCTATTCCTCAAAGATGTACTTCAACTTCTCCTTGGAAACAACTATTCTCACTTTCTATGGTTGTACTTACACTCCTTTATCTAATATTACATGACCCATTAAGTGAGTTTTGTTGATCCAAAAGTGTTATTTCGATATCATAGAATATAAGTGATTTTCACTTGGTGTACTCAACGCCATTTCAAGATGGATGTCATGGTCGTGTTGAGTGTTAGAGTACACAAAGATATTATCCTTCATGAAAACCACATATGAATCCAAATAAGGATTGAATACTTGGTTCATCGGTGAAAATAAATCTTTCAGCAAGTTTGTGAGACCGAACAACATAACCAAATACTCATATAGACCATACCTACTCCAATGTTAATCGGAATGTGTAACTTGAAACTGATGATAAATAGATCTCAAGTCAATATTCAAGAACACCTAGGCTACTCCAAGATAGTCAAATAGATCGTAAATTACTATAAATGGATATCATTTTTTGAAGTTCAACTGAATTAGCATTCGATAATCCACACAGTGTTTGAGGGTACCGTACACCTTCATCACAAAAAGGACATGTGCATCCAATGAGAACAACTTATTCGGACGAAACCATTTTGCTGCAACTCGTCCAACTTCTTCTTGTGCTCCTGTAACTGTTGTTTATCCATTATATATGGTGGAATGGACACTGGTTCCTCTATTTTCACTTGAATAATAGAGAAATTCATATCTCTCTCTAGAGGTAAACCAAAAATGTATTTTGGAAAGGCAACCCTAAATCATTTCACAACTAGAGGAATTTCCATCTGTGAAGTACCCTTGTCATCCATATATATAATAGATATCTAGGATATAAATACTTCAAAAATTAATGCTCAGAGCCCGCTCTGCTCACCTAGACATCCCAATCACCCATGTGTCAAAAAAATCCCACCCTCCAGTGTCATGAAACTCGCCATGTGGCAATAGAAGTCAACAATGATCAGAATGGAGAGAAACTAGTCCATTCCAATAATGATATAAAAGCATGTAATATTAAAGAAATAGAGGACCCATAATAACATACTACCACCAACCTCGTGATAGATCTCCTTGAACCGATGTACACTAACAGTCCCAATCCCCAACTGAGTGTCTAATGTCAAAATTTGATCAGATTTAATGATGTAGATCCCATGGATCTCCACACTAGTAATTGATATCACACTATGGGAAGCCCCTAAATCCAAAAGAGATGTAAGTAAAACTGAGTCAACTAGAATTCTACCTATAAACATTGAGGGATTATGATTCTTCTTATATGGGTTTGTTCCATCAAAAAAGTCTTACTTGTACTGTGGACCTAAAACCCTTCTTGGAAACCCTAAGCTGATCAACCCTAGTATTGCATAAAACATGTCATCTAGCTACCACGTCCATGACTACCACCTCAGCCTGAATGGCCTAACGAGCTGCATTTCCCTAAATTTTGAGAAAATCATGGCCCTTCTCCTATATGTGGATTTGTAAAGGTTCCCCTCCCATAACATGTTGGTCAGAAAAAATGGAAAATACATTAAAGATGACCCAAATTACTGTAATATCATCACTCAATTAGGTCTATTGGGAACAGAGATATTTTGTTCCCACACATCCCACATAGGTGGCACCTCATCTATATTCCTATTAATACATCCCTTCTACTGGAATCATCGCTTAAAGGCTCCCTACATCACATATGTCTATGAAACAAAGGATTACGAACCCTCGATGCTGAACCACCCTAGATCACAGCTCCCAAATCCGTCATATTTCACTCAATAATCAGTGTCTAATTTACTATAGCAGTCACTGAATTATTCATAAATACATTCACCTATTATCAGATGTAATACATGATACCCTACTCAAACCACATAGCTAGTGATATATCGTCTACTCCCAAAAATGCTGTGTGGCACTAAAGGTATGTAATGAGTGATGAGTAATATACCACTATAAGAGCACACTTCTCCAAATTTAGTAACACCTAGGCTTGATCGACCCCCAAAATCTTGGGGTAGATGTAATCATATAAGGTCATTTGAAACACTTCCGAGACCATATCTTTATAATGTCCTGCATATTAGTTAACATCCCACAATATTTTGGTGGATCCATATAGCATGTACGTCATGAGATTCTCCCTCCTCTATGGATGAATCTCTGGATGGTTGAATATAGAGAGCATGGCCTCTAACCATGACTCTACAGCATGTGATCCTCCATCCAATAAAAAATTGGGATGTTTATACTGTAGGAACAACCTTATCAATTATACCATTATTGCACCAGAATGTGGTGCTCCCTGAAAAGTAGGCATCACCCTCATAATGCCATCACATATCTATGAAAATTCTCAGGCGTCCAGTATAACAGATGGTGCCAAGATGGGAATTATCGGAGGATCTACTGGTTGTCCAACATATTCCATTTCTGGTGTCTCTTCACCTCTCTATACCTAGAATAATTCATGAGGACATCATGGTGGCATGAATCTATAAGGTCAAGCGCATAACTTAGTTCATGTTTATCATGGACACCAACAAAAAATTTCTAGAATGGAAAAAGAGAATGAAGGATTTCATGTTTTAAAGAAACAAGGTTACACATCGTGTTCCCATAAGCTTTTAGCACAAGCATGTACCACTACCAACCTCGTCATGTAACATCTCAAACACACGCCATGTTCCTTATGAGACATTGCCTATTCCATAATATTCCCTCCTACCCAAATTATCCTCTATGGTGAGAACTAAACTATTTTCTCGTGGTGTAACACTATATGGCGTGCACACTCTAGAAATGGTGTGTACCACACATGTTCCATCGACCAGTGTCATTAGTCAAACGACTGGATATACGGTTGATTACTACAAAACATGTACAAGATAAACACAATGTGTACAACCAATGATTCTTCATCCCTTGTCCATAGTCACACAACTTGATACATTGGATTTTAAAGCATGACAGGTACTTATAGTACACAGTGTGTTCTACCAAATATTTATCATCCGCGTGTATCTACTCACACAGTATGTCAAATGGTTAACAAATAAATGATGTGTACATACGGAACATGGTATGTAATTAATAAAAGTCAGTACATCCAGAACAAAAGAACAAATGGTTTGAGTTAAAAACATCATGCATTGTGTTGTTTGGGCTTCAAAATAGTGAGCCTTTAAATCGTCTCTGAAATAATAAAAAACATTAAAATTATCCAATGCATTCCATGTTCCAATCCATGGGATCACATACTCCCATCAGGGGGTTCGATCGTGCCCAAACACTGCATAAAAATATTGAACCATGACCTTTGTGGGAATTTTTTGACATAAATATTGAAAATTAGAGGGAAATACACAAATGGGAAGTTAAATTATTCCATGTATAATGAAATATCATCCAAAATCCATGAATATGTTTGAATATGGATTAAAATTAAGTGATAAATTTACAAATAACTTGACCAAGAATTATTTATCAAATAACTGGGCTATTGAAATTATTAAAAACCCCATAAATTGATGAATATTATTTATATACTATTAATAAAATAAAAATCTGAAAAAATTGAAAAAACAATCCTCTATGATGATTAATAATTGATCATTTCTAATGAACATATTTTTCTCTGATGATGATAATCTGCTGCGTTCATTGTATGCCTCTCAATACACCTCAATTTTATTATTATTGTTCTCATATCATGATACAACAATAGAGATTTTTTCAGCGCTCCAATCCCCCTAATTACATGAAGCTAAAACTATATATATATATATATATTAAAATGTGGCAATAAGTATAGGTGGATCATGTTTTTTCCCTTTAATAAAAAAAATAAGATAGCTTTTTCCCTAAAACAAAACTGATGATGGCCACCTCCCAGGAAATATCCTCCTTAATCCAACTATTTGTTTCACCTAGAATAAACCCCACACTCCCATATCAACTATTGCCTCATATTTTACATCTAATGTTTGAAAAGTAATGAAAAATTATATAAACTCAAATTATCTATTGGCATGATATAATATATAAAATATTTTTTACAAATCAATATCGAGCCTCTTAAAGTCATGAAATCATGTTCACACTTATCAACTGGCCATGAACATATTACATATAATAGTAAATATTTATCAGTAAAAATAATTCATTACCTTAATTCTGACATAATATTTTCTGTCTTTTGTAATGGGTTATCACAAATCAAATTTTTCATGATACAATTTTCCATTTTCACCACATATCTCATTCTTGTAGTGAATTTACTACTATCATTTAAATGTTATATAAAAAATTCCATAATATTCATGATATATACTGTTTGATTTTATTTTTATTGTTTTATAGGATTTATGATTCCTGTGTTAACAAACAAGTAATGGACATGGGACCCACTATCATTTTTTAGAGATTATTTATTCTTGAATTTTAATTAATGGAAGTTATATGATCCTTATCAAACTAAAATCATTTTTAGTATTTAACTCTGATATATTTATGAAATTATCATCTAATTCTACAATTTTTCTCATTTTGGATCATAAAATAAATAGGAAAATAATTTTATAGAAAAAAGACAATGTTTTATATTTGATCATAATCATATTCAACCTTGTAAATATTTATTTCAAAATAATTCCAAAATGAATTATGTAGGATGAATATGTTAAAAGTGGTCATAATTATAATTTATATACAAAAAATATTATTTTAAAACATTCCATGAAAAATGTTTTTTAAAAATTAATTACATTAAAATCATAGTGATTCTAGGTTGTACATACACATGAGTAACATTTCAATTTTTCAATAATCATGTAGAAAATATGTTATGTATTATTTAATATTTGTAAACATATTATTATATAATAAATAACTTAATATTTCTTTAAATATACGAATGTATCTCAACCATTTTATTTGGTGATTGGAAAATGAACATCATCTCTTTATGGAAGTAGTGGTCTACACATATGCATAAATGATGTTATCATTTTTTATTGAATGGATAGTTATAAAAATATGTGGTATATTATCTCTATATAAATATAAATATGTCAAAAATATCATATATTTATATATATATGTGATTTCCATCATTATAATCATCCATAACAGGTGGTAAAGGAAAATAAATTAAATCATCCCTTGAGGTGGTTGTACGTCATACACAAGAACTATGGATTAATTTCACATATGATAGATTTTTCTTTGTATTAATATTATAATATAAATATAATAACTTAAATTTATATTTAAGACACTTATATTTTAATTTTATAATTTTATAATAAAAAATATAATGTAGAGGAATAAATAAATCAAAATAATTCGTTTAAGAACAATAACCCTTCTTCAAACTGCCACATTTGGTTTACACCAAAAGTGTTGTATGGATATAATCTAATAAATCCAATAATTTATGAAATTAGAAGAAAATTAATTAAGGTAATAGGGTATGAATTGGATGAACCAAATGATTTATGATGTGTGGTGAAATTGGGAGAGTGGATGCCCTTTTAGATGTGCAGGGAGGGGACTCTTGTAATTTGATAATGTATTATATTTAAATATATTAGTTCCCAAGAAAAAATGGATCCAAAATGATATATATATTTATATAATTTAATATTATAGTGGTTTAAAATCCTCTCATCCAATAATATTTGGAAATAATTAGGTGCTGTTTTCACCCATATTTATGGTTATAACATGTGTTATCCCTTTGATTATTTTTTTGGAATATACTTGTTTATTATTTACAAATCCTTAAAGTTACTATAAAGGTATAATTGGCCAATAAATTTCCCATTATTTAATTTTAACATGAATCACAATAACATGGATAATTGAATTATTTTTATGAATTTTAAATCACATTACAAAGCCTTATTTATTATTAAATATTATTTATGTCAATTTTGGAAATATATGAAATAATATAATACAATGTGTGTACAAATCATATTATATGGTTTATAAATTAAATGGTTTTTATGGTAAGGGAAAAAGTGTATTAGTATAATAATGCAATAAAATATTATTGGATTTTAAATATTTTTTTACCATATCATTGAGATAATCCACTTGGTAATCCAATATTTTGTATAACCACGATAATAAATTTTTCAAAATTAATGGGATATTTTTTTTATATGATTAAATTTTCCTCAAAAATTTAAATGGGATAAATATATAAACTATTTATGATCGTATATTTTTTATTTTTATATTTTTTATGATTTTTAAATAATTTAATAACATATTATTTAACATAAAATATCATTATTTTTTAATGTATTCCTTAATTTTCTCTTTAAATATGGAATTAAAATATTTTTAATATAAAGCTTCCATATATATATAAAATGTAATATTTATTTAAAAAATTAATTTATCTCTATAATTCATTAAAAATATTTATCTTTTAATATTTATAAAAAAATATTATTTTTTCTAATTCAATAAATTATATGTCGATTTGTCATAGGTATTTTTAGGAAATAATTTCATTAGAAAATATTTATAAATAAATCTAAATTATAAAATGAAATCATTATTATTTTAAAATAATAGTTTTTACCAAGATTATGTAATTTTTTCAAATAAAAAATATAATTTTATTGAAATCTAGAATGTTTCATATTTCTCTTTATCATTTATTAAATACTACAATTTATAAATCAGAAAAAAAATATACCATGTGTCTATATATTCAAGAAATTGATGTAAATAGAAAATTTAGACTCATAAAATTTTTATAAAATAATGAGTTTTTGTTATTTTTATTCCTCATCAATTTATCTTTAACCATTATTAAATGATTTAACCTTAACATGGGGTTAATTATTTAAAATAGTAACTAATCAAAATAAGGAAGAATAAAATGGTAATTTTTTTAAAAAAATGACACATGTTTCCAAATATGGATTCAATTTTAATGAATTATTTTCTATAATTGTATAAAATTACAATATTATTAAAATAGAAAATTCAAGGAAAACACATTTTGGAGAAAAATACCTTATGTATAAAAATCTTTTTATACAAAATTTATTAATAAATATGATTCAAATGAACATCTTCAAATTTTTAATAATATAAAATAACTAATGTTTCATTGAAACCATTCTAAAATATAATGGAACGTCCTAAATTATAGAATCAAAAATAACACTTTAAATCAAAATCATTATTTTCACTATTCAATTTAAAATAATTGTTCTTTTGAAAATAAAAAAATCATTCTATTATAATTTTCTTATACTCATTTCCAAAATGTTATAAAATTTTCAAAATATACTAAAAATTTTCAGAAAAATAAATTATATTATTTGTTGATAAAAATAAATAACAATGATATTATGTGAAAACATATTTTTGAAAAGACTAATAATAAATTTATCATAATGTTGTTTATCCAATTCATACCCACTAACTCAATGTCTATATTATAACGTTCATATTTAACTAATAATATTACATGGTTCATAAGTCTTGGTTTTGTGTGTCATGTACTCTATCAAACGTAGTTTTGTTTTTAAAATATTGTGGTGTTAAATTCTATCACATTTAGTAAATTCTATATAATAAATTTTAATTTCATATGTGTAATCAATGGTTTGGAAAATGAAATATCATTTTTTGGATATCCCATATCATAAAAGGGTGAATAAATTTTCCACTTGAATTGAGGTAATGCAAATTTATCAAGAAAATATAAAATAACACATAAAAAGTTTTTTATATTAGAGAACATCTGTGAGAATTAAAAATATAGAAACTATGGGGAAACATAATAAAAATTTAATTAAAAAGAGTGAATGATATCATTGAACATATGAAAGTGAATTATCCTCATAATATTGAGTTATGTAAATAAGTGAGGTATAAAAATGATTACATATTCATCAATATCTAGATTATGATTATAAAGAATCAAACTTAATTGAAAAGTTTATTTTTATCCTTTAATAAATTTTATCTAAAATGTATTATTTATATACAAACTGTGAGTATTCAAGATAAATTATTCACAACTAAATAACTAAAAAAATTACTATGGATTACATATTTCAAAAAATCATAACATGATATTACTCTTCTAGTTTTACATTAACCTAAACAAAAAATTGTAATCACCATGTGATATAATTCTGCAAAATAATAAAAATACATATAATTAAATACAACATTATTCTCTAATGCTTCAAAAGTAATAGCCAATGATCAAGATAAATCACATGATAAATAACTAACCTCACAATTCATTTATTTTTTCCCAACAATATTTGGACATCAAAAAATAGAAGTACTTAATAAAATAATGTTCAGACGTTAATTTAACATGTATATAAAATAAACATTAGTAACTCATAAATTCATATACCCAAAAAATGGATTAATAAATCAATATCCCAAATAAGTTAATCATTTTTATAAAAATCATGTACCACTATAAAGACACATTATAATTATATACCATTCTTAATTATAATTCAAACACTTTTTTCTCAAATAATATGCAATGATACTTTTTTACTGTAATTAGAGAAGGATTTTAATATATGAGAAATATTTTAAATTTCAATAGTCACTAAATCACCATATCACTATTCAATCCCATTGTTTTCCATATGATAAAACAGATGTTCCCAAATTCTAAATATTAACTTTCTATCACATTTTTTAATTTATATAAAAATTTCAATATAATTGACATATCACATAAACTATTCGTTGTCATTACATAGATTTCACTCTTTTTTGGGGGTAAATACCCTTTAAACTAGACATATTCAATGAATTATTTTTTTAATTAATAATCTATCAATTTAATTCCTTTTATTTTTCATAAAAATATGAAAAACATTCTTATAAATTTCATTTCTTAATAAATCAATTTTCAACCAATACAGTTTTACATATATATAACTTTTCCCAAAAAAATAATAATAATAAAAATTTATTGTCATTTCATTATCATCATGAATATATTATCACAAATTATTATTTATCACTTTATCATATGTCCTTCAACGATTGTCTCTAAAAATTAAATCCCTTTCATTTCATAACTTTTCATATGTATCAATCTTATTAAATACATGTTTCTGAATTCAAAAATAAATTAGAACAATCCATAAGTGTTTCATGATTCACATAATATTAGAATTATATCCAAATTTTATTTCTAAACCCTTCCTTTATGATCATTCATTTGTAATAATTTATCCATGACTAGTTGTTTTATTTATTAATTATTTATTCTTATAAGAGAAAGATATAAAAATGACCTTATGATTCATCAATAAAATCTAAATCATGTTTTATTAATAGAAAATATGAATATAATTCATACAATAAATCTTAAAATCATTGGGATTTTTTGGTAGTTAATATCTAATTTATCAAGAAAGAGGACATCTATACACCTAGAATAAAAACATGGATTTACATTGTGGTATTTCCCTTTAATAATGAGGTAGATGAGTTGGGATTTGAAGTGAAATAAAAAAAATTACATGATCCATAGAATATATGGATATCTGAAAAGGTGTTTTAATGACAAAATAGTTCCATGATATAGATTATGATGTTCAAAATAATTTTTAAATATTTCTGCAATCATTTTCAATGATAGCGATGATAAAATTATCAAGAAGTGAAAGTATTATTGTGTAATGTATATTTCCATTCATCTAGGAATGAAATATTTATTTTGTTGAAATGAAAATAATTTAAAAAAAAAAAATTTATTATTTTATGATAAAAATCTAATTTTAATCATATTTAAAATTCCAATAAAACTTATGTAGTACATTAATCATCAAATCCTTAAATATAACCTCAATAACATCAATATAAATAATTTTTTTCCTCAAAAGTTACCTCAAAGAATTCCACAGAGTTCGACAGAAATATAACATCATTTTTGTAAAATAATATTATTTAGTAATCATATGGGTTACACATACAATAACAAAATGAAATTTCTCTGAAAATATCATATACCACCATAAAATTACATCACATGGAACATAAAAAATGGAATAATCCATTGAACCTGTTATTAAACATATACTTATTAAAAAATTATGGTATCTATAGATCATATTTTTATCTCACATAAAAACATCCTAATATAATATGTTTTTTAAATAATTTCTATAATAACAACTGTAATGAACTTTCCTAGAAAAATAATATATTCATTATTTTATAATCATTAATTAATTTCATAACATTTTAGAGGATATATATTGGTTTGATTTATAAAAAATTATTAAATAAATCATTTATAGCCAAACCATATTTTAAATATATGAATTTTTTTTAGTATCTATAATGACCTATATATAAAAAACTGAAAAATCAAATACTCATGTTTTCTAGAGTAATCTTGATGACAATCAACATGAGAAATTTTTTTACACATCATGACACCATTTAAAAACATTTTAAATTTCCTGATGATTGAAAAATGTTGTTAAATGAACATTAAAATAAGAAATGAATTTGTCTATTAAAAAATATAAAAACTTATAAATTATTACTTTTGTCATAATTTTTTTGGATTATGAAATAAATCATGTTTATAATAAAAACAAGAACATTATTTATCATTATAAAACTTTTATAACCCATATAAATCAAATAGAAACCATTTAAAAAATTAAATAAAATATTATAATAACCCTTCTAAGAAATAACTAGATCATTTATTAATACATATAAGAATTCTAACTGTTTAACTCACACAATATTTATTATACAAAAAAGTAAAACTACCCAATGCATTGGAGTTCTATCTTGATGTTCCCATCGTATAAGAGATATCTATATCAAATATATTATAACATGGATTGAGATAACCCATCGTATATGGTATATCGGGTTCATCTATCATCATATGTAGGGGAAATGTAAAATAAAATTAATAAAACATTTTATTCATTACCATTTTCAAAATAAAATATTTGGAAAAAAATAAACGTACAAGAAAAATACATTCTGATATCAAAATCCCCATTTTATTGAATTTTTTAGAAAACTAAAATACACTGATCAAAATGGAAATACTATTATTATATTAAAAAAATATGAATTTTTATAATTAAATCCTAACAATAAATAAAAATAATATAAAGGGGAATTGTATTTTATAATTAATACATTAAAATAGAATAATTTTCCCATTTGAAAGGAATGTAAAAAAATTCTATATATAATATATAAAAGGAATCGTTTTGAAAACCTATGAAATAAAATTTAATGAGAAATAAAATATCCTTTATAATTGTTTTAAATATTTATAAAAATAACCATTATGTAATATTAAAAATATTGACATTAATGATAATGGGTTGGAAGCTAAATATTGTAAGTGATTTTCTAAAAGAATATCCCTATCCAAGATTCTGAATAGTGATGTACATTCATTATCATTATAAATATTAAAACATTAAAATTTATTAATAATATTAATTTATATTAATAATTTATTTATTATTTAAATTTTATTTAAAACCATAATATATATAATTTCATAATCAATTAATTCCATATCGTATATTTTATGACATTCCACTAATATAACCAAAACGAAATAATTAAGTAAATCATGTTTAAAGAGGACATAATTTAATCACCACTATAATATTGATAATGAAATTAAAATAATTTTTATAAATACATTATTTTTTTATATTTATCGATAAACTATGGTTTTTGAAAATATATTATGTTATAATCATGGATACAGTTGGTCATACCTACTCATGAGAAACATTTCCATTTTTTAATAATCATGATAGAAATATGTTATGCATTAATTTTATATATCCATAATGATAGTTATATAATAAATATAATATTAATTATATAAATATATTTTTATATATTATCCATTTTTTAGGGTGATGAAAAATAAATCACAATAATTTATAGAGGTGGTAGTATTTAGGTATGGGTGAATGACATTATCAATATTTAGTGAATGGAAAGATAATGAAATAGTTGATATATATTTTTAAAATAATTTTATTTATTTCCTGAATAATATATATACATATATATTAATACAATTAGTATATTCATCGATGATGGTTTATTATCAAAAATGAATTGCATTGATATATAAGGCGATCATCTACTATACATATGAATGATGTATTTTTCACCCATTTGGTAGAGGTTAATGAGGGATACAAATTATTAAATTATAATAATATATATATATATATAAGAAAATTATTTGTTATTTCATAATGTTTAAAATATATTTTAATGAGTTAGAAGAAGAAACAAATAATAAATGCTCAATTTGGAAAAATAATTATTATTTGGATGACCACTTATTTGTTTATAGAAACAGACACCCAAATGGGTTTTATAATTAAACCATGTTCTATATTTATTTATATGGGATGTAAAAAATCATTATTTGTGTATTTTTCATAAAAAATATATTTTTTACAAAATGTGGATATGATGTTCCTTTTTATACATTATGGGAGGGGTAGTATTTGAATTTAATAAGTTATTAAATTTATATAAATTAATTTTCATGAAAATATATATCCAAATTGATATAAATAGAATATAATATAATAATGAGAAGTAATTAATTAACACATAAAAACATTTTCTATTTTTGGTTATGTTATCAACCATGTCTATTACTGTAAAACCATGTTAACCCTGTTTTATGATTACTACTATAAAAAATATTTTTTCTATTTATGGGTATAGAAAATTAGTATAAAATTAAAATAAGAAAATAAATGGTCCATGGATGATATTATCGATAATATCCCAGTAACAATTTTGTTGATTGGTTTTTTAGAAATTTTAAATTTTATAAAAATATTTATTTATAATAAATCATCATTAATGTTATTTCATGAATTACATAAAATATTTTTGCGTAATTTCATTCTAACTTGTGCAATGAAGTTCCTAAATAATACTTATTCATTAATAATGATTATATGATATTATTATAATAGTGAATTTTTCTAACATGTATTGATTCTATTTTAAAACATTTATTTTAGATTAAAAATTTCGTTAATCAATTTTAACATTCACCATGAAAATGAATTTTTCAATATTAATGATTCATAATTTTACATATAAGATGACAATTTTCTCTTAAAAGTTCATGTTATGAAATTTATGTCCATTTATAGACCTATAGTACATAATTCAATATATTTATTACTTTTAAACATTATGATATAATATTAGTTGTCATAAAATATCACTAATGGTAATTTTTATAATAAAAATATAAATATCCATTGAAGACATCATGAAGCTAATAGAATAATAATATTATCCTATGAAACATTTTTATCATGGTATATTTTTTCTAATAAAATTGAACATTATAATTCATAAAAATTGTATTAAATTGAAAATTAATAATGTTATTTATTTTATTTGTCATCTAATGGAATATATAATATTTTAGTGCTTCATAATCATTTGATTTATTATTTCACAAATAATATTTAGAAATAAACGTCCACGATAAAAATAGTACATTTTTATTTCAAATTTCTAAATATTAGAAAAAATTACTTTTTTATACTAATTTTTAAATATTAATGTTATTGAAATAATTATATTTTTATGTCTATATATAACTCATTCTTAAATATTATATAGGTAAAAATCTGAGATATATGACTCCATTTTTCAATATATTCTTAAAATTTAAGGAAATATTTGAACTAAACTCATCTAATAGGATATGAGTAAATTTAAGGCTTATTATTAATAATAATCATATTATTATTAACATAAACATTCAAACTTTCCATTAATATAAGGATTGTTTTTTGATATTGTTAATATTAATAATTCCAAAAATAAAATGCAACAATATTAAAAATTAATAAACCATGATTCAAAATGTGGAATCTATTTTTGATGATTTAAATAATGAAATTGGATGGGATTTATTCATTATTATAACATAAATGCATCAAAATATAGTTTTTCAGAAATAATCATTTTTATATATATTAATTATTTATAACAAATAAATAAATAAACATTATTTATAGAAACATAATTATATCACTAAATATATAAGATATTAATTTTACATTGATAAAAATTTAATATCCTACGGGAAATTTGTAAATGCCTAAAAAAATATATTTTTTAGTAAAATTATTTGATTTTAATTATTCACTAGAAATTAGAATTTTTATAAAAATCCAAAAAATTATCTCTACGTTATTATTGACATGATGATTTAAAAATTTATATAAATTTTATCAAATAATGTGTATAATTTTTCCAAAATTAGTTCAAATATTTTCTCATTAAATAAAATAAAACCATTATAGAAAAAAAAATTTGAGAAAATACTTTACAAAAAATTTGTATATATTTTACTAATAAATTATTATTAATAATTAATTGGGTTGGAAGTTAATATATATATATATATATATATATATATATATTATTATGTTAATCTTTTTTATTCCTTAAAATTTAATTTATATGTTATAATGTTTATATTAAAAAAAAATTATGTTGTTTGTTTAGGCTTACTGTTTCCATACATATACACTATCAAACATAATTTTATTTTTAAAATAATGTGGTGTTACATGTTAGGTATGTTAACATATGATATAATTAAATTTTCGGTTAATGGTTATTATTTAGATTGAAACAAAAAATTGTGATCAAATATTGGAAATTTTTGGATTTTGAATTTGCTCAATAATTCTTGGAGGAGTAATAAGGATAAGTATTTATTACATGGATTAGATTGAATTTGGTGTAATTATATTGGTGCTTTAGATATTAATGTTTTGTATTTAACAATATTGTATTATATATAAAATAACATTTCTCAGAAATATTTATAGATCGATGGAATGACAACATAATATTTTATAGATGGCATGATCTATTAAAAGTTTATTTTAGTGATTTTGGATTCAATATTTCATCTTGAATTTTCATTTCATAGACTATGATAATAAGGGGATATTGAATGAATATCATCCAAAAGATGTTATTTTTCATACGAAATGGGAATAAATCATGTATGAATATTTTCTCATGTTCTATATAAGGATAATAAAATAATCCATCAACATTATATAAAATATCATAAAATAAAAATCATATATTTATTTATATTCATTTTATATGAATTGATAGTCTTTGGATAACTTATGGATTTTGGCTTTGTGGCCATTAACATTCTTGTTTTCTTAATTTTTGTAACTCTGTTTTCTTCGAAAAATAACATTTAATGGTTTATATTATGATAATTAAAATATTAATTATTAGTAAACAAATAATAAATATTTGATAAAGAAATTTCATGAATAAAAAATATTGTTTCTTCAAACCTGATTTCCAATTCATATTATGTTGTGCAATTAATTTTATTAATTTTAATAAATATACATATAGGGGATGTCAATCATTTTTTAAATCATCATCTCAATAATAAATTATGTATTATATATATATATATATATTTAAAATTGATTTGTTTTTAATTGAATAGTGAATGTACTGAATTTTTATAAAATGATATTTTATTTAGAATTTGAGGGGAATGTATATGTATATATGTAATTATATTAATTATTCAACATCTATGTGTAAATGATTCATTGAGATTTTCATATTAGTATTATTATAAAATAATTAAACACGGTGTATGTTGAAATAAAATGACAACAAATGGTTAATAGTGTTATTCCTAATTTAGAGATCCTTTTTCAAATTATATCTTCATCATCCATATGAGGGTTTACTATCTAACAAATTATTCTATAACGTGGGAAGGAGAGTGATGATTTGTATTTTTGAGGGTTTTTCAAAACAAAAGGGATCATGGAGTGAATATAGGAGAGGAGATGAGGGGTCCTCTTATATGTGCAGAATAAAAATTGCCTGGAATCTACATAAAAAATTATCAAAATATTGTAATATGATAAATTAATTCCTCTAAATAAACATAGACTCAATCCTACGAAAAATATGTGTGAAATATTTTTAGAAAATAGTATTTAGACATTTTTTAATTTATATACGACCGTTATATTTTTAGTTTATCCATATTTTAAAATGGTTTTTACCTTAAACATGATAATTAATATTAACAGATTTCACTATTAAATATGGTAAAAAATAACTTAAACTTATTAATAATAATTAATATTATTATATGAATTATGGAATCTATTTTTGGATTCTATATTCAGTGATGTAGCGAAATATTAATTCAAATTAAACCTGCAATCATGATGGAAAAGTAATTTTTGAAAGAGAAACGTTTAAAATGTATAAAATGTATGAAAATATAAATTCCATAAGAAATTATTTTTAATGAAATTAATTGTATTAATATATATAATTCATTTTTTGTTTTAAAACCCCATTAAAACAATTTGGATATTTTTAAATAGTTAAAAATTAATAAAAATTCAGAAAAAAATATTATTGATTTTTTATCATAAAATCTATCCTTATATAATATTATAACAAATTTCACCTTAATAAAATTGTTACAGTTTCAATCAAAAACTGATTTTAATTTTTTCTAATTTTTTTTCTAAAAGTGGAAAAATTAATTTTAAAAGTAGTCTGGAAAATGTAAAAAACCTTATTTTTAGAAAGAAATACTTTTTAAGCATAAAATTGGATATAAAGTTATCATATAAATAGAAGACACATTATATTAATATTAAAATATTTAATTGGAAAAATAATATTTAAATTATCTCAAAATCACATAAAAATCTATTAGTTAAAATTAAGGATGTAAAAAATAAATTATGTTCCTAAAAAATGTTTATTTATAAACAAATTTCATTTTTTTAAAATTGTAAATTATTTTAATTCATAATTAATTCATAATAAAATTATTAATTTGAAATATTTTTAATCCCTATGACTTCATTATTTAGTTAAACATATTTATACAAACTATTTTAATGGTGATATGGCTACTGTAACATTAATTAATATTGTTGTAATATGATTCGCCATTTCATTAGATCCACATTTTTCTAAAAATGAATGTTATGCATGGTGTTTCATGTAATGTACGAAAGAAATTTGTTATCTCTAATTCAAGATGAATTTATCATTTTGGGTGACACAATATATATTTAATTTATCATTTTATTAAATCAATCAATTAAATTATTATTTTTTAAAATAATAACAACTCATAAAAAATCATGGTGTTCCATTCTTCCCCCATAAAATGAATTTCCCTATATAAATTTTTCTCAGTCAAAAAATGTTTAAAATATAAAAAGTATTCTCTTTAAACTAACATTTTACTCATGAATATTAAAATATCGCTTATAATGGAAGATTTTAATACATTGATATAACCAAGAGTGAAAATAACTAGTTTTCCACATAAGGCGAACCATGATTTAAAAAAATATAGATTTTGAAAAAAAACATAACTCCTACTGATTAATAAAGAGTGATAGAGAACATGGTAAAGAGATTATTAATGACCAGAAAACCATATGTCTATATGGGCTAAAATGGCCTTCAATTTTTTAGAATTTATGTTCTGAGAAGAAGATTCTTATATCATTATCCTCATCCTAATGTTGAGGGATTCCATTAAAACATAGGATTATAAAATGTGGAAATATATTTACATAGAAAAAAATTAATACTATAATAGTATTTAACAATTTTTTATCTATTTCTCCAAACGATGTCTAATTTAGATGAATTTTCTATTCGTGGAGTTCTTAAAATTAATATTATTATATTATATTGTCTATAAAGAGTTACAATACATCTGTAATATCTATATATAGTTACCAAAATGAAAATAATTGAAAATTGTAATATAATAGAATATAAACATCAAATTATAAAATTCAATATATAGATAACCTTAAGGATCATCTAAAATATATTTTACGGATATTGAAAACAATAAAAGTTTAAATATTGTTACTAGACAACAAAAATCAAATTAAAATCGGCCCCCCAAAAAATTTAAGTAGCACGTAAGGTCACATAACAAATAAATTAATACCTTGATCATATAATTTCATAAAACATATTAATAAATTTAATTAACATAAAACCATAATAAAAATGAACTATTTTATAAATTTTAACTCTCTCATTATTCCTTAAATAATACCAATGATTATAACATATATACCATGAATCAAAATTATTGTAAACTCAACAAAATAAATTATCAAACAAATTGTAACCTAATTAAAAATTGGTTAAAATTCATAAATAATATCATATTTATGTTCTGCATAACTCTCCTCTATTTATTTGACCTTTATTATCTCAACATCAGGAAAATATTATCGATTATCATCCCCTCATACATTTGTTTTCAATAAAATATTTCCTTAAAATGTAATAAAATTTAATATACCTTAATAAAATTCAACAGTTTTTTTATAGTCCTTAATATAATAATATATAGGAAAAATCTATTAATGTTTGATGTTCTTAATTACCAAAATCTTATTGATGGAAATTCTTACAAAACATTATTCTTGGAATACGAATATCTAAACAAAGAGATCATTCAACTTATTTCATACACCATTAACCTAGATTTCATTTTGATTTCCTCGATTCGTATTTTAATTAAACATGTCAATCTTATATTTTTCATGGGAAATAATATAACCATTACTTTCACATCATTTTTTATTCATTTTTAAATAATTAACCTGATTACTTTGACTTGAATAGTTCTTATATTTTCAAAATTGAAAACCCTCTACCATCGATGGTTCCTTTGAGAGATCATTATTCTCATTCATGAAATTATCATAATTTTTCATTTTTTCTCAAAAATTACATACTTTGATCCCATATTCTCTACACATATGAAATTATATCATTCCGTAGAGAAAATCCATTGATTGCTTCTTCACATAGTCATGTCATATAGGAATCTAAATCCTCATTTCCATATGGTCTCCACTACCCCAAAATTTAGGTAACTCAATCTTTCCCTTCATTAGGGAGTCAGAGAGTTAGTAAATGTAAATAATGTTAATCATATATCATTGAATCTAATTATACATTATCACACTATCCTTTACTATTGTAATATATTTATTTTTTATTCTCATTAACACATTTTCTATCACATTATATTCTTACCTAGTTCCTCGTGGTTCTATCCATTAACTAAAACAAATAACTATAGTGTGTGAAACAATCAAACTAAAAGAGAATCACATAATTATAATGATTCACATAAAGTCTGTCTAAATTGTTTCACCCTGTTTTCAATCATTGGAACCTTAGTTTTAACCTTGTACTCTGATGGTTCTTATATTTTCAAATACATCATGATGGATTTTTAAGTTAATTTTATTTATCCTAATAATTTCCCCTATAATAATCGAATTAGGGTAATTGTCTTGTACAAGGTAACTAATGAGTCAATATTTGAATGATTTTTTTGAGTTATTACCCATACATAATATGTTTTAGAACTATTTCCATTTGTAGTATAATCACACACAATATATATTTTTATTATGAAAAAAAACTTTTAAGGAAATAGTGTTAAACCAGTCAAGAAGAAATTTAGAAAATGAACCAACATCATACGTAATAGTTAAATATATGAATTTCAATTTACACCTTTTAGATAAATTCCCTCTATGGAGACTCGATTATAGAGTTAAAGCCATCTCATCCAGATCATCTTTGAGGAGGTTTTCAATATTTTCTGCAAATATTTCCAGATTTTGAATGAGCACTTCCACAATAATCGGATTCTCATTGAATCCATGTTAAAATATACCATGTTATTTTAATCAATTCACATTTATACATGGAAAAGGTTACCTTAATGTTCCTTCTAACAAGCTTCTCATACCCCTATTTCTTTTTTAATATCCTCTATATTCTCTTGTATGAAGTTTTCATTACAATTAATGATGGATTTAAACATATAACCATCCAAAAATTTCTTTCTATGCAGTTGGATATCGTATTCAATACCCACATTTTATGCATTTAACTATTGAAAGACAAATGATTCTTTTACTAGTGATTCCAACTCATTTATATTGTTTTCGCTACCTATTATTCATGACCATTATATGTGATTTAGGTGTATTTATCTAGTGTTTTAAAATCCTTCAGATAAATCATTCCTTTACAAGGAGATCGTGTAAACATAAATGGATGTATTTCAGGGAAAATACACATAATATAGTCGATGAAAATATTTTGGGGTTTCATCCAATATTATCCAAAAAAAATATATTAGGTTTTCATTTTCTTTTCAAATTTTTACTAAATACAGTTCCCTAGAATTCTATTAAACACTATTTTATAAAAAATATAATTCCCCCAACTCTACTAGTATTTATTTGATGTTACATTAAGACATTGATTCTATATACAGGCCTTCGAATCTTGAATGACTGAATAGTTTATTATACATTATAAAATTAATTCATTCTAAAACCATTATATATTATAAAACATAAATTAAATAATGTTATTTTTTTTGCGAACAACATTATTCAATTTAGAAAATCAATCGTAAGACATGTCTGGGTATCATTGGATTGGAATCATTTGAAAGTGTGAGCATATATTCTATGTAAGGGAATGTTTACAATAGAATATATCAACAATCACATAAGAAAAAAAGAGTAGAAGGGTTTCAAAAATTTATGAAAACATTTTTGAAAGAAAACCCTTAATATCAAATATCACAATCTAGATCCATGGAATAATTCATGGAATTTCATATGAAAATAATCACAACAAAGTCAAGGAACTCCCATTGTTCGAGAATAACATATGAATAAGATATATAATTTTTATATACACATAATTATAATAAAAACATACATTTGGTATACCCACCATAGAAAACATAACATGATAAGATTGGTATAACTACTCTTGTAACTGCTTCGAACTTAGTGAGACCACAAGTGTACTGTAATTTTTAAAAATAGTATAACCTCTCATAACCCCCTTTTTTCTTGGGGTAACATATAATATAAAATTTGAGATCATAGAACATTAATTTTTAACATATTCAATGAATTTAGATATTGGTTTCACATTCCCCAAAATGAAAATCAATAATATGTGTTCCAAAAGATCCTAAAACATTCATCATATTAGAGCCTATAAAAAGATATAGGTTTTATAAATATTTCATCATAACATAACAAAAAGAAAAATAAATGGGTTTTATAAAAATTTCATCATATAATTACCCATGTAAAAAATGGGATTCATAAAAAAATAAATATTTAATTAAAGCATAACCTTGCTAAATTCAAACAAATTTCATATTCATTTTATCATGGATCAACCCATAAAATGGAAATGGGTTTCATAATCATTCTTTTCCTATAAAAATAACTATAAAAAATTAATATGAGTGATATACATGGATAATATCTCCATTAATTCATATATAATAAAAAATATTGTTAACATAGATGTAAAGTGATTTTGAGATACCTCTTGTAAAAATTCATGGGGAAATATCCCGTCTACATTAAAAATCAATATTTACAATATAAACCATTTTTAAAATTCGTTTGACTGAAACTAAATATTGAATATTCAAATGGAATCTTAAAAAAATATTTCATGAGAATAATAATCTATCCACAATTAATTGAAATTTTCTAAAACATTATATATGTTTAGAATGATTTTGGTTGAAAAGAACCTTGAAAACATATAAATGAGGCATTAAAAATCATTTAAAAATATACGAGGAAAGAACCCTTCCACAATTAAAAACTACATTTTAAAATATAAAACATTTTAAAAATAAATTTCATTTATAATAACATTGAACAATTATATTGAAAGATTTAATACATTGAGTTTTTAATATAGTATAAATATTTTTTCATAGAGTATATGTTAAAACCTAGATAACTTTACAAACATTGGTAAATTACGAATGGGTATTTCTTGTAAAACAATAAAAAATTTCATTTTAATTTTTTAAGAAAAATGGTTAAAAATGACATTAAATAATCATATACGAAGACTTAAAATTTTCTCAAAACATATTTACAAAACATTTATAAGGAATAAAAATGTATTTCGACCAATGAAAAATAATAATACAAGTTTTCATTACAATCATTACTTTGGAATCATATATACATAATGACCATAAAATTAAGGGAAGACATGTATTATAAATAAATAACTATAGGAGAAGAAAACACATGATAGTATATAGAAATAGGTTATAATATGTCATTATATAAAGTGAAATCATAAAAAATCATGATAAACAATTAGATTGTAACATCAAACCTTTATTACATTTGTAGTATTAGAATCATAAACCACTTGAAATATAGATAAAAAATTCGATAATTAAATACTAATAATATTCATGATATGAATCATAAAAAAATTCATACCTAGTTTATACGCCACACAAATTAAACAATTATTGAATTTGGTATGCGTCTCCCATTAATAAAAGAGAGATAAGAAATCCCTTTCGCATTCTACATATCGTTCTAAATTTTATCTATAATATTGTATTATATGTATAAATTATTATATTTATTCCCAAAAAATATTTTAATATTGATAATATAATATTTGTACTACATTATTTAATTCAATTTTTTATTAATAATCTATATATTCAATTATCTTTTCTGGGTGTTAACTATTTCCCCTTTCATTAGTCTTTCAGTTAAGTAGTTATAAAAGTTGTAAATTGATAATATTTTTATTATCTAAATTTTTATTATTGGGTTGTTAATATAAAATTTATTAATTATATACATATATAAATTCATCTATAGAATCTATATAATGAAAAATGAATTGCACTATTTATAGAGACCGTACATTGTACGTATATATGAATTTTGTTTTCATTTTTAGATGAATTGATAAAAAGAATGTAAATAATTTTTAAATTATATGGAATAATTAATAATTAATATATATCTAATATATTTATTAATACAATAAAGTTAAATTTCCATGTAATGTGCCGGTGTTAATGAATAACAATTTTTCATCAAGAAATTTTTTGTTATTCACATAAGAGACGTTAGTATATCTCCCATGAAATGAAGAGAAAAAAACACAAATGTGTTAGTGTATGAATTAAAACTCTTTTATAATAATATTATTAATATTACGAATTCCTGATTTTACCAAATCATGATGGGAGGTGATCAAAAATGATTATTTTTAGTTTGCGATGAAGTTTTCTTTCATACCATGATCAACAATTAATTTCCCATATGAGGTAAACGTTTAAGGATATATCTCACAGCCATTATATAACAACATCTTAGTATATGGAATATATATATAGATTTTATTTTAATATTTTGATAATAATTTAAGTACATTGATGAAATAATTAAATGATTATTCATGGTGAAAAACAAAATGTCTTCTTCATAAAACCCATTTAGGTGTATATATAAAGCATTCATTGAAGTGTTTAACAACAAAACCATTTACTCTAGAAAATTATCTAGGATGTTATTGTGGTATACAAGATGTAATTTTTCTTAATCAATAATCTTGTAGTGTGGAGTAGAGGGGAAGATAGTGGTCCTTTAATAAGGTTGAAGGTAATAGACATGAAAATAATGTCCATATTTCTCAAAACACTCCAAAATGATAGAGTCATGTATAAGAAAAAAGCATCCAAACAACCATTGGAGATAACATGTTATGGTTAAAATTGATATATTTCCATAAAAATTATTTATTAATTATTGAGCGATAATATAACTCTTTTAGTTTATGTTTAACCCTTAGGTAAACTAATTTTTATGTAAACCATGGTAACTATTTTCAAAGGTATAAACTATTAATAATGGAAAAATATTTGTTTTTAATATTAGATAATATTAATTATTATTATTCGTTTTGTTTAATTAAATTTTCCAAACACTTTTCAATTATTTGTAAAATTTTAAATTAAAATTAAACCCACACACATGATGAAAATGCAATTTTCCAAATAAAATATTTTAATATGTATTGAAATTATTAATAATAAATTTAAATATGAAATTGGTTAAAATAACATAAATTATATTAATAAATATATTTTTGTTCATATTTTAGATTTAATTATATTTTAAGACAAAAGTGTGTTTTTATGTTCCTTAAAAGAAATGAAAATTATCAATAAATCCCAGTAATTTTCACCATTTATCAAATAAATAATCATTTAATTAATTTTCAAAAAATCTCCATAAGATAATTTTTATATGTAAATTAAAATTATTATTCTAAATTACTCGTTATTTTTTTATTGGATGGACACATTAAGTTTAAAATAGAAATGAAAAATGTGACAAAACTACTTTCATAAAAAATATTGTTTTAAGTGTATGTTTTGATTTTTTAAATGTCTCAAACGTGGAAAAAAATTGGATTCATTTTAATAAATATTATTGAATATATAATATACTAATTTAATTAACATAATTTATTGATTGTTATTTAGGATATTTATTGAGATAAAATAGCTTTTTTTAAAATGAAATGGTTTTTTCATAAAATGAAATCTATTATATTCAAATGGAATTTATTTTCATTTCTAATTAATAGATAATAAATGAATTTATGTTAAATATTTGTGTAAATTATAGACCTTTAGAATTATGTTAATCTTATTTACACCTTCTATTCTAACAGTTACATACAACATTTACATTAAATTATATTTTATTAATTGTTTTTCGCATTTAGTTAAAACTCAGTGTTCTAAGTCATTCATGGTTAAAAAAATTATATCATATAATGAAAGATAAAGTCATATTCCCAAATAACTCAAGATATTGATGAAATTAAATTTATCTATAAAAACAATAATTCATTAAAACACACGTTTTTATAGTCATCTAACTCAAATTGGGATTAAAATGATATCAAATAAATAAAAATATATAATAATCATATAAAATAACTTAAACAAGTATCATTCCAATAATAAATTTAAAATGTTAATTACACTACAACGACACCCCCATGATCCATTAAATCACCATTTTGTCACATCATCCAACAATATCATTAAGTAGTCCTCTATATATCTCCATATTCCACATAAGAAAAAAATCATTTAACAAAACTAATTTATACACATAATTTATATATTCCTTGGAACACTATTTATAAAGCTAGTTATGTTAATTATTATATTCATTTTCAAGTATTAGTTTTCACTCATCCCTTAGTGAGACACAAAAAATTCGTTTATTCATTTTATGGATTCATATTTAAAAATATTATGTCATTAATTAAATTTTAATCCCTTTGAATTAAATATTAACAATATCATTCCATATTATAATTATACAAGAATCATTTAAAAAAACTCCATATCATAAATAATACACCTCACAATCAACACAAACATATGCCAATCTGAGTAATGTGATATACACTTAACTATTACACCACCACACACTGAAATCCATTTCCATATCCAAACCATTTCACATTAATCATTATCACAACCCATGATAACCCTCACATCATTCCATGATCATGATACCAAATATATTTATAAACAAACCATCATATAAAATTGTAATCACATATTAATCGAGACAAATAACAATAATACCATGTGAGTTTTTGATATAAAAAAATAATCGTGGAAATAAACTAAAAGGATTTATTTTTAATATTAAATATATAAATGATAGATACTTAATACATAGAAAAAATATCTTAAATTTTCATCATTCATATTTGATTACATTTAATAAATGATTTTTTGACATTTTATGAATGTTGATTTCATAAATAATATCAAAATAATAAAACTGAAAACCAATAAAAATTCGTAAAACTATAATAGATCATGGTGAAACCAAAGGATAAATTTATAAAATGACACATATAAATGTTAATCATCACCATTCCTATTAATTTAAATAATTTTAAAACATTATATTTACTAATGAAATCCATACTAACCCCCCAAATTAATAATGAAAAGTATAGTTCTAGTATTTAATCATTATTGAAGAAATGAAGCACCTAGACACCCATAAACCAATATTGATTGTTATTTTAATAAACTAGAATAATATATTAGTGATTTCATCTAGTTGGATAAAAACATTTATTATATTAGGATAAAATAAATATACTTAATTCTCATAATACATATGTTATAATGAAATTATATAAAAAAATTATTGTAATATTGTTATTATTTATTCTACTAAATCTAAAAATACATTAAAAATTAACTTCATGGAATCCTATTTAGTGTTAAATATAATAAAGGGTGATATCATATTCTTGGAAAGGAAATAATACCACATAATCCATATTAAAATAAAAAAATGATGGATAATATTGTTGAGATAAATAATAATCAAATTTGATATATATATATTTTCAAAAAAGTTGAAGAGTTAAATTTATTTCAATAGAACATAAATAACCATGTGGATAAAATAATATGTTTAAAATGTTATATCACATACATTTAGAAATCAAAATCATACCATCGGGATATTACACCAGGACAACTTTGTAAAAAAGTTATGCCTACAAAAAATAAATAATCTACATTTTCTTATATGACCTATCAATGTATTGATAGGAATTAAGACATCCTTTATATAAATGACTTTTCCCAATTCAATAATAATATTAATGGTTAAATAAAAAATTGTTACATATCAATAAAAACTTTTGTATTTAAAAAATAGCATAGAAAATATTAATATTATACAAATATTAATAATTTTTACAATAGTATCATTAATCATATATATAAATAAGGTTGAAGTTTTATTATTATTATAACCCCAAAATTTCATAAGATTCATAAATTTATATATTAATTGATAAATATAGTGTTAAAAGATCAATGAAATATTTATTGAGGAAAATTCCATGGTTATTTTGAAATCACATGTTATAAATATTTAATTTTATAGAATATTATAAAATGAAATTTCATTTATAATAACCATGAATATAGGTAATAGATTCTTTAATGGTAAAAAGTCATCATGGGTGAAAAATCTATTCATGTGGTAGTAATTAATCAAATATTATGTTCACAAAATTGTTTAAATGTACAAAATTATGAAAATGACAAGTGGATTCCATTAAAACATTTTACAGAATACAAAAACATATGAAATTTTATTTTAAAAAATAACTCGTTAATATATAATTAAATATAGATCATATATTACTATAAATAATGAAATCCGAGAAAAAAATTCCTTAGAAAATAGAAAACAAATATTTGGTTTCTATAAAAACAATCATTTAATATTTTTAGAACCACAAAAGAAAACAAATTGACATATTAGTTAAGTACACATGTAATAAATTTTTGATACCAAAATATTTTTTGTTCTATATAGAATAGATTAATAAACACATCTAATAGAAACATAAACATAAAAACTAGTATAATGATATTATTGTTAAATATATCGTGGAATATTGTTCAACTAGTTTTATAAGTACTTTCATAATTATAATATATAATTTTAAATTTTATATATTTCAATACCATAACCATATGAATACTTATAAAATAATTGTTGAAAAATTTATTACATAGAAACAAAATTTTAGTAATAATTACATATTAAAATCATTGTTTATGTGGACTTACCATTTTATTGTAATTGTGTGTTTCAGTTCAATAGTTTATGTCCATGAATTTGAAACATTTTTCCATAATTTACATTATTAATATAATTTTTAAAACTCTATATATTTTTATTATGAACATATTATCTATAAATTCATAGTTTCATATATAAAAATTGAATCAAATCACTTCATGTAGCTGATTGTCTACATATTTTCATGATTGGTGTTATATTTATTCAACAAGTGGAACCGTATGATGGTAATTGATATCATAAATTTATTGAAGAATTATTTTATCATTAATATCATATATACATATATATTTATATATATGATTAATATCTATATTTATTACAATACGTGTAATGTGGTAATGAAAATTGAATTACACAACAACATGGAGGTGAAAAGTCATACGTATGCCTATGAAGATTTTTAATTTTACATAGTAAATAATAGAGATTAAATATTATGACACCAGAATAAAATCATTTAAATATATGGAATATATTTTTTCATTATATAATCATGGTTATATGACATTTGGATGTGTTATAAAATGAAATAATGTAAAAAATCACAGTTTGTAATTGTACCAATTCTTTGGACAACCTCATTAGGTTTGTAAATAATACATTCATAAATTGATATTATTATTAATTCAGTAAATTTAAAAAGTAATGGGAGATATTAAATAAGTATTATTATTTGGTAATGTAAGAGCAAATAGGAAGTGTGAATTTTATTAATAGGGATTTAGTGGTGGCCTTTTATATGTGATGGAGTATGCCAAAATGTAATTTCTCAAAATAATTAAACATATTAATGACTAACTAAATCCAAATGAATAAAAAATTATATAGACTCAATTATTTAATGGGTATGATAAAATATTAAACCAACAAATGTTGTTTAAAAATATTTTTCATGTTATCTTAATGCCTTATTCCATTATTTTTAACAACTTTAACACATTTTACCCAAAACTATGTTGATATATATTTACCAAAAATATTTTTGTAAATAATTGCCTTGAAAACGTTTATAATATTAATTATTATGAGTAAAATTATTATTACTTTTTACTAGAGGAAAATGTATAATTTTAAAAAATTTCATTTAATATATTTTCTGAAATGATTTGATAAATAGTAGTTGTTATAAATTCATTTATATGAATAAAAATGATTTTATAGAAAAATTAATTTGAATTTGGACTCCAATAAAAATAACATGATTATGTTTTATAAACAAGAATTGGATAAATTGAATAATAAATCCAAAATAACTTGATAATTTTTAAATACATCTTTGAGAAAGATGTTTTTGAAAAAAATAAAAATATTATTTTTTATATTCATTAAAAATATAATCATTTCAAGAAATAATAAAATATAATCAAAATAAATAAATCTATATATTGATTTTATAATTTCTAGAATTTAAATAAATATTAATTTATAAAAATTGGGAATATATTTATTAATCAAATTCTCGAAAAGGCAATGTTTATTGAACTATTGATTTTTTAAATAAACAACTGTTAATATAATTAAATAAATGGTGAACAATCTTCCCACATTAAATAAATTCATCAAAAATGATTATTTAATATCTCCCCCATTAATATGTTTGGGTATTTAATCTTTATAACTTATTCTTCTTCCAGAATCACCTATTCTATATTATGATTTATCCCATATAGGTATAGATATGTAGTGTTCTGAATTCATAGCACATGATATATAAGGTCAAAAATATGGATTAGTTGTGATAGTTACATAGTTATATTTTAAATTTTATTTCCATATATATAAGAACATATTTTGGGTCTATCAAGTACTTCTTTAAGTGTGAATTATTGATAACATCATGAAAATTATTAACTATAGGAGGCATTTACAAATTTAAATACAGAACATTAATTCTTTAAAAAATTTCAAAATGAAAAATTTATCAAGGAGTTAGTTTCATATTATTTTTAAACATTATTACATCATTACCTGAATATACCATCCAAAAACCAAGATATTTAGTTTGAAATTATAAATCATTCCTTAGGATATCTACATGATTTTGTTTTCACTATTTATCTTATATGATATAAATATTTTTGGTATTTATTTTAATTGTTTTTATTATATAATATAATTGCCTATAAGTTTATTTTTGTGTGTTTCATCCACACAAGATGGATTATGATGCATATTTCAATTCAATTTTCTATACCAAAAAATTTGAATACTAAATTGGAAGATATAAATATGTGAACATTAAATTTTTTTTAAACTATTTCTCCTATATACCTTGATAAACAACTGATATTTACCTAATCATGTCATATAATATAATAGTATTGCATGTAATACTTTACATATGTTTTTGAATGATTTTTGGATCCCAAAATTATATTTTTGTCAAATTCTTTTTGATTAATCTTAATGAATTTTTATCTAAACCATAGATCGTTATTGGATACAATTAAATGTTTTCCTTAATGATGTATCAGAATATAATTAATATAGATCAATATGAGGTTTTCAAGATATATATATTGACATATAATGATTAAATTGTTGGACATGGTATGAAAATAAACAACAAAACATAAGTTATCATCCATTCTATAACTCTTTAGAAATATTCTGTCAAAATCCATGGTAATATCATCCCATTTCCACACATTATAATACAAATATTTCATTACTCCATTATGATGTTTTCATTAAAATTTGAAAAATAAAACAACATAATTAATGATACATAGTATGCATTTTAAATTTTTATATTATCCCACATAAAGTGTTCATCCAAATCCAAAACAAAATTTGGTGCTACCATGTTGTATAGTGAAATATGAATTATAAGTTTCCAAAACTATTTTTTTTCATCTCAGTTACAAAAGGACTACATAGTCACATTTCAAATTTAAAGAATAAAATCATTATTTATGAATCCTACCAACATCACCTCACTATTGACTACGATTTCCTTCTGAATATTGTACAACCTAAGCTATATATTTTTTCTTTATTTCTAATGAATAATGTATTGAAATAATATGTGCTATTTATAATGGTTACCCTTATTAATTGATTTAAATATACATTAAAATTAAATCCATGAATATAGGATCTTTATCAATCCTAATTTTTTTATAAGTCAACCATCTTTAAAACGTAATGTATTAGTTACATTATTTTCCTTCACATGGTTGTTGTCTATTGGGAAATCATAATCTAATGTAGTAGTAACTGCTATATTGCCTCATTTTTAAATCAAACTATGATAATATTTTTTTCAAATATTCTTGATCAATAATAATATTTATAACTTTCAAAATAATGATAATTTATCAATATATTCAATGAACAAGATATGACATCCTATTACATATTATGGGATGAATAATTATTTAGATACATCATTTAACTTCATTAATATTAAAATAAAAATATATGATTTAACATAATTACCCATCCATTTATATTAATTTATTCATCAATATATATCTAATAAATCCACTACATTCAAATGAAATTTTTAATATCGGGGAGTTAAATATTATATACTATTATTATTGAAAATAGTACCTTCATTATTCAATCACATGAACATACCCCCATTATATGATAACATATTTAGTGTGTTTTCCAATCATAAAAGTCATGGAAAAAAATATTTTTCCCTAACCTAAAATTTCATTTAACCTACATACCTCATTCATGTTTTTGTTTTTTGTTTTCTACTACATCACTAGCATTTTAGTTTATGGCTCAACTAATATACTATATTTATTGATAATATGGTTATGGAAAATATTATTAATGAATTAATAAATATTTCATAAATATTAATCTTAATTGTTTATTACTATGTATAGTAGTATTGATTTTAAATAAATATTATTCCCATTATAAATTTTATACAATTTCAATATATATTTAATAAATAGTACAATTAAATTTTTTAGTTATACCATGATTAATCTATTATTAATATCAATAAAAATTATATGACAATTAGTCAATAAAATTGGAATTTTACTATAATTTCAATGTCCATTCCTCATTTGATATTTAATTTATTGAATATAATCATTTTTAAACATACTATATGATGCCACATACAGAGATAAATCATTAAAAAATATTCAATTCGTTGAAGTTGAAAAAATAATCCATGAATATGGGGAAGAGGATATATGTTCATTATAGTAAGGACATTAATATCCATTTATTCATTTCAAAAACTCCTAAGACAATATTTTTTATTAATAAAAAGAATAGGGTCTCTACATAGTGCATCACAATGATTTAAACATCCATAATAACATAACAATAATATTATTTCTTTCAGGTATACTTATTACATAATTTCCATCCCTTAGGGAATGAAATATATATGATTCTAAAAATTGATTATGAGAATATAAAACTCATCATGATAATAAATTAAATGTAAATGTAGTAATTTTGGAAATACATTATTGTATTCCTTCATAAAAATTACATCCTATTTTCTAGGGACATTATTTCCAATCATAACCTTTGTATTCTCATCTAATATATGAATTTTGGTTTGGATATCTATATAAGGTGAATTTATCAAATATTTAGGTCATCTAGTTCACCATGTTAAGAATATTTTCACTATATATCCCCAAAAATTTTAAACTATATATACTAGAAATAGTTTTTCATTTATAATATGCAATCCAGTGAATACAATATATTATATCAAATTCAAACAAATGTAAAATGATCACAAAATAAAATCTATTTATTATATATGTCAAAATATGAACTGACTAACATATCTTTCTTAGAGTAAGTTCCATGGAAGATACTAAATTAAAAATTCAATTCTAATTACGGTAAGGAAATATCACATTTTCATTAAAAACATAGAATATATTAAATAGTGAAATGATAAAGAATAAAATATAGCAATAATTAAATTAAATTCATTTATAAATGTACCTAAAGGTAATATATAAATAAAAAAAAATTATTTTAGTTAACAACTAATATTTTCCTTGATCACTTGAAATTTTGAGAAGAATATTCCTTTCACATAAATGAAATTCAATAATATATTTCCTCATAAGTATATAATTAAAACATTTAAAATAGTATTCCTCTTACATTACCTCACGATAATAATAATTTCTGGATGAATAATATATATCCTGGAAAATATTATTCAAAAATTTTATTCAAATATATGATAAAATTTATAAATTTCAACCTCCCACTAATTCCTTTAGATCTATTTTATTTCTATAAGTTTTTAGTAGCCCGGTTCATTAAATTTTTTCATGAAAAACATAATAATTACCGAATATCTTCTATGTTATAGTAGACTATAATAATATATAATCATATATGGAAACATCATGACATACAAAAAAATATCAATTCTCAGATCTAGCCCACAATTTAATTGTTTAATATCATTCTGTGAAATATATAGATAATCCAAAACAATATTCATTAACACTATATTGTTGGAATCACATTCAAAAATATTTTATAATTCCATTTACATTAGATTCTAGAATTGTATCTATATATAATATAACTTCTCATAAAGATAGTTTCTTTTAAATAAAATCTCCTTTAATTTTTTCCACACAACTCTATTTAATTCCTCTAACCCCACATTTTTCTATATCCATAACAATTATTGTTCACCATCTCTATTATAATGATACACTAACATGATAACATTATATCTTTCACTGAATCCATAATATAGAAACATGATCTATATTCACATGATCCATTTATTATAAACTAATTGAATATTATTAGCATTAAATGATGGGGTTTGTTGAAAAATTATGTTGTACAATATTATTTCACTATGTGGGGGTTCATGTACTCTATGTGAGCAAGGTAAACTGTAATAAATTTATTTTTATGCCCAATATGGTTATAATTTATTCAACACTATATCTAGATATATCTCCAAATCATGGTCTAGGAATAGATTTATGTCCATATTCAATTAATTCTTATGTGGGAAATCCATTTATAGAATACATGAACTCATATTGATTAAATTTCTACCATTATGAACTGTTTCAAAAAGTGGTATTTTTGGAATTTAATCATAACATAGAATGTTTTAAATTATTATATATGATTACAAATATAGTATATAAATTAAATTAAATTGAAAATATATGCATATCCAATAATAAAATTATAATATTAGTATCTTTAGTAATAACTCCAAATCCTACATTTCTTTTCAAATCATTCAAAATGGTTATCAAATATAATTTAAACCCACCAAAGCGTATCCCCTTTTAATTTTAAGCCTAGTGTGCATTATTTTTCTCCCTCATTATGAAATAACAATGATAATTCTAATACATAATATCCCCCTTTACGTAGTTTTTACCATATGATCATTTATTCCACATATTCATCCACATTCCACTATCAAGACAAGGGTGTATTATCTGTGAATAATAAAAGATATAATATTTATGAAAACTATATAATATAATTTTATATGTAGGCATATACTAATAGTTCTGAATATTTTAATTTTCTCTAATTTATCTTTTCTTGTATCTAGCTTTTATGGGTTATACTAATCTTTCATTGATTCTTTCTATAACACCGTTACAATTTTAACATTAATTTGGTAGTTATTTTACAATGATTTTCAAATTAAAAGGGATTACATACCTAAGGGTCAAATAGCTTTTTATTCATTATTTACTAGATATATACATATTTAATTATAATATTATATATTAAATAATTTATAAGAAAAAATAATTCGAGAACATTATTAATTATTACAGTAAACACAAGAAATCATTCACAGATCTCATCATGTTATAATTAGAGAAGGATAATATAAAAAATGTATTGATCAAATACCAATAAATAAAATTATACAAAAAAACTATCATATTATAAATATATTATGAATAATATTGAAGAGGTAATTAATAATTAGATAATCCATTTGATTAATATCATAAAATGGGACTAAATCAATAGATTATGTAGAAGATTAATTAATCACACAGAAGAAAATATCTTATTTTATATGTATATAATTCATAATGTCAAATATAATAACATTACTATGAAGGCCTTGTGAGAACAAATAATTTAGAAATAGGGAATAAGTACAAAAAATTCCCATACTATATTTTCTAATGAGACCTACCAATGGATCAAGGGGATATAATGAGACCCTTATATAATTTAGGATGTCTAATTCATTAATTATAAAAATGGGGTAAAAATAAACTCATTACTTAATCTAAGTATTAATTTTTATTAAAAAACACGAGTACAAAAAGTTTTTATTTTCAATACATCAGTGAATATTAAAATACGGACATAAGAAATCATTGGAAATAATTTGGACGGTAAAATAATATTATATCCCCATTAAAATATAATATTAATCAAAGTATATCATCATAAATTTTAATACCTTTAAATTACAGCATGAACATTTCTTCGCGAAAATGTCAATTTCATTTTTAAATTAGTTGTTTAAAATGAAAAAATTAATATTTTTTAGGAATTTTTTTAATAAATCCAGGATAAAAAATAAAATGAATGCTAATTAAAAAATAGTTTTTATAGTTTTAATTTTTTTATGTGTAAAAATAAAAACTATATTCACACCTCCAGCAAAATAACATCATTCCAAATAGGATAAAGAGATTCCTATTAATTAATTTTATTGGATATTAAAATATAGATAATTTTTAAGATAAAAAACAATTAGATAATAATAAAATAATTAATGAATACATTTTAATGAATAATAGTACATGGGAGAAAAATATTTCTAACCAGTTTGAAAAAAAATGAAGATTTCCATAAGAAATATATTTAGAGTTTTTTAGAGGTTTTGATAATAATAATGGAACAACTACCTGAAAACTCTTAAAAATATCCAATGGTGAATAAAATATAGTTGTACTAATATATATATATATATATTTATATAATTCCATTAATGGAATATAGATATAAATAATTTCTATTGGGGATTATATTCTAAAATAATCACTTACCACTAGTCCAACATCATATTTATGTGATTTTACAGTCCATATAATAAATTTAAATATATTATAATAATATAACTAAACTAAATAAATAATATTTATATAATAGATGATATATTTATATCATTTCAACAATAATTTATTAATTATTCCAAATTAAATAATCATTTTACAAGCGTAAACTATTTTTTAGTATAAAATTTTATTTAGTAGTTTTAGTCCATGAATACCTTACATGGTTACATCATCTGAAAATTTTAATAATTATATTTATATCATATTAATTAATTATATAAATATTTATAATAATTATTTAATTTTTTATATAAAAAATGAGGCATATCACATCATGGTGGTGGTTATCCACACTTATGCATGACTGTTATTTTCATTTTATAACATGTGGAAGTGTATGTTGGTAAATGATATATTATTTTTAGGGAATCATAAATATAGAATAAATATAATATATATATATATTCATTAAATAAATATTTATATATATCCAAGATAGTTGGAATTGATTAATTATTTTCTCCATGATGTAGAGATATATGACCTTCATAGGCACGAGTGATGTTTTCATTTTCTGTTTGGTTGAAAGGGGATGAATATGGTTTCTGAAAAATGAATAAAAAAATTTACTATATTATAGATACATATTTTACTATATTATCAAGGTTATTTAATATTTTATGTTTGTATAAGAAAAAATAATATTAAAACACTATGTTAAAAAATTTATCTCTTCATCAGGAAACATCATTAGGTTTATAATTAATCCCATCAATGGATGGTATTATGATGAAAATAATACCCATTTTATACATATTTATATGTGGTAATATTATTTTATTGTTATTAAAAAAATTATTGGTTCATAAATAGTGAGGAAGATAATATATGTGGTGCCCTTCTATAAGTGAGGGAGGTGAAAAATGCAGAATTGTTTGAATTAATAAAATATTATAATTTCATACTCATAAAAATATCTCTAAAATTAAATAGAAAAAAATATATATTTCAGAGGTATAAGTTGAAAAATATAATGAAATTTAAGAATATGATTTAGTATCTCAATTTCTTATCCCTTTAATTTTAACCATATTATTTTATTTTACAATTATCGTAGGTGAAAAATATTTATCATGATTTCTATTCATTATGAAAAAAATTATGTTAACCTCATTAAAGAAAATTAATTATAATTATTCAAAATATTTAATCCTTTTTGAAGTATTTAAATCCAAAAAACTATATTATTTTTCATTTAATATATTTACAATATAAAGAATGAATAACAGTTTGGTAGAAAAAAGTATTTTGTGTCTAATATTTTTTTATAATAAATTTATCATGATTTCATTAAAATTGTGTTTCTATGAAATATGAATAATCTTATTTATCTATGATAATGATCAATTGAAAGGAAATCTTCATAAATGTCTATTCACTACAGTTGATTATTGGATATGGGTCATAAAATATCTATAGTACCTTATTATTTATAATTGAGTAATGAATAAAAATACATTGGCACTTAAAATGGTATTATGTTGTATTTAATAATCTGGAGTAGATCCATGTTATGGTATTGACGATCATGTGTAGAAATGATGATACCTATAGTTCTCTATTCTATGGTGTAATGATTTATCCGGATAGGGAATTTCATGGTGAGTGAGAATGTTTCTAAAATATCACTCTATCAGTTGTTGTAGAGCCACAACAAAATACCGTTTGTTTCACCATTCCCATCCATTCCTATTGTTACATATGAATAGAATATTTTTTAATTTTTATATAATTTATTATACAATCGGTGTTTCAATGTTGTTTGGCCAAATTCATGATGGGTATTAAATTTGGTCAAATGATTGAACTATTTTTAGTGTAGTGAAGATGATAGTATATGAGGGTAAATTCGGAAGATTTTTATTATTCCATGAACTATCTAGTAATGGAATTTTATTGTTACATTATAACTAACCAAAGTAATGACTATAAATTTTCATAAAATCTAGTGATATTATTATTTCATGGGTATTTACATTTTTTCATGTTTTTCATATATTTTGGAATAATTTCCTTTGGTAAAAAATTTTCTATATAGATCAAGGTGTTACGTCCCTCTCCAAACATAGGGGAGTGACATGAGGAAAATTAGGTATATTTGTGTTCATAGAATTATCAGTTTGAGGATAGGTTTCATGAGGGATTACTAGAGTAGAAATAAATCTTTTACTCTAAAGTTAAAGGAAATTGAAAAGTTTTGGTCCTTTAAAACCTTTCTTAGGGTTTGGTAATCAGAAAAATACTTCTATTTTTGATCATATAGATTAATAATAAGGTTGTTACTCCTATTGTATTGATGTTTAGGGGGTATTATATAAGAAACTGATATATTTTTATTCTCCCACAATTTCTTATGATGTGTTTCATGACTCAACCAAACTCAATATATATGAATTAGTTTAATTAGTCAACGAAAAGCATCATTCATACCACCCGATAGACTAGAGGTGGCAAACTATTCATAAGGGCATAGGGTTTGTGTGTAGGGAGATAATTCACACTTATCAAATAATGAAACAATAAAAATAACAAAAAATCGTAAATAAAATAAAATAACCATAGTGTCGAAGAAGTAAATATAGACTATTTAAAAAATGAATTGCAATAAAGTAATGAATGGATATATAAAATATACAACATGATATCCAGTTATGCCAAATTAACACATAAGAATAGAATATATAATTAAAACTAGAATTATATACAACAAACTCTGAGCCAATACACGTACCTAGTCTCAAAAGGAAACTACTGATATGCACTAGCCTACTCAAAATAATCCACATGAGTGGTTCTGATCAATCATGTGACCCTATTCATTTGAAATTTTTTTCTTGCATCTATGCTTAAATTTAAATTAGACAATATATATTGCAAAAAATATATGATAAAATACATTGGGTGAGAAACATATCTCGGTAAGAAACCCACAATAGTAAGACAATAGTATTATTTCATATGTGAACGCTAAATTAATATGTTCAGCTTAGCTAAAGCACAATTATGATATTATGAAATAATAAAAATACTTGAATAAACTAATATCACATTATAAAATATTAATTTTAATCCTGAAGAGATATAAAACATGTAAATAATGAATTTATATTGATTTAATTAAACTCAATTCATGTATAAAAAAATTGAACCTCAGTTTTGTAATCATGATTGACCATACACATGTCTTTATCATCAAAATGACTATAATTAAGGTACTTATACATGGGGGAAGAAATTTCCTAGCCCTGGTGTCTCCCATACTCACTCCAAAGATAAAATTAATTAGGGAATCCATGTATCACGGGACTTATTGTCAATTTGGTAAATAACACAAATAGAATACTACTAATTCCTGGAGTATTTGTCTGACAACCTGACCATGTATGAAGAGTGTCATGCTCACTATTCTCCCTAATATATATAGAAATTCATGTAATACAATATTATTAATAATATGTGGAAGATAATATAATCTAAATCACTATAATATCTAGGCAATTTTAGGTCATCATTTTAATGACATGTCTACTAATATGAATAAAAAATATGGAACATCATCTCCTTTCTGGAATGCCATGTCCACTAATTTCAGGAAAAAATGGAACACCATGTCCACTATGGAATTTCATGTCCACTAATCTCAATCAGAAGTGTGGAGAACTATGTCCAACGCAGAATTTCATTTACACTAAACTCAACTAAAAATATATAACTTCCTATATAGTATATAATAAACATGAAAAAAATTATCAATTGTCAGATTGGAGGATGTACCTTTTGGAAAAACCACTAATGGAACATGTCACATGTGGCCCCACAAGATGTGTTCCCGTAAAAACATATGGAAATAAAAGATACACGAAAAATAACACAGTAAAGTCATGAATTAATCATTGAGGGTTGTAAAATTCATAAACCCATTACTACATTAGATACCCCTATGGATGAAAAATCCTATATGGGTTGTCCTTTGTCATCAACATACCTATATATCGAATCCAAAACAATATAGTTCTTGATACTTCAATCAATGGGGAACTGACAACATCACGAATTTCAATATAATGGTGAGTCGTCATTCTCATGATCATCAAAGTACATATATAGTCAAATGTATCCCTATTGGGATCCTTTAGGTCATTACATAAGGATACGTATCACTATTTGGATTCCCAAATTCAATTTTCTAGTGAACACATCCTATATAGATGCTCAACGTCAATATATAAGAAAGAAAACCCTATTGGAAACCTTGAAAATTAATTAGTATCTTGGGAAAACTCTTGTATCTAGGGTATATACATGCAAAAAACGTTTCTCTAACATCTCATGAACACCTAGCATAAAAGGGGAACACCAGTCTCGGGAGATTTATTCAAGAAAAAATCCATGTAGGAAAATCCTATGTATATGGATTCATTCCAATATTAGTTTTTCTTTCAGTTCTATGTTTGTCAAAATACACATACCTTCCAGATTAATGAAAAAGAACCATATCTTTCCAGACATATACTTTACAAGGAAAAAAAGAAAATGATGACATTATTGGCTACGTTCATGGTCTTCAAGAAATAAACACGACCCTCAACTAGGCCACATCAAATAAATCATTCTCAAGAAACATATGGATTAAATTCTTGGAGGATGAACCATGAAAATATTAGTTTTCACATAAATATTACTCTTAGGTGTCCTATAACTAACCAAAATATTTCCCTATAAATATATATACGATTTTTTTTAAAAAAGTGTACTATTATTTATTCCAATTATTTCTCCAATGTGTAAAAAAATGAAATCCCCTAAAATGGGTAGTAACGGAGATGTTTAATTTGATAACCATTATTACATAATGTGTACTATCATTTCCCCACAAAGTTGTTTACTTCATCCAGAATTGAAATGTAACACACATGTACATTGAGTTTATGACTTAACTATTGCATGTACCCTACATGGGGTAATATAACATGTTCCTAACATGTCATAGACATTTGTTTTTCCGTCATGTATTCATATAAATGATGCTCAACCCCCTTGGGGTTGTGTCTTACACCATACAAGGTCATGTCCCCCTACCCATGTTGTCTTGCCATGTTTATGGACACTTTCCATGCCACACAACATGATGTTTTCTCTTACTACATAATATGTTGTTCTAAAAATTCCTTTTCTTCAAATAGGAATAACACATGGTATCCATTCAAGAACTACATGTCTTATGATCTAGATTTCTTAATGGGAAACCCAAGTAATTGACCTGAAATAATATTGAAAAAATCGTAACTCATCGATAGGGCCTATAGGGGTCCATATTAGTTGTAATGGTTCACTAAAAATATAAATATGTAAAAATATTGGTATCTATGTCAAAAAAACATAAAAAATACATTTATTTTTGTAAAATTTTATAAACCATCACTCATTACCATGAATCACAGCTTCCACATGCAGATCAGGATCCACCTAAGCTCTGTAGTGGAACTTATATTAACATCTCTCTCTCTATATGAATCCCTTTTATTTATCAGTCATGTCAAGGGGTGGGGGGGAATCCCATATTCGAATATGTGATAATATATGGGAGTATGATAATGAAAATGGGGAAATGAAAATTAAGAAAATTTAAAAGTAAATGAAATAGGAAAAGGGCCACGATCTTGTCCCCATCCACATATATTAGTATATGAATGGACTATGTTAAAAAATTTAATTTTGAATCATCTATAGTGATAGAATTTATATGTATCACTCTATTTGACATATATATCTATTCAAAAATATATGAATCTCTAAAATTTTATAAAATTAATTGTTAAATACTAATTGTTCTAAAGAAATATGAATGTATTGGGATTCATGAAAATGATTTCTTATGTCAAACATCCAGTTTTTGGTATAACAGAGTGTTCATAAAAATAACATGAGAACACATACAAGGGGAATTGACCATTTTAACCAATATGATATTCTAAAAGTTAAAATTTATATCTCTTCTCAAATATACAATCTATGAAAATGTGGACCTTTAAAACCTCTACAACATAACCCCTCTTCTCAAAAAGAATCATTTTTGGAAAAATAGAATCCATGATCTGTAATAGAGATCTACATAATTTTTTTATCTTATGTATCCAATGACTGGTCCAACAATGATAAGAAATCACCCAAAATAAGAGTTGTTCAACCACTAGGGGTATGATTTTCCACACCATAGGTGTATCCTTGTAATTTCCACTCCCTAAACTATAAGATGAATAATACAAAATCCATCTATCATTGAATACAAAACTAGAATTTCCATAACATCTCTTTCCCGAAATTCAAATTTTGATATCAGCAATTCCATATTCATGATAAATCTTTTCAGTAAAACCACCATGTTTCAAAAAAAATTGGTCACCACTATAAAAATTTAAATGATAGAATTCCAAATTATAATATTTACTTATACCACCCATTAATAGATAAATAAATAGGTTCCATAGAATAATAATTGTCACTATTAAAAATAAAATATCCACATACTATCAAAACATGACATGGATTACCTATATTTGTCCTTCCAAAACTATTTATCCACTCCAAAAGTATCCACTACCACAAAGGGAAATTCCAAATTCATAAATTTTATTCGGAAAACCATGAAAACTAGATTTATTTAAACCATCCTAGCTTGAACCACATATGACCACTCATTGATTAATGATTTAAATGGTACCATCTCAATCATTTTCATAGCATTCATATCAATCCCAATATAGTGGGTGTACAAACCCTTACCACACATTCATCACCCAATTAATGCTGCCAAGAGCATCATGTTACATAGTACAAGAATATTGTGCTACATGTAATTTTAGTATTAATAAGATAGGTTATCCCATATATTATTTCATCCAAATGAGGCTCTCACATATACAATAATTTATTCAACAACCCCCATCAACAATGTCATTCCAATCCTCTGGACCATCCTAAACTTTTACCATTGATACAAAAAAAATCCATTTTTCAAAATGGGTATGTACTTGAAGAGTTCTTCTAAATTAATATAACCTCAATACCTATGATACATAGGAGTATTCATTGACAAATATGGAATAACACTGCCTCTATCACTAAACATGATCACCACCAGTACATCTATCTCTATATGATCATATAACAATGATAAATACATAAAATATCATCTCAAAACCAAGTCCAACCACTCTCACATGTTTCCTAATATTGTACCAAACACCACTCACTATGTTCTGAGTCCAAAATGAGGGCCACTAGGTCTCCCACCAATCCCTACATATCAAGCCAAAAAACTAGCTCACTGCGTCCATAAAACCTAGCATAATGATTGGAAAATATAAGGAATGTACATATATCACTGACCATATATTGTATAAATTGGCATCATATGAATGGGATTATAGATGAATAACCTATAAATCATTATCCAACCAAGAACTAGTCCCCTCCAAGAATCCTTATATTAGACATCCCCTGGAAGCGTGGTGGTAGGAACACATAAAATTCAAAGGACTGACACATTATATGAATCATTATTCTATAATACCCCATTAAAGACTAGTTTATATGAATATTTTCAATTTATATAAACATTAAACTAAATTATCACGTTGGATATCATTAAAAAATAGTGATTTGTGTAAAATATTATAGAAATATGAATTGCAAACTCCTAGTATATTGCTATTAATATTTAGTTAAGGGATCCTATGAAATTGACACTCATATAGGGTCTCCTATAAGGGAATTATGTGCCGTTGTAAACCTAGGATGATCCATCATACATATACAATATGTTCTCAATAAATTATTCCATACCGGAATCGTGTGGTTTAGTAATGTTAAATTCTTTTGAAAACTATTTGGGAAACATTTTATAGGTTTTCATTGAAACATTAAAAAACAAAAATTATTAAATAACATCCCAAAAAGTTTCAAACACATGGGAACTAGGTTCCTTATTGAAATAATAATGTAACCACTCCTATTGTGAAATAGGACTACGATATCAAATTCATTATCAAACATCACACTATAGTTCCACATGACATCCATCATAATGAAATATGTATTCTTGTAGTACATGTTCAGTACATTTGCACCAAGAACATATATGAAGAAACTAATTATATTGATTCTAAAAACTATAAAATTTGGACTCATATTCATTTTTTAATTACACAGTAGTATTCTTATAACATGTGGCATCTACTTTTATAATATGATTCATTAATAAATACATATTGCCTCTTACATATATGAGTCGAAAAAAATTATTGATGTCTAATAAATGTGTATATAGCCCTAAATAAATGTATAATCACAAAAATTGTACCACATATGAATCTACCTAATAGAAAATCATATACAGTTATAGCATCTCATATCAATATTTAAAATTCTATATCACTATAATATATTATTTTTTATCGGAACAAGTATTCTCATTGAACCTATATAATATTAATTACATGGTCTGAAACATTCATAATACACCTATAAACTATTTTATGAAAAGTAATTAATATGAAAATAATCACTTATTATACTCATCTCTCATGTACCATCCCAACTCACTCTATAATTAGTAGATTAACTTGTTGAAGACATGGCCTCAAGAGCTCACCACAAACCCTAGAGGGTACTAACATGTAGTGAGGTCCTATGGTGGTTTTGTGGGGAGACTATTACATCATATCATTTTAAAATACAATGATAATAACCAAACATGATTAATTGAATTAAAAATATATATTTAGGATGAAATAATTAGGTTTTTTATTAAATAATCTAAAATAATGTTATTTACAACTATATTATACATATAACACATTCAAACTACTAGAAAAACACATATAAATGAAATATATAAAATAAATAAAATTATAATACTCTAATATTAATGTTGATTCAACCCACTTAACCATTATCTAAAGTCTATTCTGAGATACACTATCAAGTACATAAAAATATTCTAGGGTGGCTATAACGCCCCAAAACCCAGTTACCCAGAGTCAGTGCATTATTACATAACATTAACATGATCACAAAAGATCAAGTCTCGAAAGAACGATTAGTTTAGTAGTCTTGGAAACACTAGATATATTCATAAATGTTACATTACATCATAGTGTAAAATAAATACAATAACATAGTATCCATTTTCCACACTCATATCCCATTCAGACTATCCATGTAGGTCAGTCAAAAAATACTTCTTCATATCCTGGGAAAAATAAAACATAGAAAGGGGTGAGCTCAAATGCCCAGTAAAGATAACAATATAGAAGAAACATTCATAAATAAGCATAAACATTTAAGGCAATGTATAAATAAACAAATCATTTTAAACATGAACATCAACATAATATGGAAGAAATAAAATGAAATAATGCCACTTAATTATTCACATGGATATTCTACTAATCTAATAATCACATGAAATATCAACATCCACTTTCATAATGATGGAATGCATAATTCCAGACTAACATAACCACATAGTCAAGGCCTTGTGCCAAGAAAAAAAATAATATTTTGTCAAGGCCTTGTTCTAAGATGCTAGTTTTCCTCATGAGACCTACCGATGCATCATGGAGCTATAGCGGGCTCCACTTGTCTCTTATTAAGTTTAATGCATTCCTCATTTTAACAGGTTTAAACATAACATAAACATTCATATTAAATCTAGCATAATAAATGTCAATACTTTCTCCCCAAACCATGAATGGTATAAAAATAACACAGCCACAGTCAAAAAAATCAAAAAACCTTCAATACAATATTGAGGTTTTGTATCATAATAAATCAACATCAAATGAGCTTAAAATCCATCAAAGGATGTTGACATATATGAAATCAAAACTATTTGAGAGAAATATTTCTTTTTTTGAAATCATTTAAAAGTGACATACTTATAAAAGAAAACATTTAATTTGAAAATATTATTATAAGATTGTAAGGGAAGCTTCAATGATTTTATAATGGCGGAAATTATCCGCACCCGCCGTATAAGTTAAGAAAAGACATTTTACCGTAATTTTGTCGAAAAGGTTAAAAATGACCTTGTTTGAAAAAAGACAGAAAGATTCCTTTATAAAAATATTATAAAAAGTCAAACAAGTGTATAAATTACATTAACCCGTAGTCTGTAAAATTGTATTAATGATATGAAATACATTTTTAAGAAACATGGATGTGGATGATAAAGATGACCTAGTAGATAATTAAGTATAAACAACCTCAGATAATGAAGAGATTGTGAAATTAACCCTTACCTTGTACTTTACCTCGGTTTAGGGTTGGTTATCCTCTTGTATAATTTTGAAATACTTGATATTAAATTATAAAATAATCATATACATTAATATGATATCATATATTATCTTTTAACATTGCTCTGTAAATAATATCTTAGTATTGTCGTCGTTTTGGGTGTTAAATTACTCGTTTTATTTTATATGTTTTGTTACATAAGACGTGTTTCTTTTGGATATGTTGTTTCTTATTCATATCCATAATTATATAATGTCCTCAAATATTATTCTTAATCATCAAATGAGAATTTGACTTGAATGGATACGATGGGAAATTAATCTCATCGCGTTCGTGGAGACGGTAGTCCGTACGTACGCACGATCGAAAATATCATTCTTTTTATATTAAAATAATACCTAATAGGATGGTGTATCATATATACAGAATAATTGACATGTTATATTTATTATTTACATGAATTAAACATCATTATTATACCCATAAAAGTAATAATGTATTGAATAACATTTACACCAGGACGTGGAGACGGTAAGCCGTACGTACGCACGTATGGTGACATTTCCTTCAAGGGATGGATAGAATAATTAATTTGGTTGTACCATATTTATAACAACATTCCAGTATATATAAGATACTGGAGTCATTAATTTAGAATTGAAATAACAATGAAATAAGAAGTGAATGAAGAAAGGAACTGGAAAGAGGTGGTGAGATTTTTACCTCTTCTTCGGGTCCTTCTGTTTGATTTGATCAGAAGGGATCCTTAGGTTGGATTTCTTATCAAACTAAGGCATCTAGGTTGAAGTGAGGGAATTTTGGAAGATATTTGAATAGTTTTTTGCTGAAAAAAGTCATTTAAGGTATGAATAATTGGTTAGAATTGGTGTCCTTTTATAATGGGGAGGAAGGGCTCTGTAGGAAAAAAATAAAGTATTATTTTATAATAAATTAATATTCGTTTTCTAATGGCTCTAAAGTGGATTATAAAACTTATAATGTGGGGATAGGTCGAAAAAAACTCAACCAATATGTTTAGATAGGTTTGGTCAATTTATTAACTTTATCTTTTTTATTTAACTCTTAGTTAAATAGTTTGACATTGACCATGTCACTTTGTATTTTTATATTATATTGTCAATAAACTTACTATAAACCTCAAGGAGTCCCCAAAGTGTTTCATTAATAATAAACCTATCATTATATAAGTAATTTGTCCTAACCATATATTTTTAGGAATATAATATCAATTAATAATATAATATTTGTTTTAACAACACATTTATGTCAATTTTGACAATATTTAATAATTGATTTCTATTAAATTCTTAACAAAAATATTAATTCAAACCAAATACATTTAAGAAATCCTTAAATTTCATAATAACCAATAAAATTCGTGGATGGCATCAAAAATTTTATATTTATTTTAACTATTATAACACTAATTATTCGATTCTTTCATTAATAAGGAAAATATTGCATCATTATTGTGTCATAAATAAATTTAATTATTGATTGTCTAAAAATTATAAATAAAATAACATTATGTAGGAAATATTTTAATCTTTCTAATTAATATTTATAGTCGAAAATATAACATATATAACCCTATGTAAAAATTGTTTTTCTAAAAGATATATGCTTATGTCTTTTTTGTATTTACTTTAACTTAATTAATATAAAGTGTCATTATCACTTAAAGTGGATCCATGGGGTCCCAAATCGACCCAAAGATGCCCATGGTGGGACATGTGTCAACCAATAGGGTTAGGACACGTTTTAAAATAATTTATTATTATTATTATAATATTATTTTTTACCATTATTTACCGAATTTACCCATTAACCATGGTAAATAATATATTTACCGAAATAATTATTCAAAATGTCTAAAAATAAAAGTTATATATTTAAATAATTTAGACCTCCTGATTATAAATATGGAATCCATTTTTCTAAATTCAAAACACAGAAGTGGCAGAAATTTATTTAAAATTAATTCCCGCTGTCAAAACAAAAAACATGTTTTTAATAAATAATAAATATCAAAAGATTGACACTTTTTTATGTCCGGTTTAAATGTGAAATTATGTCCAATGACAAAAATTGTATTAAAGGGTAAAAATATATTCTAAATATATTTTAAAACCACTCAAATTCATAATTTATCACTATTAATTATTTCAATTAAAAATGTTTTTTTAAATTAAAATTTAGTAATTTTCACTATTCATCAGAATTTAAAAGTGATCAGAAATGTACGAAAAATTTAACATAAGCTAATTTCGATATTATGAATCCAAAAATGAAGTCAATTTTAAAAGATAAAATTTATAAAATTTCAAAAAGTGGGTATTACTATTCATAACGGCTAGTTTGATTGGTTGTGGTGTGTGTTAGAACTCGAAGTTGCGTACAACTCATGCTACTATATAATTCAAAAAGAAGCGTATCATGGAAGCATGGGGTGTTACAGTGGAACCAATCAGTTATATATCCTTTGAACCTTGTACTATACATTATTCATTAATGATGAACCTAAAAGAAAATATGAGCTCTGAATCTACTGGTATTTTCATGTTAAAGTATGAGAAACAAATATTAGTAGTTTTCCTCCGATGGTGAACCTATAATATATTGTCACATGTGATGTTTCATCAAATATGATCAAAATAACAAAAAAATTGGAATAAAATAAAATAATAAAAACATGAATAAGAATAATACCACAGACAATACATTGTTTCATAATATCAACATGTTTTAAATACTATAAAAATAGAATTTAGATGGATGTGAAAAAATTCATTCCATGCTAAAAATATTCAATCCATGGGTTATCAATCCGGGTCAAATAAACCTACTTCAAACAAAAACAGAATGAATCTGATCAATCTACACCACCAAAGGTGGATTGAAGTCCTTTCTCTGGTCTCTACCAAACATTCCTTAGAAATATATCAATTAAATGATTCCATTTATCAATGAAAATACTATAAATACACTAAATATCCCATGTAGTATAACACCGATGAATAGATTTAACATCTGACAATAAACCACATATATGGAGAACTATTTCCAATATTATCAATCTTATATGAGGGAAACCATGTCGAATAATCTCTTTCATATTTGGCAAAACCTATTTCTACTATATTTAACTAATAACATAGAATAAAATATCTATTTTGGAACTTCATTCCCTGTAATCCCAATTAAAACTATTAAATTCTGGTAACACTTTCTATTGTAATCTATAAAACACTCAATGAAAAATAACTGAAAAAAAATTCCTCTATGTAACTTCATGTACAATAATATCAATCATAACAATATGAATCCATGTAAATATTCATCCATCAAGTCTACATTTCAAAATCAAATAATGAAACTATTTTAGATCTTGAGAAGTATGTGTATAACAAACCTTATCTTTATTGAAAATGTAAACATAATTTATTACATAAAATAATAAATTGATAAAACATAGAATATCAAAACGTATAGTGACATTGAGGAATATTAACATTACACAACAACTTAAAACATTAAATACACAACTTTATTGAAAACATATTTTTCATGGACACACACATTCCTTTGTACATAGCATTGCATGGTAAAACCTAAGGACATGCATAAAAAAGGGTGAGCTATAAAGCCATGTAATGGAGTAAACAATGCATAACATTGAGAATACAGTACAAATTAGGCAATTGATGTATCAATAGAGAATAAGAGGAACATGAACATAAATTCATGATATATCATTATTATCATAATATGATATTCTGGCAACAACATATAACATTATATTAGCATGAGACAAGGATCATTTCACATGTATCATGAGTAAACCCTCATAGCACCTGAATTATCATGATTAAACCCCCACTTCACTTGATGTATCCAGATATGAATCCTTACCCAATGCATTGGAGTGCTATTATGGTGCACACTTCTTAATCATTTAATTACATGCATAAGTGTGCGACATGGATCACATAACGTGGATTCATTAAAAATCTTCATTTATATCATGATAAAGGAATTTGGAATTAAAAAATAAAACTATATAATCAATATGTAAATTTCCATAAAGGTGAATACCCTTGAAAGAGAAATGGGAATGATATTCATCACACAGTAACATTGGTATAGAAAATTCTGGTGCAATTTCAGTAGCATAACTGCGTGACATAATAATTCAGAAAAATTGATGATAAGAGAGAAATGGGTGTATCATTAAATGAAAATTAAATGAACAGTAATGGAATCATATATTTTCATGACCCAACTTATATAATGGAATTTAGATTCATAATAAAAAATAATTTCTTGAATGTAAATGAGAAGAGAGAAATTCTTTATGGAATTTCTGTATGGTAACAGCTGTAAATGGGAGGGGTAAAACGAAGAGAAATAGATCAATAATCACTCAAAAATAAGGCATTCAACATGTTGGAGGTGTAAAATCATACTACAACATTTTCAATTGAAAATAGATTATTATAACAACAAAATAAAATTTGGAAAAAAATGAGAAAGGAATAAATCCATTACATGGAAGTGTAATACCAAAGGCTTGAGAGGCACTTTAGAGAGGATTATTGGGATCTTGGGGCACCATTGGAGTACATTAGAGAGAGTAGGGTAGGGTTTGGATGTGTTACAAGGGTTTAGTGTGAGGAAAAGTGAGAGATTGGGTGGGATTGTATGGGAAAAGAGAGGGAATTCATTGTTAATTAGGTTTTGGACACTAAACATTATACTAATCAAAACCAAAAACCAACAAACGGGTTTTCCCATGGTTTTTTGCAAATGGGAGTGGGAAATAATATTTTCTAATTCCAACACCCAAAATTATTAAAATATTAGGCTTTCTTATGTGGACTTCAGTCACACTCTCAAAGAAATCATTTTAAAAAGTTAAAATGTTTTATAAGTCTTGGTGGGTCAACTAAGGCCCCATATAATTTGTCAAAAAAATCTAAAATCACATTTATTTAAATTTAAAACATATATTGGCCGAACATACCATTTACGGTATGTTATAACATCGCTATTGGGTCGTTATGATGTCTTAAACCCATTATATATTTAAAAAGAATTTAATTTTTATCCAAAAATTGAACTGTCTTAGAAAATTATGAAGAAATCACCATTGGATAATTTCGATGTGCTGATTCCAAAAATAATATTCATTTTAACTAAATAATTTTAAAAATATGAAAACTCTTTCTTTAAAAATCAAAACTGACATTTACTGAAAATTCACGGGTTTTGACAAAAACAGATTTCAAACCTTATTAAAAATTACAATTGAATTCATATAAATGATATGATTATTTATTTTTAATGAAAATTATTTCAGTAGTAATATTATATAAAAAATATTTAATTCAAAAAATACATTTAGTCAAAAAAATTGATTTATTAATTGAATATTTACTAATTAAATACCATTTGTGTTTTAAAACGGTATTTACAATGTAATAATAATAAAATGAATGTATATTCCTTATTCAATACAAAAATAATCCACATAATCATAGTAAAATGTTCTTGTTACACTCTTTATAACACCCGCATATGACCTAATGGTAAAGTGTGTGTTGGTGACAGACTCTTGGGGTGGCTTGGATAACATCGCTCGGGTTGGAGTCTCTATTAACATCCAATTCTTCCTTAGGATGTTTTGTTCAAGATTAACATGTTGAAGCTGGACATATGCATCGTCAAGTGTGAAGCCCAGTGATACCACATCATTTATGAGCTCTGAAAAATGGGCTTCAAATGGAGAAATTCTTTTGGATGAGTCCATCACATCCATTGTCTGAGTAAATTGGATTGTTTAAAGCCCTATATTTATACTAATAATTTCATTACTTGTTTAATGACTATATTAGCAATGGTAAAAATTCCTAACTATATTTTGAAATCCAAAAACATAAAACCAAATAAGTCCTTATTTTATATAACTATTTTATATAATAATTCATTTAATTAAATCAAGAAAATCTTAATTAATACAATTTTGGTACGTTATAATCTTCCCCGTTCTGAAATTTCACCCTAAATATTTCATTTTCCTAAACGGAAATAGATGAGGGTAACCCTGATTCATCACTTCCTATGATTCCGAAACTGTTTCTATAAAATTATGTTTTCTCCACAACACCTGGTTGAGAGGAAGTATCTAATTTTGTAGAACATTTTCCCTAAGATCTAAGATATTTATAGGATTCTCTTCATTGGAAAGTACATTCTCTAATGGTACCACCTCTGGATAGAGTACATGATATTTTTCAAGTATGTAATTCATCAAGAGTGATACATGGAATATATCATGTACTTGAGATAGGTTCGGGGGGAGTGATAATTGATATTCTACTACATTAACGTGATCAAGGATCTCAAAAGGGCCAATATACCTTGGATTAATCATTCACATATTCCAAAATATCATGATTATATTAAATGATGTTATCCTAACGAATACCATGTATCCAACATTATGCACTTGGTCATGTTGATGATTATCATCATAGCTCTTTTGTCGACTCTAAGCTGCTTTAATGTGATGATGGATGGTCTTAACCATTTCCATTATTTATTCAACCATGTTTTGACATAAGATGTTTCTCTTCCCAACTATATCCCAACAAATTGGTGTTCTTACCCTCTTCCCAAAAAAGGATTCATAAGGATCGATTTGGATGCTTGAGTGGAAACTGTTATTATAAGAGAACTCAATCAGAGGAAGATGTTTATCCCATCCTCCTTTGAAGTCCATCAAGTATGTTATCAATATGTACTCAAGTGTTTGTATGGTCCACTCATATTGGCCAACGGTTTGAGGATGAGATGTTGTACATAATTTTATCTCAGTATTCAGAGCGTGTTTAAAACTCTTCAATAACATATAGGTGAATTCTGGATATTGATCATATACAATCAATAGTGGTTCTCATTGGAGACTTACCATATCTCTGATTTATATATATTCCTGTTGATCCACTGATAATTCCACCCAAATTTTAATTAAGTGTACAATCTTTTTAAGATAATCTACAACAACACAAATAGCATTGTTTCCTTTGGTTATCTTTGGATGATCGGTGAAAATGTCCATGGTGATATTCTTCCATTTCTATTCCAGTATGGGTAATGGTTTCATCATCCCCTTAGAATTATGCCTCTAATCCATCACTTACTTGAATTCAAAGAATATTTATGTATACTCATTGATCTCCTTATCCATGTTATCCAGCTAATAAGAATCATAATGATCTCGAAACATTATTGTGTTTCCTGGGTGAATAGAATAATTTGAACTATGGTGCACCAGCCCAATAGTTTCTTCATTAACTCAGAATTTGATGGAATGCATATTCCGGATCCAAAACTCAAACTTCCTTCTTCATTAAAATTTATCTCTAATTATATACCTTTTCTGATAGTTTTTTCATTCTTCTGAAATTCTACATCATCCTTTTTAGCAGCTTTTAACCTTTCCAAAAGAGATGGTTGGGAAATCATTTGTGAAAGGATTGATGATGTACCCTTCTTTATTATTCCCAATTCCATCTTCATCAAATCTATGAATATTGGATCCTATTAAATTATCATCAATGGTTGAATTTGTGGGACATTTCGACATAGATCATCCACCAACTTGTTCACATTCCATGGTTGGTAATGGATTGAGAAGTCATAGTCTTTGATCAGATCTAACCATATTAATTGGCACATATTCAACTACTTTTTTTTGAATATATACGTGAGGATTTTTTTGATCCATATATATTTCACACTTCTACCCAAAGAGTTAATGTCGCCAACACTAGGTCATGTGATGGATATTTTTTCTCATTAACTATTAACTATCTTGAAACATAGGAAATGAATTTTTCATTTTGCATCAACACACAACCCAATCCCATCTTTGAGGCATCACTAAATACCACAAAAAATTCTCCACTTATGTCTAGTCTGAGCTCAATCGCAGAGATAAGACTCCTTTTAATCTCCATGATTCTCTCTTCACATTAATCAGTCCAATCAAACTTTACTCCCTTCCAAGTTATCTTGGTAAGAGGGTTGGAAAATCATGAGAAGTTTCTCAAAAATCGATGAAAATTTCTAGCTAACCCAATGAATCTACGGATATCTGTGACTACTTTTGGCATCTTTCATCCCTCAATTCTAGCTATCTTGGAGGGATCCACATACATCTCATTGCTTGTGATGATATGACCCCAAAATGAGGCATACTTAAACAAGAACTCAAACTTGTTGTACTTTTCATAGGGCTTATCCTTTCGCAAGGTCTCTCGTATAGTGATTAGATGGTCCTCATTCTCCTCCTTGGTTTTGGAGAATAATATAATATCGTCGATAAAGACTACCAAAAATTGGTTGAATTAATCTCTAAAGACTCTATTCATCAAGTCCATGATGATTTCTGGATTATTAGTGATTTAGAAAGGAATTACTATGAAATCATAGATCCAATATCTTGTACGAAAAGTAGTTTTGGTGATATCCTCTTTCTTCACCCTAACCTGATAATATACCAATTATAGATCCACCTTTGAGAAGTATTTTTATCTACATAGATGATCAAACAAGTCATCAATTCATCGTAGAAGATTCGTGTTCTATATCATTATTTTGTGGTTCTCTTGATAATCAATGAAATGGAGAATTGACCCATCCATCTTCTTGACGAAGAGGATTGGTGCACCCCATGGTTAAGAACATGGGAGTACAAACCCTTTATCCAGATTCTCTAGTAGTTGTTTCTTAAAATTCTCAATCTCCACAAAAACCATTCTATGCGGAGTCTTGGATATTGAAAATGCCTGAGGGTAGAAGATCAATTGATAATTAAACATCTCTTATAGGAGGAAGACTAGGAAATTCCTAGGGAAACACTTCAATGCATTCCATCACAATATGAATATCATAAAGGATTGTTGAATCCTTAAACTCAATCATATCAGAAAGATACTCATGATAATAGGGTAGTAATATCTACACTTGAGATGATGGTTCTAAAGATGATTCATCAACCTCCTTGTACTTGTACAGAATCAATGGTCAATTAGCCAAATAGTGTGAGATTTACCTCTCACAGAAATTTATGGTGGCTCTGTATAGGGAAAGCCAATACATTCCATGAATTGTATCCAATTCCACTATATTGAGTATGACAAGTTATTTATGAACTTCAATCCAAAAACTATTTCAGTAGAGGATTTATATTCATGGGATGAAATGATTTCCCCATTTTTCATTCTCATCGACATCTTTACATAAATTATTTGTGGTGGTGTTTATATTGTTCTAACAAAATTTCGGTAAATAAATGAATGTGTAGAACTAGAATAATAAAAGTATGTTCTCTATTCTTGAATAAATAAGTAGTGTAGGTTTCACCACTTCATTTTTTGGGTTCACATCAGCGATAGTGTTGGAAAAAGCTCTCCCTTTCTACATTAGAGGATGTTTGTTACCTCAAAAAACCCTCAGATTTGGGAACTAGCTTTCTATGTGCCCCAGTTCATTGTAGTTAACGCAAAGAACAATGCGTTGAAGTTACAATGGACCATTCATCTCCTCAGTCTCATCAGAGGGTTTTTCATGGTAGTAGTTAGTGGCCATGTGCCCTTCTCTCCCACACCAAAAGAATTTCCTCATACCCTTCAGGAAATTTCCAGGTTTCTTCTTTCCACACCTTTAGAAAGTGGGGTGATGGGTTTTCATATCACTATTGTATTTATCCATCAGAGCACCATAATTAAAGTCAAAATTATGCTCCTTACCCTCATGATACCCCTATGATTCGCTGACATCCATTTTGAGTTTTAGGGAGCATCAGACAATTTTCTCATAGCTGTCGAAGTCACAGATCACTGTGGATTTTCATAGGCTAGTTTTTCCAACCAAAGAAGTGACAAACCACGAATTCTGGGGTAACGACAAAACTGAAGGCATATCATGCAATTCTTGTGAATTTTTCTTTGTACGATCCAATGGATTCATAATATTGTTTCTTGAGGGCAAGGATGTACCTTTCCATCTAAAATAGGAGGGTGCGAAGAAAATATTTATCAAAAAACATTACCTGAAAATCCTTTCATTCCAATGCCTTAGTCTTTTCCTCTGGCTTTGAATTATTAATCAATGTCTACCAATGATCATCTTCACCCTCTATATGATAAGCATCCAAAAGAAACTTAATTTATTTAGAAAATTTGAGGATGGAGAATATCCTTTTAATGGAGTTGATCCATTGTTTGGAAATTGAGGGATCAGATGATCCATTAAAAGTAGGAGGCAATTTTTTCCAGAAACTCTTGATTGAATCTTTTTTATTCCTAGGGGGGATAAATTTACCCTTGAACCATGTTTCTATTAGAAACATGAGTTAACTAAGAGAGTATCATTATAGCATTTTCTATTCTGACTCCCATAAGATTATGAATATCATTAAAATAGTCATCACCTTTATCTTCGCTTCAATTTTTAGCTTGATTCCTACTATTACAGAACTTTGGCTAGAAAAAAAATAAATTTATGGGTAACAAATATATGGTAATCCAACAAAAAATATGTATGAATTATAAATTAACTTTTATCCTTAACATATTAATTTATGTCCTTCAATCAATTTTATCCAAGATCTACATCCCAAAATATATTCATAGGGGCATTTTTTTAATACCCTTAATAATGATTTATACTGAGATTATGGATTTACCAAAGCGTATACAATAGGAGTGTCGTAACCATGAGTGCAGCAAGGCCCATTTTCGTGGAACAGTTCATGTTTGAGTCTATCTTAAAGTAATAACTAGAGCCACCTCTACTTACTCGTATCCAGAAATGGATTTATTTTTGGGATAAACCACTTACTCAATACTAGCAAAAAATTATATATGTTTTTATTATACATCTTCTTATCCATAAGGCTTTCATTAGGGTTTTCTAATATAAATACCAAAAATAACTAAACATATCCTCAGATACCAACTATAAAAACCCTTCTCTTTATTTCAAACATAAACATAATTTATTACATAAAATATTCACTTCAAATGACATAGAATATTGAATGGTGTAGTGTCTTTGGGGATCATAAACATTATATTAAAACATCAAACATGATATACAAATCTTTATTGAAATATTCTTTTACATGCACAAAATCATACCTTCGTACATAGCATTGCATTGGATAACCATACGTCATGCATAAAAAGGGTGATCTATAAAGTCCAGTAAGGGAGTAAAACAGGCATAACATGGATAATACAGTACATGTTAGGCAATAGGCATATCAATTGAGCATAATAGAAACATTAACTTAAAGGCAGGATATAGCATGATTATCATAACATGAAAATGTGGAAATAACATTTCACTAGTTATTTTCATGAGCCAAGGCTCATTTCACTTAGAGCATGAGTAGACACTAATTTCCATTGAATTATAATGAGTAAACCCTCATTGCACATGATGTATCATGATACTAATATATACCCAATGCATTGTTGATCTATCAGGGTACACCCTTCATAATCATTTCGTTTCAAGCATTAGTGTGTCATATGAATCATATTACATGGATTCATTAAACATCATCATTTATTCAATGATAAAATAATGTGGAATTCATACAGAAAACTAAACAATCAATATATAAATGTGTATAAAGGTGAATACCCTTAATAGGGAAATGGGCATGGTATTCACAACACAATAACATTGGCTTGGAAAATCATAGTGCAATTTTGGCAACATAACGGCGTGACAGAAACATTCATAAAAATTATTGAGGAAAGAGAAATGGGTGTCTCATCATATTTATATGAAATTGACATTAAGGAGGTCATATATATAAATATCCCAACATATGAAATGTAATTTACATTCATAATACAAAATAATTTCTTGAATATAAATTACACAAGGGACATTCCTTACGGAATTTCAGCATGGTAAGAGGTGTTAATGGGAGGCATTAGTGGGAGAGTAATAAGCCTCTCATAATTAATATATATGTAGGGAATTCTAAGAGTAGTGATAAATATTACCCCAAAATTTTTTATTTAAAATAAAATGGTATAACAACATAATGAAATTTTGACAAAAAATGAGAAAATAATAATTATCTTACATGGAAGTGTGATGCCAATGGCTAGAGAGTGGCTTGAGAGGGGCTTATTGGAAGCATGGGGTGCATTGGGGGTATTTTTGAGAGAGGATGGCAGGGTAGGGAAGAGCTCCAATGGTTTTTAGTGAATATAAGTGGGAATTTTGGTGGTTATATATAGTAAAATATAGGGAATTATTTATTATATAGGTTTTATACACTACACATTATTGTAATCAAAACCAAAAACCATCCCTTGGTTTATGCCAAATGTTTTTTTCAAAATGGGAGTGTAAAAACAATTATAACTAAAATGGAAGAAATTATTTAAATGTTTTTCTTTCTTTTGTGGAGGTGAGTCACACTCTCAAGGAAATCTTTTTAAAAATGTAAAATGTTTTATAAGTCTTGGAGAGTCCACTAAGGCACCATAAAATTTATAAAACAAATATTAAATCACAATTTTTAAAGGAAAAACATATATTGGTAGAAAATATCATTTATATTATTTTATTATGTACCTCGTGTGTCGTTATGATGTAATAAGACCCATTATATATTTAAATAGTATTATATTTTTACCGAAAAATATATTGTCTCAATTTTTTTTGAAAAATTCAATGTTTGTTAATTTCAACAGCCTATTTCAAAAAATGATATTCATTATATATAAATGATTTTCTAAATATGTGATTTTTTAATTTTAAAATAAAAACTGAGATTTATCAAAAATTATTGTGTTTTGACAAAAATGAATTTCGAACCATAATAAAAATTTCAATTGTATTCATAAAAATTATATGTTCGTTTATATTTAATAACAAATTTTGTAATAAAATTTTATTATAATATTATTTAATATAAAAAACCATTAATTCCTAAAAATTGATTTATTAATTTAACATTAACTAAATAAATTTTATTTGTGCTTTAAAAACTATTTACAAAGTAATAAAAATAAAAAATGTATATTATTTATTCTATACAAAAATAATGCACATATTTGTAGTGATAGGGTCGTATTATATGACCCCTTATAACACCTTCATATGACCTAAGGTAAAGGTGTGTGATGAATAAATACTCTTATGGTGGCTAATATGACATTGTTCGGGTGGTAATCTCTATTAACATCAACTTCTCCCATAGGGGGTTCTATTCGAGCATAGCATGTTGTATCTCAGCCTGGCCATGGTCAAGAGAAAAGCCCAGTGACACCACCTTCTTTCTAAACTCAGAATAATGGGCATTGTTTGGTGAAATTATACTAGATGAGGTCATCACTTCCTCTGTATGAGTAAATTGTATTTGTTAAAGACCTATATTTATACTAATCATGTGATAACTGTTCAGTGACTATATCAGCATCAGTAACAATTCAAACGGTATTCTGAAATAAAAAAACATAAAAATAAGGTAGTGTTAATTTTATATAAATTTTTTACATAATAATACATTTAATTAGATCATGAGGAATTTTCCTTAATAAATTTTTTTTTTCGTTACAATGTATATGCATACTAATAAATTAATAGTGAAATAAAAACGGTTCATCAATAGATTCTTAGAAAGTATATATGGGTATCCCAATCAGGTAGTCATATATGATCATGTCCTGAAGGTAGAGTACCTAAAAAGAATTCAATAAATAATAGTACCATTAATAAAATCGATGTTAATTCATAATGTAAATAGTGTGGGTGATCGTATGAATAATCTAATCATTGCTACCATATCCCTTCAGGCTCATGTGTCTTCTAAAATTAATATGGTTAGTGTAAGGGCCTCAACTCTACTATCTCAGAATCGATGGTGATTTTGTTACATTGAATATATATACATTAGTTCACATTCCAAGGGATAAAATAGTTCATTTGTATTGGTAAAATAGATAGATAATTGAACCAATTATAAATTTGAAAACATGAAGAACAATAAGTAATTTTCATTGGTAACACCAATATAACCTTTATCTAATTAAATCATATAAATCATATAGAACTTATTTGAATTCTAGGGAACAAACACAAAAAGAAAGGTTGAGATATAATAAACAATAAGGGTATGTATATATCAAAATCTATCAGTGAACATAAATGAATATTATGAGTATAAGGGTATGGTAACATCAAAAAAAATTAATATCACACCATGAATATGAAATATAATAATATTTAGTCATGTCCTAAAGATTGGTAATTCATAAAACATTATTCAAAATGGAGTTAATGAACATCAGACCTGAAATAATAACATTTTCATAAGACATGGAAGTTGTGGCATAAAAATAATCATAGAAAATCAATTCCATATTAGTCAAGGTTAACTGACCAGACCATCATAACAAAAACAATTTCATTTCTAAACTGGGATCAGATCTCATTCTGACCTTTTATTACTTTATAGGGTTCTCTCTCCATTCAGTACTATTCATAAAATATAGGTATCACTCCCTATTTCAATCATTTCATACTAAACTAGGTTTAATCCTCATTCTGTTCAGGATATACTAAATTGGGTTCACTTCTTAATTGATTCATGTCTGTCTCATGATATATAAATCAATACCAAATGTATTGGAGGGATATATAGGTCATACCCATCTAATGACCAAAACAAAATTTATTTATTCCAAAAAATAATAAAAAATAATCATATATTACCCCTTTAAATTAAATGGGTATCATAAATATTTCACTATATCATATAATAGTGAATAGGATACCTTTCACAATCATTTTATCATGGCATAACCCATGTAATAATTTGGGATTCAAAGGAATTTTTCATGTTATAACCCATGAGAGTGAAATGGATTTTCAAAAATATAATTTAATTAAAACATAAACCATTAAGTGAAATAATATATTTGTTATACTGGAATCGTAAACCCAATAATTCATAGATAGCATCAATTTTTTTCGTCCTATAAGGAATGAAATTTTTAATGTTCCTTTAAAACATTTCTTAGGGAATATACAATTTTTTCTTAAAAGAACTATTTAAAACAAAAAAAATTGGTAACTTGATTCCTTTGAAAATATAAGTTAATATTAATTAATTAATCTGTAATAATATCATTTAAATAAAATCTTGTGGAAAATATAGTTTTATATTGGGAAAAAATATAAAACACAAATCATTTTGAAAATAATTTTCTATGACAATCATTTCAAATAAAACAAATAATTTGAATAATTTTTTCAAAATGTATTCCTCTAAAAGAAATTTATATATATTCAATTGTATGATTAAATGTAATTTTATTCTTGATAGAGAGTGTCTCCATACTTTCTGTACAAGGTAAATGAACATTCCTTTAAAAGGTAAATAGGAAAAAAGTTACTCGATAAGAAAAAGATAAAAATATTAAATTGAAGAAATGTATTTAAAAAATGTATAAATGGGTAAATTTTTATTTTATAAATCATATGTAATAGGTTAATAATATTTTTCTAATTATTTTATTATATCTTGGTTTTAGAAGAAAACATATTTTAAACTGGAGAAAAAATGATACTGGGTTTCATTAAAAAAAATTCAAATTTATTAGGTAATAATTAGTGAAAAATGGAAATAATACATAAAAATTGCCTGATTAAACAAATAATAACAAAATTCATGTGTTCCTGGTGTGATGGATACATAATAATCAACAAACCCCTCGGACGATGTGATTAAAATATAAAAATCATTAATAATTAGGTAACATTGAATTAGAATCATCATTAAGGAATAACATTAAATGATAAATAAAATATCATGGGGATAAATAATTTCATTATGATACATTTAAATGGTTCTACATATACACCTATAATAAATATTTGGGTATAACCTATCATATGACTCAATTAAGGCAAATTTAAATACGAATCGCATATCGATTTGGTATATTTTGATCCTTAAAAACCATGAATGTGAGATCATTCAAAAGATATGAAAATTAAATTATTTTTAGTGGATGACTAATAAAATAAATTTATATGAATTTTATATAATATATTATGGAAATATATATTTAATATGGCATGAGTCTCACATAAGTAAAATTGAGAGAGGAATCACATACTACTTTGGTATCCTCTTGAATTGTATGCCCCATTAAATATTTGAATATAATAAGAAGTTAAATATCCATAAAATGATTATACACATTATAAAACATTCTAAATGGTCTGTATGTAGCCCACATGTAATAAAAGAGTGGTGAATTTGGCATAAGTCTCCTAGAAAAAAAGAGAGACTAGAAATACCTTATCGAACATCTCGATGTCCATCATACATATTTGAACCTCATATATAATTAATATAAATTTTTTATAAGTCAATAAAGGAAGTATATTCATTTATATAATTCCATATTTGATTCTATTATGACCTTATATTCTCCATTTACTTATAATTCCATGTTTATGATTCATTTCACGTAATAAATGCTCTGTTCTTCAAATATGTTTTGACTCGTTATAATTGTTCCTCTTATATAGATCATGATTTCATCATCTATGTAATCCTAAAATTGAGTTTAATATAATATATATTCATTGAATATATTTATGGTGGCATCCAAAATATTTAGAGAGATAATATGAAACATATTGTTCATGAAGATAGTATATGATATATACTCACAAAAAATCAATCTAATTCCCTTATTATTTGATAATAAAATGAATTAAATAATATGTTATAATTAAAAATATTTTTTATATCATATGTGTCACATATTTTCATTGTACCTGAAACACCCTCACCCTAGTTTCGCAAAGTCGGTGCATTATTACTTAACATTGGAATGATCACAAGGGATCAAATCCAGAAATACCTATCAGTTATGTTGCCTTAGATGTACTAGATACAAACATAAGTTTTACATTACATAATGAAATAAAAAACAAGAACATTGTGTCTCCTTTTATCACATTCATCTCCCTTAGACTATCCCTGTAGATTAGTCATAATATAATTCTTCACATCCTAGGAAGAATGAAAAAATAGAGAGGGGTGACATGAAGCTCTCCATAAAGATAATAATATATCAAGAACATTCATAAATAAGAATAAAAATTTGATGAAATGTATAAGACTAAAACACAAGCCTTTCAATCTAAAACTTCTACATAATATGGAAATGATAAATAAAATAATTACATTAACTTATTCACATGGATATTCTACTCGTCTAATAATCACATGTAATAACAATATCAAATTTCATAATGATGGAATGCATAATGTCGAACATCATAACCCCATAGTCAGGTCCCCCTTCCATGATTACAAATAAGATTTTTTCATTCCTTGTGACAAGACACTAGTTTTTCTCATTAGACCTACCGTTGAATCGAGGAACAATAGTGGGCTACACCTATCACTTACTAGGTCAAATGAATCCCTCATATGAAAATAGTGAAAGAAAATCTAACCATTCGTATTATAACTAGCATATGACATTTCAATAATATATCCACAAACCATGAATAGAGTAAAAATATCACATCCACAGTCAAACATAACACATTAAAAACAATATGGAAGATTTTATTATAATACATCAACCTCAATCAATAATGAAATACAATAAACTATATTGACCAAGATGAAAAAAATTAGTAAAACAATTTCAGAGAAATATCCCTTTTTTCTTGGAAATATTTAAAAGCCTCACTAATAATCAAGAAGCTCTTAAATTTTGATTTTTGAATAAAAGTGTCCCATTCCACTTTGAAACTTTTAAAAGTATTTATAATTTTAAAACATTCATATCCATATAAATAAATCATTACAACTATTTTTTAAACATGGACATTATTGAGAATGATTTTAAGAATAAATCTATAAAACATTTGATATAATATTTTAGTTAGAGTTCTTAAACAAATGAGAGACGCTAGAATAAAAATAACTGATGTAATAAAAATGTTATAATATCATGAGAATAAAATGATTCATGATATACTATGTTAAATTATATTATATACACCATTTAAACGTTAATTGGCATATAAAAATAAATAAGTCTCAATGGATTGTAAATTGAGATGAAATCACTTATAAAGACTATATACTTAATGTAAGGATAAATCAATGACATAATAATGTCATAAAATTATAAATACAGTAAATATTATTGGATATTCATTCTAAATAAATCACATGACATCCACACATATTCTTGAAAAAACAACACCAATTAATTGTATGTTTAACACAATGAATGAAAATTGTGTTAAGATTACACTTATCAAGTTCATATCAATGACTTCAGAATTTATAAATTGAGTTATTATGTGTATTAAAAGTATATCCACATAAAATAGGAGTTTAAATTACTACTTATGTAAATAAATATTGATTTCACACATAATCTTGGAGAAAAATAATCAATTATGTTTGCGTAGAACCCAATTATTTGAAATTGAATCTAGAAATTCCCTTACTTATATGGTAACATACGAAACATATACCCCATGAATTAAATATCATACAATGAAGATGTAAATACCCATAAATTAAAGAATATTACACAAATAATAAAATCATTGGAAGTATATACACCACACAAATGGTAATAGTGGCAATATAGCTTGAATTTCACAGGAATAAAAAGTAAGATGAAAACCCCTTAACTTGTAATTTTCCATAGTAGAGGGCCAGTTAAACTCTTTATAACAGTTAAATCATTTTTATTATATTATAAACGAACCACATACATAAATATTATATCATATATTATCTTCTAATATTTCTTTGTTATGGATATTTCTAAAGTATCATTATTTTGGGTGTTAACTGATTCGTTGTCCGTTATATGATTTATTTTGTAAGTCATGTTTCGTATGGATAGGATGTATTAGATTCATATCCAGAATTATATTATATTCTAAAAAATTACTTTTATTCATAAAATGAATATTATTCTTGAATGGTTACGATGTTGAATGAATCTCATCGTATTCATGGAGACCGTAATCTAAATGTATGCACGAGCGACAATATCATTATATTGATGGTGAAATCGTATGTAATAGGATGTTATATCATATGTAGAGAATCATTAATATGTTATTTTTATTATTTACATCAATTGTACTCATTATTATACCCATCTATATAATGAAGTGTTGGATAACATACTACACCACGACGTGGAGATGCTAAGTTGTATGTACACATGTATGGTAACTTTGTGATTCATATAATGGAATGAATAATGAATATGGTTGTACCAAATTAATAATAAAATCCACGTATGTATAAGGTAATAGTGTTAGTTTTATAGTATGAAAATAACAGAGAAAGAGGAATTGGAAGAAGAAAATAACTTTTAAAGAGGTGATGAAATTATTTTCCCTTCTTCGGGTGCTTCCTTTTGATTTGATCAAAAGTACTCCATAGTCTAGAATTCTGTTCAAATTAAGGCATCTAATTTGAAGTGATGGTAGTTAAGAGGATATTTTATTAGGATTTGACTGATCCAAATGGCTTTTGAGGTTTGATTTTTAGAGAAGGGGGAGTACCTTTTTATAAGAGATGTGAGGGTCACTTTAGGAAAAGCTTGAAATATTATTTTATTGTACAATCATTATCAGTTTCTAATAGCACCAAAAGGATTTAATTCGATTATAAGGTGGGTGTAGGTCGAAAACCGCTCAACCCATAGGTTTTAGACAAGTTTATGTCACCATATTTATATTATTGTTTAGATTTAATGCTTATTTAAATAGTTTAATTTTTAACATGTAATCTTGTATTATTAAAAAAAATGGTTAATAAAATTACAATGAAAATCCAAAAGAACCCCAAGTGGATCATAATTGATATATATTACCTTATCAATGTCCTTTGAATAATCCCTATATTTTTAGTTATATTATATCAATTAATAATATAATATTTATTTTAAAAACTCATTTATGTAAATTTGGACACTATTTAGTATTTGGTTTTTGTAAAACTCCTGACAACATTATCAATTCGAAAAAAAATTATATAATCAACCCTAACTTGTCATATTAACCTAGAAAATCCATGGAATACATATAATGTCTCAATCTAAAATTATATTTATATTTATAATATCAATTATTTTAATTATTCAATAATAAAGTAATTACTGCATCATCAACGTGTCATAAATAAATATAATTATATAATGTCTAAAAATTATAAATAACATACCATTATGTATGAAATATTTATATTTTTCTAATGAATTTTTATTATCTAATTTGTCTTATCTATAACCCTATATTAAAAATTATTTAGTTATTAAACATTGAATTTAACTCATCTATAAATAAAATAATAATAAATATCGTAATCTAATCCAATTGGACCAAAAGAACCATATTTTATTTCTATGCTTGGATTTGATCGAAATAAACTTATCCAATAGAATTATGACATGTGTTAGAGTAATTATTATATCATTTATACCTTTAATTACCCTAATTACTTTTACCAGTGGTAAATAAAATTCAAAAGTTACTATTCACAAAAAAATAATTTTCATCATGTTTAACCACATTTTACATAATGATTTCAACTGTGTCTCAAGGATTTTTTAAATTAAATTCACAGTAGAGGTAAAATTATGTTTTTGAAAATTTGCAAATGTGCCTAGAAGGTGAGTAAAAGACGACAAAAAGTTCAATAAAATTTTATATATCTAATATTTTTAGAAAATGAATTCAATGAATTACATTGGAATAATATAGTTATTATTTATATATTTTGATTTAAGAATAAAATAAAATTAAAAATATTTATTTAAATAAAATGTTGTCTTTAAACAATAATGTAATGTTTTTCACTATTCATAAAAAATTGAATGTTATTAGAAAAATACCAAAAAATAACCCAATGATATTTCTGATATTAAAAATTCAAAAATGAAGTCTATTTTATAAAATTTAAAACATTGAATTTTTATTAAATAATTTATGAAAATATTCTTGTTGTCAAAACAAGAAAGCAGGTTTTTCAGAAGTAAAAACTATCAAAATATTGATATGTGTTTATGTCCAATCAAAATGTAAAATTACTTCAAATGACCAACATTGGATTAAATGATAAAAATATAATATAATTATACTTAAAACAAATCAAATTTATAATTTAACACTATAAATTATTTTAATTAAAAAAGTTTTTTTCAATCAAAATTTAGTATTTTAACTATTCATTAAAATATGTAATTTATGAGAAAATCACTGAAACATTAACCAAATTAAATTTTTATGTTCATATTCTAAAGAAGAAGTTTATTTTGTCGAATTGAATATATAAAATTGTAAAATATTAGATTTAATAAGGGCTCTCCATTAAAAGGTGGTATAATTCCATTGCATAAAAAATACATCCTTTATCAGAAAAATTGAATATGGTCTTTTATTATGTCTAAGAAACACATAATATGGATGATAAAATTATATGGAGAATAAATAAATCAAAATACAGTTAACTCTATTCATAATCGTTTTTTGAATGGCTAGTTTGGTAAGTCACGGTGCACTCGAACTCTGTGTTTCATGTAGCTCAATCTATTTAATTACTTTAAATGAAATATCTTATTATGAAATCATGGGGTGTAACATTCTTCCCCCTTTTGGAAATTGAATCCTAAAAATTTTAAAATTAGTCTTGGGAACTTCATTGGATGTCCCATATTGTAAAAAGAGTGGATTAATCTATCACATTAAAATAAATAATGAGAAGTACAAAGCCCACCTAAGATTACCCATAATAGGATTCCATGTAGGAAAACATGGATATTAAAGACAAACTTATTTTCATGTTCTGATGAAGTGTGATAGAAAACATTTTTTGTTTTAAGTTCCATTTCATAAAGATGAGATATTTATTTATGAGATTGAATAAGTACATCAAGATATATAATATTTTTTTAAGTAGAGTTTCATCATTTACTAACTTTACACAACCCAATCATCTTTTCTACAAATGATTAATATTCAAGATGACATGGTCACACCTGAAGTTCTAGAATCAACATCTAGAATATCACATTATACACAAAGGATGAACTATATATTTCCCTTGTCATTAGAGATTAACCATAACCAAATAGTTAGTACAATATCAGATGATCCTCAAAATGGATAATCCTTTATATAATTAGAAACAAATAATAATTTCTAAAATTAAATAAACAATTCCCAAAGTTCAATAATGACCATTCAATAAAAATGTTCCATAAAATCCATCAATATAATCCTAAAAATTATTGAATCCCAAAACTCATAAGAATTTAATCACAAAGTCATTCATAATAAATCTTAACATATATCTTCAAATAACATCAACTACTCTTGAGGTCTCATACATAAGTGTAAATAACCAAATTACATATTCTCTATGATAGGTTAATAACATCCATTAATAACAACAATATCTATACAAAACATTGATTCATCAAAAATAAAAATAATCCACCGTTACTCCTCAAATTAAATCCCATAGTACTATATTTTCTTTAAGTATATAGTGTTCCCAATAGGGAAAACATCTTCCAAAATAACATTTATCACATAATCACAAAATAATTTTCCTATACTAAGGATACTCATTTGATAAATCATAAGAACCCAAATCAACTTATTATTGATCTATAAAATCATTTTACTAAACAAATTAGGTAAACTAACTAGGGACTTCACGTAGTCTAGTGTTAGGTGATAAATCCAAGTCACACATTGGTTTTGGGTTCGATTCCCGAAGATCTTTCTGACACAACAAGTTGTTACACACTCTGCATGTTGTCCATTTTAAAAAACTATATTTTATAACCTTCCCAAAATGAGATAAATTAATCAAAATAACATGATTTATCCACAAATATGATCTCATATCTCTCATTTTCAAACCAAAAATTAATAACATGTAATTTCCTAAAATTCAATGATCATATATACCAAAATGGTTATATATAACTATATCCTAAAATGAAAATATAATTATTCCCAAATAAAATTTTAACATAACAAACTGTAGGGTTACACATACAATATAAAAGTCTTCTATAGTAATCCCATCAACAAAGACCATTAATACTTTTAATCATTTCTCATTGCATTTATTTACACATAGGTTCTTCCTTGACTAGTGGTTATCCTATTGAATAGGGAATCATCTCGGGAAATTCCCAGGTCACCTACATTTATGGAAAATGGCTATAAATGGATTCTTAAGATCATTTTATTTTCGTCCATATTACTCTTAATTTTCCCTCAGCAATTCTTTACATTATTTCCTTCTTTCCCACACATAAAGCACATCTTAGTTCTATTGAGACACTTTCTTGGGTGTCTCCTTTCACATTTCCAACATGATGGAAATTGGGATTTCTTTTATCTACGTTCTCCACTATTGCAGCTCTTATCATTCTCCACGTTTTTATTCATTATTGATATTGGGATTTAATTAATGTTTATATTTTTTATCATATTTTTGTAAACCTGCTTCAGCATGAACACAATATCTTTTAGGCCTATCAACAGTAAATTTTGTTTCTCATATCCACCATCGTGCCAACTTTGTACATCATGTTCATTGTTATTATGACTTCCTTGGAATCCAGACATTGACTAAAACCATAATGCATTGTGTGAATTACAATAGTCATAAAATCATATAGATAATATCATGACACCTTATTTTCATTCTAAAACACCTTATGATTAACCATGGATATTTATACTCATATAATATTAAAATATTTCAAATCGGTTGATAAAGAAAATGGGAATTATCCTAAGAATATCCCAAAGAGAGTGTCACAAAAAAGAGTGAAGCAAGGCCCGTTGTCGTGCACCAGCTCCCGTTCGGTGTTTTCAGGTTTTACCCCTAGTTAAATATTTTGCTAAGCCGCCTCTACATATTTGTATATAGATATGGATTTATTTCTTGGAAAACCCACATAAAATTTACATTACCAATTTTTTATATATTCTTATATACTAATCCTCAATGTCTATCTTAGGGTACTATTTTCTAATCAGATATTTTCAAAATATAGCTTCCATGGTTTGTGATAATCTTTTTCTGATGCCAACTGTAGTTCCTAGAACCTAGTTTCCAAGTGTCTGTGGATTGTTACATAACATTGGAATGGTAATAAGGGATAAAATCCCAGAATACCAATCATTTTAGTAGCCTTAAATGTCATTGATACATACATAAGATTTACATTACATTATGAAATGAAAAACAAAAAAATAGTGTATCATTTTAACACATTCATCTCCCTTAGACTATCCCTGCAGGTCACTCATAATATACTTCTTCTCATCCTGGAAAAAATAAAACATTGAAAGGGGTAGATCAGGTGCTCAGTAAGGATAATAATATAGAGGAAAAATTCATAAATAATAATAACCATTTAAGGAAATTTATAGGACTAAAACACAGTCCTTGTAAAAATAAACTTTAGCATAATGTGGAAAAGATAAATCAAATAATTCCATTTAAATATTCACATGGATAATATTCTTATAGAATAATCACATGTAATATCAATAGATAATTTCATAATTATTGAATGCATAATATCGGACATCATAACCACTTAGTTAAGGTATTGTACCAAGACTACAAAATAGATTTTGTTAGGCCTTGTTCCAAGACACTAGTTTGTCTCATGATACCTATCGATGCATATAAAATCAATAGCTAGCTCCAACCATCACATACTATGTCCAATTCATTCCTCATATGAAAATGGGGAAACATAATCTAAAAATTCGTATTAAAACTAGCATACGAAATGTCAACAATTTATCCACAAACCATTAGTGTTATAAAAATAGCACATCCACAGTCAAAAATAACTCATTCAATACAATATATAATATTATATAATAATAAATCAACCTTAATAAATAATAAAATATAATGATGGATATTGGAATAGATGAAAATAACCAGTAAAACTATTTGAATGAAATATCCCCGTTTTTCATGGAAACATTTAAAAGTATCACTAATTATCAAGAAGATGTTAATAATTGGATTTTTTTAATCAATGTTTCCCATACCACATTGAATCTTTTAAAAAGAATATAAATTATTAAGCATTCATGTCTATATAAATAAATCCTTACAACCATTTTTAAAATGTGGACATTAATGGGAATTATTTAGAATAACAATGTTTTAAAACATTTAAAATGATATTCTAGTTAGAGATCCTAAACAAATGAGGGAAGATTTAATAAATATAATTGAGGTAATGAACACGTTATAAAATCCTATGAATAAAGGGATTCATGATATACTATGTCAATGTATTGTATATCCACTATTTAAAAGCGAATTGGCACACAACAACAATGAAGTCTCAAATGAATGTAAATTGAGGAGTAATCCCTTATAAAGTCTGTATCCTTGTAAATTGGGTGATTATTTTTATAAAAAGTATATACACAAATGGGGAGTGTAAATTACTAAATATGTAAATAAATAGTGGTTTCATTAATAATCATGGAGTAAACAAATCAATGAAGTTTACGTATAACACAATGAGTGGAAATTTAAATTAGAAATTCTATTACTGATTGGGAAACGTACAAAAACATACCCCAAATGAAAGAAGGATCATAAAATTAAGATGTAAATACCCATAAATTAAAGTATATTACCCAAAAAATACAATCATGGTCAGTACATACACCACATAAAAGGATATAGTGGCAATATAACATGAATCTCACAGGAATAAACAGTGAGATGAAAACCCCTTTCCTTGTAATTTTCCATAGTAGAGGGTAGTTTAACCTCTGATATAATGGTTAAATCAGGGTTATTAAGATATAAAATTACCACCTACTTAAATATGACATCATATATGATCATCTAATATTTATTTGTTAATGATATTTCAGTAGTATCATTTTTTTTGTGTTAACTAATTCGTTTTCTGTTGTTTGTTTTGTTACGTAAGTCATGTTTCTAATGGTTATGATGTATTTGATTAATATCCCGAATGATATTATGTTCTTAACTATTATTTTTATTCATATTATAAAAATTATTCTTAAATGGTTATGATGGAGAATAGATCTCATCACTTTTGTGGAGACGGTAATTCATACATACGCATGAATGACAATTTCATTCTTTTGATGGTGAAATCGTATGTAATTGGATGGTATATCATATATACAGAATCCTTAAAATGTTATTTTTTATTTACACTAAATATACTAATTATTATACCCTTATAAATAATGAAGTGTTGGATAATAAACTACACCACGACGTGGAGACGGTAAGCCGTACGTACGCATGTATGGTGACACGTTCATTTATAGGATGGATAGAGTAATGATATGGTGGTAAAACATTTATAATAACATTATAGTATGTAGAAGGTATTGGATTTGTTATTCTGGTATAGTAATAAAAAATAAAGGGGAAGGGGAAGAATAAAAGATCTTTGAAAGAGGGGATGAAATAATTTCCTCTTCTTCAAGTTCTTCTTGTTGATTTGAACAAAAGGGCTCCATTGGTTGGTTTTATGATCAATATAATGCCTATATGTTTATGTTAGAGTAGTTGGGAGAGTATTTTAGAAGCTTTTGGTCGATACAAATGTCTTTGGAGGTGTAATTTTAAGATAAGGTGAAGTACCCTTTTATAAGAGAGGTGAGGGTCATTTTAAGAAAATCATGAAATATTATTTTATTATACAATAATTTTTTGTTTATAATGGCTCCAAAATGATTTATTTCAAGGATAAGGTGGGTTTGGGTCGAAAAAATCTCAACCAATAGGTTTTATATAGGTTTAGGTCATCATATTAACCTTATTGTTTAGATTTAACTATAAGTAAAGTAGTTTAATTTTTACCATACATTTTTGTATTATTATAATAAATGGTTAATAAAATTACAATAAAAATACATTGAACCCCAAGTGGTTCATTATTGATATATCTAACCTTATCTATGAATTTTAGCCGATCCTTTTATTTTTAGGAATATTATATCAATTTATAATATAGTATTTGTTTTAAAAACTCATTTATGTCAATTTTGACACTATTTAGTATATGGTTTTTGTGAAAGTTATAACAACTTTATTACATAAAAAAAATTATTTTGTTAAACATAAAATGTCATATTAACCTATAAAATTTGTGTAATACATAAAAATACTCAATTTAAAACTATATTAATAAGTTAATATCAGTTATTTTAATCATTCAATAATAAGATAATTACTGCATCATCATTGTGTCATAAATAAATTTAATTATTTAATGTCTAAATATTATAAATAAAAAACCAGTATGTATAAAATCTTTTAATATTTATAATGATTATTTATTGTCTAATTTATCTTCTGTATAACCATATATTAAAAATGGTTTAGTTATTAAACATTGAATATAACACTTTTAACTCTTCTTTAAATAAAATAATAATAAATTTGCAAATCTAATAAAAGTGGACCAAAAGGTTCATATTTTATTCCTAAGGGTTATTTGGGATGAAATAAACATATCCAATAGAATTAGGACTTGTGTTAGGGTAATTATAATATCATTTTACCATTAATTTCCTTATTTACTTTTAACTGTGGTAAATAAAATTCAAAAGTTACTATTAACCAAACATTATTTTCATCCTATTGAACCAAATTTCACATATTGATGTCAAATATGTCTCTGAGATTTTTTAAATTCAATTCAGAGAAGTGGTAATGTTACATTTTATGATCATTTTCAAATGTTCCTAGAAGGTGAGTAAAAGACGGTAAAATGTTCAATGAAATTTTATATTTCTAATATTTTTATATGACGACTTTAATGGATTAAATTGGACTAATATGGGTATTGTTTACATATTTTGACTTTAAAATAAATTTAAATTAGATATAAATTTTTAAATAAAAAGAAGATGTTAAACAATAATGCTTTATTTTGCACTATTCATAAAAATTTGATTGTTTTTAGAAAAATACAAACAATTATCCCAAATATAATTTTAAGTTTAAAATATAAAAAATTAACACAATTTTACCAAATTAAAAACATATAAGTTGTATTAATTAATATAAAAAAATATTCCTATTGTCAAAACCAGAAAGCAGGTTTTCTAGAAGTAAAAACTATCAGAAGAATGATATTGTTTATGTATAATTTAAATATAAAATTACTTCTAATTGCCAACATTGGATTAAATGATAAAAATATAACCAATTTAAACTTAAAAACCATTTAAATGTTTAATTTAACACTATAATTTTTTTTAAAATTTTTTTTTCTTAAATTCAAATTTAGTAATTTCACTATTCATTAAAATATAAATGTTATCAGAAATGCCCCAAAAATTTATCCAAACAAAATTTTTATGTCCCGCATCAAAAAAGATGTTTATTTTGTCTAATTGGATATATAAAAGTGTAAATTATTGTATTTATTAAGGGTTATCCATTATAATGTGGTAAAATTGCATTTTTATAAAAAATAATTCTTTTAACTGAAAAATTGAATTGGTTATTACATTATTCCAAAGAAAAAAATATTTATGTTAAAATTATATTGAGTATATAAAACTAAAAATATAATTAATACTATTCATAACTTATTTTTGAACGCCCAGTTTGGAAAGTCGTGGTGTGATCGAACTAAGTGTTGTGTGTAGCACAAGTTATTTAATTAATCCAAAGAAAATATATTACTATGAAATATTTTGGTGTTAAAAAACCCATACATAATATGTAAAAGCATGAATTAATCACATCACTTCTAGATGAGGTACTCTGGTGTACACACTTGTGACATTATCATAATTCCAAAAAATAGAAACCATGAAGGTATGCATTATATAAAAATTATTGACTCAAAATGACATTAATAAAATAATTTTTATTATATATAAACAATAAACATATCCATATAGTCAACCATGAGGGATGGAAATGAAAAAATAATGAAAAAGTTTCATGTGGTAGTACTTTTCCATACACATGAAGTATGATTTCATAACCCAATTGACGGTTGTAGAGAAGGTTATAGGTCATTACATTGGAAAAAAAGAATATCAGTGTATGAAATATAATTAATTTACTATAAAATTAAATAAAAATATAAATTAATAGGTTTAAGGATGAAATAAAATAAAAACACTCAATGATGAATGTTTCCTCTTATTTGGGCATATTTTATATGTTTTCATGGAAATCCTTGTTCGGAAAAACATATATAGAATATAGGGTTCTATGATGAATTTAGGGACATTGGGAGGTTATTTTTATGCTAAAAGATTAAAACAGTGTGTTTATAGTGTAATGAAAAGAGCATAGTATGTGTCCTTTTAAAAGTGGGGGAGGGGATGCATTTGTATGTTTTTAAAATAAGTTGGTGTGTCAATGTATTTACCTATTGAAATGGTCCAAAAATTAACCATACATGATACTAAAACTTATAAAACCAATATATTGTCATCCTATTGGTGTTGGGAACGTATATTGGTCATTTTTTTCAATATGGTTAATGTATAGTCTATCTATAAACTCATTTTTCTTTCACAATGGTAAATAATTTTAGTTGTTTTCACTAATTATTATAGTAATATTGTTAGTTAACCTATTTATAAATCATCCTTTTTTCTAAATATTTCATCAAATTTCTATATTTAATTCACATAAGTCGAAGAAATAATAATTTAATGGTAATCATGTAGATTCAACAGAAAAATGTGTTTTTAAAGAGAAAATTTTTACAATTTTATATATTTTTATAACATTATTAAATATTTAAATTGATTGAATGTACAAAAATTTATTAACTGATATTTATTTGATTTCATGAAACATTAAAATCAATAAAATATATAATATACCTTTTTAAATTAATTTTGTGAAATGGATGTTTTTAATTAATATTATGTGTTTTTTACTATTCGTATAAAATATAACTCATTGGAAAACTCTTTAAAATTCAAAAAAAGATAATTTTAAAATTATGATTTGAAAATGGTTGTTTTTTCAAATAAAACATATTATTGTTTAGAATATTATATTTAAAATAATTTCACCATTAAATTTTTAAAAAATGACTTTTAGAAAAATATGAGTTTTTGTGCGTAAACTTTAATTAAATAATATCTATTATTTAGAAAACACATAAGATCAATTTTTAATAGTTTATTAAATATATAATATATAAATTAAATTTAAATCATTCATCCATTTTTTATTTAGTTAAAACTTTTGTGTGTAATAAAATGCTTCAAAAAATATTTATTTATTTACCATGAGTTTCTTCACTCATTAGTAATAAATTGGATACCAAAAGAATTAATTTTATAAACATATGTAAACCATATTTTCATAATTTAGTTAATATTATTCATTGTAACCATTTCATTTTATAGTTGATAACTATAATATTAAATGGTATTTTTAATTGTATGTAATGTTTTGTTTAAACTAAATGTTATGTGTGATTCATGATAAACTCATAATTGTGTGTAACAAAAGCTAATCATAGTATTATGTATAATTCAAGATAAAATCATGGTTCTATTTAATGTAAAATAATAAAAATAATATATTCACTAGAATAAAAATTCACAAAATATCAAGGTTTCACATTCTACCTGGCATAAAATGATTTTTCCCAAGAAATCCTTCCTAGTCGTTAATAGTTTAATATTTTAAAATTTTATCAGTGATACCCACACAGAAAAAATGAATAATAAAACATCATTTAAAAATTAAATTTTTAAAAACAATAGTTACCTATTATAAATAATAAATAGGTTTCCTCATATGATACATTGGTGGGATGTTATGCATTTTACATCGAAGAGAATACTAACCTCCAAATAAAGATGGAGAGTGAAATAAAATATGGATATAAGAAATTTAAAAACAAAAGACATAAAAACCGGTATGATAATGGTCAATGATATCAAAAAAATGATGATAATATATCAAAATTTTAGTTCCAGATTATTTCGCAAATTTTGGGGAATATTTATGACATGATATACTTATATTATTTAATTAAATTTAATTTGCATAATCTTATCCTTTATTTGTTACTAGAACAAATTAACATATTACATTACTCTAAGATGTCAAATTTTCATAATTGATGCACTAAATAATATTCATAATAGAATGAGAATTCATTATTTGTCTCTCAAGATAAAAATATTTATGACTCATTATTCAATATGGATAAATATTAATATAGTTAATTAATAAGTTATCCTCTAAACACATATCCAAAGTTCAACAAAATTAATTCAATAAATTATTGACCTTATAAAATATCCAAAAATTATGAAAAAATTATAAATGAATTTCTTAAAAAAATCAAGGCATTAGTCCCCTATATATATCAAAAAGTTTCTCTTCACATTCACATACTAAACATGTGGATATATATATCATTTATTCTGTTAAAACTTAATAATAACATGAATTGCTATAAAACATAATGAAAAATTTTATTATTCCTCATAACATGGGAAATTAATTATATATTACATATATCCAATAATGTTTTAAACTACCACTATGTCATAATAATACACTTTTTCATCAAATCAATTATCAGTTACTGTGTCATAGAAAATATCCAATTTACATTATCCAAATTAATCTACTCTTTATCCAAATATTATTTTCAAAAAATATGGAAAATATAAATAGTTATCATTCCATTAATAATATTGTTTTCTTGAATATCACTTCCTTATTTTCTATCTTTTCTAGGTCATCAGAATTATTCCACATGTTCTTTCAAATCCATTACCTATAATAAACAATACTTATATATTTCAGGATTCACATAACTAAATTAGAATAAGTAAACCATTATTACAACCCAATTCCTTATCACACCATAAAATAGGATTTATCATCTTATTATTTATTACCTTTTTCCATTCACATGTTATTCATTGTGTCTTCCTCAATAGTAATGTAACTATTAATTGTGTTACCGTTCAGATCATCCTTATAAGATTTACCCTTATGATGTTGATTTCATTAATGACCATACAATAAATATTTAATTCATTCAAAAATCAATTATTTTATAACGAAAAATTATTCTCATATTTTTCATTTACGGATGTTTTCAATTTTTCATTTGTAGTTATTTAATTTTCTCCAGTCTTTTTTACAGTAACAACTTTGTATTTTTCCTATTACCCATCGACATGGATATCTATTTCCTCATTCATGATTTATTTGAATATTAATCATCATTTCTCCATTGTGCCCTTTATTATATGTCTTCATGGAATATTTACATATCTTATTTGGGGGGTCTGAGATTTCGTTAAGGTACATATTCTGTAATGAAATATTTTATCACGAAGGTATGGATTATTTTTTAATGGTTTTAATCATTTGTTTTACAATTTTAAATGTAGCTTATATACTATGAAAGGTTTTAGGATACTATTACGATTTTACTATTCCAATAGTTCAAGAAATTGGAACAAAAATTGGGATTTAGGTTTAGAGAATGTTTATTGACAACCATTCGACCCTACCATACGATTTACCCACTGTACAAGAGAGGCCAAACAGATTGTCCAAAATTGTGTAAGTTGTTCTGTAAGATTGTGATTTTTTTTGAAATATGATATTTTTTATTTTAAAATTTATTGCACATAGTTTGTAAAAAAATTAACTTAGACCATGTGAGGTATCTCAATGGAAATTGTAGGGGCACCATTTTTGAACAATTCGTCCGATCATACTTCCAAACCATGACATATTTTTAGAGTGATTTCCATTGAAATATTTTTTAATTCTTTTAACTTATTCCTCCTTTAATTCCCTGTGTATATCCCCTCATTTCCTCACCTTTGATCTCCCCATATTCCATGTATTTTTATTGAGTTATCTTTTCGAGCTGAACTCCAATGTAATACTCTTTGTTCACATTTGTTCCACAATAGAAACATTCCATATTTTGGGGGTTTTGTGTGTTCTTTTTCAAATAAATGGTCTATGTTATGTGAGTGTTCCTCTACAAAAAAAATTATGGTTTTATAAAAAAAAATTCCCAAAATATAATGCTTTCCAATGTATTCCTCCACAGTACCTCACGGTAAAAAATTCCCCACATTGATTATAATGTTATAATCCAATATTATAAATTATTTCAGAGATAATTACTCACATTGAACATATTTAATGAATAGATGATATTGACCACATTATTTTCATCCCCTTTGGCTGAAATTACTTATTTATATTTTTAGATGAAAATATCTTCATCTAAATGATTATATTGTCACTAAAATGGATATAAAATAGTTATGGAATTAAATGGTTTAATTAAATTTAATGATACTGGGAGTCAAGGATATACCAATTTATATATATTTATAACTGTGAATAATAAACTGTGAAAAAAGGGTTAATTAAGAAAAATTATTATAACTGTTTAGTTTTTTACCATTATTTATATTATTATTAATATTCCATGGATATTGGTTGTTGAACAATGATTAGGTGTTATTTGGAGCCAGGTGTTTCATGCCCTCTTATATTTGGTAATGGGGATGATGTCTCACCCCATTATAATTATATTTGGGTGATATGAATTATCTTCCATATTCCATTTTTATGGGTGATTGGAATTATTTATCATAACAAAATATCATGTGATAGGTAAGATGTCTCACATTCATACGAAATTTAGGGAAATTTCACATATTAGAGAATACATCTCGTTAGACTAGTTATGAAAACCCCTATAAATCCCCAAATATATCTATCACCTATTATCAATGTATAACCCTGTATATTTCTAGATGTATCAAGCGAATATAAATTTATACATATTATATATGATTACATATATGTATTTATATATATTCATATGCCTTGAAACTAATATTTGACATTCTAGCATATGTCAATGCAAGTAGATTATGTCAGGAGTACCATAGGAACCTTAGACGAATTGTATTTATTTTCAAGTATTGTTCATAATTCATATAACTAGAACAATACTATTCTACATAAAGTAGATTGATTTTTCTAGACACCATTGGATGTAGAGTGATACATAAATATAACATCCTTTTTGAGCATCATTTTTTATCAGAGAGAACTATATTGATATAGGTGTGGATAGGGGGAAGCACCACATCATAAATTATGGGTTTTATTTTCTTATATAATGGTCCTTGGGAGAAGATAACAGAACATATTCTCTTGATTCTAGTGAACCCGCCTTTTGGTTTTTTGAATTTCTATGTGTCATATTGTATAAACAGTTCCCATATATCCCCTTCTTTACTCTTTTTATATATCACCAGGCTATAACATCAATATATATGTCTTAGCAATCAGGTATTGAATTTATTTCAGTTTCATTGTTTTTTATTCTCTTTTAGATTTTTATTATGCTTATTTATGTTATTCCATTTGTTATATTATGCTTCTACTGGTTATTTTATATTATTATATTCATTGAGACACTCTAATATAAATTCATAGTCACCTCACTATAAAAACATGGAACCTTACATCTTTATTGAAGGCTCTAGTGTATGGGGATGTTCCCTCAAGGCCATATGTCCCACCATCTCAGGGAATCATTTTAGTTGATCCTAGTATGGTACATTACATGATGTTAATAAAATTTTCTAAAAACTGATTATGCATAATCAAAACATAACTTTTTGTATTCATTATCTGATTTTTCTTTTCATTAGTAAGTCATCTATCACATACAATGTTAACTTGGTTCTTTCTAGTTCCCACCATGACCTATAAAATTTCAATGTGTGAAACCATAGGTTTAACCTAGTACATTAATTATCATCTATTTTTAAATTCCTAAATAGTGTTTTATAAAGAAAAAAAGGATTATCAAAAGAATATAACCTAATATATTCCTACCAGTAGTGTAGTTGTCCCATTTTTATGCACTATTTCTTAATCGAATCTATGTTAGTATGATTCTTTTGGGGTTTTACCCCTAGGTACAAATCTGATAGATCCACATCCACATGTAGTATACATAAAAGGATATATTTCTAGGTAAAACACATAATATATTACATAGAAAAACATTATGATCATATCATATATATAGAGTTAAACAAAAAATAATACATAGGGCTATATTACCTATTCTAATTTTTCCTCATTTTAGTTTCATTGAATTATAATAAAATTTCTATAACAGTAATAATAAATTCAATGAATCCATTCACCTAGATCTAATAGTTACTTTATTACATTGGTGATAGATACAATTGTACGCATCCCAAATAATAAAATAGTTTAATTGTCTTAGTAAATAAGATACATACATAAACCTCCTTTATATATGTAAAAATAAAATAAAACATGAAATTTTATTTGACAACACAATTATAACCTTTACTCAATACCATCATATCAATCCTAAATATCTTCTTGGAATCCTAGGGAATGAAATCATATGAAAGAGTGAGCTCAGCTGCTTATTAATGGTATGCATAAAATTTAAGTTATCAATGGTCATATAACTATAATATTAGTTCAAGGCTTTGAGAACATGTTAATAAAATTGTAATATCACACCCTACATAATAAAAATATAGATTTTCAATCATGGAATTAATATTTGAAGTTTATATGACATGAATATTAAGGGAGTTAATGATCATGATCAATGAAAAAATAAAATGGTCATAAGATAAAGAATTTGTGGAATACAAATAATCATAGAAAATTATTTCCATATTATTCTTGAATCACTTACAAGACCATGATTATAGAATAGGTCTATTACTAAACTGTGTTCACTTTTTATTACATCCTATTCTAACATAACTAAGTCCACTCTCCATTATTTTCATGGAATATTGAAATCCATTTGATCTTCATTATAGCCATATCGTACTAAAGTATGTTCACTCCCCATTCCATAAATTTATTACTAAACATGGGTTAATTATCATTACAGTTTTTTATATCACATGAGATATAAATCATTACCCATTAAATTGGATAGAAATATAGTTCCCTCCAATCTCATAATGAAAAAAATATTTATGTGTGACATAATATTTTAATATTCATCATATCATAACTCACGATATGAAATGGTTATGATAAATATTTCGTCATAGATTAAATTCTTGAAAAGTTATAGGTTCAATAATCATTTATTCCATGAATTACTCATGAAAATAATGGGTTTCCATATGTATTTATTCTTGGTATAACTTTTTAAAGAGAATTTTTTTCTCATTAACAACATTAAGTCAATAGATATACCATTCATATAAATAATATTAATGGTTTCATTATATCATAACCTCATTAAGGAATATTTAAGACCAAAACATGTAATCTTAGATTGAAAATAGTTTCATAATATCATTTTAATAAATACCTATGGAAAATATATTTTCCTATTTTAAAAAAACTAAAACATTAAAAAATTAAAATAATTTCTTTTTGGAATATCCCTTTAAACCTATAAAGGATGATTGAAAAAATTCATGTCAATCATTTTCTTTAGTAATATATTTTTCTTCATTTACAATAAATTCTTAAAAAAATAAATAATTCTTAAACTACATTTCTTTAAAAAAAATTAAAAACTATATATTTCCGTAATTTTAGATAAAATATAATTAAATATAATATTTTAAAATTTAAATGGAAGACTCAAATAAATATCACTCATGAAGATGGGAAACTCCAAAAATGTCAAACATGTCAATAGAACATTTTTTTGTATGGAAAAAACATAATAATAGTTTCATGATCTGAAAAAAACAACAAGATTCTTTTGAAAAGACATTATTAACTGACACAATTGATAAAAATGTATTTATTAAATGTTTTCGGTGAAGTTAATTTTTTTTTTATAAAATATGGTTTTTAAAGTATTCGGTTTCATGAATATAGAGAGGAATGAATATATATTGTTTAAAAACAATTCTTGATTATCATAATGAGAAAATAGTGGAAAACTGTTACTATTACAATAAAAATATCATCAATATCCATTATATAATAAATTTCATGATTTTATTGAGATATCGATACAAAATCAAAAACAATACAAAGGAAAAATTATATTGGAACATAAAATATTTACTACATGGGTAACATTAAATTATACACCACATGATTGAATAATATATCATAAAACAACGAATATCCTTAGCTTAAATGATATTATGAAATTATATGTAAAATGGTTTATATTTATATATCACAAAACAAAATATATATATATATATATATATATATATATATATATAATGATTCATGTCTTTAAAAGAAAAACAATTGAGTCAAAATTCCTGACTGATTTGGTAACTTTTGAACCAGAAATCCCATGAATGATAGATAAAAATATGTATATTTAAATTCCAATAATTATGATATAATTATTAGAAATATAAATTTATGTGTTCTATATACACCAAAAAAGGAAAGTAATAGTGAATATGGTATGAGTCTATCAGATGTAAATGTGAGACCAAAATGATTTACGACATTGGAAATCTCATGAATCATAATACCCATTAAATGAATACATAAAATGAAATGTTAAATATAATTAATATAATTACATTCTGGATATGTAATGTAAAATGGTCATCATATACAAATTATTAAACAAAAAATGAAATCAATATTTCATAATTCATCTCAATATAAAATATAGACTAGAAATATCTTATCGTAAGTCATGAATTACTTCTTACATGATCGAACATAATATATTATAAATACCTATTAATTTTAAATATATTATAGAAATATATTATTTTATATAATACAATATATTATTTTCATATGACCTTTTATTACCCATTGATTAGAAATTCCATGCAAAGCTATGTTTCGGGCTATAATCGCTTTGTTCTTTATATTAGATTTGACTTGTTATTTATTTTATATTACATATACCATTATATCATAATATCCTTAATTTATAAAATGATATAAATTTCACATATATTCACTAAATATGTATTTAGTCTGATCAATAATATTTAGAGATAGATATTAAAATACACTGGTCATGGAGATAATATGTTGTATATACTCATCAATGATGTTTCCATTTCCATATTGGATTGAATAAAATTAAAGTAAATGAAATTCAATAATAATATTATTATTTTTTTAAAATATATATCAAAAATTTTATTATATCCATCCTTAAAACTTCAATTTAACGAGTGAAAAAACATCACATCATTTAATGAGGTAGAAGTCCGTCGTACACATTAGTGATTTTATCATAATTCTACGAAAAGGAAAAAAATTATATTATGTGATAAATAAAAATTCAATTATCATTATGACATCATAAATATCATATAGATAATGTATAAAAAATTAGTTTATCATTATATCTGACACTGAGAGGTTGTAAGGAAGAAAAAAAGTCATTAATACGTTATGCTATAATACTCTGTGAACAGAAATAATTATTTCGTATCTTAGTTGATGGAATTGGAGATGGATTCATGTAATGAAATTAATATAAATAATCATAAAATATCATAAATTCTTTGGTAATCATATATATTTTATATAATGAAAAATTATATTAGTCTAAGATGAAAAATAATAAAAACACTCGTTGATGAACGTTACATGTTCTTCATGTATCTTCCTTAGATTTTCACCAATATTCTTCCTCAGTGGGATTATAATATGATATAAAGAATCTAAAATTATGTTTGGGATATCGGTATGGTATTTGGGTAATTTTTTTTATCCTAGGATGTTATATGGTGTGAAGAAGAGATGAGGGGCGGTGGCATTTTAAATTTTGTGGAGAGAACACACAAAGAAATTTTGAATATATATTTTGTGTACCAACATTTATACCATATAAATGAAACCTCCATTGCACCTATCATGGGAATAGAGTGGATATGGTCAACTTAAGTCTAGGCAACTATTGTTTTACACGTTTCTAGGTCATATTTTTTCCATTACATTTAATGATTATTCCTTATCAAAATTGTTTTATCATAATTGTAGATATTAATTTAAAATTAATTCCCTAATATTTGTGGTTAAAAATTAATTTTACAATATAATAAATTATAAATTAATATAATTCCTTATAATAAATTTTATTTAAAATTTTTATTTCACATAAGTGGATAATATTTAATTTTATGCTATCCCACATACTCGATGTGAAGGCTTGTTTTAATGATAAATTGATCAAAATTTAAAGTGTTTTATGTAAAAAATAAATATTTAAATTATTTAAATAACCTAAAATATATTAATATATATATATATATATTATCAAATTAAACATTAAAAACAATGTTAAAATATAGTTCTTCTAGATATATTATTTAACGAAATGAAGGTTTTCAATTAAAATTCAGCATTTCTCAGTATTCATAAAAAATAAAATTTTCTACAAAATAAAATAAATTAAAACTAATATAAATTTGAAATTATTATATTAAAATGTATATATTTTTTGTGAAACCAAATTTTTATATGTTTCAAAAGAAATTAATATAATTGCTGCATTAAAATTAGGGAAAACTACCTTTTAGAAAAATATTGATTTTTAAGAAAAAAATTTGAATTTATTATTTATAGTTACTATAAAAAGTAAGATGTATATTAATTAGTTGATTGAATATATATATTATATATATTTCATTAAAATAATTCATCAAAAGTTATTTTTATAGTTTATTGATGTCAAACGTGTTTATTCATAGAAAAATAATTTTTTATTATATAAATTTCAATATTTTAAATTACTTCTTACATTAATATATAATTTTTTAGTTACCGAAAATATAATTTTATAATAAAGTTTAAAAAATATTTGATGTTTTTAGTTAATCATATTCATACACACAAATTCATTGGATAGTTGGTAAATACCATATTTAATGAAAATATTTTGATTAGTATGTCATCATTTTTCAAAATTCATTATTGCATGTAACAGAATAAAAGAATGAATTATTTTTTGCACTAAAAAAATTATTTTTTTATAAAAAAAATATTCGCATGGTTCCATGTAATTCACAATAGTTTAAAGGTTAAATTAATTTGAAATAAATCACAAAATATTTGGGTGTCACAGGGATGCAAGTTTCCCTCTATAGTGAAACACCTGACATACTAGCTTGTTCCCAATCAAAATATTGGGAACCCACTACTTAACCTAAGTTTTTATTTAGGATAATACTCTAAATCTACATCCTCAAGCACTATACATAGGAAAAGTAATCCCCATTGTGATTCTATATGTTAGTACATAAGAATAGGCATCTATAAGAACACGATTATTCACTCATGTGTGGATACATTAAATTTCAATCTAATTCATAATGTTTGGACCTAATATTGATTCCTAATGGGTTAGTAAAAGTTCCAAGGGTTTTTTAGGCATCTTTAAAACTCGAAGCAGAAATTTTTTGAAAAAAAGGTCTTGTGCGTGATTTATAGTACATAGTGGAAAGACAACAGAGTTAGAAAAAAATCCTCTAGGTGTAATTTTTGTTGACAGAGCCTCACCACATAGTTTTCACACTGTCTCCCAAACCTTGTGAACTATCCATGAATGTTCCCTTTATTTCCTAGGTATCCTTTCATGGTTAGATCATGGATTGGAAAATTGTGCGGCCACACCACACAAAGGCTAATTTCTGGGTAATTTAGTTATTTTTTCCGTAATGATCTATTTATGCTTCATCATTCCTCTGAATATTGGATCGACAGGGATTAACCATATTTTCACTCATTTTAGATCTATTTAATGGAGTTATTTAGGGAACATGTTATCTCTTTCATCCATGATCTGATCGATCTTTCGTTCATCATGTTGGTCCTGCAACGGTAAGTAATCAAGTTCATTAATGCTTTTATTCTACACTATAGATCTCGACCTAGTTTTTATGGTGTGCGTGTTTTACCCTTTTTTACGGATCAAATACATTATAATAAGATACAGTGGCCAATATTGGATTTTAGAGCTATATGAAACTATGGTTGGTGGTCTATAACTCATCCCTTTAGTTCATTAATTATGGAATATATCATGTGGGACAATCAATGTTATTAGTTGTCATTTTTAGAAATTATATTCCATGATTATACTCAATATAATTGTATCATTATATTCTTTCAAATAATGTATATAATATTTGATGGTTACTCCCACAACTCCCAAAACCTCATGTAGGGTGTTATTCAAGAATTAATTTTTTAGTGTTTGACAGTTTTGAGCCATCTTTTGGGTGTGCTCAATCATGACCACACTAATGGAAATTTACTTTATAATTAGAATATTTTGGAATGATGTAATGGTGAATTAATATTACCATGTCCCTTCCACTTAACCCATAAATGGTAGGTAACTAAATGTAATTAATATTTTTTATGTGATTAATTCTCAGGTACTCTATGTATTGGACATGTCCTTTTAAAATAAAATTGATTAAAAGGTTTCATGTCTTTAGAACACATTACCACATTAATGGAAGATACTATTATGAACTATTATAATTGAAGATTCATTAAGTGGATTTAATGAATGGTTTTATGCTACTTTTTCTTATCACACTAATGAATGGAAAGGATTGAACCAAAGACTTGATTAACGTGTTACAAGAGACTTGGATTTTTCACACTATTGAAAGGAAATGATAGAACCAATTTAATTTTTGTAGGAATTCATTGTTAGATAGGAGTGTCTAGACTCGAGATTTCCTTGGATTCAAATCAGGGAATTCCTTGAGCTCTTAGTAACCCCACTCTAAATCCAGGATGCGTCTTTCTTAGATTGAGGCCAACCTAGATCCAGATAAATTTCTAATACATGGATTCCCATAATGACACTATAGGATCCCTCATGTAATATTTATGGAATCATGGGATATAATATGTTGATCTAGTATTGAGAAGTAGGTTACAGGGTTAAATCATATGTGGCCAAGTCACTAATTTTCCCTTTTTTTCCTTTTTTGATCACCACAGATTTGGTAGGCATCATACTATTGAATTCCTTGGACTATGATCCATGGATTATATGGTCACCATTATCTGGACCCAGTTACTAATGACGTTGCGAACCAAGATGTATATATGTAATTGGTTAATACCATGTAACAACTTCTTATTAAATTATCATTTATAAGTGTCCCTATTAAAAAATAGAACCTTAAAATTGGTTAACATGTGACTTAATTACAGTCTTGTGATAATAAAATAATGAATTGGTTTCATGTTCGACCACAACCAAAGGGATGAAGTAGGTAATTGTGTATTTAGTTACATTTTACTACTTTACATTATATATACATTCTTGCACAATGTCATTTTTCCAATACACATGAAAAATATTGTAGACACTATTTGTGGTGGCCCATTGTGATTTATCTCACGACCTCTTTGGGTGATATTTGGTACCTGTAGTAGATTACATCAATGTAGGTGTTGATAAAGAGAAGCATAAAACTTAAAACACATATTTGCTTGCGATTTTGGATGGATCTTGATAGCAGATGACCGATCCGGAGCTCAGGATTCTTGGGATAGTCATTTTATTTTCCTTACCTGTTTGTGGAACATGTTATTCATGTTTTCTTGTATCCATATTTTCCATATTTATAGTGACATGAAACATAGTTATGAGTTGTATGTTATTCCTATTATTGGAGTTATTTTTATCCTTATTCCATTATACCTATTATCTGATTATTGTGTTTACTTGTATTTCTTCTACTACTTACCAGTATTTATATTTATCAAATATGCTACAATCCAATAATTTGGGGATAGTCTCCCCATGGAAAAAATCTACGCCCACGATGCTAGTCTAAAGCCTGTAGTGTTTGGGGTGATGTGCTTGAGGCTATTTGGCCCAATAGGCTCATGGCACCCATTAAGTGGCATGTAGGAACTAGATGTCACAATGAGTTATCTGAGGTGGTTCCTTTTTTACTTTATTATTTACATTAAATAGTCATTAGAATATGATCTCTTTGGAATTAGTAATACATTGGTCTTATGCATCTTGAACCCATGTTAAGGGTAAAAACCATGTTTTCTGAATTTTAAATTTTATTGTGATTTTCTTATTACAGGTGACATTATTTCACCATTTGGTGACCAACAAGTTCTATGGTGTTGTTTATTTTTATTTTGATTGAGATTAAATTCAATCCTTGGCTTGATGATATAATGTCAAGGATCATTATTACATGCATCTTATTAGGTAGCTAAATTTCTAATGTCTTTCATATTTCAATCCCATATATGTGCATGTCACTGGTTTTCATTTGTTGATGTTCATGTGATTTTTGTGTGATGTTGTGAATGTTAGCTAATTATTATATTACTATTGGGTGTCATTGAGTGATATTCTATCTCAATTCATGAGGTTTATGGGCCATCATGGGATGGAATGTGTAATTTACAAAATCAAAACATTTATTAGAAATTAAAATGGGTGTTAAAATCATTGATAAATAGTACGGAAACTTATTCAATAGGAAGAACATCTCATTTTTAATGAACTTTGATATAGGTTATAAGAAAAAGAAAACAATAATAGATAATGAATGCACATACTTATCCATTTTTTCATGTTTATGACAGGTAAAAGAGTAAATATAGTGATTAAATGAAAAATGAAATGAAACTTATACTTGGGAACATTCCCATTCCAAGCTATCTATTTATGTCATTTAGGTAGTATACCTTGTCCAGTGAGTTTTATTACATTTTTTTATGCAGTGAAGTTATTTTTCTTCATAAATCTTGTTTTGAGGCATGCTCTTGGAATTTGTAGACCAATTCCACCACAACGTCCTCATATCATACTCCATGATGGTGGCACTGATCATGCTCTATACATGGTGGTCCCTAAGCCGCTAATCTTACCTATAAAATTCCACACGAGGAACCTGGTTATTTCATAATAAAAACACTAGTTACCATGTTCTGGAAAGTTTCCTATATCTAATAATATGCATGAATGGTGCTCTACGAGTTTAAAATATGATGGATGGTTTGAATCATGGGTTCCTGAAGAATAATTTTCCTACATTCTAAGGGTATGGTGGTCCATAATCTTAATAGTCATGGGTAGAGGCCAAACTATTAATAATTGAGAAACTAGAGACTCATCTAGAGTGGATGGTCATGCTTATAACATATATGCCATGAGATTCATCCTTCCATTGGTGGGATTCGATTACCTAGGCTGGTCATCATCAGGGCATTTTATGGGTTGATTTCTAGATGTCTTACTATGATTAGTTCATTCTTCTGACCCTAAGAGTTGACAGATACCAAGAGTTCATGAATCTCAAATATGATTCTATGTCCATTATAAAATATTCATTGTGTTTCACAATGTTACAATGTTTTTCACCGCTTCTAGCTGGTGATGAGCTTCAGGGTGATAAATGTTTTGGGATGAGCTCAATTATGCCATATGTATGTAAGTGAATAACTTTTGAATTTTGAAATATAAAATCAGGCCCTTATCAGTTAATGTAACCTAAGGAACATAAATAGTAATGATTATAGAGGATCATTGTTGAGGAAGGTCAGTAGTTCTTCTTTAGGTCGTAAATTACCCTCAAGGTTTCTCATAAAAGATGTGAAAAAGCGAGGGCCAATTTCAATAGCTCTATAGTGTGTCATTCTTTTGGATGATGAGGGAACCTAATGCCTCATTGTGAAATACAACCTATGGAGTTCTGAGAATGCAGTCATATGGGAAATCATTGACACTTATATACAACCTTTTCACCATTAATGAGTGTAAAATGATCTTCACCCACTCCACACTCTAGAGTGAGTTATTGGGATCCACGTCAGGCAGGGACTTGGAATACCATATGTCGGTCTGGCTTAGGAGGAGGTTGTGGATGTGGTTTTTATACGCCCAATCACCATCTGCACCAACAGTGTAGTTATGTTCATGGTAATCAATTATATAAAAGGGACATAGATAATGTCATTTTCATGTACTACAACCAATACATGAGTATCAGCCTTTACGACCATCTACAGAATGAGGCACTTTTCCTGTGGAATCTACTATAGTATCTACCTTATTTGATATTGATTATTCAAATTATTTTATCTCTATATCTATCATTTAATGTCTCAGACTCCATATATAGTATTACTAAGTTGTAATAACCCTATATACACCGTTAGGGGTATGGGAAGATGGAAGACAACATTGAATGGATTTTCCCCTTGAGGTTTGCAAATAACCATTACTATGGAAACTCTATGTTGTCATGCTAAAAGGCATTGATTTCATAATCAGTATGGAATCGTTGGTTTACTATCACAGTTTTATAGACTCCTATCACTTCATGGTATCTTCTACAACACCAAAAAGTAGAATATAGCTATATAAGGTTAAGAGGTATATCCAGGCATGAAGATATAGACTATAGAATCATAGGCTTGTTGGTGTTAACACACAGATCGCAAATCTCTTCCTGAAGGACCAGGGATTACATCAATATAATTTTCATCTAGTAGTGGGTCTTTTCATAGATATCATTCTAGAAAATTCCTATAGGTTAACACCTCATAGGGTGTTATATTTCATGACTGGTCTAGTTCTGGAAGTAGCTCTAGTGTCCATCTATCCATATTGGATGGAGCCAACTGAGCATGATAAGCTCAATCAGGAGATAAAGGATTTTTACACCAAAGGCTTTGTATTTCCTAGTACATCCTCAGGGAATTTCCTTGTTCGTTTCACCAAGAAGTTATATGGAACATTATTTCTATGTTTGGATTATAGAATTCCGAACCCTCTTATAGTCAAGAACCGATAACCACTTACTCAAATAGATGATTTATTCGACTAGATCCGATGATAAAAGTTCATCTCTATGATCGTCCTGATATGAGGTTATAATTAGGTATGGTTCATACCATCAAACATACCTCATATCGAATTTATTAGTAGTTATAGTCTATATGAGTACATTATTATGTCGTTTGGTATAATCAACATGCCCACTGTTTTCGTGGATCTCATGAATTGGTTTTTCTTCCTCTATTTGGAACCTTTTTTCATTGTGGTTATGGACACCATAATGGTGTATTCTCACACTAATAGAGACAATGCCAAATATCTTGATATCATTCGGAGTTATCTGATACATAATCATCTTTATTCTATGATTTCTATGTGAAAATTTGGGATTCACAATGATCACTTCATGGTTCAGATAATAGCAGAATCAAGAATATCTGATGACTATGAGAGGGATAGTGTTGTAGTTTCATGGGATAATCCCAATAACTTGTTTGGAATAAATGTTTCTTGGGAACTTCTAGAAATTAAAGGTGTTTCATACAGTAATATTCTATCCTTTTAGTCTTATAATGAATGGTGTCATGATATTATGGTTAGAAGAATGTGTTAAAGCATTTCTTGAGAAGAATGGGAGGCTTTTATTGGATCTTATAATGACTCTTCTAGAGCTATTAATAGTATATATTGTATTCAATGATGCATAATTCATTAGTTTAGGGGAAGTGGTCATATAGGAGGACTATTTAATTGTGTAAAAATCTCAACAATTAACGCATCATCAAAGAAAGTAGTAGAATCATGACCTTGATCTAGCAGTATTTGTTAATGTGTTACATTATAGGAGAAATTATCTATTGGGTGATAACATTGCTGTGTCGAAGTTAAACAGGTGGCTGAAATATATGTTTTCACATCATGAATTGTTCCTCAGATGGGGAAGGTCTTCCTAAGATAAACAATCCATTTATTTGAGCTTCCCTATACATACGGAAGGGGTAATGTAGTCACTAATGCGTTGAGTTGGAAAAAATAGACGTAGGATGTTCGAGAATCCATTGATGAATGGCAGTTAATGGACCTCTTTTCTGTGCTACATATAGATTTTTATGATATTCATGTGAAGTATTAAATCTCATCCTTGATTGTTAATGCTTTCTTACTTAATGAGGTGATGAGTTGACAATTTCCACATCCTTAGGGATTGGTTATCTGTGAGAGTATATATATAGATAACATGCCTCTAGAATGTTCTATTGACCTAGAAAACATCAAATGTATTCATCGATGTGTATGGGTTCCTAACGATATGAAAGGGGAGTTGATAAAGGAGACGCACACTTCTGAGTGGGAAGTTCTTTATGGAATCTTGAATATGAAAGGAGATATGTGATACTAGGAAGGTGGACAAGGATGAAATGTCAGATTGTAGGATTTAACACTAAGTGTTCCATATATCATCAGGTGATGTTTGAGAACCAGAGATATAAATGCTTGTTATAGCTTCATACAGTCCCAAAATTGAAATGCGAATATGTATTCACTGACAATGTAGTTAGTTTTCCTAGTTTGGTGAGAGGCGGTGATTCTATATGGGTAGTTATTTAAAAACTATAAAATAATCCAACTTCGTTCCAATTCAAGATAATTTCTTACTCGATGATAAGGGAATATTATATGTCTATGAGATCATATGAATACATTGACTCCTATATACTATAATCTCATATAGGGATTCTTGCTTCACATCATGGTTCCAAAAGGGATTACAGAAGGCTATGGGAACAGAAGTTTCTATAAGCATATCTTTTCACCCTTAGACCGACGGATAGAAGAACAGATGATATATGGTCTAGAGGAAATTTACTATGAATGTATTCCTTATTTTAATTTTCCTTTGGAGAAAAATATCTGTTTCATTGAGTTATCCTTCAATAATAGCATCCATACAATGATTTGGATGGATCCTTTTGAAGCATTGTATTGTAGGGAACCATTTAAAACCATCTACTAGCTAAAGGTAGCAGAGGAACCCATACTGAATCATTGCCTCATTCTACAAAAATTATAGAAGGTTCAATAGGTCATGAAGAGTTTGAATATTGAGTTGTCTAGATAGATATCTTATGCTGATCATGGTTGACGACCAATAGATTTCACGGTCAGGGATCATGTTTTCTTCTAGGTATCACCTAGGATAGTGAATTGATTGTTATGGAAATCAGGGAAGTAGTCTAATCATTACATAGGGTCACTTGATATTCAAGATAGATTTGGGTGAGTAGCCTATCAGTTTCTATTACCTCAGAGGTACCATTCTATGAATGAAATCTTCCACACTTCAGAGATTCATCAATATCATGTTGACTTATGTCATACTTTTGATTATAGGGACATTCAGAAAGATGTTGATTCTACCATTGGGTTGTACCCATTATGCATCATTAACCAGAGCACGAACTATGTTAGATTCTGATCTATCCCTCTAATATGGTTGATATAGAAAAAAGACCATGTACTTGATGAGACATGGGAGAGGTAGGTCGACGTACATTCCGATTAGCCAGAATTATTCTCATATAGAGTTTCACCAGCATTGGAAGGTGATATCAAGGACAAGTTCATTTATGGGTATAAGGATGTAAGAACCCTGTTTATCACTCAGGTATTTATTTTTTAATATTTGATCTATTTCAGAATTTTGGATGTAATATGGATTCCTAATTGTTTAGTGAAGGTCCTATGGGTGTTTGGGGCTTTTTTGGATCCTAAAACCAATAATTTTTTAAAAACCTATCATGGTGAAAGGTTTATAGTAAAGAGTGTTTAAAGGTTGCATGGTTATAGAGAACTGTGTGGGTGGAATGTTTTTTGATAGAGGATTACCATGTGGTTGGCACACAATTTCTCTAACAGTTCGACCTAACCATGATTATGCCCTCTCTTTCCATGGTACCTTTACATGGTTGGAGTGTGTTTTTTGAAACCGTGCAGTCAAACCTTGCATAAGAAAATTATAATGTAATTTTTCCATTTTTCCTTAATGGTATAATTAGGCCCCCTCCTTCCTCCAAATTTGAGATCCAGTGGAATAATCATTTTTTATCTCAAATTGGAGCACTTTTAAGGCCTAAGCTAGTGATCAAGAAATATCATTCATCCAGGGACTGATCAGGCATCTGTTCATCATGTTGGATGTGAAATAGTATATACTTGAGTCTTTTTAAGCCTTTAATCTCTTCTCATGCTCTTGACCTACGTAATTATGTATGAAATTTTTTCCCATTTTCTCAGATATACTCCACTATATGCATAATCAAAGGTTGATCATGGATGAGGAGAGTCGTATGACCTTATGGTGGGTGGTGTACAATAAATTCCTCGAGTTTATTGATTTTGGAATTTATCATATGGGTCCCACTGATGTAATTAGTTTCTTTTATGGAAATTATATTCCTTTATAATGTTCATTAGAACCATATCATTTTGAAATTTCCAATCATGTGATCAATTTTTGGTGGTTAAACCCACAACTCCCCGCACATTATGTAGGGTGTTATACAATATTTTATTTTTTGGTGTTTGATGGTTTTGAGCCTTTATTTTGGTGTGAGAGATCCTTGCCACATTAGTGGTATGCCTCCTTGTAATTTAAATATTTTTTTCTCATGTCCCTTCCACTTGACCCATCTACAGTGTGTTCTTAAATTTAAATAACAGTTTTAAGTGATAAACAGGAATGTACACTATGTATTTGACTTGACCTTTTAAAATGTAAATGAATAATTGGTTACATGTACATGAACCCACTACAAAAAATAGAAGATAGAAGAATATATATTGGTAATTGAATATTCCATAAATGTGTTAAATGAGCAGTTTCATGTTACTTCATGTGTCACACAAATGAAAGGCAATTATTGAACCAAGGACCCAATTTCAGGGTTGCATGATATATGGAATATTCACACTAATTAAAGAAGATGATAGAACAAATTCAATCATTATATGGATTCATCATTAGATAGATGTGGCTGGAATCAAGATCGCCTTAGATTTTTGTAATAGAATTTCATTAACTCCCAGGAACCCCATTCTGATTCATCGATGCAGCTTCGTTAGGATGAGACCAACCTAGACCCCGATCTATTTATATTCTTTTGATACATAGTATGAAACTACTGTATCCCTCATGTAATATTTAAGGATTCCTTTGATACACTATTTGGATACATCATTTCATGTATGTTCCATGGTTACAGCCCATAGGGCCCTATAACTACTTAGCCCATTTTTCACATGGATGATCACCTTGGATTCGGTAAGCATATTATTTTGGAATGACATGAACTAGGCTTATAAGATTACACTCTTACCATTATATAGACCCATTTACTACTGTGTTTTTGACCCATGAGGTCTAGTTTTCCTTGGTGAATATCTTGAAACAACTTCTTATTTTGTAATATTTTACTGGTTTCCTTATTACATCTTAGAACCTTCAAATTAGATAACATGTGACTTATTTATAAACTGGTGAAAATAAAATAATGAATTTGATTCTTATTCATACAACAGTAATAGGATAAATTGGTTACTTGGGTATTTAGTTAAATTTTATGACTTCACATTATATATTCATTCTTTCACACTATCATTTTACATTAGACATATAGTATGTTATAGATACAGATAGTGGTGGCCCACTAAGACATACCTCACACCGTCTTCGAGCGTAGTTTGGTACCAGGAGTTGATTGAATGAATAAATGTGTTTAAAAAGGCATAAATATGGATTCAAAAATATGATTACATACTTTTTATGATATAACTTTAAAAAAATGAATGAGCTAGAGATATGAACTCTTGGTGTAGTCTTTTAATTTTCATTATAATTTTGTAGAACATGTTATTCTGGTTATCTGGTATCCTATTTTACTTATTTCTTTTGACATAACATATCATCATCAGTTGTTCAATGTTATTCCAATAATTTATGTTATTTTAATCGTTGTTCAATTATTCATTTTTTTTTCATACACCATTTCATTTTATTACTTATCCTATCTACATATATTTATGTTTTTCTGTATTTTACACTCTGATAATGAGGTCATATTCTTCCTACGGTCACTCCCAAGGCCCTCACTTCTATTTGGCACCCTCTAGGGTTTTGGGAGATGCGATTGAGGCCATGTATCCCACTAGGTTTGGAGAATCCATTAAGTAGTATTCAAGTCGAAAATGTCACAAAATCCCTCTAGGGATCCTCAAAATAGTATTAATGGAATATTAACCCCTTATAGGACCCTCAAAAACCATATACTAATGGAAGAATGACACTTGGTATCATTGTGGTCAATATATAATAATGTTAATACCATTTGGTATCCTTATAAAAAAATTGTTTTTCATGGTCCCGTGCCTGAATTTCAGGTAATCAAATCCCTCAACATCATCTAAAAAATCAAATGACCTACTATGATAAGAAGAGATCACATATCAAGAAATATTTCCTTAAGGGAAAATCAAATAAGAATCAACCAAATGATATTGCTCATTTCCCCTTTAGGTTTAATGTTCCATGATATATTGGTATGAATCCCCATCATCTTCGACTTATTGAAACACAACATAGTCCTGATATACAAATACTATAGAAAAAAAATTATTATGAGGTCATTTGAATGATCATCCAAGTATACTGAACACTTACATGACCTAAATCTTGGAATAATCCAATGTATCATTCTCATAATATAGATTGATTCAATTATAGGAGGGAAAACATTTTTATTATAGATCTATTACCCTAAAAATCCCATAAGGATCCTCAAATAACACCCATGAATCCAAGATCATTATTTATATTAAAAACCACTCTAAATGGTCTCCAATTTGTTCTAATTTTATATAAAAAATGAAAACATGTGAACCCATAAAATGGATATCAAGGATTTAGTATATTGTTTCTATACTAGAGTATATATTGGGTACTCTCAAATCCCCACATGGGCATGTAATTCAAATGGTCTGGGAATATAAAACCCAAATATACATATGTAAGTCATTTACATGGGGTGTTTTATACATAGGGTACCTAAAACCGCACCTAAAATGTCTTCGCCATTTTTTTTATAAAAAAATTACTCATACACTTTATAAAACCCACATTAGTTATCATCGTGTACCCTACACATATATGTTCCCCTAAAAGAGCTATTTTATCTTGTTCCCTGCCACTCCATATGAAAAAGTACATGTTTTTTATTCTGATTACATGGTTTGTATAACAGAGAATTAATATTCCACAATTTGGAGGAATGAATGTAGTGGGTTTCAAATCTACACTTTATGGGATTGGGATTTCTGAATAGGAAAACTAATCTATAGGCCTGAAACCATGTTTATATCTTAGTTAAGAATAGATTTACCCCATAAGGGATTATATCCACAAAAAAGCGGACTTAAAAATAATTAATCAAATAAATTGGGATTTATTTTAAATAAATAATAAATAGTATTTTTTAATAATCTACAAATTCAATACTTTTTCCCGTGATCCTCAAATTCCAACCAATTATGTGCTCCTCCTAGGATATATGATGGAATCAATCATCTTCACTATCACTATACATATACATGTATGTTTTTCTCTTGGAAATGGTTAGGAAAGAACCATAGTAATACACATGAGAATACATGAATATGAGAAGAATGAAACAGGGAAAAATAATAAAATAATGTAAAAGGGGCCATGTCCCTACCCTAGTGTCTTACAAGAGTTTTTGACTGGACTAGTAAAATCCCTCAATTGTAGACTAAAATAAGGAGAATTAATATTAATTTTACTCTCTGTTCACATGATATCTCTAAAAAATAATGTGTGAATACATTAATATTTGACTAAATGAATATTAATTGTAAATTATTATGAAGAAAACATGAACATGATGATATCTCACTAAAGTCAGATCATTTTAGAAACACCCTATTTTTAGACTAATGGAGAGCTAATAAAAATAATATGAAACCATATACTAATTTAAATTACCATTTATACACTAATGTGAATAAATAAGAAAAAAATAAAATTTCTAATCAATTTCATAGTATTGAAAAACATGGTTATTAACAGTGTTGATCATCTATCCAATGATATGGGAATTACCTAGTAAGACACAGACTACATTATGATGTTTATATTTTCCTTTAGGGTTTGATACATGTTTATCTAGTAAGATTCGAAATGATTGATTTGGATACCATATTACATACTCATATTGGTGACATTGAAATTGTCTAAAATGATATATGAAATTAATGAAATTATTAAGATTACTACGTATTCTAGGTAATGTTGGGTGATTGATGACTATAAAATTGTGTTTCAATTTTTTGAATTATAATGTATTTCATGTTTTGATTAAATATTTTTATTCTTTTTTATGGATTGGGTTGTCCATTACAGTTATGGTACTAAAAATTATAAACAACACACTATTTAATTTTATGTGCCTCTTTGGTAATATAATAGGTTATATATATGTGTTTTTGTATACCCCATAATGTATGATTTACCCACACATGTGTGGAATTATAAAAACATTGAGATGTTCTATAATTATATTTGGGAATCTTATGGTGGTATAGTATGTACTCATTGGTTCAGGGAGGTGATATTAGTAGTTTATGACCAGGTCTAGATTGGTTTTTTCTGATTATAAAAAAGAAGTAGTTCCTTTAGTTTTTACCTTCATTATTTTTGGGAATGTATTTTTTCTCTTTTTAAATTATGGATTAGGATATTGAACTCTAGTATAGATCAATTCATTTTTAAGAAATATTATTTATAATAACTTATTTTATTATTGAGATGTCATTATATATCTTTTTGGTCATATGTGATTAAATTTATGTACATTTTTATATGTCCCCAAGTCATTTGTGGTATACATACTCAGTCCTAATTTCTAGCCCATATATTTTTATTGGCAATTTTGAATTGTCACACAAGGCTCACTAAAAGTCAAATTGGGGCCACGATGGTTTAGCCCTATCAAAATAATCATTAAAATTAAAAATGTACTTCTTTATAGTCAAAAAAATAAAATAATAAATAAACATTATAGAAAGTAAAAAAATTTATGGTAATTACATTTTTAGTAAAACATTATAATCTGATTGAATAGTCAAGAATATATTGCTTTTTATTATATACAATTTGTCCCTTTACAATAAAATGTTAAAATATATATATCATATTTTTTATAAATAATAATTGAAAACTGAAATATATATTATTATAGTGCAATGTGAAACGATTAATCCCTGAATACCATCAAATATGGTACTTGAATTGATTTTCCACTAAGAAGAAGAGTGTTCCATATCTCCAAGGGTAGGGAAAAAGCACCTTGGAATCAACAAATATCTTTTTTGAATGATGTATCTCCCAATGTATTATAATAACATTGTGTAATAAATAAAAATCATTATAATGATATATCAATATACATATGCATAATACATACAAGGATAAACTATGATTACTAAAAGATGAAAAAAACCACTAAAAATCTAATCATGGTGTTCTAAGACCTCCCACCATTTACCAAATCACAGACCATTGGTCACTAAAACATGAATTGAGTATGTAAGGAATGAGCACGAAAATATACTATAAGATAAATAACGGTTTAAAACCACAATATGTATAAATATGGTGTGATATAATGATCCATGTTGGATTCGACCAACAATTATATGATATTACATCATAAAAAAATTCAATCATGGTACATGAAGAGTAAAAATTGTAGAATACGGGCATTAGTATAAAAATATTGTTTTACACATTTAAAAATAATGTATTAAACTAAACCTATAAAACATTACATATCTCCTTTTAAAAACAAATCATTTACAAGAAAATCATTAGAAAAAATTTCACAAGATAAAGTCAGTTATAAATTAAAAGATGATAATATTCACCTGATATGTAACTATGGGAAAGAAACAATATAATAGATTCATGATTCCTAAAAAAATGTATGTAAGGAAACTCTGGTTTCAAATGGTGAAAACCAATGCTATCATGTATCGGCATCATGTTTATTGATATAATTCAAATAAGAAGGTTTAAAAATTTAAAGACATGAAAAAAAATTCTCAAAAACAATAGAATACATTTCATATACAAAAAAACAAACCACATAGTCATATTCCTAATATGTTGTTATATTTTTGGGGTAAAGGACTCCACACACCCATGGTGACATTGAAACATGTTTACACACACGATCCATGGGTATGGACAACAGTAATTTCTTCACCATATTATCAAAGATGATACCTAATTCATTATTATTTTATAATATTGTAGAATCATTGAGTTTTGTACAATTAATAGACCAAATACCATGGACTTCATTTTATTTTGTACAAAATCATTGATGGTTGTATCATTTTTAAAACAGTAATTTTTCCCATTCACCATTTCAAATGTTCTATTTTTCTATTTCAAAACCATAAAACTTGTTCTTCACAAAAAAAATTTAGATAGAAAACCCCGATGTTCCTATTAAAAATTATTTAATCCTATTAAATCAAATACATCATTTGTATAAATTTCTTCAAATAGATTCCTAAAAATTGAATCCCTAATTTAATTTCAATCAAATTCCATCTAATGTCACAATCCATATATATAAATTCAAAACATTTTATAAAATTCAATATTCAAAAGGGCAATAATACCTCTTTAATTTCACAATCGAACATAAAATTCTATAAGGACCATTACAATAGTAATTTATTTCCTTAAATCCCTAAATAATTTATAGTAAGTTTTAAAGCATTGAAAGTATTTAATACATTTTAAAACATGGGTTTACATCCTCTTTCAATGAATATAACTTATTTATATCAAATAAATCTAGAACGCCAATTCCAAAAAAGGGTTAAATATTTTAATGATAATTGTTGGAATTTTAAAAAATTATATCATTTTAACCTATTTATAAAACATCATATAGGTCACATAATTTAATTAATATCATGGAATATCATTTAACAAATAAAAACCCCACAAATCACATTTAATAGATCAAACCCCAACAAAAATATCTCAATATCCACTAATTAAACATTGAAAATTCATGGAAAAGAAAACCAGAAAAACTAAGATATTAAACAACTGATAAAATATTGAGAGAGGTAAACATCAATTCCATTTAAATCATATGATTTCCATTTGAAATTGATATTAGTCAATGAGGTATTAATGATGAAATAAATGGAAAAATATAGAACACGTGATAAAAATAATGAAACACACATATATGAATTTAAAAAGAAACCATGAATTAAAAAATTAATGAAAGGTATAGAAAAACCTACTTGTAAATTAATGAATCCCAATAGAATATATCCAAGATGTTTCATCTCTGATGGCAGTCACCAAATCTATGAAGATATATCTTGAATGAATAGAAAATAAATCCATGATCTTGTATCCCAAAAAACCATTCACGATCCAACAAACTAAAATTATTTCATAAACATTAAGATGAAAGAATCAAGAGAGTAGGGGAGATCCAAGAATGATAAATAAATATTTCATCCAAATAGAAAATGCCTTCTTTGATTGTTTCTTCCATCCACCAAAAGATTGTTTTTTTTCAGAAAAAAATGACACTAAATGGATATTAAACCCCAATGTATTAGATTATGATCGATTGGGAGGTGTTTTTTTTATTATTTAAGTGGTTTTCTTGATTTTAATTAAAATTTCAAAACAATTAATTATTGTGTTCATGGATTGTTGGGAAAATTAGCATGGTTTGTACTAACCATGAAAAAATAATTCATCAGGGAGGAAACATTTTTTTAAATCATATGTAAACCATATAAAAATGATGAAATAGGTTTTACACTATGTTTAATCTATTCTAAAACAATTACACAGGTAACACACTTTTTTTAACCATTCAAAAACCATGAAATATTTGTTACGCATATTCTTAATTGGGCACAATAATATTGCAAACCTTGGAAATGATGAGAAACATTCAAGAAGACAATGGTAGAATACTAAAAACAATCCAAAAAGTGATCCAAAAATTTGGTTCTCAAATAAATGTTTTAATACGCATTAAAAAATGTGATTGGTTGTTTCACATTTAATGTAAAATTATGAAGTCTTTTAGAATATCATTAAATGATCATGGAATTAAAAGAGACACATATAAATCCAAATATCTCACCAAAAAATGAAATATGTAAATTGATGAATGAAGAAAATAAATAATTAAATTATTATATAAAACACTACATTTATCAATAACATATGATATTTAATTATTGATATCATCATAAACAAAAAATATTAATTTTTACTTATGTATGATTCAATAGAATCATGGATCCTCATCTGCTTTTAAAGGTTCCTAAAAAACTATTCGAGTTTAAAGACTTGTATATGAAGATAAAATATGAATACTGTAGAAAATTTATTAAGATTTAGAAAGAAAACGCTATGAATTATAAAAATACTTGGTGATCCCATAAAATAAATTGGCTCCATTAAAATAATTAATGGATTTATAACTCGTTTACAAAATCAAGGATTCCATGATATGTTATAATAACATATTATTGTTGGGTATATAACAATTTTGGCACTTAAAAATATAATATCATATGATTATAATTATAAATGAATAATTGCAATGCTTCATAATCGATGGAAACCAAATTTGATGGCATGAAAGTGTTCAAGATATCAATATCTAACATCACTGTCTATCGTGCAATATGAGAGGAAAAAACATATACTATGATAGAAATTTTTATATTGGGATGTAAAATATTATATATTTGATATATTATGAAATAAGATAAACCAATATTTTTTCACATTAACCAATCTACTAAATGATCTAAAATATAATAATTGATTTATAAAAAATTGGATATTATTTATTAATTCGAGACACAACACTTAGGAATATTGTTAACTATATAGTCTTCATTTTGGAAGGATAAATTTTCAAAATTTTATCCTTTTTCATTTGGAATTTTTTTACCCGTGGAGCTTTCCAAGCATTTAAAATTTATTTGAAAAACTAATTTAATAGATAAAATCAAAAAGCATCAGCTATGAAAGAATATATAGTAGTGCTTCTATAAAGTCATTTTATGTGATCTCAATTAAACATACTCATATATCTATATGAAACTTTATACCAATTTAGGTATTGTATACATTTTATGAATTCTTATATAATTTATCTTTCATAAAATGATTTATTAATAACATGTGGAACATTTGAGACTAGTAAAACACATCTAACACATTCATGCATCACTAAAATAGACTAATATGGTCAAAAAATACATAGAAAGATATTCATCTAGATAATGATATCATTTGGTGCTCCTCATCCATGAAATTAATAATATCACGTATCTCCAAACTAAGAATATCCTTCAATTTTAACATTTTTATTATATCTCAATCCTTGATGGATTTTCATTTCATTGGAGTAAAAATATATCATCCTTTTTGAGACACAAACAATTACAATATTAATATAATTATTAAGCACCCATAATTATTCTAAACCAACATTATTTCATTAAATGATATAAATGTATGATAGATATCATCCTGTGATTTATATCAATTTTTGTATGAAACTCCATGTTTTATAGATTGATCATTAATGGCAATAATAATTCATTTCATATTACCTCGGGATTGTATACATTATATCCCACATATTATAATTTGTTTTTAATATAATAATCTACTCCTAATTTCCGTATAATTTCATCTAAACTCATACTATGTTATGATGATTGTCAACTATGGATAACTCATTATCATATAATGAGGGTATATTATTGTTATACTCACCATGTAATATAAAATACATCGTGAAGGATTGAATTGTTAATGTATATTTAAATATCATAATGAAAATATATAGATTATAATTGTTACATTTATCCTATCATGTGTCTTATACTAGGATATTAAACATGAAACTCAATATTTTTTTTTTCATAAAATGGTTTAATTAATAGATCTACATAATTCAACCCTATATAATCCAAACAAATTATTACCTCAACCATCAGATTTATCTTTTAAATTTTGTAGAAATTTCTAAGGATGTTTTTTCTTTTAGTTTGATTGGGTTTCCATGGATTGAGAAATAGGTATATTTATCTCATTGTAGTCCTTGCTTAAGAACATGATTATAGGAACCATACCAAATAAAAAAAATTACTTGATATAAATATCAACTATCACTATATTTATTGCTTTTAGCTACAATGCCTATATTTTTGAGTCAACTCTGCCGGATTATTTGGAACTCTTCCAAATGATTGGTCTAACATTTAATGAAATCATGAATATATAATGATATCAAATGTATTTATTTTTATACATTATACTAGTGTTTATGTATCTATTTAAATTTTATAAAATTTAACCAATAAAGCCAAATTAAAATTTAATTTTTTTTATAATATAATTAGGTACGGTTGTTACGTAAATAAATTTTTATTGCTTATATTGGATTTTTATATACTAGATATATAGAAATAAAAAACAATATCTACTATGTTATATAAAATTATAAACAATATAGATCCTATAATATATGTATAATGATTTATATCAATCCTTTAATACATGATATAATGATATATAGTCTTTATACGACTCATCCAATGAATAACTAGTAAGGATCCCATTTTAAATTATCTATTCTGAATCAATTTAGCACATTGTAGACATATTTTCTCCCACCCAGTTCACTATATCTCATTGATATATAATTTTAGATATATATACCCATTGTATATGATCATTCACCCATTTCATATATCAAAACATTATTCCTAAAAACCCATTAATACTATATATTTTTGAGAAAATAGACATCACTGAATCACAACTTGTTGATAAAATCTTCTAATATAATATTCTAAAATTGAGGAGTTTTCATTGATCCATTAATAGATAATTGTAAAAAACACACATATTAATCATAATGAAAAATAATTATATTATTTTATAATAATTTCTTCAACGTCATTGCTAAAAAATAAATTCGTGATGAAATACATTATATATATTTATCTTATTAAGATATACTAGAACAAAATATTTTAATGTGCATTATAATCATATCAAATTTAAATGTATCCATGTAAAATATTCCCTGAATTTATTTTATAACACTTTTTAAATAGTAATCATGTATTGGATGACTTGAAAAAACGAAATTTCATTTTTATTATGAAAGTCCCACATTTATCATGTTACTATTACCCCTTTATTTTAATCAATGATGTAACAATCATGGTTTTTTACATGGAGTCCAATAATGTTTCTTTTTTTTATATTTTTCAAGGATTGATTAACCATAATGTAATGTCAGTATATAGTATTTTAATCATCTATGAAAATTATATTTCTATCAATTTCAAAATGAAATCAATATTCACTAGATTTTTGAACAATACGTCCAACTCATTGTTGGTCATTATAAGCTCATGTAAGATATTATTATATTATTCATAATGGAGACCTTGTTTTCTATATCCGGAAAATTTATTTTTTCTTATATTTAAAATATCAATTTTTATCAATCCTAAATGAAACTAATTTAATTATATACACCTTATTATAAAAATTACTTTGAGGAAAAACAATTTTTTTGTGTAACTTTTTAAATAATAAACTATAGTTTCCTTGTAATATCCAATAGATAAGAATTTCACAACTTTAGGTCTGTGTTTATCACATGTCAAATGTCGTACATGTGTTTTCTTTTTTATATCTCCAATTGTTTCATTACATATTCATTAGAAGAAATATAGTTATGTATGATTGTAATAGTTTTCATATTATACACCTAATGTAAAATGACGTCAAAATAATTCATCGTCACTCTATCCATCTGAAATTACTACTATTCCCACTATAAAAATACACTATTAAATATGATGTTTTAGGAGTAGTGTGTTATGGAAGAAATCAGTAATTTCATTGAAAATCATTATATTTTAAGATGTTCTTCTGACAACCAAGAATTTTTTTTAAATTATGTTAATTTTTCCGACTTAAACTATAATTTGATAAAACATTATTATATTTTTTTTGAACATTTATACTTAGGTGCACATGGAAAAATATCAACATTGACCAAAATCATCAAAAATATTAAAAAGTACCCAAATTAATTGCATACATGTGTACTCCCTACTACACATGTATAACTATGTATAATATCAAATATTATAATATTCATCAAAATTTACATTAAAAAATAATTTATACATTTTAAAAAAAATTATAAATCATAATTAAATGATTCATAGTCAAATAAATCAAAAAATAAATTTCTATAGAAAGTATGGATGTGATTATAATTTATATATACATGGAGAAAACAATAGAAGTAATTGGGAATATATTATATGTTGATTGTATAATTAAGAATTTTTTTTTTGGATTATTCATTTCAGTAAAGCATGAAGAATTAAGAAATTATCAATACCGCAAATAATTTCATTAGTAGATATATAAAAGGTGTTTTACATAGTAATTAATAACAATCCCACTATTCCAAAAAAAAATATCGAATTGTAAATTTTATTTTTTGATGGAACATAATAAATGTTTTATAATTATAAATCAAATCAATGATATATGTTTACACATCCTATGAAAAAACTATTTCCCTATTACCAAAATTTAAATCCATGTCCCCCTTATAAAATATAACTTTTTAATGCATGTCATTTATTATAAATGTGTGATTCACACATAGAAACTAACTCTCATGAGTAATTGTAATATATGATTTTTTCTATAAAATTCACATTCATTTTTTCATAATTGTTTTATTTAAAAATATATTAATCCTTAGATACCAATAACAAATTATTTTATAGGTCACACATTTAAGGGACATAGAATTTATATATACGATGTCTCCCATAATCTAAAATAATGACATATATATGGGGTGATTATATTGATTTTTTCTCCACAAAAATGACATTAAATGGTCATTGACACACTAATGATAATAAACCATTAATTTTATCCATTTTCTCATCAAAACATATATTTCATGATGAATTACATCAGTTTGGGCTGGTAAATATGCAATGTATATATCATATATCCAATAACATTCAATAATACCATATATAGTTCATTAATAGTTATGAAAACAACTCATTACCCAAATCCTTCAATGAGATTCATAGAAAAAAGTTCACAATACTGTCATAATGGATAAGGATTCCTATATATGTGTAGATGAAAGAAAATTCTAGGAATATGGAACCTAACCATTTCAATCACCTTATTTCATTCTGTACACAAACTAGATAATCCATGGTAATCTAACAATAATTCTCACCCATACTAATTTTCCATGGTCATGAAATTTGATATGTTTGAAGGTATCTCAATCAAAGTATTTTTGGGGTTTTCATTAGTGACGTGAAAAATTAATTTACTAAAAATTCATATTAAATTTTTAAATATTTAATCACATGTAATATTAATTATTTAATAATATATATATTAATTTTATAATATATCTAATTATTTACTATTATAATAACCATTCTAATAACCAAAATAATAATTTTAAAAAATATTAATGTTTAAATTTAAAAAATTAATTTTTTTATCAGACCCCCAAAAACTAAAAGGTATACATATCTCTATATTCTAAAATGAATCCTATGTATATTGAATGTGAAAATTATTTTAATTACATACAATTATGTTATAATAAAAATAATCACATGGAAAAGTGTTTATTTATTGAAACATGACCCCGACTATTATAAAAAATCAAAATCCTCATTGCTTCTATGATGTCTTGTGAAATCACTATCAACCGCATGATACATTACCCAATGAATAATCAAAATCTACATTACCATATTTCCAAATATATATATAATTTATTCAAGAACTAAATTCAATATCCTTTCATTAACTACAAAACATGTAAATTCAGTTGAAAAAAATCATAATTAGGTTTACCTAGCATGCATGTATTCCATGGGTTCATTTTAGAAACAATTTATCTTTCATAGTAAATCATGCACTATTTGACCATTTAATAAAATTATAATATTGAATTATTAAATGGAATGTAAATGTAATAATTTTTTGTCCAATAAAATTTCAAAAATATAAAATTTTAATATTTTAATTATGCATAAGAAAATCTTATTTTTAATGCATTATACATATAAATTATATGAATGTTTTAAACTATAATTATTTTAAGATGATTTCTAAAAATTTAGCAATTTTAATATCTTATTTTGGGCTTGTTTTGGAATCACGACATTTGAAAAATATATGAAACTAAAACTAAATTTCAATATATGATACCATGAATTAACTGTATGACTTGGGAAGATACCAATATATAAGGGGAGGTAACCCAAAATAGTATGTTACTGACCCATATATATGGGTTATTAAAACCCACATATAAAATTTCTAATAATGTGAATTTAACATACAGATAATTACACCCATACTGATGTGTAAAAATATAACAATAATAACTAGTCATACAAATGGGATTCTCAAATGAAAAATTAAAATGCACATTAATATATCCTTATGTATAAATATTAAATTAACGATATATTTATATCATCAATGTAATGAAAACACAAATTTTAAACTATGAATTTAGTTATAGCCAATGATGTCAATTATATAGAACCTATAAAACATAAAAACCACATGATATCCATGTAACAAATTGTTTTCTAAAAATATGACATACCTTAGGATGATAAAAAGAGTATTTTTATGCATTATATTTTAATCCCACATTTTCCCATGGCATAAATTATTCCTTATAATATCATATGTGATTATGTGTATTAATAAATTTCATAATATGAATGTTATTAATAAAATTTAAAAGATAAATTGTTGACTTATAAATTAATTTATCTCTAATACCAATAATGTGTTTCAGATGATTTTCATTTGATCATTGGAGTGAATGTATCCTATAAAATGAATTATCTATTATATTATACATATACTTACATTCATAGATCTAATGCTAAAAAATACTATTTACATATATGTTTTTTATACAGATTTACATGAAATAATTTTAACACTATAAACATATAAAATGTACATGAATTATTGGTAACAAATATATTGAGGGTCGTTTTTGGTTATGAGTTTTTTGATTGAGGAAAAACTCTTACATAATTATACCCATATCATTATATTATTATTTTCCATCAATATCCAAATTTTTCTACTCGGCATTTAGTCTATAATATCTCCAATAAAATTCATCACACATGAAACTGTTCAAGACACAAAACATTTAACATCATACGTCATATCCTTATGAAAATTAAAACTAACATGGATGGGATGAAATGATCATTAAGGATGAAATTATGAATTTAAAATTTAATTCCATCAGGGATAATAACATTTGTATAATTTTATAATTATTTAATCATTCTTCATGATCAAAAACCGAGGTAATTTATATTGATAAAAAATAATTCTATTTATATATCAAACATGGCCTAAATCTACATAAATGAATGAATCATGAGAATAAATAATAATGAAAAATGTGAATTTAATCATGGAAAATGAACCCATTTAATACACATATTAAGTATAGATTTTTTTGGAATCATAAAACATTATTTTCATAGAAATAATGCATGAGCCCTTACAAGTTGAATAACCATTACAGTAAAATTGAAATAAAATTTTATAAATTACATAAGCATTACCCATTTAAATGGACACCTATAGATGTCCCCCCATCCTTATGAGAAATATCGGGCATAGAAATCATAAAATGTAATGTATATTAACTGTTACATTATCCAAACACATGAATGATATTGTTTTTCAACATAATTAAAAATAATAATTATCATAGTTTTACATACCTATGAAAAATAAAAATGCTCCATATCAATATAAGAATTCTTATAAAGAGAGAATAACGATTCTACAATTGAAAATATCTATATTAGAGATTGTGACACATCATGGGAGGTTTTCATTGATCATTATAAATTCCCTGAAATTAACATTAAAACATTATTTCAAAATATACCATTACCCCCATTGATTATTTTTAAATGTAACAAAAATTCAAAACGACTTTGTAAATACATTTCATTGAAAATAAAATTGGAAACAAGTAAAGGAAACTTTAATGAAATTAATTCTAATTATGGTTGGAAAATACATTCATGGATTTAATAAGAAATAAAATTATTTTAAATAATTATTTAGGAAATTCAATATTTTATCATGCTGAAAACATTATGGAATATTTTAAGACTTTTTAAAATATGTTAAAAATCATGTGAAATAACATTAGAAAATTATATGTGCTTATAAATTACCATTATTGATTTTGTTTTAGTATACATGGATATGTAAGAGATATATTCTCAATATAAGACATAATATTAGACTAGTATAACTTAATATATTTCATAATGATTACTTAATAAATGAGGGTGGAATTGGAGATAAAAGATTTAATGTAATTTATAAATGGAGGATAATAAAAATGATATGGTTCCTGAAAATAAGTGAAATTTGTAACATCATGTTAAAAATTTAATATATTCCTTAACCCTTATTTATAGGGATTATCTGGATTTTTTATGTTTCGGATTTATTTGAGTGAAATTATAATTATTTTAAAAATTTATAGGCATGAATATGGTTGGCCGAAGGTTGGTGCATGAATTGTTGAACCATTATCTATCTCAAGTAAAAATGTGGCAATTTTGGAAGTGGGATTGACATGGTATATGCATTGTTTTAGATTTGATGTACCCTCTCTAGAAAAATCATGAAACTCAATGATCAAAGTCGCACATCTGGGGCATTGTTTAACAAAATTGTGTGCCTCTACCCATGAAACCATACTGACATGTTTTATTATAAGATGAATTTTAATTCAAATTCATAAAACACACTTTTTTGTTCCTATATAGATATCCTTTGATAAAAATGAGTTTCTCCCATCTTGGGAGGTTCCAAGAATGATTATTTTCTCATGGAACCCCACTTAGATGTTATCTGATTCTAGGATAATGATTGTTGATCCTATTCCATTTAGAATCCTCTTTTAATTCGTGATATCTAGGGATATCTATCCTTCCCCTTAGAGATATGAGGATACTTTTCATTAATTTGGGATCTAATATCCACTATTTGGGGATATATACCCAGGTTTTAAACCTTGTTTCCCTTGATCTCGTTGTTGTTGTTCATCTACAAAAAACTATATTAGGGTTTGATGCTTGAAGATATAAAGTCTCTGAGGTAGGTTGCTCCATCTCATTCCTATGTTTGATACACTATATTGATCAACTTTTATAATTTTTTTTATAAATAAATTTTTATAAAATTGGAAAGGTTTTTTGTGAGTGTTGTATAGAGATTGTTATGAAAATAGGATTTTTTGATTTTCTGATAAATGGAATGAAAAGTATTATTTTCAAATCATTGAATGAATTGTGTCAATGATGATGGTTTATTTACCCTATTAAATAATGAATTCGACAAAATGTTTTTTATTCTTTTTTCAAAAACATTGAGATGGTTTTGAAAACGAACACATGGGTTACCATAAGTACAATTTAGAAGGTTTATCTTGAGGACAACATCCATTGTTGGAGTTCACTTTTTGGGTTCTCCTCATGTACAGTAGTGTAGATTACTATCATGAAGTACATATATGATGTTTGGGTTTCACACATTGGATTTTTTCCCTAACCCTAGAGTTTAGATCATTAGAATCAAGTACCATAGTGCCCTATATATAAATTTTTGTGTATGTTTAGTCTAATACTTGACGTATTTTATTAATTGGAGTCATGATACCATTTTTTTAAATATTTTTTTATTTCTTGTAAGATTACTATTTTATCCTTCATATTCATTTTGAATCATAAGAAATATGAAATGATAAAATGTGCATTGAAATTGGTAAACCTGTATTTTCTTTTTTACTATTGAATAATGAAATTTTTTCAATGTTTTCTATAAATAAAATACGTATTTTCATTCCATGTTTTATTTGAATTCATCATATGATAATTTTTTATATTCATACCTATTATAAATGGCCTTAGTTGGATCTAATTAATAATATTATTTCACACCCTTCACACTACCTTAGTGGTGAATAGACTGTTGTATGTCTTTCAATAAAAGAAACTGAAAGAAACTATAGTGTGAAAATGGGTTTTCATGTCAGTAGTCATGGGTAGAGGGTGATGAGATGGTTTGAGGCATCCCACACTATCAAATGGATTAGTTTTTTTCCATTGTCCATTTTGGGTGAAAATTTCACTTGGAGTTATAACTACATTAATTGTTGTTTTGTTTCTATTGTATTCTAATAGTCTTGGAACCTATATATATATATAAAATTATACCAAATTATCATTCTTCGTATAGTATTTCTATATATTTTTTCATGTTTTTCATTCAATTTTGGTGAAGTCATTCCCTTGGGTTTTTTTGTTGCTCATGTGGTTGTCGTCAGCCCATAAGGGCCATAAAGTCCCCTCATATATATAAAACATTGGTTCAGCTTCTATGTTTGAGGGTTACGCACGTTGGTTCCTTAAAATGATGTAACATTGGAGGTCTGTCCCCAAGTTTCCATTCCTTGATATTTTTTTTATATTAGTGATATAAATTTTGGGACTTGAGATGTATGTTGTGGTCAGTGTCTGGAAATATCTTATTATGATGTGTCTCAAGATTCAATGGGACATTGGGATATGTGTCTCTAGTGTGGAGTTTTGTTTTAAATATCATTTTTATCATGTTTTTTCTACTTTAATCTTTTATTTACTATGTTAGATGATAATTCCTTCTTTTTATATTTTTATTAGTATGCCTATGATAGGTCATCCATGAGTTTCTCCAGATAGTGAAGTTGATTATCCTAAATGTAATCTTTTTATATAATAAAATCTCATTGAAGATATAGTGATGGTAGTTTATGTTGTTTATAATGATGAACCCTGATTTCAAAATGCAATTATTGATGAAAATCGATGAGATGGGGGAGATATTGATCGGTCGTGGAATTTGTCGAGTGATAATACACCATCTTTTAATGGAATGAATAAGACATAAGAGGTGGAGGACTGGTGGGATAAGATGGATCAAGTCCTTGACATTTTGATGACACATTATAATATCAATAAGAAGTGTGAATTGTTTAGTTATAAGGTTTATGGTACGTGATGTTGGGATTCCATAGTCTAGGAAGATAGACACATAGAATTAGATTGGATGGGATTTCAAACCATGTTCTTACAACAGTTTTGTCCAATGTCAATGATGTAGGAAAAATATATGGACTTCCTCTCTTTGCAGTAGGGAAAGAATTTTGTGTTGTCACACACCAACCTGTTTATTGAGATTTTCCATTTTTCTATACACATCGTAAATAATGGCCAGTTTAAGGCTCGAAAGTACCTTTAGGGTTTACAATCGGATATCATATCACATGTTCTTATGATAAATATTCCCACATATACATATACTGAGTATTGAGATATTATGGTATAGATGAATATAGTAGGCAAGTTTGTCCTTTTATCCTCTTATCTTACATCAATTAGTAGCTCCAGTGGTTTGCATGGGAGGAAGTGGAAGCTTAAAGATCATCACAGGAGTAGAAGAAGCAGGTATGAGTTGATACCTTCTCTTCTCTATCTACAATAGACATTAGTATTCCACTAACATAAAATTACTGAGGCAACGTTGGAAACACCATATTTTTTTCCTATTCACAAAATGAAGTGAAATAGTTATGGAAGTGGTGGTCATTTACAATACATTTTTTGGGTTATGTTTTTCACGTAGTTATGGTTCAGGTTTGAGAGCTCCAGAGCCAACTCGGGGTTAGTCAAATCCATCAAAGACTTTAGGGCTCCAGCCATAGGCCTTATGAGTGAATCAACTTCAAATGGTAGGTGAGTTTACTATAGAAGTCAATATAGGTATAGTGATAGAAATATGTACCAAGTTTATTACATCTTACATAGTGATTACATTATTTGATATGATTGATTCCCACTATTTTATGATGGAATTTTTTTTGATATTCATAAACATCCAACATAACATAAATCCTTTTTATGGATTTTGTGACACAACTTTGTAAGAAAAAAGAGATGTTATTTCTCTTTCCTTCTTGTTCATTAACATCATTTGATACAAATTTGGTCTAGGATTTTCTCATTCTTGATTTGGATCTATTTGAAATCATATATTATAAGGATTAGATATCCCCTCATCATGCTCTGTTTTATTGTTATCATTGGTGTGTTTCGTTTATTAACACTGATTTGATATCTCTTGCTGAAGGGAATTCCCACAACGATATCATGAGTTTCTTGACTACTATTTTGATCGATAATGTTCATGTTTATCTTATTTTTTATCATCCAATTATTGTTTTTTAGATTTATAATTATTTCCCAGATGAAAATTACAATCTTATTCTAGAGATAGAGCATGAATTTATGGTTTAATTGATTAGAGGGTGACAAATTATATCATTAACTTCTTATTTTATTGAAACTACAGAGTTAAATGATTTTATGATTTAGTTTCATGACCTATCAGAAATAAAAAATTCTCCCAAGTGTTTCACCTTCGGAATAACCTTTGATCATTGATAAGAAGGGAGGTAGTTCACTTCTATTATGTGTGGAATACAGAAATGTGAACTGGGTAATAATTAACAACAAGTACCATCTTCCTCGTCTGGATGATTTTTATGATTAGTTAAAAGATGAAAATATGGTTTCAAATATTGATATTTAGTCGAGTTGTCATCATCACAGTGTTTGGGAGCATGATATAAAAATTATGGATTTAAAGATTAGGTATTGACATTATGAGTATCTTGTGATGCCTTTTGGTCTAACTAGCACTCCAATAGCTTTTTCAACTTTGATAAATCGAATATTCCACCAATATCTTGAAATTTGTTTAGTATTGTTCGTGGATTATGTTCAAGTTTATTAGAAATATAAGAATGAGATAGAGGACTAGCTGATATTGGCCCTAGAAGTATACAGAGGTCATTATTTTCAAGTTATGCTTTCAAAATTCAGTTTCTAAATTAAATAAGTAATGTTCTTAGGTAAAATGATTTATGAACATGGAATATCAGATGATCAAAAAAATGTGAATGTCATCTTTTCATGGAATGAAATAAAGAATGTATTTGAGATTTATAGTTTTGTTGGTCTTTCATGATATTACCAATGGTTTTTTAAATATTTATGGAAAATGTAATCACCATTGACTTCTATTACGATTATTGTGGTGAAATTCACCTGGGATGTGAAGTGTCAGTCTTCTTTCAATGAACTAAAGTGACATCTGAAATCAAATCCAATCATGATCATAACAGATATCAGTAAGGGATATTTGGTGTTTCGTGAAGCTTCAAGTGCTGGTTTGGGTTGTGTGTTGTTTAAGTATGATCATGTGGTTGATTGGGGAACTTTTTATCTTCAAAGTCGTGATAATAATTACCCCACTCATGATTTATTTGTTTCCATGTTTAGGGATTTTCTAAAGTGTTGGAAGCACATAGGTATAGGTTCGCATTCATTTATGATTATAAGAGACTGATATATATACTTTTTTCAAAAATAAATGAATAATATATACGTATTATTAGGATAATACATTCAATAGTTTGGCCTCGATATCAAAAAACACCCAGGGAAGTGGAATTCCATTATGGATGCTCTGAGCAGGAAAATTCCAATCTAGGAAGTGAATGAATCATCAGATGAGTGGATCTTGATGGTTATATTTTCACAGTTTCCCATTAGAGTATATGAATTATGGGAATAAATCTCTTTTACAATTTTTCAATTGACCACTACCCTTTTCGAGATGATTCTTTTAGAACAACATTTTTATGATGAGTTCAGTGTAATAAGAAAATCTCTTAAGTGTAGGAAGACCACTAATGATTGTTCATTCTCTAAAGAGGATGTTGTTTTATTATATAATCATATTATAGTACCCCAGTATATAAGGAGAGTTGTCATATGCGATATTCATAGTTCCTAGGGGTAGTTAAACATGTTATTGGAATGAAATCTCGACGAAATTAGTGGTCAGGTAGTAGAATAGTGATAAAATATTATTGAGATATGGGTTTTGATCGATATAATGAAAAATTATACAAACATTATACACATTTATGATACAACCAATAGTGAATTGTTATGAAATATCTTTGAGAAAGATATTGTTCAGTTTCACATAGTTACACATTTTTTGTATATGATATAAATCCCATGTTAACATCTTGATTCTAGATTGGCATTCAGGAGGCATTGGGATCTCAGGTTTTTGTGAGTATATAATATCAGCTGCAACACGATGGACATGAAAAAAGATCCTTACAGATTCTTTTGGATATTCATCACTCCTATTTTCTCAACTTTTGTGGGTCTTAGAATGATCACTTTGAAATATTTGTGTTCAATAATAACTATAGTTAGCAATTTTCAATCAGAATGGATCTTCTTTAGGACTTATATTTCCATTCTTAGAAATATCTATTGGATTGGTAGGAAATTGGTGAATTTTATTTCAGTGGAATGAGTTGGTCTAGATGATAACATGAAATAATTAATTAATTAATCATAGGATGTTGATGGAATAGATCCGGTATAAATATTATGGTAATTTTCAAAATATACCTTTCGAGTTTTCTATTGGTGATTTTGTATTCTTGAATGTGTCACCCCATTTGGTTCATCGATGTATTGGGAGGTAAGGGAATATATTTCCTCATATTTTTGGACATATTGATATTTTTGAGAAGGTGAGTAATGTTTCATATCTTTTAGAAATTATCTCATAAATGATGTTGATACATAACATGTTCTATGAATCTCTGCTATGATTGTATTTATCTGATCCAACTCATGTTATAATATTGAGTGGTCTGGAGGATGAACATAATTTATTCCTAACAGAAAGTGTAGTTAATATAGTAATTTATGCAACCAACGTACATCATGGGATGATGATACATTTTGAGTGTGTTCATTGGTAGCATGGTTATTATTCTCATGATATGTGGGATTGGGAGGCACTGATGATAAATTAGTGGCTTCATTATTTTCTAATTGTGTCATCATGGTATAACTTTTAGGGACAAAATTATTCAATGGTGAGGATGGTGTGACACAGACTTACTATTTTTAGCTCTTCTTAAACCCTTCCTTTTGATCTTTCTTTGGTTGGGTTTTTTCAAGGGTTTCTTTGTGAAAAAATTTATGGTTTTTGGGAATTTATAGGATCGTGAAAGGATATAAAATTTTATGGTTAACCACGACACATCTCAAGAAAAAATATGAAAATTTTGACAATGAACATTGAATGGATTGCAGTAAATTTGAAAAAATATACTACCTATTTGGAAATCCCATTCATACCATTAATCAAATGTCCATAGATTGCACACAACATAACTAAACCTTGATCCTCTACCAAGGAAACTATGCTGAAGTGTTTTAATATAATCCTAATTTTATTTAAAATTATTTTAAACCACTTTTTAGGTCCCAAACAGACCTCCTTCGACCAAAATGAGTTTCTCTCATCCACAGATCTCTCATAATGGATTCATGTCCACTATAAACCCAATTAGAAGTGTTTTTATTCTAGGTGAACGATGGTAGACCCTCTTCCTATTAGTTTACTCCTTCCCTTCTTGATCTTCCACAATTTCTCTATTTCTCCCTAAGATTCTATGGATCTTTTTGTTTAATTGTGGATCTCATACTAACTATTTTGGGGTTATATACATAGGTTTTTATCCTCATTTCCATGTAACCTATTGTTTTTGTTCTTCCTAGGATATCCCAATTAGGGTTTGACACACCGAGATCTAGCATGTCTGAGGTAGGTGGGTCTATATCTATCCATTGCATTATAAACATTATTTTTTTTTATAAATTTAATTATAAATAAATTGGTAATAAGTTTTCATGATTTTTTGTGTGGGTTGAAAATGTATTTTTGAATAAAAGTGAATTTTCCTTGGTTATTGATAAATGGAATGAAAAATGGGTATTTTAAAAGTATTTAAATATTTTTGAAAATGATGATGGTATCATTTCATTATTAAATTTATAATTGAATAATAGTTTTTAAAATGCTATTAAAACACTGATATTATTGAGAAAATGAGTCCATGGGTAACCTTTCGTATTAGGTGATAGGTTTATATTGAGTTCATTTTCAATATTGGGGGTTCACATTATGGGTGTTCCTCTTATCTAGAGTTTTGATTATTGGCTCTGGGTACATATATTTTGTTAGGGTTTCACAAATTACGGTGCCTCCTTGTTCCTAGAATTTAGATCGTTATATTTAAGTAACATAGTCCATTTTTCATTAATTTTGGGGTATGCGTAGCCTTATGCTTGTACTATTGTATTCCTTGGAGTTATGATACTTGTGAAGCATATATTTCTTAGTGAAAGGATTATTACTATTTTATAATTGATATTTATGTTTATGATTGAGAAATATAATATAGAAAAATGTTCATTTAAATAGAAATACATTTTTTAAATTTTAATATATGGAAAAATGAAATGTTTACCAAGTTTTATATAAAACTTCTTTAATTCATGTCATGCCATTTTTTTAAATGAGAATACAATTATTTTTATATGGATACATGTTATGGATCACCTGTGTTAGATCCTATTATTCATGTTAGCTCACACCATGTTCACCCCATTGGTGATTCATAAGCCATGGTATGTATTTTGATGGAATTTAAGGCAATGCACCGTAGATAAAAGGTGGGTTTTTGTGCCATTTGTGTTGGGTTGATGGTGGTGAGAAAGTTGTAGGTTTCCTACATTATCAGTTTTATTAGTTTATTTTTTTCAATTTCCTTTGTGGATATGCATGTCTCGTATATTTGTTAGCTACTTTAGTGGTTGTTTTTTTTCATTATCTTCTCACAGTATTGAAACTTATACACATATAACAATCTTCTTCTATTTATTTATGCATTCAGTATGTGTATATATTTTTCCATGTTCATCATCCAGGTTAGGAAAAATCATTCCCTTGATGTGTTGTTTGATACTCGGGTGGTTGTCTCCATCCCATATGCAAGGGGGATGCCCTCCGGGTATGTCAGATTCGGGTCATGTTCGAGGATTAAGGGAAACCCAGGAGGGTTCTTGTAACATCCCGAGATTTTATGAAAAATATTTTTTTTTATTTCACTAATGTCTTGTGTTGTACGCTACACCAAAAGGATCTTGCACAACACGCATCCTTGACTTTCCTTGCATTACACGCAATCGCGACCTTCCTCGATAGCGTGTGTAGTACGCAATACCGAGTTTCACTAAACAATGATATGCTATAAAAATATTATTAAAACTAGCCGTTATGAATAGTAATAACCACTTTTTGAAATCCAGTAAATCTTATTTTTCAAAATGAACTTTATTTTTGGATTCGGATTATCGAATTTAGCCTAAGGTGAAATTTTGGTACTTTTCGGATAACTTTCATATTCTGATGAATAGTGAAAATTACTAAATTATAATTAAAAACAACTTTTTTAATCGAAATAATTAATAGTGATAAATCATTAATTTGAGTGGTTTTAAAGTATATTTAGAATATATTTTTACAATTTAATACAATGTTGGTCATTGGATGTAGTTTCACATTTAAACTAGACATAAACAAGTGTCAATCTTTTGATAGATATTGTTTCTTAAAAACACGCTATTTGTTTTAACAGCGGGATTTAATTATAAAATTAATTAATGCAACTTTTATGTTATGAATTTGGTAAAATAGACTTCATTTTTGAATTCGGAATATGAAATATAGCTTGGGATGAAATTTTGGCATTGTTCTGAAAAACATCAATTTTTGATGAATAGTGAAACTACTAAGTGGTAGGTTAAAAACTGAATTTTGCATAAAACTTAATTTTACCGCTTCTGTGAATGGAATTTCAAAAATCCGAGAGACCCGGTTAATATCAAGGACTAAAATGTGGTTCAATGAGATGAAAATAATTTTTTGGTGAATAGTAACTTTTTACTTTTTTTACCACGGTTAATAGTAAATAAGGTAACTAAGGGTAAATATGATATTAATATTATCCTAACACATGTCCTAATTCTATTGGACAAGTGTAATTCGACCAAAAACAAACTTAGGAATAAAATATGACCATTTAGGCCCACTTGGGTTAGATTAGGACATTTATTATTAATTTATTTAAAGAAGGGTTAAAAGAGTTAAAATCAAAGTTTATTTACTAAAACATTTTTAATATGGGGTTATACATACGATAAATTTGACTATAAATATTCATTAGAAAGATAAAAAGCTTTCCTACATAATGGTATTTTATTTGTAATTTTTAGACATTAAATAATTTAATTTATGTATGACACAACGATGATGCAGTAATTATCTTATTAATGATATATTGACATAATTGATGTTATAAACACCAAAATAAATGTAATTTGAGACTTTTTATGAATTCCACTAATTTTCTAGGTTACTATGATATATTATTGTTGATTTAATCAACTTGGTTCGAACATATAATTCTGTTATGACTTTCAAAAAAATCATATATCAAATAGTGTCAAAATTGACACAAAATAGTTTTTAAATCAAATATTATATTATTAATTGTTTTTTTATTCCTAAAAATCTAAGGTTCGGCCAAATGACTTATATAAGGATATATATATTAATAATAAACAATTCGGGGTTCTTTTGGCATGTTATAGTAAGTGTATTAACCATATAGTGAAAGAAAACAAAAAGACACGGTAAAAGTTAAATTATTTAACTTAGAGTTAAATCTAATTGATAATGTTTAAAATAAGATCCAAACATGTCTAAATTTTATTGGTTGATGAGATTACAACCCTATCTCATCTAAGCTTCGAATATGAGTCATCTTTGGAGGTTTTTAAGTGGGGTTAGATTTATTATAAATTAATATTTTTAAGAATTATTAAGGTACCCCTCTCCTCCCTTATAAAAGGGCACCTCCTCCCCCTCCTCCTCACACCAATTTGAGCACTCAAGCTCGGCCATCCCCTGCCAAAATCTCTCCTCCACTTCCCTAGAAACATCCTAGAGGTTCTGGTATTCCTCAAAGACCAATTTTAGTTCCCTAAGAGGAGGTCTTAGAGAGGTACTTCAAAGAAGAGGTAATTACCGTTACCAATTCTTTCATCTTTATTTCTTCTTCCACTTCTTCTTCTTAGGTTGTTTCATTATGAAGTAATAACATCAGTATCACTCATATACTGATATGTTATTATAAGTATGAAACAACCCTATTTCACCATCTATCCATCCTACGGAAAAAGAAATCACCGCGCGTGCGTACGTACGGAATACCGTCTCCACGCCGTGGTGTAATCTATTTTCCACCACCACCTTACATGGATGGGTATAATGGTGTAAAGAATAACTATAAATAGTTATTACAACATCATATTGATTCTGATATATTGTATAATCCACTCCAATTCAATTCAATATTTATAGAAATGATATCATCGCTCGTGCGTACGTACGGAATACCGTCTCCACGACGCGATGAGATTCATTCTCCATGTTAACCATTTAAGAATGATTATAATGTATATATAAGAAATAATAATGAAATATATGACATTATAAAGCTACTAGAATTATGTATATATATACATATGTATGTCGTCTACTTACTTCCATTTCAAGACAATAAGGAAAGGAAAACAGCGTTCATGCGTACGTACGGACTACCGTCTCCATGAACGGTGTTTTTCATTTTATTTATCTACCTATTATATATATATATACTGAATATATATGATATATAAATCATATTTTATATTCTGGAAGTAAGTAAATCATGATATAAGTAATAATGATGTCAAGAACAACAAGTCAAAACACCTACGATAAATGAAACGATTTTACCCAAAACGCTTCTTTAACATGGAATTTACAAAAGAACGGGTAATATAATGTCATAAGTGAACCATATATGATATCATAACAATGAATATGATTCTGTAATAAGTCAATAACATGATTTAAATCATTATACAGGAGGTTCGGACACTTACAAAGCAAGTCGGACCTAAGGTAAGGGAAATATCACAATCTCATTTTTATCCGAGATTGTTTATTCGTAAGTATTTACTGGGGTGTATTTTATCATCCACATCCATGTTCCCTCAATATGTAATATTGTTTCCATCCACATGAAATATTTTAAATCCAATTTTACCCTTAGGTGAGTTTTTAGTAAAGATTATGAAAGGAATCTTATGTCGTTTTTCCGTACGAGGTACTTTTTTTGACTTTTCCGACAAAAGTACGAAGAATGTTTTTTTTAACTTATACGGCACGAACGGATTTATACTGTTTTATAAATCCTTATTTTCATGAAGCTTCCTCTAAAATATTTCATGACTATTTTCAATAAAATATCTTTCTTTTAAAATTGCATGATGTTTTGTGAAAAGAAATTGATTTTAAAGAAGAAAGGATATTTTCCTCAAGAATTCATTTCAAGTGTTTTATCAAAAGTATTTTCCATCTAAGATAATAAAGGGTTCTGTTTCTATCCATATTTTTACATTGATTTGACTATGTTGTGATGGAATTATGTTTATGAATTCCTTTATCTTATATGAATGGTTTTATGATGTCATGTTGTTTAAGAATCCCATTTTATTACATGGGTTATGAAATGATGTATGATTTATGATTTTGTGGCACACATAAAAATGGTATCATTAAGAGATGGGTGGGACCTATATCTCCCTCCAATGCATTGGGTAAAGATTTTATATCTCATGAGATAGACATGGCTAGAATGGTAGGTTATACCGGTTCAGTGAAACAGGACTGAAACGAGGATTACTCGATTCAGAAAGGGACTTTGTCCACTAAGATAGTCTTGGCAATGAGTCTTGACTAACAAGAAATGATTCTCTATGATTATGTGTGTATGCCACAATGAGTAAATGTTTTAATTTATGATTTCATTTTCACTTCTATGATTTATCCCATGTTATGATATTATGCTCTCTTTTGCAGGTTAAGATTTCCAAAAGCTATGTTCTTATGTATATGATGTGATTGATATTTCTTTTGTTTACCCTTACTGAGCATTTGAGCTCACCCTTTTATGTTTTATTTTCCCCAGGACATAAAGAAAGGTTTTAGGTAAAAAAAAAGAAGATCTTTATGGGAGATGTTGAAGATCTTTCCCCACGATTAGAAGATTTTATTCCGAGTTTCCAAAGACACTAAACTATTAGGATCCTTGTGTGTGTTTTTGTTATGTACTAAGTATTCCGCAAAAGTAATGTAATGTTCATGTACGTCAAGCTTCGGGTCTCTACAGTTGGTATCAGAGGAAAGGTTTAGTCAACCGTTGGAAACTAGGATGTGAGAACTTTAGTGAGATCCCTAGAGATATTTCTAAGGTATATCTAGGGATGTCTCTAAGGTTAAGTATACGTATATGTTATAGTCCTAGAATTGCGCTAACGATCTTCGAATTTAACCTAAGATGTTAGATATTGAGGGTACTAACCCTTTATTATGTTGTTTTCCCTAGCATGATTTTTGCCTCTCACACAATTCTTTTGGGGTTTTAGACGATGGTTGGAACCCGAAGGAACCGTGTTAATGCGGAATGTGATGGGAAATGCAATGATTGTACCCCTGAGCAACCAAACGATATAGGAGCTGGAATGCAAAATCTTGTAGCCATGCTCACACAACTTTCTCAAGCTATGAATCATGCAGGACTCCCAAACGAGCAAAGGAAGGAGCAACATTCTGTTGAATCCTTCATGAGGCAGCGTCCACCTTCTTTCAGTGGGTCTACTGATCCATTAGTTGCTGAACAATGGATTAGTACTACTGAAAAAATATTTTCAGTTCTTCAATGTTCTGAACATGATAAAGTCATCCTAGCAGTGTATCGTTTGGAAGGAGATGCTGATCAATGGTGGAATCTTAATAAGAATACAAGGCAAAGGGATGAAATTGAGTCTATGGAATGGAACGAGTTCAAGAACTTATTTTTCAATAAGTACTTCCCTCGTATTCTTCGAACAATGATGGAGAAAGAGTTTCTTGAACTGAAGCAAAGGGACGATGAATCTGTTGGTACCTATGAAGCAAATTTTACAAGACTTGCAAGGTATGCTTCTGGAATTATCATCCAACCTGAAAGTAAAGTTGATCGATTTTTCAGTGGCTTAAAACCAAGTCTTCGAAGGGAATTAGCTATAAGAGACTTCAGTAGCTATGAAGAAATTGTGCGTTGTGCTATCAAGGTAGAAATGGAAGTTGGTGTTACATATCCATCTCATGGTTTTGACAAGAAACGAAAGATGGAGTTCAAGGAGAAATCTCAGAATAATGGTGAAAAGAAGATGAATGTTTCCTTATGCACAAAGTGTGGAAAGAAGCATGGTGGAGATTGTCTAAAAGGGACTAGAAAATGTTTTAAGTGTGGAAAAGAAGCTCATCGAGCAGCTGAGTGTCGAAGTAATGGAAAAAGGGTTTCTAATGATAAAGCAAACACTGCAGAGAACGCACCGCCAACACTTCAATGCTTCAAGTGCAAGGAAATGGGGCATTATGCTAATAATTGCCCTAATCCAAGGGTTAGTGATGATCAACATGAGCAACCACTGAAGGCAAAGGACAAAGGGAAATCACATGCGATCACTATTGGCAATGTTGAATATGACAACGATGTGGTGGAATAATTAAGTGTTTATGTAATGGGATTCCAAAATAATGTTGTATCATTGAGTATTGCAATATTTATTGATGTGGTATTCAAAGTGATTGAGATATTTTTTTTGGAAATAAGATGATATGCGCAAATGGAATGTTTAATAGTATTCATGAGCTCATGATTGATATAAGGACTAAGTGATATCATGGTTTGAGTATATAGAATTTTGAGGATTTTGGTATATGGAAAGTATTAACTTTTAACTGCACTCATGTTTTCACTAAGGTATTCAAGAGAATACACGATTAAGGACTTTGAATGTTTGGAATGTGACCAACAAGACATATCTTATGATATGTGGGGATCAACGACAGTATTAAATCTCTGGTGATCGTGGTCACTATATTATGAGAGTGGACTGCAGTATTATGTATAAGCCTAAAGATTAGACTGGATTATGTTGGACATAAGTTAGTATTGTTTAAGGATAGAAGATTTTCGATATTATTGATGGGATGTTATAGTAACGTAGTTTTAGAAAAAGGGACAACCTGTAGGACGGGCGACAGCCCATCGCTTCGGACAAGGCTGTATGAATCGAACCCACAACCGAAGTGCGACTGGCCTTTATCGCCTACCACTGACCTACAGGAAGTCCATGTTTAGTAGAAACTAGTTTTATTATATTAAGCAGCCTGATATATGAAGTATAAGTCCATTTTAGGAACCATATATGATTAATCTCACTATAGAATGACTTATGTATATTTAATAACTTTTGCTAACCTTTTGTTTGAAACAGATGGAATGAACAGTCATTCTATCACATGATCTGCTAACACTTCACAAATAACAAATTCAACTTCATTTATTTAAGAGATGAAGTAGAAATTGTTCAAGGCACGAACAAAAGTGAGATTTTACCAAAAATAAAGTAAGTATTTATTCTAAGCAAATTTTCAACTTTAGGGAAATGATCTTGCAAACCAAAAATGTTGTCCTAGTGATCTTATACCTGATGAATCAGATGGTACCTTATATCATCACAAATCTATGGATTTGTGATTACTGGCTTTTCCATAGCCATGTTCTCTACCACTCTCCATCAGAACATGATGGTTAGATTTCTCTTCCATATCCATATTTTCACCTATGTGGAAACCCAGTGATTAGTTTATTTGGGTAATCGTTACATTTCATACTTTAGTTTTTAAAGCCAAGTTTTGGTATTCCCTTTTACGATGTGGGTTTCTATTAATGAAACTTTCAAATAGTAAACCATTTATAACCCCGACGAATTTCGAGGGCGAAATTCATTTTAAGGGGGGTAGAATGTAACATCCCGAGATTTTATGAAAAATATTCTTTTTTATTTCACTAATGTCTTGTGTTGTACGCTACACCAAAAGGATCTTGCACAACACGCATCCTTGACTTGCCTTGCATTACACGCAATCGCGACCTTCCTCGATAGCGTGTGTAGTACGCAATACCGAGTTTCACTAAACAATGATATGCTATAAAAATATTATTAAAACTAGCCGTTATGAATAGTAATAACCACTTTTTGAAATCCAGTAAATCTTATTTTTCAAAATGAACTTTATTTTTGGATTCGGATTATCGAATTTAGCCTAAGGTGAAATTTTGGTACTTTTCGGATAACTTTCATATTCTGATGAATAGTGAAAATTACTAAATTATAATTAAAAACAAATTTTTTAATCGAAATAATTAATAGTGATAAATCATTAATTTGAGTGGTTTTAAAGTATATTTAGAATATATTTTTACAATTTAATACAATGTTGGTCATTGGATGTAGTTTCACATTTAAACTAGACATAAACAAGTGTCAATCTTTTGATAGATATTGTTTCTTAAAAACACGCTATTTGTTTTAACAGCGGGATTTAATTATAAAATTAATTAATGCAACTTTTATGTTATGAATTTGGTAAAATAGACTTCATTTTTGAATTCGGAATATGAAATATAGCTTGGGATGAAATTTTGGCATTGTTCTGAAAAACATCAATTTTTGATGAATAGTGAAACTACTAAGTGGTAGGTTAAAAACTGAATTTTGCATAAAACTTAATTTTACCGCTTCTGTGAATGGAATTTCAAAAATCCGAGAGACACGGTTAATATCAAGGACTAAAATGTGGTTCAATGAGATGAAAATAATTTTTTGGTGAATAGTAACTTTTTACTTTTTTTACCACGGTTAATAGTAAATAAGGTAACTAAGGGTAAATATGATATTAATATTATCCTAACACATGTCCTAATTCTATTGGACAAGTGTAATTCGACCAAAAACAAACTTAGGAATAAAATATGACCATTTAGGCCCACTTGGGTTAGATTAGGACATTTATTATTAATTTATTTAAAGAAGGGTTAAAAGAGTTAAAATCAAAGTTTATTTACTAAAACATTTTTAATATGGGGTTATACATAAGATAAATTTGACTATAAATATTCATTAGAAAGATAGAAAGATTTCCTACATAATGGTATTTTATTTGTAATTTTTAGACATTAAATAATTTAATTTATGTATGACACAACGATGATGCAGTAATTATCTTATTAATGAAATATTGACATAATTGATGTTATAAACACCAAAATAAATGTAATTTGAGACTTTTTATGAATTCCACTAATTTTCTAGGTTACTATGATATATTATTGTTGATTTAATCAACTTGGTTCGAACATATAATTCTGTTATGACTTTCAAAAAAATCATATATCAAATAGTGTCAAAATTGACACAAAATAGTTTTTAAATCAAATATTATATTATTAATTGTTTTTGTATTCCTAAAAATCTAAGGTTCGGCCAAATGACTTATATAAGGATATATATATTAATAATAAACAATTCGGGGTTCTTTTGGCATGTTATAGTAAGTGTATTAACCATATAGTGAAAGAAAACAAAAAGACACGGTAAAAGTTAAATTATTTAACTTAGAGTTAAATCTAATTGATAATGTTTAAAATAAGATCCAAACATGTCTAAATTTTATTGGTTGATGAGATTACAACCCTATCTCATCTAAGCTTCGAATATGAGTCATCTTTGGAGGTTTTTAAGTGGGGTTAGATTTATTATAAATTAATATTTTTAAGAATTATTAAGGTACCCCTCTCCTCCCTTATAAAAGGGCACCTCCTCCCCCTCCTCCTCACACCAATTTGAGCACTCAAGCTCGGCCAACCCCTGCCAAAATCTCTCCTCCACTTCCCTAGAAACATCCTAGAGGTTCTGGTATTCCTCAAAGACCAATTTTAGTTCCCTAAGAGGAGGTCTCAAAGAGGTACTTCAAAGAAGAGGTAATTACCGTTACCAATTCTTTCATCTTCATTTCTTCTTCCACTTCTTCTTCTTAGGTTGTTTCATTATGAAGTAATAACATCAGTATCACTCATATACTGATATGTTATTATAAGTATGAAACAACCCTATTTCACCATCTATCCATCCTACGGAAAAAGAAATCACCGCGCGTGCGTACGTACGGAATATCGTCTCCACGCCGTGGTGTAATCTATTTTCCACCACCACCTTACATGGATGGGTATAATGGTGTAAATAATAACTATAAATAGTTATTACAACATCATATTGATTCTGATATATTGTATAATCCACTCCAATTCAATTCAATATTTATAGAAATGATATCATCGCTCGTGCGTACGTACGGAATACCGTCTCCACGACGCGATGAGATTCATTCTCCATGTTAACCATTTAAGAATGATTATAATGTATATATAAGAAATAATAATGAAATATATGACATTATAAAGCTACTGGAATTATGTATATATATACATATGTATGTCGTCTACTTACTTCCATTTCAAGACAATAAGGAAAGGAAAACAGCGTTCATGCGTACGTACGGACTACCGTCTCCATGAATGGTGTTTTTCATTTTATTTATCTACCTATTATATATATATATACTGAATATATATGATATATAAATCATATTTTATATTCTGGAAGTAAGTAAATCATGATATAAGTAATAATGATGTCAAGAACAACAAGTCAAAACACCTACGATAAATGAAATGATTTTACCCAAAACGCTTCTTTAACATGGAATTTACAAAAGAACGGGTAATATAATGTCATAAGTGAACCATATATGATATCATAACAATGAATATGATTCTGTAATAAGTCAATAACATGATTTAAATCATTATACAGGAGGTTCGGACACTTACAAAGCAAGTCGGACCTAAGGTAAGGGAAATATCACAATCTCATTTTTATCCGAGATTGTTTATTCGTAAGTATTTACTGGGGTGTATTTTATCATCCACATCCATGTTCCCTCAATATGTAATATTGTTTCCATCCACTTGAAATAGTTTAAATCCAATTTTACCCTTAGGTGAGTTTTTAGTAAAGATTATGAAAGGAATCTTATGTCGTTTTTCCGTACGAGGTACTTTTTTTGACTTTTCCGACAAAAGTACGAAGAATGTTTTTTTTAACTTATACGGCACGAACGGATTTATATTGTTTTATAAAGCCTTATTTTCATGAATCTTCCTCTATAATATTTCATGACTATTTTCAATAAAATATCTTTCTTTTAAAATTGCATGATGTTTTGTGAAAAGAAATTGATTTTAAAGAAGAAAGGATATTTTCCTCAAGAATTCATTTCAAGTGTTTTATCAAAAGTATTTTCCATCTAAGATAATAAAGGGTTCTGTTTCTATCCATATTTTTACATTGATTTGACTATGTTGTGATGGAATTATGTTTATGAATTCCTTTATCTTATATGAATGGTTTTATGATGTCATGTTGTTTAAGAATCCCATTTTATTACATGGGTTATGAAATGATGTATGATTTATGATTTTGTGGCACACATAAGAATGGTATCATTAAGAGATGGGTGGGACCTATATCTCCCTCCAATGCATTGGGTAAAGATTTTATATCTCATGAGATAGACATGGCTAGAATGGTAGGTTATACCGGTTCAGTGAAACAGGACTGAAACGAGGATTACTCGATTCAGAAAGGGACTTTGTCCACTAAGATAGTCTTGGCAATGAGTCTTGACTAACAAGAAATGATTCTCTATGATTATGTGTGTATGCCACAATGAGTAAATGTTTTAATTTATGATTTCATTTTCACTTCTATGATTTATCCCACGTTATGATATTATGCTCTCTTTTGCAGGTTAAGATTTCCAAAAGCTATGTTCTTATGTATATGATGTGATTGATATTTCTTTTGTTTACCCTTACTGAGCATTTGAGCTCACCCTTTTATGTTTTATTTTCCCCAGGACATAAAGAAAGGTTTTAGGTAAAAAAAAAAGAATATCTTTATGGGAGATGTTGAAGATCTTTCCCCACGATTAGAAGATTTTATTCCGAGTTTCCAAAGACACTAAACTATTACGATCCTTGTGTGTGTTTTTGTTATGTACTAAGTATTCCGCAAAAGTAATGTAATGTTCATGTACGTCAAGCTTCGGGTCTCTACAGTTCTATACACACATGATTCCAAAAATGTGTCCTTTATAAAAAATCACAAAATTAAAGGATATTTTATCATACATCCATAACTATTTTCATAACATTCAAATAATGATTCAATAAATTATTTAATATAAAATACATTTAAAAATCTATTTCATTTCCAGAACTAATATGTAAAAATTCCTACGTTATCGAGTACGTACACCATTCACCTAAACCCATGTTCATAAGTTGAAACAATTCTCAAGAATATGATATTTAGATAAATAAATGTTTACCAAAAATGAATACATTTGATATGTTAAAAAACATGAATTGATAATATTCACAAATGTGAATATACATATATAAATTATAAATATATAATAAGATAATTCGAGATCAATAAAAAATTATCAAGTTATAATAAATTAAATGAAGTAATATTATAACCTACTAAATTAAAAATGGTTAACAAAACATATACCACTTTATAAAATTCAAATCAATACCCTTATAAGAAAACACTTAATTTAAAGATAAAATACCCTGAAATATGATTTATTCATTACATAATGTGTGAAAAGATAAATATATATTCCATATAAATGAAATTATGTGTATAATAGTAAAAAAAGACTTAATTATGGGAAATTGGGATGATTTCACTTATGTCGTGTACATATTTCTGAGGTATTACCTTTTAATACTATATAATAATCTTATATTAATTGTTTGAATTCCAAAAAACCTATTATTGGGATAATACCATATATTTAAATCATTTATTCCTTAAAACCATAAGACTTTTAAAAAATTTCATTTTGGAACAAAATTAACTTTGTTTCTATCATTCTTTATATGAAACTCTATGTTAGGCTTTCTTTACACACAACACTGTGTTGACATGTGTTACACACAATATAATGTTTTATCACCTATTAATGGAAATATATTTTAAATCCAGTTTTTTTAAAATTATAAATATAATTTTTCATAATAAACACCATATTTTAATCCTTAATATAAAAATTATCTTTTTTTTAATATGGTTTATTTTTATGAAATGTTTCATTTTTTAATGAATACATAAAAAATACTAAATTATAGTTAAAAAAATACCCTTTTATTTAAATAATTATTAATATTAAATGGGTTCTTAATGTCACAATATATTAATTATATACATATATATTAATCCAAATTTTTTTCATCAGAATCATTCTGATATTGAAATAAGATATAATGTATTATTTGATTTTTGAATGCTTTTTCAATAAAACCCCACCTTTTCACCACCTCTAAAAGATTATCCTTATACATAATATGTCCACTTATGATTTGAATTTTAAAAAAATTAAATAGATTACTTTTATTAGTAAAATATTTTTAGTCCAATAATATTAATGTAATTTCTAACTAAAAATATTAGTTAGAGTGAATAAAATTAATTATGTTGAATAAGGTAAAATTAATCATAACAAGGGATGAAAATATAAGTTTGTGGGAAAAAACTAACCAAAAAACATGTCCAAACTTATTTTTCTGACAATATATTGATAATTTCCCTTATTCATTTGGTTTTATGGTTTATTAGAATAATATTTCATGATATCTCTCTATATGATATGTTCAGTAAGGTTAAACGGCAAACAAATAGAGAGCATTCTTTTCAGTTATAATTTATTACACTTGTATATCTATAAAAAAACATCATATTTAAAGATATACTTATCCATTTGAATGAAAAATAATTTATCGTTATCATAATAATTTATTATTAATTTTTAGAGACGAATTAGTTGTTTAAAATACTTATGAAATTCCAACTCAATGATTGTTTAGTTAATAATCAACTAAAATAAATTAAACTATAAACATTAAAAGTGATGAAAGTCGATTTAATTATTGTGGTCAATTATTTTTGTATATAAATAATCATTTTTAAACATTTATTAAACTAATATATTTTAATTCCAATATTAATTTAATAATTTAAAATTTCATTAAATTTATAATTTCAAAAATGTAATTAATGTTATTAAAAAAAATTATATTTTTTTAAAATATTTATAATAAAAAAATCATACTTTATTCCATGTTTTTTAAATTTGTAAATAAATAATAATTATGTTTTACAATAGTATAAATTTATGTTTTATAATTAAACTATTGTACAATAGATTGTAACAATATTGATAGCACGGTCTAGGCTAAAGCATCATTTTTTGTGTGTTGCATGCCCTTGTTTAAAAAATCATTTCAGAGACATTTTTAATTTATATAATGTGAATTATTAATATTATTTATATTTAATTTATCTGTATTTTATAATAAATATCACTTTAATTTATTCCTAATAATAATTTTACATTGGTTATAAAATTCGTTTCTTTAATAAAAAACAAAATGATAAAATTGGGGAAATATATATGTTAAGAACCCAAATTATAAAAATTCACTTATTTTAGGCTATTGGTAGATTTTCAAAACCATTATTACCATTTAAATCATTATTTTATCATTTTTGAGGAACATTAGGTAAATTATAATTTCGATTAATGTATTATTATTGGTAATTACAAGAGTGACACCTCTCATCCACTATAAAAATGCCACAACTCCTCCCACATCTTCTCACCATTTAATCCACTGTGTATTTGAAATAATCTGCCAAAATATATCCTAAAAATTATTACCCACAATATATAATCCCCACTTTGGGAATAAATCAATCCAAGGTATCCTTTTTTTACAAACCCAAAGGTGTTACAGAGTTAAGAGGTATCATCATTCCTCAAAATCTTTATTTTTATTTCCATTCTCAACCCACTAAAATATTATTATACCATGATTATATAAAAAATGGTACCCAAAATATATTTATATGGTTTTATTTAATTTTATTATACCTAAAAAAATTTATATATAATGGGTATCAATCAAACTTTTTTTTTGTACGGTGAAGCACTGCCTCATGAAGTGATGATTGTTTGTTATTCCATTGACACCATTAATGGTTGAGAATTATGATAGACACACAATTTGTATTGGTTATATTTGATATTATATATTTATTTATTATTTTATTATTATATAATTAATTTATAAGACAATGCCTTATACTTTCCATTTTTAGAAAATATGATCACATCATTTGTGAAATTGTAGACTACCGCCTCCTCAATGTGACGTGATTCGACCACAATATTTATGGAAAAAAAGTATGATTTTACATAAAAATATGATAAATAAAAAAGTATTACATACATTACTAAAATAAATTTCTTAAAATATCATATATCAATTTTCATTTGACCATTTTCACAAAGTAAAAAGTGATAACATCATTTATGAACTTTTGGATTAATCCATCATTAACACGATGTGATTCATTTAACATCCCAATCATTATATATATATGTATATATTATTAAATAACATGGTATTTATGATATTTTTATCATATTTTTATTATATAATGTTACATACATTCTGCCTATCATGATCATTGAAAAATGGGGACATCACTCTTACGTATGTATGACATACTATCTTTGTGATTATAATGTTTGTTCATTTCTCATAACCATCATTCATGATTTGTTTTACAGGTATAATTATTGTATATGTATGAAAAATATTTCATTTTTATTAATATTTTTATTTTTATATAATGATCCCATTTACCATTGTAGACCTACCAAAATATTTGTAACACATAAATCGAATTTGGTGAAAACACCAAATGAAAACATAATTGTTTAATTAGTTTCTTCCAACATTATTATAAGTGATATAAATGTAATAATAAATTTGAAAACATTTATAATGAAATTAAATATTTAACATTACTTTATTATTTATTAATATAAACACACACATGATATGTCACAATCAAGATAAGGGATATTGTCTCGGTATATATTCCATTGAGACTAATTTGTTCTTATTCCCCAATTGACTTTTATATGTTGTATATAGATTCCATTAACATATTATATCATGAACATACTTATTATCATGATATTATACATAATACGTAATGTTATTATTTTAATGGGAAGACTAAAAAAAATTCAATGTGGTTTGGGACACTATGGAATGTTTAATGATTATTTTCCATAAGATTGTTTTTAATGATATTTCAATTATTGTTCTTATCATTAACATCAAAAAAACATGATGTATATTCTCATGTACTATGAAATTATTGATAAATTTGTATCCTATATTAAATATGGATATTTTGATGATAATGCACATTTTTTATTAGTTAAAAAAATTATTCATTAATAAATTAAATTGAAATTATTTCAGTTTCCTAACATTATATAATGATATTACCTTATCTTTTTCTTTGATTTGCATTTTTTATCAGTTATAAACCATACCATGTTTATCACTCTCATCAATTCACTATTAAAACAAATTTATATTCCCTAATAGAGAATATTATCTCACCCTTATTATTTTTCCTTATAGTAGGATATGAAGGAGATATATTGGAAAAATATTTCCAGTATGTTGATAATTTTATTTAATTAGGTATCGGGATTTTATTCTCAATTTAAATATGTATTATGGGAATCATGTATGATATATATCATTACAAAATCAATAACTAATCGATCATTCTATATTTTATTCCACGTAATAATGGTAACGTAATAAAAAACAATACCCCCAGGCATCTAGGGTTGAGGCGTTATAGTTGGTATCATGTGATTTTTAGTAGAAACCATGGAAACTATATTTAAAAATCATTTATTAATGAACAAGGCCATATTCATTAATTTTATAATATTTATAAATTAACATCATAATATTTGCATAACATAGAAATTATATTTGTATTTATAGAAAAACATCTGTTTTTGGATACTACCAGTGCATGTGGTTCGTCACAGATTTACCAAAAAGCAACCACTACGACAAGATATGTCTAACCATACTCCGCATAACCATGTACAAAATGATGGTAACTATTATGAACCAGGTTTGACACTCTTTATTCATACACTTATAATGACTAACATTTTCTTTTCAAAACATTAAGATTGATTTAAATTTAATGATATCCTCAAATAAACCGTATTTATAAGATTAGTTATATAATTTTTTTTATTTATGATTATTTAATCATTATATTTTTAATTATAAATTTTATTAAATTATGTTATAATATAATAAATTATATACCATTGTTTAAAAATAGTTCATAGAAGGAAGAATGGTATCAGTACGTTTTGGAAATGTAGATATTTCTTTACTGAGGAACATAATATAGCTAGAAATAGTATCGAAAATATTATATAAATATTAGGGAAGTGTAATCAAGTTATGAAACATAAAATTTATTGAATGTATAAAACTATTCCACAACATGATACATTAATGTTGGATCCCATTAAGTGATAATGGTCCGCATCATGTAGTGGGAATATTGACCGAATTGTTGCATACACATACATTATGTTTTGGGAGAAGATATTAAAGCGATTTGGATGTAGTCAAAAGGAAAAGGTTCCAAATAAAGTGTATTTTTAAAAGGGTAATGTGGATCAATTTAGGCCCCTGATATAAAATACTATGGTGGAAGAAGGAATATAACTAATAGAATTGAAACATTTTGAGGATACAATTTTCAAAAAAATACTTCCCTCCGAATAAAAAAATTGAGATAAAGAGGATATTCCACCGCTTTAAGAAAAATAATGACAAAAGTGTTGGATATTATAATTCTACCATTAAAAGGATAGATAATATAAAAAATATTATATAAAAACCACTAATTCCATCAATGATAACCTCTTTGATGGTATTATGAGAAATCCCCAAAGGGCATTGGTTTCCAAGAATGTTTCATCATTTGATTAAATATATTTTTATTCCATGAAGAGGGAGAATAAATTATAAATATCCTATGTATTTAGAGAAAAATAAGAGGATAATATGTCTTCTCAACACCATGAAATATAGAATGAGTCAAGAATATGGGAATGATGGATTTTCACACATGTGATAACTACTTAAAGAATCACCTTGGTAAATTCATCAAGTGAATGGGAGTTTTTATAAGTGTGGTTATTGGGGCCACCATTAAAATGAACTCAAAGGGAAAAAAGGTATTCTATTTCGTGTTTAAAGAATATGTAAAGGGTGTACTACAAAAATAAAATCCCCACGAATCAAAGTAATATTCTATTTAATTATCCATGGGATAAAGATCAAGCATATTTTAAAAAAAAATAAATGAACTGGGATGATTAATTTCATTATTAATTTGGATATCAAAAAATTTTGTCAACATATTTCATTTAGTATTTTACCATCATATGAATAATTAAATATATAAGTATTTATTATTAGTACATATTCAATATTTCTTGAGATCATATGTTTATTAGTACCATGAAAAGTGATTTTGTAGTAAGTTTCTCTTCTTTGAAAATACATGATTTTGTAAATGATATCGCTTAATATAATCCTTATGAAAATATATTTATTTTTGTATAAAGATATTATTGATAAAAATTAGTAAAATATATTGTACATAATACCTTGGAATTGATAAATTGTGTAGAAATGAAATAATTTGGGGTGTTGGTTTTTGATTAACTATCATTCAGTAGTCTTTATTAATATTATTAGTGACTATAAAATAGAGGATAATATACATTATAACACCTAACCATACATGTTCATCTCTCCTCTGATTCATATACTCGCCACCCCATGTCTCCCCTATCAATCACCCAACCCAAACCCCATGCCCCCCCCATGCAGTGTCGTTAGTCCCTCATGTCCCATTTCAATCAAAACCTCTAGGTCACGTTGCTCCCTAATATCGAGCCCTCACATACCATTGTTGTCGTACCATCCATGTTATGTCATATCCCACTGTTGAACACTCCCTCCTTCAAGCCATCCCACCTTGGTGAAAGCCATTTAGTCCCAGTCAGGCTCCACCTTCGAGCTACTATTGTTGAGTCCCTATCAGGAGACCCTACTCCCCATCATGGATCACTAATTCATTTCCCCCTCTTTACCCATAGTGGATCACCCTACATTAAAGTTGTTTGTATTATTATTTTTTAGTTAAATTAATTTAGTAGTAACTATGAAATCCTAGAATTGATGGTTCATAAATAATTACTGTTTTGAAAGTGGGAATAAATATCATATGAGAAATGATAACAACTAGATTCTTTGGATGTATATGTATTCTATGTTTTTGATATAATTTCGATGTTTATTGTAATGTATTTTTTGTTAATAACAATTCATTTTTGAGATCATTATATGTTATAGGGTGCATGGTTTCATTTCTGGAGATAGTGTGAGTGAATTAACATTGATATTTTATAGAACATTTTTTAATGTACAATGAACATTATTTATTTAATAATAAAGAAAAAATGTCATCATAATTAATATTAAATGTGATTTTAACCATACTTATGCTTCTTGTAGTTATTCAATTTCCTTAATTAAATAGGCAATCTCTTTCTTGATTTGGAAATTTTGATGATTATATGCCTCTTGTTATGCATTAATTAAATAATTAAAATAGCTCTATGTAATGTCCCGGACTTCTTCGGCCTATTCCTCTATCGAAAAGAAGGTCACTGAGTGTTCTGGAGGGTAAAATGAACTTTTCCCACACTTTTCAGAATTTTGTAACTACACATCGTGTAGTGTGAGTACACGTCGTGTACCACCTCGTCTGGTATACCCCGTGTTGAAGGCGTGTCCACGACACATGAAATAAATGAGTACATTCCGTGTATCCCATACTACACGCCATGTATTCCCTCCCCACGTACGTGTTACCCTCAAACCGTGTGTTGACCAGTCAATGACTGTGTTTCGTGTTGAAGGTCGTGTTGGAATCCGCGTGGTGACTGTGTGAAATGGTCGAGTACAGGTCGTATACTAGAATGTACATGCCGTGTACTGTAGTTTTTCTTGCCTATAAAAGGAGGGGGCCTCTCCTCCATTTCATTTCACTCCCCTCCTCCCCATTCCATCGAGTAGAGCTCTCCCTAGAGAGACTCCAAAGCTCTTTTCTTCCATAACTTCTTCATCTGAGCTCCGATTTACGATCTGTCAGTAGCTATGGGATTGTAACTACGAGGAGGAACATATGATCTTGGATATATTGTCTTCCCCTCGGCCTTTCCTTCCCAGCTTCCACCCGAGGAGGTTTTTCTGTGATTTGAAAGATGTGGCAGACGCCGACGAACGTCTTCTATAGTTGGTCCAGGGGGAGCGTTGTGATCAGAACCTGTTGAGGTAGGGATCTTACCTTCTTCACTCTAAATTATGCATCATTCAGGGTGGGTTCCCTCTTTTTTACATGAAACACATATGAACCAGTTTAATAAAGATAATAACTGGCTTAAAACAGGTAAGTGGAAGTTATTATGTTTATCTTTATTTATCCTATTGATATATTGTGAATTGAATAGGCTTATGCTTACTAAAAATCATGGTCTTTGGGGGCCTTTGATTTCACAATTACATGATTCCCTATCTTTCTAGACTGTTTATGGATGGAAACTTTGTGAAATGTGGGAATTTGTTAATCACGTAAAGTTGGATGATTAAATGAATAACCGGAACCCTTGTGTGATCACCCAGGTGGAACAAAACGAAAATAATAAACATGTGGGTGCTTGTTACGATTTATTTATGTGAAGTGGGTGTTTTGTGGGTTGTTGTGGATCTGGTGAGAAGCGGAGCTGCGGTTGGGTTGGTTGTGGGTTGGTGTGAATTCTATGTTTGGTGATGGGCAGCGGGGATGCGATAAATGGTATCAAGGGATGATGATGTACGAGTTTCGGTGTGTTTGTGGTTATGGTGGTTGGCAGTGGGGCTGCAGGGATGGGTTTGAATGTAAATGAACTGAAGGTTGTGAATAATAAATGAAAGTAGAAGAGTTAATGAATAGAGGGGCATGGTAATTGAACGAGAATAATAATCAATGGGTCTGGTTGGATAATAAGAATGGATATGTTTGTGTTGCTTGCGTTTTTCTAACTTGATTTGTGGATGGCATGGATATGTTTTACAAACGATTGATATGGTTGGTTGTGGATAATTTCCCAGTAGTTAAGGAACTAATAAACTAATTATATTGAAACAAGAAAACCTAAATGGGTTTGGGGTTGTTCGTTGAATGAATGCTTTGACATAGCAGTGTCGAGGCACGTGCTCAATTTCTCTGTTTAGAAGCCATAGGTTGGGCTATGTGTTTGGTATACATATATATATATATCTATATCTTTGTGTTTTGTCGCACCCCACCCATGTTGAGCAGTTAGTACCGAACACACCCATTTCATGGGAGAGGGTGTTTTTCCCTTTAGTTACTAGCTTCTTCTTGCTCCTTCTTCCATAGGTTGTGATGGCTTGTGGAAACCTTACACTTAAGACTCTTCTTGTAGGATTCAGTTGGGGTAATTTTACCCCAAGACTTTTCGGGCATGTTTTCTATTTCCTAAGAATCTTTAGGATGAGGCTCAGGTGTGTGTGTGCGGGATATGTGGTTGAGAGGACCAGGTGTGTGAGGGCGGGAATATGTAGTTATGAGGCCCATGTGTGTACGGGCGGGAATATTGTGGTAGTGTCAGGACGTTCGCCGTTAGGAATAGCAGCTAACTATAGGGAAATGGTGTGGGGTACCCAAAACTCTTTTTCTTATATACTACTACTTATTATTTTTTTTTGGTGAGTGTGACTGGTGAGGTTGGGTGGATAGAATTCCTTGATAGGTTTTGGTTTCTTCTGTTGTTCTCTCGGGACATTAGGATGTCTCCCCACTTTTGCACGAGAGCATTAGTTTTCCCTACTGAGTATACTTGTATTCCAACCCTACGTTTACTTTCAGGTTTCCAGGAGGACTACCAGGGCCGTTCAGGACCCTATAGTCAGGACAGTTGGAGTTGTTGCAGTTTTTTGTACTCTTATTTCTTTTGGTTCTGTACTTTTGAGCTTTCTTGTACTTGTACCTTGTTTCAGAACTGTTTAAACATGCATATGGGATTGGTTTGGGTTTATTTACTTGTTCCTTTTTCGTTTGGTGTTTGACTCATCCTATTTCCCGATCATAAATATAATAAGGGTAATGCCTCCAATATTTGTGAAAAAATCATACCCTTGGTGCTAGTTGCCACTCCAGGGCCTACTGGAGGCTGGACTCGGGGGGTCATTATCTCCCTTTCACCATTTCCAGCTTAGGAGGGGCATCATTGGTGGGAGGGGGTTTTGACACATTAGATATTATTTTTTCTCTAATTCGCTTATTTTTATAGAGTTTTCAACATTGTTTTACAAAAAAAAAATTATAATAAATTTGTAAAATTTTTATTTTTTTCTTTAGAATATTTCATATCTCAAAAATATTCACTCTATTTACCTTTTCGAGAAAATATTCTTTCTCATAATCTATATTTACAATATTTTTATTCATTGGATAGTTAAATTCTAATTTTCTAATTTTACAACAATTAATGAATTTTAATGAACATTTACCAATGTTTCATAGTCCTATTTTTTAAAAAAATTGGTTATATGACACACATGGTTTTTTAACAATTACTATCTTGTTCTCCCTCATATATAGATTATGTAGTCAAATATTATTTTTCAGACTTCAGTTGAGATTTTCACATTATTTTAAATGAAATGTTATTATCTTATTCGAATGACTTCTTAAACGTAGGGGATTTATCATCTCATATTTATCAAGGGTTCATCATTTTTCATCATGATATTGTTGATTAAGATCTCAAATGAGGAACAATTAGTATTAAATTAGTTAAGAACTTACCATGAATGACTTTTCCACAAGGTGGAGTCCACTAGTTTTTCTCTAAATCTGGTGATGTTTTAGGTAATTTCAAAGGAAACAGTTTAAAATTTCATAAAGGGAGTCATGATTTAAAATTTTCTAATATCCTAACTTATAAACATTTTTTTAGTTTGTATTTTTTACACTAACATTTCTTTCAAGGATATTCTAAAGACTATCCTAAATATCAATTATAGACATTGATGTATTCACTTTTTTAAAAAGTATTTTTGATAGTGATACCATGATAGAATTCCTTTAAATTCCATAAAATTTAATATTATTTATCGAATCATGTATAATGGGACAAAATTTGTTAATATATGTGAGTCTCATTGGCATAACATTAATTATATTGGATCCATCTTTTCAACATCGACATTAAAACCCATTGGAAATTATCTTCATGAATATCCAATTTGGTTCATCAATAATATATTGATATTATCATCTAGCCTTGTGATTCATCATATATTAGGTCTATATATTTAATGTATAAAACAATTCTTGATAATAAATCATATCATGACCTCTCTTATTCTTATAATGAAACCTAATCCCCTTTCTTCATGTAGACCAGTTTATTATTATTTTTTAGTTATTCATGTTTAGTATTTCTAAATCTCTCATTATTATATTATCTACAATGTAGCATCATTTAAATATTCTAAAAATATATAATATGGGATACATAGTATTTGTGAATATTGTAAAGCCTATGAATTTTGGTTTCGATATCATTATTCCATTTAGCTTAAATATCTTCCAATTTTTTTAAAATACAATATTAAAATATAGACCAATTATCTTCATGAAATCTACATAAATTCTACTCAAATATCATCCCCAATATACATTTATTTTCTTCCATTTGTTCCTTAAAAATAAATTTTAAGTCGTTGGTTTGTATGTTTAAATGATATATGTTTTTTTAATTTAAATATAATATATCACTTTTTTATATTAAATACATATATGAATAAGTGATGGATTTATATACCATATGGGTTTTCTATAAAATATTATGATGGGATGAATATCTTTTTGGATTTCAATAGTGTGTTTAGAAGAGATTTTATTACTTGTCCATGTATTAAATTTAAAAATAGATATCTGTTCATATAAAATAGTGTTAGAGAACATCATTTTTTAATGGGTTTTTGAAAAACTATATGACATGGACATTTCATGGAGAAATGTTTGTTTAATTTCACCAATCCTAAAGAACTCTTATAGATGTTGATTCTAGAATAGTTGTTCTGATGGACATAATGCTCAAGGATATGATGTGTCAATTTCAACCTAAATATAGTAATATCATAAATGTTGATGATGGATATAGAAATCCACTTTCTTCTTGAGATGGAGAAGTAATTAAATTCATTGAAATTCCTGAAGATGTGCATACATAATTATATCATGGAGGTAATAAATTTAGATAATTATCATTCTTCGTCTAATTTGGACACCTAATGTCCTTTAATTAGTGGTCATACACCTCATTTTACATGTTGTTGGTATTATTGAATATGGTACTCCCGGTTAGAGTGAATACTTCCGAGCCATTGTATCATGCTCGAAACATGACTGATGCCATTGGTTTTACATATGAGACCATTGATGAATGGTGAGATAACATTATGTTGTTTAGAATAGATAATTTACTTTTAAAAACAAGTATTGATTTATATTCATTCATGTTGGAGACCAGTGAGATTAATCAAGGTATTCATATTATTCTCACAAGGTCTTGAATCAATGGAAACTTGTAGATGTTGAGATGATGCACTATTTCTCAATGAAACCATGTTTGAAGATATTATTGCTATTAGCTAAAATTGCTAAATTTATGAATAGGAATTTAGAGAGAAATAAAGGGGTTGATAATTTAACTCACCCTATAAATTCTTTTCCATGGATTGATATTGCTCATATACAACCATAATTTTCCCAGAATGATTGTAATGTTTCATTAGTTTTGGCTATAGTTTGTTTAACCATTTTAGGTCCATGGTTGGTGCAACACATAGTATGTTTCCAGTGGTGTTCATTCTATAAATCCTTAGCCCATTGATTTGTATGAATAAACCATTTAGGTTACATTCATCTCTACTTAATGGATCAAGATGACCTACTGTGAAAATAAATTTTTATATGTATCCTTAGATTGATGAGCTGGAAGAATTTTGAGTAGATAGTGTTATGAAAATTTAATCATAAGAAAATGAAATGTTTAGACACTGTTCATCATTATTATTAACAATTAATGACATCCCAATGTATGTTATCTTATCAGGATTTAGTATAGAAGGGTAATTTTCCTTCACTTGTTTTAATAAAAGTATAAAATCTATTTAGATTAAGAACTGTATAATGTGGGAATTTCATGGATATATATGATATCTTCCTCCATTGCATAGTTTCAGAAAATATAGTATGTCATTTGATGGAAATATATAGAATTACCCATCCACAAAAATACTACATGGGTTTCAAATTCGTTCACCACATGATCAATAAATCATCCATACAATGTATTATTTTCAATATTTTTTCGCTCTGGCATTGCCTTCAGTTCTTGTTCCAAATAAACTACTTAGTTATAATTAGAAGTAACATAGTATTTCTTATTCAAATTATATTATTAGAAATATAATATTTTATGACAAAATATGGATGTGATGCACATTAAAAAAATTATTTTGATAAAATAATGTGGACCATTTAGGTTTCAGGGGGATATCAAAGGAGACTGCCAATTTTCAATGTGAATCATAAAAAATGGGTTTGATAAAACCATTACATTTTCAGCTAGGTGATATTAATCCGGAATACATCGTGCTACATAGTACAAAATGATTAAAAATATAATAAAAAATTAAATAAATGTTTAACACTGTCAAGGATCTAGATGGTTATTTCAATAATATTTTCAAGTGTGTGAATATGATGATCATGATTTTATAGTGGTTGAAAAGTGAATATAATCCTATTTTTCATCAACAGTTAATCCCTTTACAAATTCATGATTTCGAACCTACTAAGGTTGTTGAGTCGTTGATTGATGTTTCTAATTTTTTCAAATAACTATGCTAATGTTGTCATATCATTAGTGACATGAAATATTAGTAGGATAATACTTTTCTTGCACTATGTCACCAAGATAAAATATTTCCTCCATCTATTTTTTGATTTCATGGTTGACTTGATTGTGATTTTTACTAGTGAAGTCATTATAGGTGGTCACATTCAATTTATGTGTATATATCCAATACAGAGATACATAAATAAATTGAAATGGTAATGGCACAAAAAAATATCTTCTAGAAGCATCAATTACCAACCGATATTTAATGTATGTGTGTACTAATTTATGTACATCATATACTGAGGAGGTTGAAACAATGTTAGAGAAACCCTCCTATAATGATGTGGATCTAATTAGATATAAGATAAATATTGATATGCACAATGATGAGTGGGATCATTCTCATCGATATGGGTTATTTTACACTTCCTCTGTTATTCCATTGATACATTATGTTTCGTTGTTGATATATTATTTCCAATGATTCTATATTTATTTTGGTACATAAATTTTATTGTGATGTGATTTAGGATGCATATAATTTAGTGAAAAACATTAAAGGCCCCATGCATGATACCATCAAATTCAAAAACATCATTTCAATACATATAATGAGTGGTTAAAGACTCACATAACTTTAAAAATTTTAATTCACGTTTTTGTAGTGAAATTTTGTTTTTTTACAATCCTTTACCCATTAAATTAGGTGAAATTTATATATTCAAATGATTTATGAATTAGCGACTCATATTGTGAGTGAATAACTCAACCAACAAGTTTATGGGACATTTATTACAGCTTTTTTGTACACATAGTTGGATGCTAACATACCCTGTTATTGTACTAGTGATGTTGACATAAACCGAACAATATTTTATTGTTGTTTTAGCTGTTCATTTATTGATGTTGGTTATTATTATGGGTTTTTGAATTATTTTAGTTCAGTCATTAATGGATGTGTCTTAAAACACATATCATTACGGTTTGATTATGTCAATCGGGATTGGGTAAGAATATTTGATAACTTCCAATTTAAATAAGTAATATATAACAATTTTTTATATAAATATGACCAACTAAGAAAAAATTCCTTTGTACTGACATTGCTGGCAGAGCACGTTTACATTATTGGAATGGATTTTAATTATAATTTTTTTGTGAAAATGTTGAGAAGAGTGGTTTTTTATGATTCACTAAGAGGAATCATATGTTGTCACCTTTCCTAATTAAACACATGACCAAAAATATGAAGTTATATGAGAAGAAGATATACAATGGTCTAGATATACAATTGAAGGTGATATGATAGACTTGAATTATTAGTGAATGATTGTTAATTTTTTACCAGTTATTTTTCTGCTAAAATATTTATGAATTATATTTTTAAATATTTATTGAATTAATTTTATATTTATTTATTAATAAAGGAATGTCATTAGGTGGTCAAAGTGGTTAACCTGATGTCATCATTATGATAGTATTAATTTTGGTAAATTAATTTATTATAATTGTCACAAATTTTATTTTCCTAACTATTTATAAATAATTTATAAAAAACATAGTAATATTATAATTACATTATTAATTTTTTTATCAGGATATATGGCATCATCTAGCTGAAAAACTAGTCTTGGTTGCAGGGTTTGATCCATAATCTATGAATCCCTATTGGATGTGTTATTTAATGACACATTTCTGCTAGTTGTAGAAGGTGAAAGTGTATTGACTCGTTAGTCTAAGAATATGATATGAGACTAAACATTATTCCCTCTGATCACTTATTATTGGATTTCCTTCCCTAATGATTTTATTGACTGATTATTGAGGGAGGTTTAGGTAAATTTAATGTTTAAATTTTCCAAACATTGTTTTTTATTGTTGTAGATACTAACTATTTTTAAACAAGATAATTTTACATCATGTCCAAATGAGTTTTGGAAAGTATGTATCACAAAAATTGCAAAATTATGGCTTTATTACATGGGAAGGGTGAAACGATATCACGAGATAACATTTTTAGGTGTACCGGACATTCTAAATCAATTTCCTCTTGGAATTATTCTCATATAGTTATAGGATTTGGTTACATTTTCATAGAGTGAGGCGATGGTGGTAACATTTATTTCTTTTTATCTATAAATGAATATTTTTTTCATATTTATTTTAGTTGTATATATTGAATGTATTCAATATTTTTTCATCATTCATGTAATTAGGTGATTCTCGGCATGTCTTCTAGACATAGTATTGACACATGTCATAGCTCTGTTGTGATGTAAGTTTATAATTAACAATTCATTCGTATATTAAAAATATTTTAGTTTAAAATGAATATAATTATGTATTTAGTGGTCTCCTTTATTATTGTTACAACCAGTGAGGTGAGTTGATTGATCCAATTTCATTATGGGCGAGGACTCATAGGGAGGGTTATCCTAAGTATTTTGGTGTTATATTAAGAAAATTATTTAGTAAAAATGTATTTTTATTTCATAGAAATTTATCATATTTTATCATTAATTATAAATGTATATTATATAGGCATAATTTGATGCTATGTTAGAAGAGATTCCTAAGGATAAATGTTATAGTACTATGCATAGAGATGAGATATTTTAGCATCTCATGGGGTGTGAAGGTCATGGTTATTCATTGCATTATGAAACTGGTATCCCATGTTGTGTCATTTTTAAAGTAGAGGAGATGGGAACATTCAGGGATGTAGGGATACACACATAAACTGAGGTAGATGATTCTATGTATGCTATGTTAGTGCAATCTGGATGATAAGTTACCCCAGTTATGTGAAGTGTATGAGGAGAGATTATAAAAGATGTCATCACATATCAATGAATTGATGACCTAAGGTCATGTTGATGGCACACAAGTGATGCCATAGGTGAAAAAGAAAATATTCCATAAACATAATTACATTATTGATATACTTAAGGTACATTAAATTTATATATGTTGTAGCCATCATACGTAACGCCCCGACCCCAGAAGCCTGGTGCTGATGAATTATTTTAATACATTGTAATGATTATTAGGAATCCTGTCCCGAAGGGCCAATCTATTAAGTAGTCATGGAAAATAGATTATGTACATGAATGTTACAAAAGAAATTCAAACATAAATCCAAACATAAATAATTCGTTGAGAACACCATTATTCCCCTAGATTAAACCTGCATATAAAACATAATACACTACATGAAATCTGGGAAAAAACAAAACATAATAATGGGGTGAGCTCAGATTCTCGGTAAGGGTAAATAATATAGCATAATATATAAATATTTAATGAAAGATGTGTAATAAAAACAAAAGTATTTTAAACATAAACATGAAAATAGTATGGAGAAAATAAATAAAACATTACCATATAATCATGCACATGGATATTTTATTAGTTGAATAATAACATGTAATAAGTAATTTCAAAGTGAGGGAAAGTCTAACTTCAGACATAATTAGCACATAGCCAAGGCATCATGTAACACCCCAGGTAAATAAAGAATATGACATTTTTATACTTATCACTATTTGTGAATAAAATGTTAATATTAATTTAAAGGGAACACTATGCTCGATGGCTTACCCAATACGCAACAACGAGTTCCTTTGAAATCATACATTGCAATCTAATAATAAAATTATTTTATTTTAAATGGTAGTTAACACCTAGACGTTGTAATGATGGGAATGAACAGAACTAACTAATAAATGATTATATATGTTTTTCAAATATTTTTACTTTTTACAATAAATGTTAGAGGATTAAAAATGCGAATGAATCCAATTTTAAGCGTAAACATTCTAATATTCATTAAAAGGTTGATTAACAGCCTTTTCATGGAGAACCTCTTTTAAATCCACTTATTAACACATTTATGTTTTATATTTGAAAAAATAAAATTTTTCTTTAAAATGGGGACATCAAAATTTACTTTGTGTAAATTTTTTTTTAACGATAAAGTTCATTTTTAATGAAGAAATGAAAAATGTTTTATTTTTATTGAACAACTCTTTTTAAAATAATATTTTTATATGATTAGATCATCTTTTTAATTGGTTTTAATATTCAATTAGAATTTATTTTTACCATTTAATCTAATGGTGGTCATTGGAATTAATTTCTCTTTGAAATTGGACTTAAACTTGTGTCAATATTTTGATATATATTATTTCATAAAAACACGCTATTTGTTCTGATAGCGCGAATTAATTAATAAATTAATTAATTTAACTTATATGTTTTGATTTTTTTAAAATAGACTTCATTTTTGAATTCGGAATATCAAATATAGCTTAGTGTGAATTTTGGTATTTTTCTGAAAAACATCAATTTTTGATTAATAGTGAAACCACTAACTGGTAGTTTAAAAACTAATTTTTTGTTTAAATGAAACTTTACCACATATGTGATTTGAATTTCAAAAATCTGACATACATGGTCTTCATTAGGTTTTAATATTTGGATCAATGAGATTAAAATAATTTTTTTGGTGAATAGTAACTTTTATGTTTTATTTATCGCGATTAAAGGTAATTAGTGTAATTTAAAGTAAAGATAATGTTATAATAATCTGAAATGACCTTGACCCATGTACCAAAATTACTTGATGAGTCATGTCTTACCATGAAAATCCATGGGTCAACTTGGGGACCCCATGGAGCCACTTTGGTAGGAAAATGAAATTAATAACTTTTTATTTAAAGTTAAAATTAAAATGTCACAAACATGTGTTGTTTTACTAAAACAATTTTTACATGGGGTTATACAAGTCATATTTTTCACTATAAATATTCATAAGAAATATAAAATGATTTCTTACATCATGATATTTTTTTTATAATTTTTAGACATTAAATAAATTAAATTATTTATGACACCATGATGATGCAACGATTACCTCATTATTTAACAATTTAAATAAAATTAAAAGATAATGTAGAATCTAATCCCTAAACTTTTCAAAAACCTATTTGATGTGTTTATTTCTAACTATTATCACCTTATCTTTGAAATATATAATTTTGGGACCGTTGAAATTCGAAAATCATTTTATAATAATGTTACTTTTCAAGACTTTCCAAGCGTGCCCCTCCTCTCATCTTATAAAAGGCCCCCACCTCTACCACCTTACCCACACCTCTCAAGCATTTGGCTTGGACAAACCCTGCCCATTTTGTCTCTCCACATACCTCTCTTAATCCTAGAATCCTCACTTTGGGCAGATGTCTTTCCAAGGAAGTCTTTGATCTCAAATCAAAAATAGTTACCCCATTTAAAGGTAGTGTCTTCTCTTGCGTTCTTATATTTTATTTTGCTTCTACAACCCCATAAACTCTTTTTATTCCTTTATTTTGTAATAAAACCACTATTTTCAATATACTATTATGTTGGTATGAGAATTATTAGATCTACACCTACACACACCTTCGACTAATGGTTAATGAACATACTATTTCTGTGGTTGACGATTTTCTGCCTCACGAAACGATGATTTCTCAATATTCTTTTAACACCTTTAATGGTGGCCATTATGATGTAACTGTATTTTATATATGATATATATGGTATTTATGTTTAATATATTCTTCTGTGTTTTATATTTAAAACATACCTTTATTCTTTTCATGTTATGAAAATGTGATAATTTCATATGAGGAAGTGTGGACTACCGCCCCCTCAAATGATGTGACTCGTTCATGCAATACATGGAATGTATAAAAATGAAATTAATGAACATATGTGACTTATATAACATATATATTATACTGTAATTATAATATATATATATATCTCATTTATTTTTAATTCCATTACCATGACAATAAAATGAAAGTAGCGTTCATGCGTACGTACGACCTACCGTCTCCATGAATGGTACTTTTCATTTTTTATCTCCAAATGTTATGGAATAATATTAAATGAATATGTACTGGATATATATGATATTTTAATCATTAATACTCTTCTATAAATGATTTACATATAACTACATGGGAAATCATTTTCAAACAAGTTCATTTTTTTACTCATGTACCAAACATTGGCAAAAACATCTGATATGAACTAACATTATTAACCAATTATTATAACCTTATAATACTTGATATGAACTGAATAATAATATTTAAACAAGGTACATAAGCAATTATAAATTTACCAATGTTTATTATTCAGGAATATAAGGAAACGAACCAGACATGTCGGACTTGTGGTAAGGGATCCTACCCCTCTCTTTCTTTTAAGTACACTCTTTTATGTCATTCCTTTTAAGCTCATCTTTCTTATGATTATGATGTTATTTTATATTACTCTTACTATAATTTTTTATTTTCATATGATGAGATACCATATTTTCTCTAATCAATCAATTTTGGAAGTTTTTACTGGCGCCGTTATGCTGCCGAATTTTTGTAAGAGATCCAACCTCTCTCTTTCTTTTTTAGTACTTTCCTTTATGTCACTTCTTTTAAGCTCCACTTTGTTATGTTGGGGGATGATTTTTTATATTCATATTTCTGTAAATTTTATGTTAATATGATGAGAGACCCTATTTTATCTCATCAAACCATTTTCGGATGTTTTAAGTGGCGTCGTTAGGCTTTCGAGTTTTCGTAAGGGATTTTTCATCTCACCTTTATTCTCGTGAGATTTATTCTAAATTTGCCACCATTTCCTTTGAGTGGTATATGTAATTTCCAGTATTCTACTCTTTGTTTAATATATTTCCATTTATGAGTTTTTACATCAATGTTTTATTGTCCTTCTTTCATGGGGCGTATCTTTCGAAAGATACCCATGTCGGTAAGGAAACCTTTCACCCTCCTCTTTTTAAAAGACTTCTATTGTTATGTCTTTCAATTTACATATTATTATGTAGCGATATGTTCTTAAATATCATTATAGATGTAAAATTTATTTTCAAGTGATTAGATACCCTTTCTGTCTCATCAACTCATTTTATGAATTTTAATGTGACGCCGTTAGGCTGTCGAAATTTTACAAGGGAACTTCTTAACCCAATTTCGATTTCATTGGGTTCAACTTGTGGTTATTGATTATTTCATCCTATGAATATGTGTGAATGACCTATGATTGTTTTACACATAATATCCAGTTATATATGTTTTATTTATATTTTTCACACATAATTATGAGATTGATTTATCCTTAATTTAAAGATACCTTCTTTATAAGGGATTTTATCTCATTTTGCATTTCTATTGAGACATCATTGTTGTTATGCACCAATTCACTCTTATATGGTGTATATACTGTCCTTTTACATATTATATCATGAATCCTTTTATACTCATGATATTATAATGTTCTGAATAAATGTTATTCATCAATTATTTGTTTTCAAGTGTCTCTCATTTTCTTAAAAACCCATTAACTAAAATATCGTTTTAAATGTTTTAATGATTTATTCTTATAAATAGTTCGCATTAATATCCATGTTTTCAATATTGTTTTAAGGATTTATTTATATGTATATTAATGGTTTAAAATATTAAATTCTTCAAAGTGGTATGGGACACTTTGATTCAAAAATCTCTTTATTTAAAGTTTTAAATGGTTTTGAAAATGGTTTTTATAATGGATTCATTATTTCAATATCTTAAAATGTTGTATTGTTATTTAAATGTGGGAATGTAATCTTTCCTTGGTGCGTAAGTTAGGTGATATGATTATGTTATGGTTCCTAGGCACTGTTAATGAAGACGAGTGGTTTCGTGATAAACTAAGGGCGGGTGAGCCCAATATAGCTCTCCAATGCACTGGGTAATGCGAAGGGGTCAAACGTTAAGGTTTCTCCGAAGAGATTTAGGAAATATTCTATGATGGGTATTCCAAACGTAACCATGAGGGTTACTCCCTATGTAAGAATGTTATGAATGCATCAAGTTACCTTTATGTCTTATGATTTCTATGAGTTATTCGTAAATCTTATGATTTCATGAGGTATGTTAAATTGTTTATGCATTATGAGTAAAGTATGATTTCATTGATTCTTATGTATACATAGACTAATGTTTTATTTACGTATTGTTATAAACCTTATTGAGCTTTTTATGCTCATCCCATGTTTTTTTGAAATGTTTTTCATAGGACATAAAGATGAATATGGTCAAGGATGGGATCAAGGAAATGTCAGGCTGTCTAAAAAAAGGAACTAGACATGACTCTTTTATTCAAGAGTTTTTATTTTTTTCAAAAAAATGGAAGCTGAGTAGATGTGTCTAATTTTTAACCTTTGAGATGTAATAGTTATGTCATAATTCTCTAAAACTCTAAACCTGAAAATATCCTCAATGTGAATTATTCATTTAATTCAATAATAAGTAATGTTTAAGGTTTTGTCCTTATAGTTGGTATCAGAGGATGGTTTAGATAAATTTAGAGGTTAGAGTGTTAAGTGACAAGTTGTGTATAACCACAATGGTTATTATATTAGATAGAGTCATTGTAATTTTTGAAGGTTGGAATGAGTTTGAGATAACTTGGATAATTATATCTTAGTTTTTATCTTCCTCTTTATTATATAATGATATTGTTGATATAATCACACTAACTTTTCTGGTTTTCGTAAATGGATGGATCTAGCAGGCACCAAAGTGACAATGGGTTTGAAGAAAACTGTGGTGGTTATCTGATTAAGAGACTGGATGAAATGGGGGATTCAATGAAAAATATTGTGGTTATTCTAAACCAACTATCAGGTGTCATTATCAACCACTTGAACCTTGGTGAGTTCTTTAATACATCATGTACGAGAGAACCAACTTGATATGGAAGTTCAGGTAATAATTATAAAGGTAACCATTAGGGTTTATATTATACTTACTTTTGAGGTAATTACAGGTTACTATACATTATGATGGAATATGAACGACGTGATGTAAACATGAGGTTAATTTATGTTGTGGTTATTTTTGAAGATTTTATCCCATTTTGGGGAATGTTTTAAGAATTATATAGTTTTGGAAAAAGTACAACATGCAGACTGTGTGACAACCCGTTGCATCGGACAAAGCTGCGGGAATCGAACCCACAACCAAAGTGCGACTGGTATTTATCACCTACAACTGAACTATGTGAAGTCCCTAGTTAGTTTGACTAATTATTTTTTTAGTTGGATGATTTTATGAATCAAGAGTATGTTTATTTTGGGTTATCTATGGAAATTATAAACCTATCATGGAGGATATGTGATTAGTTTAATTACTTTTCAGTATGAGATTTTAAGAACAACTGATGTTATTTGGAGATAAATGTTAATTTTTACCTTGGGAGACTATGTGATTAAATACTTCAAATAATTGGGTTTCAATCTTAGTTGGGTTTAATTTGAAGAATTTTATGGATAGATGTTTATTGAATAATCTTTTTTGAACATTGGGTTTTGTTTGACAAATTATGGAGATTAGGAGTAGTTTTTCTTTTTGTACAAAAAATTATCCTTTTTGGGTATTATCTTATCTTGTTCTAAAGTTTTTGGTTTGGTTTTGGTTGAGATCTAAAGACTTGGGTAATATATAGTTCTCTTTTGTGGATTAGGTGATTCTCTAGAAGTTGATTATAGTACTCTTAATGTGAACAATTCTTCCTAAATAGTCATCATTTGGGGAAAGTATGAGTTTGTGTAAGAAATCTAGAAAAAGTTGAAAGTCAACATGAAAAGTAAGTATGTTTCCTTAAGATCAAAAATAAATTCCTCAATGAAAAGTAACATAAAACAAAAAATTTGACTATTAACATTTCCTACTGGGGAATCGAACACCGTTTAACCCACCATAAATTTGTGATTTTCTTGTGGTTAACTTTCTCCTAAACATGTTTCTATCACTCTCCCTCAAAACATGACCCTTTGCTTTTTCTTCCATATCCATGTTTTCCTATATGGAATCCTAGTATGGGTTAACTCGCGTGACCTCTGTACTTCTCTTTCTTTCTTTTAAAGTGATTATTTTACCGACTCTTGTTCCGATGTGGGACTTTAAATGAAGTTTTCGAACCCAAATTTAAAATTTCGAGGACACAATTCCTAAAAGGGGGGAAGGATGTAACACCCCGGGTAAATAAAGAATATGACATTTTTATATTTATCCCTATTTTTGAATAAAATGTTAATATTAATTTAAATGGAACTCTATGCTTGATGTCTTACTCAGTACGCAAAAAGGAGTTCCTTTGAAATCGTACGTTGCACTCTAATAATAAAATAATTTTATTTTAAATGGTAGTTAACACCTAGCCATTATAATGACGAGAATTAATAGAACTAACTACAAAATGATTATATATGTTTTTCAAATATTTTAACTTTTTACAATAAATGTTTAGAGGATTAATAATGCGAATGAATCCAATTTTAAGCGTAAACATTTTAATATTACTTAAAAGGTCGATTAACCGCCTTTTGATGGTGAACCTCTTTTAAATCCACTTTTTACAATTTTATGAGTTATATTTGACAATATAAAATTCTTATTTAAAATCGGGACATCAATATTGACTTTGTGTAATTTTTTTTTACGATAAAGTTCATTTTTAATGAATAAGTAAAAAAATGTTGTATTTTTATTCAAAACCTATTTTTAATCTAATTTATTTTTATAATTAGATCATCTTTTGAATTGGTTTTGAAGTGCAATTAGAATAAATTTTTACCATTCAATCCAATGGTGGTCATTGGATTTAATTTCACTTAAATTGGACTGAAACTACTATCAATCTTTTGATATATATTTTTTCATAAAAACACTCTATTTGTTCTGACAGTGGGAATTAATTATTAAATTAATTAATGTAACTTATATGTTTTGAATTTTTTAAAATAGACATCATTTTTGAATTCGGAATATCAAATATACCATAGGGTAAATTTTTGGTATTTTTCTGAAAAACATCAATTTTTGATGAATAGTGAAACCACTAAGTGGTAGTTTAAAAACTGATTTTTTGTTTAAATGAAACTTTACCACTTCTGGGATTTGAATTTCAAAAATCCAACATACATTGTTTTCATTATTATGAAAAATTTTGTTCAATGAGATTAAAATAATTTTTTGGTGAATATTAACTTTTATGTTTTATTAATCGTGATTAAAGGTAAATAATGTAATTTAAAGAAAAGATAATGTTATAATAATATTAAATGACTTTCACAGATGTCCTAACCTTATTGGATGAGTCATGGCCGACCATGAAAATCCATGGGTCATCTTGGGGTCCCCATGGAGCCACTTTTGTAGGAAAATGTCATTAATAACTTTTTATTTAATGTTAATATTAAAATGTCACAAACATGTGTTTTTTTACTAAAACAGTTTTTACATGGGGTTATAAAAGTCATATTTATAACTATAAATATTAATTAGAAATATAAAAATATTTCCTACATCGTGAAATATTTTTAATAATTTTTAGACATTAAATAAATTATATTATTTATGACACCATGGTGATGCAGCGATTACCTCATTATTTAAGGATTAAAATAAAATGAAAAAGATAATGTAATCATTAAGTCCTAAACTTGTCAAAAACCTATTGGATGTGTGGATTTAGAAATATTATCACCTTATCCTCTAAATATATAATTTTGGGACCTTTAAAATTCGAAAATCATTTTATAATAATGTTACTTTTCAAGACTTTCCAATAGTGCCCCTCCTCTCCTCTTATAAAAGGCCCCCACCTCTACCACCTTACCCACACCTCTCAAGCCATTGGCTCGGCCAAAACCTACCCATTTTGTCTCTAAACATCCATATTTTACTCTTAGAAGCATCTCTTTGGGCAGAAGTCATTCCAATGAATCCTTTGAGCTCAGATCAAAAGAGTTACCCGATTTAAAGGTAGTGTCTTCTCTTGTGTTCTTATGTTTTATTTTGCTTCTCCAACCCCCTAAACTCTTTTTATTAATTTATTTTGTAACAAAACTAGTATATTTATTATACTAGGATGTTTTTTATGAGATGGAATAGAGCTCCACCTACACACACCATCATCTAATGGATAAAGAACATAATGTTTCTGTTGTTGGCGATTTTCTGCCTCACGAAACGATGATTGTTCAATATTCTTTTAACTCCTTTAAAGGTGGAAATTATGTAACGCCCTGACCCTAGTTACCTAGAGTCGGTGCATTATTACATAACATTGGAATGATCACAAGAAGGATCAAATCTCGAAAGACCGATTGGATTAGTGGCCTTGGAAACACTAGATATATTCATAAAGTTTTACATTACATCATAATGTGAAAAACTACGAAAACAACATATTATCTCCATATTCCACATTCATTTCCCCACATAATATCCCTGAAGGTCATTCATAATTTACTTCTTCACTTCTTGGGAAAAATAAAACATAGAAAAGGGGTGAGCTCAAATGCCCAATAAGGATAACAATATAGCGGAAACTTTCAAAAATAAGCATAAACATTTAAGGCAATGTATAACTAAAACAAAAGCCTTTTAAACTTTAACTTTAACATAGTATGTAAAAAGTAAAATGAAATAATTCCATTTACTTATTCACATGGATATTCTACTAATCGAATAATCACATGCAATATCAATAACCACTTTCTTAATAATGGAATGCATAATGTCAGACTATCATAACCACATATCCAAGGCCTCGTGTCAAGACTACAAATAAGATTTTGTCAAGGCCTTGTTCCAAGACAATAGTTTGTCTCATTAGACCTACCTATGCATCGAGGAGCTATAGCGGGCTCCACCCGTCACATATTAAGTCCAATGCATTCCCATATAAAAATGTTTAAACATAACATAAACATTCGTATTAAAACTAGCATACGAAATGTCAATACTTTCATGAGAAAATATGAATGGTATAAAAATAGCACATCCACAGTCAAACATATCATAAAACCTTCAATGCAATATAGAAGTTTTTTATCTTAATAAATCAACTACAAATAAGCATAAAATCCATCGAAGGATGTTGACATAGATGAAATCAAAACTCTTTTTAGAGAAATATCTATTTCTATTTTTGAAATCATTTAAGAGTCATATATTTATAAAATACTAAATTTTCTTTGAAAATATTCTTATAAGCTTGTAAGGTAAGCTTCGAAAATTTTATAACGGCGGAAAATAACCGCACCTGCCGTAAAAGTTAACAAAAACATTCTTACCTTAATTCTATCGAAAAGGTTAAAAAGCACCTTATTTGGAAAACGACAGAAAGATTCCTTTATAAACCTATTATAAAAAGTCAAACAAGGGTATAAATGACTTTAACCCATATTCTAGTAAATAGTAAAAATGTTTTGAAATTCATTTTCAAGAAACATGGATGTGGATGATAAAGAGATCCCAGTAGATTATTACGTATAAACAACCTTGGATAATGAAGAGATTGAGAAATAACCCTTACCTTGTACTTTTCCTTGGTTGGGGTAGGTTAACATCATGTATAATGGTGAAATAATTGTTATTAAATTATAAAAGAATCATATATATTAATATGATATCATATATGATCTTTTAACATTGATTTTTTAATAATATCTTTGAATTACCGTCGTTTCGGGTGTTAACTTACTCGTTTTCTTTTATATATTTTGTAACATAAGATGTTTTTTTATGGATATTTTGTATCATATTCATATCCAGAATGATATCAAGTCCTTAAACATCATCTTTAAATCATCAAATGATAATTATACTTTAATTGATACGATGGAGAATGAATCTCATCGCGTTCGTGGAGACGGTAGTCCGTACGTACGCACGAGCGACAATATCATTCTTCTGATATTAAAATAATATATAAATGTATGGTATATCATATATACAGAATCATTAACATGTTATATTTATTATTTACATGAGTTACACATCATTATTATACCCATCCAAATAATAACAATTACATCACGACATGGAGACGGTAAGTCGTACGTACGCACGTATGGTGACATGTTATTCAAAGGGTGGATAGAATACTGAATATGGTTGTACCATATTTATAATAACATCACAGTATATATAAGACACTGGAGATATTATTTTAGAATGGTAATAACAAAGAAAGAAGAAGTGGAAGAAGAAAGGAACTTGAAAAGGGTTGGTGAAAACAATACCTCTTCTTCGGGTTCTTCCTTTTGATTTGATCAAAAGGGATCCATATGTTGGCTTTCTGATCAAACTATGGCCTCTAGGTTGTAGTGAGGGAAGTTGGGAGAGTATTTGGGCAGAGTTTGGCCGATCCAAAAGGCATTGAAGGTGTGAAGAAATGAGAAGGAGGAGTGCCCTTTTATAAGTGGGGTGAGGGGAACCTTTGGAAAAGCTAGAAATATTAATAAATTCATATTCGGTTTCTAATGGCTCAAAAGTTGATTATTTAAATTTTAAGTTGGGGATAGGTCGAAAACCACTCAACCAATATAATTTAGACAGGTTTGGGTAATTATATTAACTTTATCTTTAAGTATTAACTCTATGTTAATTAGTTTCACTTTTAGAATGTCTCCTTGTATTTTTATATTATATGGTTAATAAACATATCATATACATCCAATCGACCCCCAAGTGGTCTATTAATGATAAACCTATCATTATATAAGTCTCTTGGCCGATCCTTAGATTTTTAGGAATTTAATATCAATTAATAATATAATATTTGTTTTAAAAACTCTTTTATGTCAATTTTGACACTATTCAATAATTGATTTTTTGTAAAAATCATAACAGAATTATTACTTCGAACAAAGTTAATAGAATCAATCCTAACATGTCATATTAACCTATAAACGTAGTTTAATACGTAAAAAGTCTCAAATTATATTTATTTGTGTATTTATAATATCAATGATTTTAATTTTTCACTATTATGGTAATTACTGCATCATCATGGTGTCATAAGTAAATTACATTATATAAAGTCTAAAAATTATAAATAAAATATATTTACGTAGTAAATCTTCTTAGCTTTCTAATTAATATTTACAATCGAATTTATCATATGTATAACCATATATTAAAAATGTTTTAGTAAATAAACTTTGATTTTAACTCTTTTAACTCTTCTTTGAATTAGATAATAATAAATGTCCTAATCTAATAAAAGTGGACCTAAATGATAATATTTAATTCCTAAGGCTATTCTGGTCTAGATACACTTATCCAATAGAATTAGGACATGTGTTAGGGTAATATTAATATCATTTTTACCCTTAATTACCCTATTTACTTTTAACCGTGGTAAATAAAAGTAAAAAGTTATTATTCATCAAAAATTATTTTCATATCGTTGAACCACATTTTACTTCTTGACATTAACCATGTCTCTCGGATTTTGGAAATTCCATTCACAGAAGCGGTAAAATTATGTTTTATGAAGAAATCAGTTTTTTAACTACAACTTAGTAGTTTCACTATTCATCAAACATTGAAGTTTTTCAGAACTATGCCAAAATTTCACCCTAAGATATAATTGATATTCCAAATTCAAAAATGATGTCTATTTTAGAAAATTCCAGACATATATGTTGAATTAATTAATTTTATAATTAATTACCGCTGTCACAACAAATAGCGTGTTTTTAAGAAACAATATATATCAAAATATTGATAATTGTTTATGTCCAATTTCAAAGTAAAATTAATTCTAATGAACACCATTGGATAAAATGGTAAAAATATATTCTAATTATACTTTAAAACCACTCAATAATATAATTTATGACTATAAATTATTTTGATTAAAAAATTTGTTTTTAAGTATTTTTCACTATTCATAAAAATTGGAAGTTCTGAGAAAAATACCAAAAATTCAATTTAGGATAATTTCGATATTCCGAATCCAAAAATAAAGTCCATTTTGAAATATAAAATATATATAATTTCTAAAAAGTAGGTATTAATATTCATAATGGCTAGTTTGATTACTTTTGGTGTGTTAGAACTTGATGTTGCGTACAAGACACGTTATCGCTTTATTCAAAGAGAAGCGTACCGTAGAAGCTTGGGGTGTTACATTCTCCCCTCCTTAAAATATTTTCGTCCTCGAAATTTCTAGAATAGTTATCTCATGAAAAGACTTGGGTTTTTCTTCATCATAAGATCCTCGGTTTCCCACATTTCCTCTTCCATCTTATGGTTTCTCCAAAAAACATTTACTAAACGCGTCGTCCGGTTTCTCAGTACTTGTTCTCTCGTATCAAGAATCCTGACGTGCTCTTCACAAGAGGACAGATCAGGTTCCAGTTCTAATTCCTCATAGGTGAGTACATGCGTTGGGTGAGGCATGTATTTCCTCAACAGAGATACGTGGAACACATCGTGAACTTTGGAGTGACTTGGCGGCATTGCCAATCGGTAAGCTACAGCCCCAATTCGTTCTAGAATTTCGAAAGGTTCGATGTACCTGGGACTCAATTTACCTTACTTACCAAAACGTATGACTCCCTTCCATGGAGATACCTTCAGGAAAACATGATCACCGACTTGAAATTCCAAATCCTTCGATTTTCGGCATAGCTCTTCTGCCTACTTTGAGCTGCTGTGATGTGATTTTGGATTACCTTCACCTTTTCCATCGTTTCCTCCACCAGTTCTGGGCCTACAAGTTTTCTTTCACCAACGTCATCCCAACAGGTTGGTGTAAGAAATCTCTTTCCGTATAACGCTTCATATGGTACCATTTGAATACTCGAATGGAAGCAATTGTTTTATGAAAATTATACCAAAGGTAAATACTGATCCCAAATACCCTGAAATTCAAGTGAGCAGGATCTCAACATATCTTCTAAGGTTTGAATAGTCCGTTCTGATTGTCCGTCTGTCTGAGGGTGGTAAGCAGTGCTCAAATGAAGTTCAGTATCCAGGGATATCTGAAGACTCTTCCAGAATATTGATGTAAAACAGGGATCACAATCAGAAACAATCGATAGGGGTACTCCATGAAGTCTCACAACTTCATTAATATAATGTCTTGCTAGACGTTCAGTGGTAGATCTTCTCTTATAGCAAGAAAATGTTCTGACTTGGTAAGACGATCAACAATAACCCATATTGCATCATTCTTTCTAGGAGTCTTTGGTAGTCCCATGACAAAGTCCATCGTAATATTGTCCCATTTCCACTCCGGTATGAGAAGAGGTTTCATGACTCCTCCAGGATGTTGCCTTTCAGCTTTCACTTGTTGAAAAACCATACATCTTGACACAAAATCAGCAATCTCTCTCTTCATATTGTCCCACCAAAAATGTTCCTTCAAATCTCTATACATTTTGGTGCTCCCAGTGTGTATAGAGAAATTGGAACTATGAGCATCATCCAGCAATTCCCTTTTTAGATCAGGTATATCGGGAACACAAAGTCTCTTCCCGAATTTCAAAATTCCATCTTCATATACAAATTCTCTCAGTCTCCCATCATTCACAGCTTTAATCTTCTTTTGAAATTATTCATCATCATTATGAAAAATCTTAATCCTTTCTAGTAAATATGGTTTGGCAACCATTTGAAAAATAATTGATGTTTCTCCTTCCCTGGTTATTCCCATGTCCATCTTCACTAGATCCTTGAAAATTGGATCCCTTTCAATTCTCATATTGTTCAAAACTCCATGATCTTTTCTGCTCAAAGCATCTGCCACCTTGTTTGCCTTCTTCGGGTGGTAGTGTATCGTGCAATCATAATCCTTGAGTAATTCAAGCCACCTCCTTTGCCTCATGTTGAGTTCTTTTTGTGAGAAAATATACTTCAAACTCTTGTGATCAGTAAAAATCTCATATTTTTCACCATAGAGGTAGTGCCTCCATATCTTCAAAGAAAAGATCATAGATGCTAACTCGAGATCATGAGTAGGATAGTTTTGTTCATGAATTTTCAACTGTCGTGATGCATAGGCAATAACCCTATCATTCTGCATAAGGACACAACCAAGTCCTTTCATCGATGCATCACTATAAATAACGAACCCATCATTCCCCGATGGTAGAGTCTATATAGTAGCATTGACTAATCTTTTCTTCAGTTCTTTGAAACATTCTTCACACTCTTTTGTCCAAACAAATTTAACCCCTTTACGTGTGAGCTTCGTTAATGGGTTAGCTAGTCGGGCAAAATTCTGGACGAAACGTTGATAATAACCTGCCAAACCAATAAAACTATGTACCTTAGTTATACTCGTAGGTTATGGCCATTCTTGGATTGCCTTGGTCTTATAAGGATCAATAGAGATTACATCTTTAGAGACAATATGGCCAAGAAAAGAAATCTCCTGAAGCCAGAATTCACACTTGCTAAAATTCCCATGTAATTCATGCCTTCTCAGAGTCTTCAAGATAAGGCGCAAGTGATTTTCATGATCTTCGTAGCTTTTGGAGTATACTAATATATCATCAATAAATACCACCACAAATTCATCGAGATACTCCTTGAATACTCTATTAATCAGATCCATGAATACATAGGGTGCATTAGTCAATCCAAACGGCATTACATTAAACTCGTAATGCCCGTACGTGGTTCGAAATGTTGTCTTCGGAATGTATTCCTTCTTCACACACAACTTATGGTATCCAGATCAAAGGTCAATCATTGAAATGTATTGAGCTCCATGCATTTGGTCAAATAAATCATCAATGCGAGGTAGGGGATACTTGTTCTTTATTGTTATAGCATTGATCTCTCTGTAGTCGATACATAACCTCATAGATTTGTCTCTCTTTTTAACAAAAAGAACAGGGGCTCCCCATGGAGAAACACTAGGGTGAATAAATCCCTTTTTACTAAATTCCACTAGATGTTTCTTTAGTTCAACTAATTCTACAGTGGCCATTCTATAAGGGGTCTTTGATATAGGCCTTGATCCAGGAATTAAATCAATGGAAAACTCAACTTCTCGTTCTGGAGGATGTCCAGGTAAATCTTCCGGAAATACATCTACAAATTCTTTCACAATAGGTACATCCTCTATTTGAAAATTCATTTCCTCACCCAAAGTTATTTCATTCTCTTCCTCCCCAATAATAGAATTTAGGTGAGCTACTAGGGGTGGATCTAAATAATAATTAAGTGGTGACGATTCTGCTCTAATGATAAGGTGTTCCTTATCATTATCATCAAGAATTGTATCCTCTTTCTTCTTACAATAAATCTTCGCATCATAGTCCAAAGGCCAGTCCATACCGAGGAATATATCAAACTCAATCATATATATGACTATGAGATCAGCAGATAATGAACATTTATGTGCTCTAATAGGGACTGATTCACAAAACATTGTTGCAATGATACTTCCCTTAAGAGTTTTAACTGATAACTCCCTTGTTAAATCAAATTGTAAATATCCAATTTTCTTAGAAAACTAGGAAGATATGAAACAATGCGATGATCCAGAATAAAATAATGCATTTTCTAAACTTGAGGAAACCATTAAATTACCTGCCACAACGTCTTTCAGAGCTTCTACCTCAGCAGTAGTAATAGCATAAGCCTGGCCTTGATCCCTTGGCCTTGATCCCTTGGCCTTTTCTGAGGTAAGTTCTCCTGACGCTTAGGACATTCATTTTCATAATACCCCATCTCCCTGCAATTGTAGCACTGAACATTGGTGTCTTCCTTCTTCCCCTTGTAATCATGAGCTTGGTGGCATTTTCACCACACTTGTAACAGACTCTCGTTCCCTTCAAGCAAGTACCAGGGTGTTTCTTCCCACATTTACCAGAGGATGGATATTCAACCTTTCCATTCTTCCACTTATTTCCATTCCCAGATTGATCAACAGGCCTCTTCTTCTCTTGCTTTGCTTCAACGTCATAAGACTTAGAGAATTCCTTTTCGGTCTTGATAGCACAGGAGACAATGTCTTCGTATGACGAGAAGGATTGTGAGACTAATACTCAACATAGAAATGGTTTTAACCCATCAAAGAAATTATCAATCATACTTCTTGGGTTGCGTATATAATCACCAGCATACCTTGCTAACCTTGTAAATTTAGCCTCATACTTTGTGAAATTCTTATCCTCCTTCTGTCTCAGACTTAGAAATTGCCTTTCCATATCTGCTCTATGGTCGCAAGGAAAGTATTTTTCTAAAAACAGATCTTTGAACTCCCTCCATTCCATATTTGATACTTCACCATCTTCCTTCATATTTTGAATCAATGACCACCATTGATCAGCATCTCCAGTGAGGCGGTAAACTACCATGATAACTTTTTCCTTTTCATTACTCCCCACAGACTGAAATATTTATTCTAGGGAAAATATTCATTGCTCAGCTACTAAGGGATTTGTACTCCCATTGAACGTTAGTGGTTGTTGCCTCATGAATCGATCTAACATTGATCCTCCACACTTCAGATTAGGGTGCTCCATATGGGTAAGGTAATTATTCATAACCTAAGTGAGTTGTCCCAGTATGGTGATTAGTTGATCGGCACCAGTTACATCACCAGCTCCACTATAATTATCTTGATCAGGAGGGAAATCCCTACACGGAGTGCGTGCATTGATACATTTTACATTTCTTCCACTAGGCGCCATTTCTAAACAATGGAATAAACTAGATCAGTTTATGTATCAAAATACATAATCCTATACTTATAAAACACTTAACATAAATTTAACTATTTATGGATATAATCCATAATCATAAGAATGTTTTCTTTGAGGAAGTATATACTCATAAACCCTTCATAATGATTTGTAAAGAGAAGGAGATTTATCTTAAGAATATCCCCCGAGGAGTGTCGTAACCAAGAGTGCAGCAAGGCCCGTTGTCGTGCACCAGTTCCCGTTCGAGTCTAGCTCAACGCGGTGTTTTCGGGTTTTACCCCTAGGTACATCTGTGCCAGAGCCGCCTCTACCTGCTCGTATCCAGAGAGGGATGTATTGCTTGGAAAACTCCAAAAATCTCTACAAAACCTAAAATTCTAGGAAGTTCTTCTATACTAATCCTCAAAGTTCATCTTAGGTCTACATGGTCTAATCAAAGTTTATCTAAATCTAGATTCCAAGGTTTGTACAAAACTTCCTCTGATACCAACTGTAACGCCTCGACCCTAGTTACCTAGAGTCGGTGCATTATTACATAACATTGGCATGATCACAATAAGGATCACATCTCAAAATACCGATTGGTTTAGTGGCCTTGGAAACACTAGATATGTTCATAAAGTTTTACATTACATCATAAAGTGAAAATATACTAAAACAACATATTGTCTCCATATTCCACATTCATATCCGCACATAATTTCCCTGATGGTCAGTCATAATTTACTTATTCACTTCCTGGGAAAAATAAAACATAGAAAAGGGGTGAGCTCAAATGCCCAGTAAGGATAACAATATAGCGGAAACTTTCAAAAATAAGCATAAACATTTAAGGCAATGTATATCTAAAACAAAAGCCATTTAAACATGAACTTCAATATAGTATGGAAAAAGTAAAATGAAATAATTCCAATTACTTATTCACATGGATATTCTACTAATCGAATAATCACATGCAATATCAATAACCACTTTCATAATGAAGGAATGCATAATGCCAGACTATCATAACCACATAGCCAAGGCCTTGTGCCAAGACTGCAAATAAGATTTTTTCAAGGCCTTGTGCCAAGACACTAGTTTGTCTCATTAGACCTACCGATGCATCGAGGAGCTATAGCGGGCTCCACCCATCACATATTAAGTCCAATGCATTCCCATATGAAAAGGTTTAAACAGAACATAAACATTCGTATTAAAACTAGCATACGAAATGTCAATACTTTCATCCTAAACTATGAATGGTATAAAAATAGCACATCCACAGTGAAACATATCACAAAACCTTCAATACATAATAGAAGTTTTGTATCTTAAAAAATCAACTACAAATAATCATAAAATCCATTGAAGGATGTTGACATAGATGAAATCAAAACTCTTTTTAGAGAAATATATCTTTCTATTTTTGAAATCATTTAAGAGTCATATATTTATAAAATAAAACATTTTCTTTGAAAATATTCTTATAAGCTTGTAAGGGAAGCTTCGACGATTTTATAACGGAAGAAAATAACCGCACCCGCCGTATAAGTTAAAAAAACATTCCTACCTTAATTCTGTCGAAAAGGTTAAAAAGCACCTTGTTTGGAAAACGAGGGAAATATTCTTTTATAAAACTATTATAAAAAGTCAAACAAGGGTATAAATGACTTTAACCCAAATTCTAGTAAATAGTAAAAATGTTTTGAAATTCATTTTTAAGAAACATGGATGTGGATGATAAAAGATCCCAGTAGATTATTACGTATAAACAACCTCGGATAATGAAGAGATTGCGAAATAAACCTTACCTTGTACTTTTCCTTGGTTGGGGTTGGTTAACCTACTGTATAATGGTGAAATAATTTTTATTAAATTATACAAGAATCATATATATTAATATGATATCATATATGATCTTTTAACATTGATTTGTTAATAATATCTTTGAATTATCGTCGTTTCAGGTGTTAACTTACTCATTTTCTTTTATATGTTTTGTTACATAAGCCGTGTTTGTTATGGATAGGTTGTATCTTATTAATATCCAGAATTATATCAAGTCCTTAAACATCATATTTATATCATCAAATGATACTTATACTTTAATGGATACGATGGAGAATGAATCTCATCGCGTTCGTGGAGACGGTAGTCCGTACGTACGGACGAGCGACAATATCATTCTTTTGATATTAAAATAATATATAAATGGATGGTATATCATATATACAGAATCATTAATATGTTATATTTATTATTTACATGAGTTACACATCATTATTATACCCATCCAAATAATAACAATTACACAACGACGTGGAGACGGTAAGCCGTACTTACGCACGTATGGTGACATGTTATTCAAAAGGTGGAAAGAATACTGAATATGGTTGTACCATATTTATAATAACATCACAGTATATATAAGATACTGAAGTTATTATTTTAGAATGGTAATAACAAATAAAGAAGAAGTGGAAGAAGAAAGGAACTTGAAAAGGGGTGGTGAAAACATTACCTCTTCTTCGGGTTCTTCCTTTTGATTTGATCCAAAGGGCTCCATAGGTTAGCTTTCTGATCAAACTAAGACCTCTCGGTTGTAGTGAGGGAAGTTGGGAGAGTATTTGGGCAGATTTTGGCCAAACAAAAAGGCTTTGAAGGTGTGAATAAATGAGAAGGAGGAGTGCCCTTTTATAATAGGCGTGAGGGGCACGTTTGGAAAAGCTAGAAATATTAATTTATAATAAATTCATATTCGGTTTCTAATGGCTCCAAAGTTGATTATTTAAAATTTAAGGTGGGTATAGGTCGAAAACCACTCAACCAATAGAATTTAGACAGGTTTAGGTCATTATATTAACCTTATCTTTATTTATTAACTCTAAGTTAATTAGTTTCACTTTTACAATGTCTCTTTGTATTTTTATATTATATGGTTAATAAACTTACCATATACATCTAAGAGAGCCCCAAGTGGTCCATTAATGATGAACCTATCATGATATAAGTCTCTTGGACGAACCTTAGATTTTTAGGAATTTAATATCAATTAATAATATAATATTTGTTTTAAAAACTCTTTTATGTCAATTTTGACACTATTCAATAATTGATTTTTTGTAAAAATCATAACAGAATGATTACTTCGAACAATGTTAATTGAATCAATACTAACATGTCATATTAACCTAGAAAATTAGTGTAATTTTTATGAATTCTCAAATTATATTTATTTGTGTATTTATAATATCAATTATTTTAATTTTTCACTATTATGGTAATTACTGCATCATCATTGTGACATATGTAAATTAAATTATATAAAGTCTAAAAATTATAAATAAAATATCCTTACGTAGGAAATCTTTTTAGCTTTCTAATTAATATTTACAATCGAATTTATCTTATATATAACCCTATATTAAAAATGCTTTAGTAAATAAACTTTGATTTTAACTCTTTTAACTCTTCTTTGAATTAAATAATAATAAATGTCCTAATCTAATCCAAGTGGACCTAAATGACAATATTTTATTCCTAAGGCTGTTTTGGTCGAGATACACTTGTCCAATAGAATTAGGACATGTGTTAGGGTAATATTAATATCATTTTTACCCTTTATTACCCTATTTTCTTTTAACTGTGGTAAATAAAAGTAAAAAGTTACTATTCACCAAAAATTATTTTCATCAAATTGAACCACATTTTACTTCTTGATATTAACTGTGTCTCTCAGATTTTGGAAATTCCATTCACAGAAGCGGTAAAATTAAGTTTTATGAAAAATTCAGTTTTTTAACTACCACTTAGTGGTTTCACTATTCGTCAAAAATTGAAGTTTTTCCAAACAATGCCAAAATTTCACCCTAAGATATAATTGATATTCAGAATTCAAAAATGATGTCTATTTTACAAAATTCCAAAAATATAAGTTGAATTAATTAATTTTATAATTAATTCCCGCTGTCACCACAAATAGCGTGTTTTTAAGAAACAATATATATCAAAAGATTGATAATTGTTTATGTCCAATTTCAAAGTAAAATTAATTCTAATGAACACCATTAGATAAAATGGTAAAAATATATTCTAATTATACTTTAAAACCACTCAATAATTTAATTTATCACTATAAATTATTTTGATTAAAAAGTTGTTTTTAAGAATTTTTCACTATATATAAAACTTGGAAGTTCTCTGACAAATACCAAAAATTCAACTTAGGATAATTTCGATATTCCGAATCAAAAAATGAAGTCCATTTTGAAATATAAAATATATATAATTTCAAAAAAGTAGGTATTACTATTCATAACGGCTAGTTTGATTGGTTGTGGTGTGTTAGAACTCGATGTTGCGTACAACACACGCTATCGCATTATTCAAAGAGAAGCGTACCGTAGAAGCTTGGGGTGTTACACATTATGATGTCATTGTCTTTTATATATGATATATATGGTATTTATGTTTACTATATTCTTCTGTATTTTATATTTAAAACACACCTTTATTCTTTACATGTTGTGCAAATGTGATAATTTCATATGAGGAAGTGTGGACTACCGCCCCCTCAAATGATGTGACTCGTTAATGAAATACATGGAATGTATAAAGAATGAAATTAATGAACATATGTGACCTATTTAACATATATAATACTTGAATTGTAATATATATATATTTATATCACATTTATTTTTAATTCCATTAATATGACAAAAAAATGAAAGTAGCGTTCATGCGTACGTAAGGCCTACGGTCTCCATGAACGATGATTTTCATTTTTTATCTCCAGATGTTATGGAATAGTATTAAATGAATATGTACTGTATATATATGATATTTTAATCATTAATACTATTCTGGAAATTATTTACTTATAACTACATGGACAATCATTTCCAAACAAGTTCATTTTTTTAGTTATGTACCAAACATCGGCAAAAACATCTGATATGAACTAACATTATTAAAAAATTATTTTAACAATATAATATTGGATATGAACTGAATAATAATTTTTAAAGGATTTCCTTACACAATTATAAATTGACCAAAGTATATTATTCAGGAATATAATGAAACAAACAAGACAAGGCGGACTTGAGGTAGGGGATCCTACCCCTCTCTTTCTTTTTAAGTACACTCTTTTATTTCATTCATTTTAAGCTCATATTTCTCATGATTGGGAGTTTATTTTTTATTAATCTTACTTTAATGTTTTATGTTAATATGATGAGAGACCCTATTTTCTCTCAACAATCCATTTTGGATGTTTTTAGTGGCACCATTAGACTGCCGAAGTTTCGTAAGAGATCCAACCTCTCTCTTTCTTTTTAAGTACTTTCCTTTATGTCACTTCTTTGAATCTACTCTTAGTTATGTTGGGGGGTGCTCGTTTATATTCCTCTTTCTGTAAATTTTATCTTAATATGATGATATACCCTATTTGATCTCATCAATCTATTTTTTGATGTTTTATGTGGCGCCGTTAGGCAGCTAAGTTTTCGTAATAGATTTTTCATCTCATATTTATTCCCAGGAGATTTATGCTACATTTGCCACCATTTCCTTTGAGTGGTATATGTACTTCCCATTATTCTAATCTTTGTGTAATATAATTTCTTTTATGAGTATTTAAATCAATGTTGTATTGTCATTCATTCATGGGGTGTATGTTTCGAAAGATACCCAAGTCGATAAGGGAACCTTTCACCCTCCTCTTTTTAAAATACTTCTTTTGTTATGACTTTTAATTTTCATATTATTATATAGGGATATGTTATTATATATACTTAAGGATGGAAAATATATTTCGAAGTTATTAGATACCCGTTTTCTCTCATCAACTCAGTTTATGAATTTTAAAGTGACGTCGTTAGGCTGTCGAAATTTTACAAGGGAACTTCTTAACCCAATTTCGATTTCTTTGGGTTCAACTTGTAGTTATTGATTATTTCATCCTATGAACATGTGTGAATGACCTATGATTGTTTTACACTTAATATCCACTTATATTTGGTATATTTATATTTGTCACACAAAATTATGAGATTGATTTATCCTTAATTTAATGATACCTTCTTTATAAGGGATTTTATCTCATTTTGCTTTTCTATTGAGACTTTATTGCTGTCATGCACCAATTCCCTCTTATATGGTGTATATATTGTCCTTTGACATATTATATCATGAATACTTTTATTATCATGATATGATAAAGTTCTGAATAAATGTTATTCCTAAATTATTTTTTTTCAAGTGTCTCTCATTTTGTTAAAAACCCTTTAACTAAAATATCGTTTTAAATGTTTTAATGATTTAGTCTTATAAATATTTCTCATTAATATCCATGTTTTCAATATGGTTTTAAGGACTTATTTATATGGATATTAATGGTTCAAAATGTTAAAATCTTCAATGTGGTATGGGACACTTTGATTCAAAAATCTCTTTATTTAATTTTTTAAATGGTTTTGAAAATGGTCTTTAGAATGGAATCATTATTTCAATATATTAAAATGATGTATTGTTATTGAAATGTGGGAATGTTATCATTCCTTGATTCTTAAGTTAGGTGATATGATTATGTTATGTTTCTTGGGCATTGTTTCTGAAGACGGGTGGTTCTGTGATAAATTAAGGGCGGCTGAGCCCGATATAGCTCTCCAATGCATTGGGTAACGCGAAGGGGTTAAACGTTAAGGTTTCTCTGAAGATATTTAGGGAATATTCTGTGATGGGTATTCCAAACGTAACCATGAGGGTTAATCCCAATGTAATAATGTTATTAATGCATCAAGTTACCTTTATGTCTTATGATTTTTATGAGTTATTTGTAAATCTTATGATTTTTTGAGGTATGTTAAATTGTTTATGCTTTATGAGTAAAGTATGATTTCATGGATTTTTATGTATACATGGACTAATGTTTTATTTCCGTATTGTTATAACCCTTACTGATATTTTTATGCTCATCCCACATTTTTTTGAAATTTTTTTCACATGACATAATGTTGAATAGGGTCAAGGATGGGATCAAGGAAATGTCAGGCTGTCTAAAACATGGAATTAGACATGACTCTTCTGTTCAAGAGTTTTTATTTTTATGACAAAAATGGAAGCTGAGTAGATGTGGCTACTTTGTATCCTTTGAGATGTAATATTTATGTCCCAATTTTCTAAAACTCTAAACTTGAAAAGATCCTCAATGTGAATTATTCATCTAATTCAATAATAAGTAATGTTTAAGGTTGGGTCCATATACCTCGTGCCAAGACTACAAATAATGTTTTTCTCAAGGATGTGTGCCAAGACACTAGTTTGTCTAATGAGACCTACTGATGCATCAAGGCACTATAGAGGGCCCAACCCATCACATACATATTCCACTATATTCTTCATATGAAAATGTTAAATCATAACATAAACATTTGTATTAAAAATTGCATACGAAATTTCAATACATCAACCATAAACCATAAAGGGTATAAAAAATAGAACATCCACATTCATGCATATCATAACTCATTAAATACAATATGAAAGATTATATTATAGTAAATCAACCTCAATCAAGAGTAATATCCAGTAAAATATGTCGACATAGATTAAAATCATCAGTAAAACTCTTTGAGGGAAATATCTATTTTTTGTGAAATCATTTAAAAGTCACACATTTATAAAGGAAATAATTTAAATGATATTTTTTAATAAAATAGTCCCATACCATTTTTAGAGTTTTGAAAAGAATTATCCTTTCAAAACAATCATGTCCATATAAATAAGTCCTTAAAATCATTTCGAAAACATGGACATTAATTAAAAGGATTTAGAAAGATAAATCTTTAAAACATATAAAATGAAGATCTAGAAAAATAGACCCTCCCATAAAACCGTAAAATATTCCTTTTGAAATAATTTTTATGAAATATGGGAATCAATGATAATTTTGTCCAAGAAAATACTTAAACATAAATAATCTTAGATAATATTGGGATTGAGAAATTAACCCTTACCATGCACTTTATTTTGCTAAAGGGTACGTTTAACCACATGTATAATGACCATATTATGTTATTAAATTATACCAAAACCATATTCATAATTATAATCTGATACATGATTCATTAATGACTTTATACTACCATTTAATAGTGATTTCCATGTTAAATTAACATTTTGGTTAATAATCGCTTTATTTATCATACATGTTTTGACTTGTTATTCCTGATAGTATCATTTATATAATGATTTATATACATCATGAATATAAAAAATGATTTATATAGAATATATATTTAGAATATTAATATGGATAATATATGGTTAAATGAAATGGAAAAAATCGTTTATGGATAGGGTAGGCCGTACGTACGCATAAACGTTGTTTCTGTTTTAATTCCCTATTGAACAAAAGTAAGTCAATTAGATATATGTAAGTACATAAATATTTACATTCATATATATATAGTATCATTATTATGACATATATTAAGTAATTATTAATAATATATATTTTTATATTCATCGTTGAATGGTTAACCTGGAAATTAATCTCATCACGTCTTGGGGACGGTAAGACGTACGAACAAACGAGCGATGATATTATTTCCTTAATAATTAAATGGTGTTAAATTGGATGGTATATTAATTTTACAATGAAATTATCATGTTATCTTATTAAATTTTACTCATCATTATATCCATCCAAATAACATAGTTTTGATTACAAAATTACACCAAGGATGTAGAGATGGTAAGTCGTACGTACACACACATGGTGACATTATCATTAAGAGGATAGATAGATTAATGAGTATGGTTGTAACATATTTATAATAATATCACATTATGTATAAGGTATTGGATTTATTATTTTGGTATGGAAATGGAAATTAAAAAGAAAGTGGATGCCGAAAATAACTTTGAAAGAGGTGATAAATAATTACCTATTATTTGGGTGTTTGATTTTGATTTGAAAAAAAGGACTCCATAAGATGGATTTCTTATCATGGGAAGGACATTAGGTTTAATTCAGGGATGGTGGGGGGATATTTGAGCTGGGTATGGCCAAGCCAAATGGAATTTTTGGTGTTATTTTTAGAGAAGGGTATGTACCCTTTTATAATAGAGGAGAGGGTAACTTTAGGAAAAGTTTGATATATTATTTTATTATAAAATCATTTTTAGTTTCTAATGGATCAAAATGAATATATTTCCTAACTAAGGTGGTTGTGGGACGAAATTATCTCAATCAATATGTTTTATACAAGTTTAGGTTATTATTTTAACCTTCTCTTTTAGATTTAACTCTTATTTAAATAGTTTAACATTTATAATGTCTTCTTGTAGTTTTATAATACATGGTTAATAAACTTACTATAAATTTCCAAGAGAACTCCAAGTGGTTCAATAATTAGATGTATATATATATATATATATCATTATAATATTCCTTTTTCCGAACCTTATTTTTTTTTACTATTATATAATTTAATAATATAGTATTTGTTTTAAAAACTCATTTATGTCAATTTTTTCACTATTTGGTATTATTTTCTTAAATTCATAATAGAATTATTAATTCGAAAAACAAATTCATTGAATCAACCCTAAAATTTCATATTAACCTAGAAAATTAGTGGAATGAATAAAAATTCTCAATTTACATTTATTTTCATATTTTTAACATCAATTGTTTTATTCTTTCATTAATAAAGTAATTAATCGATCATCATTGTGTCATAAATAAATTTAGATATTTAAGGTATAAAAATTATAAATAAAATACCATGATGTTGGAAATATATTTATCTACTTAATTAATATTTATAGTAAAATTTATATTATGTATAAACCTATATTAAAAATTTATTAGTTATTAAACATTTAATATTACACTTAATTATTCTTTAAATAAAATAATAATTACTGTCCTAATCTAATCCATGTGGATAAAAAAGGATCATATTTTATTCATAAGGATTATTTTGGATGATAAAACACTTATCCATTATAATTAGGACATGTGTTAGGGTAATTATAATATCATTTTACCTTTAATTACATTATTTACTTTTAACTGTGGTAAATTAAATTCAAATGTTACTATTCACAAAAAATATATTTTTAACTTATTGAACCAAATTTTACATAATAATATCAACTTTTATTCTCAGATTTTCAAAATTCAATTCACAGAAGTATTAAAATTACTTTTTATGAAAATTTGTAAATATTCCTAGAAGGTGGGTAAAAGGCAACAAAAAAATTCAATAAAATATTATATATATAATATTATTATAAAACAACGTAAATGAATTAAATTTAAATAATATAGGTATTCTATATATATTTCTAATTTAATAAAAATTTTAATAATAATTATAATTTTTTAAATAAAAGTTTGTTTTAAACAATAACGTAATGTTTTTCACTATTCATCAAAAATTATATATTTTCATAAAAATACCAGAAATTAATCCTAAGATAATTATGATATTATTAATAAAAAAATGATTATTATTATTTTACCGAATTCAAAACATATGAGTTTCATTAATTAAAATAAAATTAGTTCTCCTTGTCAAAACTAGAAAGTTGGTTTTTAAGAAGTAAAAACCATTAAAAGATTTCCATGTGTTTATGTACAATTTAAATGTAAAATTACATCCAATGACCTAAATTATATTAAATGAAAAAAATAAAATTTAATTATACTTTAAAACCACTTATATGAATAATTTAACACTATAAATTATATTGATTAAAAACGATGATTTCAATTAAAATTTAGTATTTTTCACTATTCATCAAAATATGGAAGTTATCAGAAAATTACCAAAAGTTAATACAAAATAAATTTTAATTTCCCTATTCTAGATAAGAATTTAATTTTATTGAATTGAATATATAAAAGTGTCAAATAATGGTTTTAAAAAGGGTTCTCTATTAAATGGCAGCAAAATTGCATTTGTTTGAGAAATACTTATTTTAACTGAAAAAATGAATTTGGTCTTATATTATGTCTTTGAAACACTTCATATGGATTCTAAAATTATATTGAGTATATAAAATTCATAATTATTTTATTACTATTCATAAATGCCTTTTGAACGACTAGTTTGGTAAGTCGTTGTGTGCTCAAACTAAGTGTTGTGTGTAGCGTAAGCTATTAAATTACTTTTACAAGACAACATACTATAAAATTTTGGAGCGATACATTCTCCCCTCATTCAATAAATTTCATTCTCGAAAATTGAAATTGTTCTTCGAAAAAAAATTAAATAGAAAATACCTTTATAGAAAACCCACATCAGGAATAAGGGTTAATTAAATTCGTTCTTAATAAGATAGAAAGGGAAATACCAAACAATCATCACTAAATTAGTGTTTCAAATAGGAGAACATTGATGGATATTATAGACACATAATTGGGGGAAAACATAAATATTTATAGTTATTGATTAAGTTCATGAATCACAAACAAGTGTAAAGTTGAGGGCGTCAAATCCCTCAATCATAGATTATTTCAAAAAACATCGGTTCAACAACACATAAGGTATTAGGATAAAACATTTTTGGATTTAATACCCATTACCTTAATTTGAAGAATTAATTTTTTTCATAGAATAAGAGCCAAAAAATATACTTGACAAGTATTGTTCCATCATTTAATTAATTTCCACCACAAACTAATCATTCACTCCAAATGATAAAAGAAATCAAAAATATTTTATTTCTCATAATCATATAGGGTCCCAAAAAAATTGATTTCATATTTCATATATGAGACCTTTTAAAAAAACTACACTATACAATCTAGTACATCATGTAGGCCAGTGGTAGGTGATGCACCCTTGTCGCCCTTCGGTAGCAAGTTCATGTCTCGCGGCCTTGCCAGACGTGACGAGTTGTCGCCCAACCTATAGGTTTCCCTTTTTATAACAATACAAAAATAATATTTTGAAATTATTTAACCATAAAAATATTATCCAATGGAAAACATATTACATTCCAAACTTTAGACTTATTAAAATACATTTTCAAAATTGACAGTCCAAAATTTATAAGGAATGTAATCAAAATGATGATTGTTTTTTCCATGCAATAACATGTGAATACCTTCATCATGTATTATTTTAAAACACAGTTACAACATGAATTAACATGAAATCATATTGATTATATTTATTCTCTCTTATTCCTTATAGAATATTGGATATGCTCATTATAGCCAAAAATGTTTTATACTCCAACAATGATGGGATAAGCTAATAATTAATTATTTTTAAGGTATTGAAGAATATCAAATATAATTTATCCAAATCAATCATATCTTATTCCAAAATAACTACCTCGATATCAGAACCATGTTATGGTTTATCTTTCATTCAACCATGTATTTTCCAAAAATGTTAAACTTGCTATTGAGTGACTTTTCATAGAACCATATAATCTCAAATACATAGTGAAATATTTCTACAGTACAATTCTTATTTATTTCCATAATTCATATAACTATTACATCATTGATACAACACGCAAATGACATAATATAAGAATAGTAATTATTCCTCTTTATCTGTGGTAGTTTCATAACATGATTATTATCCTATATCATCTTCTGGGGTATACACTGGTGATTGGGACATTGATTCGCTTAGTATCTTAACTCCATGAAGATGAAGAATTGTACATTTAAACCTTTTTATTACCACATCAATCACGTACTTTTCATCCTTTTCCTCTATACATAAAATAAACTCTGGTTCCATTAAATCATTTACCAAGGTGATTCCTTCCATACTTATCACATATGGGAAAATCCTTCTTTCCATTCTTCCCTTTATCCGTATTTCTCTCTTGTATCCTTTTATTCTGTGGCATCCTTTAAAGCCATAGGACTCAGAAAATTCTTTACATATCTTATTAACATATTATATTATTTCTTTATATGATGAGAATACATGGGTGAATATGTCCCTTCTAAATCAGGCTTATGACCGTTATAGATATGAAACTTTTTACTCTTTGGATCATATGTATTGTTGGAGTTCTCATTCCTTCTACTGGGCACCATTTCTAAAAAATGTAATACAATAGGTTAGTTTATGAATCACAATGCATAATTACTACTTGTAAAATACATAACATAAAATGAAAATTTTATACATATAATCTATAATCATAAAAAAAATTCTTTGATGATGTATTTACTCAAAAATCCATCATAATGGTTTGTAATGAAAATGTGAATTATCCTAAGCATATCCCCCAGAAGTTTCATAACCAAGAGAGTTGAAAGGCATGTTTTCATGTACTAAGATACCTCAGTTCGAGGTCGAATAACCGTATCGGAGTTTCCACATCTAGGTACATCTGGGCTAGAGCTACCTCTACCTGATCGTATCCAGATGAGGATGTATTTCATGGAAAATGTACAAAATATATACATTACCAAAATTCAAGGAATTTATTCAATACTAATATTCAAAGTCTATCATAGGGTAATGTTTTAAAATCATTGTTTATCTAAATATATTTCAACTCATATTAGTAAATATCCATTGATACCAACTGTGACACCCCAATCCAAGAAGCCCGGATCCGGTGCATTATTTTAATACATTGGCATGATTACAAGGAATAATTTCCCAAAGGACCGATCAGTTTAGTAGTCTTGGAAAATATATTATATACATGAACGTTAAAATAAACATTCAAACATGATGAACAACTTAAATAATTTATTGATAATGCCATTATTCCCCTATCATAACCCTGCATATCAAACATAATAAATTTCTTGAAATCCTTGGAAAAACAAAACATAAGAAAGGGGTGAGCTAAGATGCTCAGTAAGTGTAAATAATACAGTGGAAGCTGAAATCTATTAAGTAAGATGTGTAATAAAAACAACTGCCTTTTGAAAATAAACTTGAACATAGTATGGATAAAAAAAATCCAGAATTACCATGTAAATATTAACATGGATATTTTCTTAATTGAATATTCACATTTAATAATAAATTTCATAATTAGGAAACGCCTAACACTGGACATCATTAGTACATAGACAAGGACTCATGCCAAGACTACAAATAAAATTATTGTCAACACATTGTTCCAAGACACTAGTTTGTCTAATGAGAACTACCGATGAATCAAGGGTCTATTGGGAGCCCCACCCAATACTTACTAAATCCACTTTATTCCTAATATGAAAATGTTATAACATAACATAAAAATTTGTTTTAGAACTCGCACACGAAATTTCAATAAATCAACCGTAAACCATGAAGGGTATAAAAATAACACATCCACCGTAAAAAATATCATAACTCATTCAATACAATATGGAATATTGTATTATATTAAATCAACCTCAATCAAGAATAATATCCAGTAAAATATGCTGACATAGTTGAAAATGATAAGTAAAACTCTTTGATAAAAATATCTCTTTTGTGAAATCAATTAAAAGTCACACATTTATTAAAGAAGATATTTAATTAATATTTTTGACTCAAAGTGTCCCATATAACTTTGAAATTTTTTAATAGATTTATCATTTAAACACATTAATGCCCATATAAATAAATCCTTAAAATAATTTTGAAAACAAGGGCATTAATTAAATGGATTTAGAAATATAATTACATAAAACATTTAAAATGATGATCTAGTTAAATAGACCCTCCCATAAAACCTTAAAAAATTTATTTTGTAACCATTTTTCTGAAATTTGGGTATCAATGATAAATATGTCCCAATAAATTCTTAAACATAAAAAATCATAGATAATAATGAGATTGAAGAATTAACCCTTATCTTGAACGTTCCTTTGGTCAAGGTTATGTTAAATCTCCAATATAATGATGATAGTATGTTTTAAAATTATACCAAAACCATATTCATATTTATTATTTAATACATGATTCATTTATGACTTTGTACTACCCATTTAATAATGGGTTCCATGTTAAATAAACATTTCGGGTAATAATCACGTTCCTTATCATACATCTTTTCAATTGTTATTCTTGATCTTATCATTTAGATCATGATTGAAATACATCCTGGATATAAATAATTATTTATATATAATATATATTTTTAATATAAATTTGTATAAAAGATAGATATATGAACTAGAAAACATCATTTATGGAGACGGTAGGCAGTACGTACGCATAAATGTTGTTTCTATTGAAATATCGTAATGAACGGAAGTAAGTGGATAAGATATATGTAAGTAAAAACATAAATATATATATATATATATAATATCATTATTATTTCATATATTTCATACTTATTAATAATATATATTTTTATAATCATAGTTGAATGGTGAACCTGGAAATGAACCTCATCGCGTCGTGGAGACGGTAAGCCGTATGTACACATGAGTGACGATATCATTTTTTTAATAATTAAAAGGTACAGAATTGGATGGTATATTAATTTTAATGTGAAATTATCATGTAATTTTCATTATTTATATACATATTACTCATAATTATATCCATCCAAATAACATAGTTTTGAATAACAAATTACACCATGACATGGGGAGGGTAAGCCGAACATATGCACGCATGGTGACATTATCATTTATAGGACAGATAGAATAATGAGTATGGTTGTACCATATTTATAATTTCATCACAATATGTATAAGGTACTGGAGTTTTTATTTTGGTATGTAAATAACAATGAAAAAGAATGTGGAAGAAAAAAATAACTTTTAAATAGGTGATAAAATAATTTCCTCTTCTTTGGGTGATTAATTTTGATTTGAACAAAAGGGCTCCTCAGTTTGGATTTTTTATTGAATAAAATGCCTCTTGGTTGAAGGTAGGGATGTTGGGAATTAATTGGGGTAGGGGTAGGCCGAGCCATATGGCATTGGAGGTTTGATTTTTAGAGAAGGTGATGTATCATTTTATAAGATAGGTGAGGGTCACTTTATGAAAAGTTTGAAATATTATTTTATTATAAAATCAGTTTTATGTTTATAATGGCTTAAAATGAATTTATTTTGAGACTTATATGGTTATGGGTCAAAATTATCTCAACCAATGGGTTTTAGATAAGTTTAGGTTATCATTTTAACCTTATCTTTTAGATTTAACTCGTAGTTAAATAGTTTAACATTTATAATGTCTTCTTGTATTTTTATATTACATGGTTAATAAACATACTATATAATTTCATGGGAACCCCAAGTGATTATTTACATACATATATATATCATTATAATATTATTTTTCTGAACACTAGATTTTTTGGACTATTATTTAATTTAATAATATATTTTTTTAAACACATTTATGCCAATTTTGACACTATTTGTTATTTTGTTTTTGAGAAAGGTATAACACCATGATTACTTCGAAAAAAATTCATTGAATCAACCATAACATGTAATATTAACCTATAAAATTATTGGAATGCATCAAAATTCTCAATTAACATTTATTTTATATTTATACCATCAATTTTGTTTATCTTTCATTAATAAAGTAATTACTGCATCATCATTGTTTCATAAATAAATTTAATTATTTAATGTATAAAAAATATAAATAAAATAAAATGATTAAGGAAATAATTTTTGATTTCTAATGACTATTTATAGTCAAATTAATATATTGTCTAAACCTATATTAAAAATTTATTAGTTATTAAACTTTTAATTTTACAATTTTAATTCTTCTTTAAATAAATTAATAAATAATTTCCTAATCTAATACATATGGATCCAAGTGATTCATATTTAATTCATAAGGTTTATTGTGGTCAAAAAAACACTTATCCAATAGAATTAAGACATTGTTATTTTAATTATAACATCATGTTTAAATTTAATTACCTTAATTACTTTTAATAGTGGTAAATAAAATTCAAAAGTTACTATTAAACAAATTATTTTCATCTTATTGAACAACATTTTAGTTACTGATATCAACTGTGTCTCTCAGATTTTTTATATTATATTAAAAAAATTGGTAAAATTACATTTTATGATAAATTTCAAATGTTCAAAGAAGTTTGGTAAAAGATGTAAAAAAAATTCAATAAAATTTTATACATCTATTCTTATTAAAAAATAACTCCAATGAGTTTCATTGAACTAATATAGGTATTATGTATCTATTTTTATTTTATAAAATTTTAAATAATAATAATTTTTTAAATAAAAGTCTGTTTTAAACAATAACGCATTGTTTTTCACTATTCATCGAAAAATTGAATGTTTTCAGAAAAATACCAAAAATTCACCATAAGATAATTTTGATATTCCAAATAAAAAAATGATGTATATTTTACGAAATTCAAAACATATGAGTTTCATTAATTAAATTAAAATTAATTCCCAATTTCAGAACCAGAAAGCAAGTTTTTAAGAAGTAAAAACAATCAAAATATTTCCATGTATTTATGTACAATTTAAATGTGAAATTACGGAAAATTACCTAAATTATTTTAAATGATAAAAATAAAATCTAATTATACTTAAAAACCAATCAAATTCATAATTTATCACTATATATTATTTCGATTAAAAAATACATTTCAATTAAAATATACTATTTTCACTATTCACTAAGATATGAAAGTTATTAGAAAAGTACAAAAAATATATCCAAGTTAATTTTTTATGTCCTGAATCTATGTAAGAATTCAATTTCATTATATTTAATATATAAAAGTTTCAAATATTTGTATTAAAAAGGTTCCTCTATTAAAAGGCCTTAAAATTGCACTTTTTTGAAAAATTTTCATTTATCTAAAAAATTTTAATTTGTTCTTATATTATGTCTAATAAACATATAATATGGATTCTACAATTATATAGAGTATATAAATTTCAAAATTCAGTTTACACTATTCATATGATCTTTTTTAATGGCATGTTTGTTAATTCATGGTGCCCTCGAACTGAGTGTTGCATGTAGCATAAGCTATTAAATTACTTTTAAGAGATAACGTAATGTGAAATATTTTGGTGTTACATCAGATATGGCTGACTCACATCCTCTTTCGTTCAATGTTAATCCATATAAGGATGAACCTCATACATGATGTAATTTACAATACCAATTTAATATCATACATGAATTAGGAATTTTTCTTTTTTCATAAACTTTAGTACGATTTAAAAATCATTGTGATTTATTTTTTGAATTCATATGATTAAATTAATACTTTTAATGTTTACATTAATTTTAATCATGATATATTATTGGATTGATTTACATTAATTCCAACAAGATAGAGTTTTCTTTGATTGAAGAAAAATAGATGAGGTTTATTCCACCAACAATTGCCAATGTGGGTGTGAAAATGCATCACCCCTCATTGGATGATTTCCCATGTTTCATATTATAATTTCGTTAAATTATATGGCTGAATGTGTTGATGTAATATCAAATATTCTACACAAATTATAGTGACTTTCAACCTCTCTAAATTTCTATCATTTCTCTTTATCTCCTTTCATTGATATCATTTCATCTATTGACATAGAATTATAGAAATCTGAAATTGCAAATTATTATGGTAAATTCATTCCTTGATCACACATAATCTACATCTTGATGTGTTCTCTTGATAATTCATGACCATTTATAAAGAATGAATAAAATTTTATCTTAAAATATATATTGAATATGTAGGAATTCTCCTGGTTCTCAAAGAATAATGTCATGTGACTTCATTTGATAATTCTTGATCACATATTCTCCATCCTTTGTCAAGGGATTAATTTTTTATTGAATCCCCCTAACTTGAGGTATTTAATAGTCTCAAAACATACTAGTATCTTGATTTGAGTTCATTTTTTCCATATGGATGTGGTTTTGTCCACCTATTCCAACCAGCATAGCATGTTTAGTGTCCCTTCTTTCCATGCCTTGAGATTGTTCAATCTTAAACACTTTATGATTTCCTTCAATTCCAAAATTCAAGGGATTTAATGTGGATAAATGCGGTATGTAAAATTCCTAAATTTCCCTTAAAATTATTTTTATAAAATGGAATTTCAAAAAAAAATCTATTTTAAAATGTTTTTAAGCGGATATTTTGTCTATTTTTTGTAGTTTTCAATTTTTATCAAACTAAATGCATTAAAAAGGTGAAATAACCAGACCTTTCTCTGAAAATGGTTCCCATTTGTGGATGTAAAATTGTGATCAGAAATACCAGTCAGTACCAAGTCATCTATGTTGGGATATGTGGTTAATTCACCAATTCAAATATATCTAAAAACTGGGAAATGGTGATCAATAAGAGACTGTTGAATCAATTTTAATGAAAAAATATAATTTTTTTATTTAATGATTTCGTATGATATATAATGGGTATGTTCAATGACTGCTTCAAACAACAAATTATCTTTGATAATTGATTCAATATTTGTTTTGTGTGGGGTTGGTTATTAATCACCCTTCTCTTTCACTATAACTGAATTAACAATGGAAATGTAGTTTAAATTAGAGAACTTTATTTTTCTATTACAAAGAACCAAAATGAGCATTTCATAGTCAAATCCATAGAAAAAAACCTCAGAATGACATGAAATTATAAAAATTCCAAATAATTATTATTCGTGATGTGTGTGAGGAGAATACATGTCAATATAACATGCAGTGTGTGTGGTATTACTGGATATGTGTGTTTAAAATATTTTATGCCCTTCAAAAAGGAGTTTTGCATGATAAAAAAGTCATATCATCTCAGAATGGCATGAAATCGTATGGCGAAAAACAGTGAATTGAATTTTTAAATGGTCGAGTAGATGGTGAATCAATAAGAGGATTCATTTGACCAAAATTATGGAAAACAAAAATTTAGTGTATTAAAAACTCCAAAACATGAATTTAATGATTAAATCCATAGAAAAAACACAATTATTGGAAATCATGGGGAAACTGTCTTATTGGTATTATTGTTTTGTGAATGGACATAATACATCAATCAGACATGTGGTGTGTGTGGTACGACTGATTTTGTGTTTTTAAATAATTGAAACTCATTAAAAAGGTGCATTATGTGGTTAAAGACAACCAAAAAAACTCTAAATGCTATGAAATCAAACTAAGAAAACTGTGAAGTTAATTTGTAAATAATAAAGAATGTGGTTTGTCAATCTGATATTTCATTTTTCCACAATGATAAAAATGAAATTTTGTTCCATAATTCACCAAAATGGATGTTTACCCATAACATCCATATAAAACGTCATCTCAATGACTTGAAAAATATCCAAACATCCTCAAAATTCCAAGAAATCAGATGACAACAATCGTGGAGTGAAATGTGAAATGTTTTATTAGATTGTGTGTCAATCGGTGGGTTCGTTTAACCTTGCAAATGAAAATACATTTTTAGTTACATAAATCACAAAAATATGTGTTTAATGGTAATATCCATAGAAAATGAATTTATAATGACATAAAATAAAGGTAAAACAATATTTTTATTATTGTTGTTGTCTATGGGGAGAAAAAATCAATCAGATTGGAAGTGTAAGCTGTACAACTGAATCTGAGGTTTTTAAAAATATTAATCCCATCAAAAAGGTGTTTCAGGTGTTCAAAACAATCCGACCAAACTCATAATGCAAGGTAATTAGATGACAACAAAAATGAAATGAATTGTGAAATGTTCAATGGTATATCATAATGAGGGGTCTTTTGTCTGCGATGTGAAAATAACACTTTTCCTATCATAAAACACCAAAATTGGTGTTCAATAGTCTGATCTATCATAATCATCCTTGGAATGACATGAAAATAGAGGACACACATCTTATTTTAATTGGTGACATGTTAGAGGAGAGGAAATTTCAACTGGATGTGTGGTCTACGTGATATGACTTAATATGCAGTCATATAAAATTTGTTAACTTTTAAAAGGGTGTGTTGGGTGGTAAAACCAATCCTAATAGCCTTGGATTTCATCAAAATAAGAATAAACATTTGTTTAATATATTTTGAAATGATCAAGTTTAGGTCACAACAATTGACGGTGTATTTTGACCGTGGTGAAGGAAAATAAAATTTCAGTGTCATAAAACACCAAAACGGATTCTTAATAGTCATGTCCACTGCAAACAACCACATAATTTTTTAAAATCATAGGAAACCCATTTAATTATTATTTGTGACATGTATGAGAAGAGGACGCATCAACTGGAAGTGGATTCTACATGGTATGGATGAATATATGGTCCTTTAGAATTTTACACCTTTTAAAAAGTGTTTTGGATGGTAAAAACATGCCAAATGACCTTGGAATGCAATGAAGTCAAGAAAAAACAACTATATAGTGAACTATGGAATGGTCAACAAATAGGTACATCAATAAGAGGTGATTTTTAACCGTGATGTTGGAAAGTGAAATTCCGGTCTCACAAAACACAAAAGTGGACATTTAATGATCATATCTATAGAAAAAGACCTCATAATGATATGAAATCATAGGAAAATCATCTAATTATTTTCTGTATCATTTATTAGGAGAAAAAATGTCAATCAGATGTGTGATCTTCATGTAAAAACTAAATATGTGGTTTTTAAGGATATGACACCCCTTAAAAAGGTCTGTCTGGTAGTCAAAACTAGCCAAATGAGATCAAAATTCCATGAAATTAGATGAAAATAATCAGGGAGTGAATTTGGTAGTGTTCAGGTAGATGGTACATCAATTAGAAGATTCATTTGACCATGATGATGCAAAACACATTTTTAGTGTCACAAATCCCCAAAACATGTGTTTAACTACCAAATCCATAGAAAATGACTGCATTATTACAAGAAATAATTGTAAAATAATCTTACATTTATTTGTGAAGTTAGTGAGGAGACAACATGTCAATCAAATGTGCGGTGTGACTGAATCACTGGTTTTTATAAATTTTAAACCCTTAAAAAGGTGAGTCAGGTGGTGAAAAAAAATCAAACGAACTCAAAATTCCATGAAATTAGACAAAAACAACTATAGAGTGAAGTTTTAAATGGTCAAGTAGACAGTACATCAATCGGAGGTGTCATTTTTCTCTGATGACTGAAAAGGCACATTTAGTGTCCTAAAACACCAAAATGGTCAATTAACGGTGATACCCATATTAGTTGACCTTGTAATGACAAAAAATCTAAGGAAACCCATATTATTATAATTTGTGATGTGTATGAGTAGGAAAAACACCATCTAGATGTTTGGTATGCACTATATGAATAATTATGTTGTCCTTTATGTTTTGATAACCTTTAAAAATGTGTGGCCGGTGGCCAAAACCAGTCAAACGTCCTATGAATTTTATGAAATCAGATTAAAAAAATCATGTAGTAAATTTTGAAATGTTCAAGTAGACAGTATGTCAATCATAGGTTTTGTTAGACTATGGTGAGAAAAAAACACAAATCTATGGTTATAAAACACTAAAACTGAAGTTTCACTATCATATTCATATCAAACAACCTTGTAATGACTTGATATCATAGAGAAACCATCTAATTGTTATGTTTAACATGTATGAGGAGATGACACATCAACCAGACTTGTGGTATGCACGGTATGACAAAATATTAGGTCTTATAATATTTTATTCCCTTTAAAAAGGTACAGTATGTGGTCAAAACTAGATGAAAGTCATTTGAATGTCAGGAAATTAGATGAAAAACCATATATTGAATTTTGAAATACACCATAATATAGTACATAAATTAGGGGTTTGGTTTGATCATAGTGATTGGAAAAAATATTCTAGTGTCATAAAACACTTGACATGATGTTTAATGGTCAGATATATTGAATGAGTCCTCGGAATGATATAAAAGAATAGAAAACCCATCTAATTATTATTTATGACATTCATAAGGAGACTACACATCAATCATACATGGGTATGATAGTTATGATTGAAAGTGTGGGTTTTAAATATCTAACACCATTTTAAAAGGTATGTAGGGTTATCAAAACAAGGTGAACAACCTTGGAATTTCATTAAATCAGACATAAAAAATAGAGGAATGAATTGTGAAATGGTTGAGAATATAGTATGTCAATAAGAGGTTTCTTTTGACAATCATGGAGTAAAACAAGAATTTAGTTTCATTAATCACCAAAACATTCGTTTAAGAGTCATATCCATAGAAATCATCCACATAATGACATTAAATCTGAAGAAAACTATATAATATTTATTTTTGATGTGTGTGTGGAGAAAACATGTCAATCGGATGTGTGGTGTGCATGTTATGACTGAATTTATAGTGTTTAGAAATTTGATACCCTTTAAAAAGGTGTATCGGGTGCTGAAAACATGGTGAATTAACATGGAATGCCATGAAATTAGATTTAAATTACCATGTAATGTTGTTTGAAATGGTTGAGTAGATGGTATGTCAATCAAATGTTTCATTTTTTTCATGATGATGGAAAACAATAATATAGTGTCATAAAACATCAACACATGTGTTTAATGATCATATCCATATCAAATGACAATATAATGGCATGAAATTAGAAGACAACCGCCTAATTATAATCGATGATGAGTACAAGTAGATGACATGTAAACCTGACATGTGGTCAGAGCGACATGACTGAATATGTGGTCTTTTATGATTTTATGACCATTAAAATGGACTATTGGTTGGTCAAAACTATCCTAATGACCTATTAATGTTAATAAATCATTCAAAGAAAAACTATGCAATGCATTCTGAAGTGGTCAAATGAAATATATGGTCTCTTTTGACTACAGGGATAGAAGATGAAACTCCAATGTCAAAAAACACTGCGACAAATGTTTAACGGTCAGATCCAAAGAAAATGATCTTGGAATGACATAGACTAACAAGAAAACTATCTAATTATTGTTTTTGATGTGTATGTGGAGATATCATGTCATTGGACATGTGGTCTATGCAGTGTGACTGAATATGTGATTTTTAAAGAATTAAACCCCTTAAAAAGAAGAGCTAGGTGGTCAAAATCATCCATATGACCATATAATATAATTGAATCATAACCCAATAATAATTGAGTGAATTTTCAAATGGTCAAGTAGAAATTATGTCAATTAGAGGTGTTGTTTGACTATAGTGATTTAAAATGAAATTATGGTGTCATAATACAACAAAATAGAGATGTTGTTTGACTATGATAATGAAAAACACACGTCATGTGTCATAAAACACCAAAATGGATGATTGATTCTAAGATCCAAAGAATACAACCTCATAATGAAATGATATCAGAGGACAAAGGTATTATCATTATTGAAATTTATGAGGAGATGACATGTTATGTGAACATGTGTTCTGTGTGGTACGTTGGAATCCATGGTTTTTATAAATTTGATATCCTTAAAAAAGGTGGGTCTATTGGTCGAAATAAACGAAACAAAATTTTAAGGTTTTTAAATCAAATGAAAACATATATAGAATGAATTGGGAAATTTTCGAGCATATGGTAGATCTATCTGTGTATTAATTTGATCGGGTTGAAAAAAACAGACATTTAGTGTCATAATGCACTAAACATGCATTTAAAAAAATATTGAAAAGATGACGTTTAAATGGAACCAAATCACATGGAAATAGTCTAATTAATATTGGTGTTGTGTGACAGTAGAGGAGGGATCAACCTGACATTTTTTCTTCTTAAAATGATAAAGAAAGAATTTTTACAATTTAAAAAAAAATATTCAATATTATTAATATTTTCGACAATCAAATAACTTCTATCTTCTATACATAGATTTAATTTAAATATGTTATTTCATTTCAATTGTTAATTGGGATATTTTTTATGTAATTTTTTTTATTAAAATTTTTCATGCATTTATATTCAATGATGGATGTGTATCTTGGAAGTGATGAGATGAAGATATTTTTGTTCCCATGAGCTGTGATATTATAAAAGTTATTATTTTTTATTTTCAAAATATAGTGGGTTTTTAGTATTACTATGTTTTGTTTCTAAAAAATAAAAATCCTTATTACGACCGTTATTTTCCCATCAATATACGTTTTACCTGGATGATACATAGAGTCCTCTGATTGGTAGTTACTATATCCAATCTGAGTCTCTTCTATATAATTCTCCATTTGGTGGATACCATAGGCAAAAATGATTGGCCTAATGTATCAACATTATGACAGATGAAATGAGGCCTATATAATCCATTAGAGACAACAATTGGTGATTTAAAAACCCTTTATTCTACTAGTAAGAGGTTATTTTATAATTGATGGAGATTAAATCATTTTGGAAGATAAGGAATAAGTAAAATAATATATGTTACACATATAGAATAATAAGTATACATATTTAAAATAATTTTTAATTTCAAATCAAGATATTACCTTATTCGCATGTTTGGTATTTGACAGCTAAAAACCAATTCATGTTTCTTAATAAGTTTATTTCAAAACATTAGTGGCATTCCTTATAAATTGTAGTATAATAATATTTTTTAAAAGATGATGATTTATAAAATGGTTTAAGTTGATCTTTTAATGAGGTTTTAGAGATAAATGTATTTCTTCACTATATGAAGAATATTTTTGAAAGAGATGATGAATTAATAGCTGAAGGTAAAATAAAAGGAAATGTTATTATTAAATAAGCATATATTTACGCTTATTCTAATAGTTCGATAAAAATTATATACTCTTGTAAAAAAAATATTGAATCAAAAATGTTTTTTTAATATCCTAATTGTTCTGATATCAATAAATTTTATTCACAGCTCTATATTTTATTTTAGTTAACAACAGTTCGATTAATATGTGCTCTATCACTCTCCATGAGAATATGATAATTATATTTCATTTTAACATACAGGATTTCACTAATGATATCTATATTAAATTCCTATTTTGTATTGATTTTCACATTTCATTTTCCAACTTATTATGAAAATTCTTCAATAGACATATATTTTATTTTTTTAATTTTATTTTTCAAATATTAAACACATGATTACTAAGATCAATAATAAATTGAGAGGAAGAAATTTATTAATTGAGGGGAGAATGTAACAACCCAAGACAATAAAATATTTTCTTCTTGGAATGAAAAAAATATTTTTTTTATATTTCATTATATAGAACAAGATGATAAGATTAAACTAGAAAAACTCTAAGTTAGCTTGTGTTACATAGAAGATCATGATTGACCTCCATTTAATGGGAAACCAAGTTTAAATCCAATTTTGACTATTATATATTTTTTATTTTTCAAAATAAACATCATTTTTACTTTTTAAGGTTAAATGTTTATTTGTGTGAATTTGTGATATTTTTCCTATATGTTTTATTTTTTGATAAACAGTGATAATTAAAAAAAATTAGTTAAACACATCATTTTGTTTTAAATAATTATTAATGTTGTTTAATATTTTAAATATGTTATTTACGTCAAAATATATAAATTATAAGTATATTAGTTCAATTAAGTTCACTGGAATCATTTTTACATTATAATTGGATATAATGATATGTAGGATTTTTGAACATTTATACATCATCAACCAAACGTCTCTCCATGTCTACGAGGTAAGAATTATTTATAATATTTCTAAATCTATTATTTTAATTTTGAAAAATAGATATAAAATGTTTTAATCAACATAATATTTTTGGTCTAATAATATCAACATAATTTTGGATGAATAATATTACTGAAGGTGATTATAATTAATTATGGTGGTTAAGGTAAAAGTATACATAATTATGGACTAAACATTAATATGAATGGACAAAATTACCAATACACATTTCCATATTCCATTGGATTCCAATAGTTTATTCATATCCCCTCATCAGTATAATTTTATGGGATATTTTAATAATAGTTATGTAAATCTCTATATATGATATTTTAAGGAAACATAATAAAATAAAACCTTTCTTACCATTAATATTTACAAAAAGTTTTTATATATAAAAAATATTATATTTTTTATTATACAGATCCTTTTGAAATATAAATTTTTTATTTTATTCATTTAAAATTATCAATAATATTTATAGTTGAATTAGTTACTTTAATTTCATAAGAAACACCAACATAATAAATATTTAGTTAATAATCTTCTAAAATAAATGATACTATAAATATTAAATGTATCGAAAATTAATTAAATTATTATCTTTAATTATTTTTGTAGATAAATATATAATTTTATATATCTATGAACATAATATATACTAATTATAACATTGTTTTAATATTTTTTATTTATAATTAATTGAATAATGTCAAAATAGACATTAAAGTTATTTTATACTAAATTTTTTTTATTAAATGATTTAAATTAAATAAAATCCTATAGTATTCGAATTGAATATTAAGTGGTAATAAATTTTAAATATGCTTTATTAACTACCAAATTTATCATTTATAATTAACATAATTTCCCAAAGCTTGTGAAAGTATTGTTAGTTAGGTCCAGGTTAAACTTGTGATTTTTCACGATGTATACACCTATTTTAAAATTATTTTCCTACATATATGGGATTTTAATTTTTTAATATAGATATCAAATTTATAATTCATTTGATGTATATTTTCGAATAAATCTCACTTTAATTTATTATTAATGCATATATTACAAAGGATAGAAAACACCATTCAATAATTAAACCAGAATTGATAAAATTGCTGAAATTTTAATACTATTGAATCAACTTATAGATCATAATTTTTTAAAATTATACAACATATTAATTCAATAATTTTTTTTATTTACCAAAGTACCACTCCTCATCCAATATAAGAATGTCTTCTCTCCTTACAATTCCACACACCTCTCAAGCCACATTGCCTTGACAATACACTTTACAAATAGTTCTCTATCATCCCTCCCAAAAATATATAATCCTCACCATAGGATGAAATCCATCAATGGAAGCCTTTTTGTAATAAACAAAAGGAGTAACCTGACTAAGAGGTAAATGTTTTCCTTAAGATCCTTAATATTATTTCAATTCACCACCCCATATAATTTCCCTACTACATGGCTTTATAAAAACTACATTATCACTAATACACTATGAAATTATTATTTTATGGGTGATATATTGACTTACACACACATTCATTTAATTAGTAATGAACAAACTATTATTTTGTATGTCAAACTACCACCTCATGAAGTGACGACTCTTCATTTTTCCATTAACACCAATCGGGGTTGGGAATTATGTTTGACAACCTCTGCAAATTTTTTATTTGAGATATTTATTATGTCTATAATATTATATAATTATTTTATAACACATACCCTTATACATTCCATTTTTTATAAAGATGACAACATCATTTGTGGAAGTGTGGAATGATGCCTCCTCAAAGAGATGGGATTCTTTCTCATAATACCTAGAAAATAAAAAAATGAATTTAATTAAACATATTATTCCCACATAAAATATATATTAAATTAATTACAAAATTACCATTTTGGAAATATAATATATCATTTTGTTTAGTACCATTTTCACACACAAAAATGTGATAATGTCATTCATGGATGTGTGGACTACCACCTCCTGGACACAATGTGATTCCTTTTATATCCCAAATATTCTATATATAAGTAAATATTATTAAATAACATGTTATTTATGATATAATTATCATTTTTTAATAATATAATTTTACATACCAACATTCTATAATGATTATTAAAAAATGTGAACGTTACTCATGCGTACATTTGGTATATTCTCTCAATGATTGAAACATTTGTTCCTTTTTAATAAAAATATTTAATGATATGTTTTATAAATAAAATTAATTTATAATAATAAAAATTATTACATTACTTTTATTTTGTTTTTTCTTATTTAATAGACCCTTTGAACATAGTAAAACTACCAAATTCATTTTTGATACCTAAAAACAATTGGGTCAAAACACCAGATTTAAACATAATAGTATAATTAGTTATTTAAAATTTTTTAATAAGTTATATAAAAGTAATAATAAAATCTAAAAATCTCAACAATAATGTATGTAATTTATGTAATTATATTATTCTAGAATATAAATACACACTTAAAAGTTTAAACTCAAGGTACGAGATTTCATCAAAATTCACAATCCATTGAGTTGTAATTATTATTATGCACAAATTTACATTTATATGATGTATGAACATCCCATTGAAATTTTATATCATGAATATCTATATTCACATGCTTTTTTAACTTTCAATTAATGTTATATCTTTACAGGGATTGTGATTCAAATGTTTCAAATTGGTATGCGGCACTTTTGAATTTCTAAAGACAACATTCCTCAATACTGATTTTTAATGACATTTAAATGAAATATATATTCATAAATGTCAAAAAAATTATTCACCCTACACTGGATAATTAATGATGAATTTTTATCCGTTATTCAATGTGCGTGTTTTATGTTAACGAACGTTGTTTATTAATTAAATCGATTATTTGATATACAAGGAATGATGTGGAATGGTGGACATGTGTAGGGTCCAGCTATAGATATCACCTTGATGCATCAGTAGTCTCATGAGGTGAATAAATTTTACAACTCATATAAGTTTAAACACCATTAAAAATAGATCTTGATTGTATAGTGTATCATGTTCTATTTACAAGATGTCCAATATTAAAGAACTTATTTAAATTTACTTATCATTTTAATCCATCAGTTTTTATAATGAAATATCTACATATTAATTTCATTTTCTATTTATTGATTAAATAGATTTTTTTTAGTTTCATAACGATCCATATTGATATTTCTTTATCTATTTATTTAAATATAATGTGTTATCAGTTTTTTAATATTCCATGTTGATTATTCTCATTAATTAATTATTTCTTCCTCTTTACACACCATTACTGAGAATATTAGATCAAAATTATTATGTTATCTTCCCCCATGAAATGAATAAAATAAATTTCAATAACCTATAAAGGATATTTGTTATTTCAATTTATTATTTATTTTGTTTTTATTCTCTATTTCCCAATTTATTATGGGTATCATGAATTAAATCTGGAATTCAATTAATTATAAATTGATCAGTACATTGGGCCATGATTCCTTTTTTATTATTCCACAGTAATTAAAAATGCATGAGCTTGAGGCTTTTCTTCTTGAGGCATTACATATTTAATTCATTTTAATTACGTTTTATATCAAATAATTTTTTAATTCCATGTCATATATTTTGAGCATGAACTATTCATACCATAAAAAAGATTTAAGAATGTTGGATAATCTAATTATGTTCAATCATTAATAATATTACAATTAATAATAATAAAAATTCTTAAATTTCTATAAATTAATTTTTTTAAAACAACCCATGAGGGTTAGTTATGATAAATAAATTATGTTTCAATAACAAAGATGGTAGGTTTTACACTTACATTAATGAGATATCCATTTTTGAAAAAAACATGTGGGAAAGAAGTTATGTATTATATTATATATCCATCATTATAATTAGATCAAACATTTAATATTAATTATTTAGCTATATAATTATACATTTTCCATGTGATTTGATAATTTGAAATGAATCACTTCACTTCATAGAGGTAGTAATCCATATATATGAATGAACGGTGTTATAATTTTTAAATGGTTTGAGTTGATGGAAAATAGATGATATATTTTATTTAAAAATTAAAAATTATCTAATTAATTTGATATATATATATATATGTATAATACATCATTATAAAAAACTATTTGAGATAGTAATGTAAGAGAATATATCGGTTCCCAAGGTAGTATTCAATTCTAGATAGAAATGATTTTTTCATTTACCATACAATGGATGAAAGATATAGATATAGGTCATTCCAATAGAATAGTAATAATTATGTAAATAAAATTTACATTTGTTATTATATCATCCTAGATGAGAAATATTTTAAATATTTTGAACAATAAATAAAACTAACACACTTGGTCGAAATTTATAACTCTTCTTAAGAAAACATTTTTTCCATTACATTATATTCACACAATGTTTAGTTTTATAAAAAAATAAGACCATAAGAATTTGTATAAGGATGTAATGAAGGTACTTGGTTTGGTATTGGGGTGAAAAATTCTCATAAGGTGAGATGAGGAGGTGATAAGAATTTCTATTTTATAAGTGAGGTGAGGGGCATTCTAGAATTTCATAAAATTTTAAATTAATAAAAATTAATTTTCATGTTAGTTATACAAAAATTATATTATTATAATATATTATTATTAATGCTTTAAGTCATAAAATAAAATAAATTTGGGAAATTTATATGAGATGTTTTAATCGATGTCATGTTGTTTTTACCCCCTTACACCGTTTTTACAGTTATTAAGATATTATATTTTAATTATTAGGGGTCAAGGTAATTATTATTAAAGGGTTTGTGAACCATAAATGTACCTTTTATGATAAATTCAACAATATGTATTTATATTTTATGGTGATATTTTTTTCATTAATTTTAAATAATCTTATAAAATATTGTATATTTTAAATTATAATCGCTTTGGTTATTAAAAATATGATAAATGTTATAAAATTGTATATGTCTAACTCATGTGAAATGGATCCCTTAAGAAATTTCATTTTAATAACGTATGATTTTATATTAATATAATCATCAGATAATGTTATCAAAGGTTTATATAATATATTAAACATTTATTTAGGTTGAAACCCTTGGATTACAAATTTTATCCTTGATTGTTATTATTAGTTTCTAATATTAATGGTTGTAATATTACATATGAGGTCATAAATGCCTCATAAATGTCCTACATATGAATTTTTCATCCATTTATCATAATAATTTGCATCTTTCCAGATTTTTAGGATTTTACAATAATGTAATACCATAGTATTTAACATAACATATCATTAATTTCATTTCATTATTTATTCATCTAATTAGAATTTAATGTCACCAAAATAGAAATAATGTTACAATATAAATCTTTCACATAACCCTTATATTTTCAATTGATCAATAATGTGAGAGTAACACTATAACTTAAACAATAATTATTACATTTTGAGTTTTTAAAACATTTTATTTAATTTGACTACAACTAAAAATCACTATGTTGGTGTTGTGTATGCATTTAAGATAATTATTTAATCAAAATAAAATTAAAAATAAATTTATGTCACAAAATAGTCTTTTTACTATAAATAACCATTTATAACATATTAATTATTTTATTAATTTCACAGATAAAAAAAATTAAAAGTAAGAGAGGGAAATATTTAGCAATATCCCTTATATAAAATATTATAACTGTCAAAATTAAATTTCAATAGAAAAAGGTCATGTATCTATATTTTGGATGAAAATGGATGAAATTGAACAACCAAGTTATCTTAAGGCATATTTATAAATGTTTTTTAAGCCTTAGTTAATTACATTAAAATATATTTAATCAATTTTACCATTACTATGGTAATAAAAATATAAATTGGTTACTATTCATAATGACCAACAATAAAATTGTTATATTTACAACATTTTATCCTATTGATTAAAAATATATAATTAGTTTTTTAGGATTATATATCTAAGTTTAGATGAATTTGAATTAATATTAAAAAAGATAAATGAAAAAATATATAAAATTGTATGTATATATGTATGTCTGTCTGTGTTTTATTATACAAAATTAATATGTAAAAATAATTTCAAATACTACAATTTTAATTTGCTAATATAAAATGTAAAAAATGAAATTTTAAATCTAATGTATAAAAAATTGTAAAAAATAAAATAAATATTCCAATAAAAACCATTATTTTAAATATTAATTGAAAATTTAATCTTATTTGAAAATAAAAAAACATTATAAGAAAATTATTACACACTGAAATATAATTTTGAATCCTTTTATCATAAAAATATCTAATTGTTCTATAAATTAATTACAGTATATCTAGTAAAAACCATCTCTGATGAAAACATATTATTGAATAATAATATGATAAGAATAAAAAATTGAGAGCTTATTTAAAAATAATTAATCAGTATATTTTATTTAAGTAGAACCACTGTATATATTTCATATTACACAAAATCCTACACATTTGAACAAATTTAATTACTATGTTATAACTATAACATTTTAATAAAAATATTCCATGTTTTGATTAATCTCTAGGTTATGTGTTGTCTAAGCTATCTAATATAGTTCTTATAAAATAACAGGATATTACATTCCCCCCATCAATTAAAAAATATTTTTTTACAATTTTATATTAATCATAAATGATGTTTTTGTGATTTTAACATATCTTTTTTGATAATACATTTCTTAAAAATGGTTAATAATAATAAAATTGGAAATTAAAAAAAAAAGAAAATATGAATGTTATCTTCAGTAACCCATAACTAGGTTTCTATGTTGGTTAATACAAGTGGGTAAAAAAAGACGGACATCATGGACAAATCAATGGAAAATATTGATGGATGATGACAGATATAATCAATGAGAATACATTTCATCATCCTAATAATTTTTTTGACCAAACAATTGTAAACCAAATATATGTGAAAAATACCATTGATTCATCTAAATTGTGGGTAATTTGATAAATTTGTTTCAAGATGCTTCTCCTAGAGTTGAGTAATTTCATTACCATCTACACTAAGAATATAAGAAAATTTATTTACCAAAAAAATTATAATTTCATCCTTCAATAAATTTCCTCCAAAATTACATATTATCCATCAAGCGATGAGTATTCATGATTTACTTTCCATGTTTAGTGCTCTAAAATCAACTTATAACGGACCCTATAATTCATAAAAATTGATATCATGATATTCCATGTAAAATTAAACATTAACCAAAACTGAAATATTTAGAACCAGGTAAGATAATCCAAAATAAAAAAACAATGAAATAAATACAAATAAATTATTCCATAATATCCCAAGATAACACGAAAGGTTATGGAAATATCATTCCCAAAATAAACTACCATATTCCCCAAATAAAATTAATAACATGAAAAATAAATAATTTTCCAACCTAAAAAATTTTATCATTCATTTTAAATTAAATCATTATAATGTAAATTGTATTATTATCATATAATACTTTTTTATTATCCATGGACTTATATATACATAAATCCAACAAAACATATCCCAGGACAGTATTAATCACTTCAAAACCTCATCACATAAAACCTAAAATGTGGAGCCAGTGCCTTTGAAATTATCATCAATCTGAATCATATATTCTAAATATGGGATATATAACTCCATAGTTAACCATGAATAAAAAATAATAATTTACAAAGTTATCTAATCTTGTCTTATAATACCAACCATAATAGCACTAAAATAGAACTCCATTATCCTTGTATGAAAACATGATCATTACTCTTTTTCCAATGTTACCGATAAATTGTATCAAATATAAAGAATTTATTATATATATATAACATCAAAACAAATTATTTCATCACATACATAATAAATTAAATTTTATGTAGACCATTTTATATAGTTTTAAAATACTCTAATATTAGAACACAAATTTATTCAAGTGAGTAATTTTTTAACTGTTTCTATAATTTCCAATTTTTCATTAATTTGTCAATATCTCCAATAAAATTCCTCATAGATGAAACACTATATGTCAAATATTATTTTACTATATTCATTAAATCACGAGGAATGGAAACATGAGAAATATGGTATCAATTGATCAGTAAATATAAAAATATGAATTCCCTATTTATTTCACCAGTGTGAATAATATGAGAACAAATATATTATTTCATAATAAATGATACTAGAATACAGTATAAGAGTTTATATCATTCAAAAAATGGATAACTAAACATGTATGAGGGAATAATGCTTTATTAAGAAAAGGGTCATGGGAATCAATAATCACGATCCAAGTAAATTTAATCTTTTCCAATTTTACCATTAAAATATAATATCTTACATATCATAAATAAATCGGTATCATGGAACATTATCTTGAAGAAACCCTTGAAAAATCATAAAAAGTAGAATAACAAATAAGATAAACATCTTGCATAACTATATCTAGGAAAATAAATTTATGCAATAAATTTGACATATATATCATCCTCACCATTCATCATTATAAATATAATCATCACCAATAGTAAAAAACAATGTCCATGGACCATAATAGTATCATAAAACATGAATGATTTAAATTTTCAATATAATAATAACCATTGTACATTCATATAATGAAATACCCATGGTAAGGAAATTGGTTCCATGTCATTATCAAAATCCTACTTGATAATGAATATTTATGATTTTATTGAAACATATCTCAAATAGAGTGAATATAATAAAATATTTTGATGAATTTTATTTTATATAAATATTATTAAAATATCATTATAAATATTCTTGAGAAAAATTCACCTTCCTTAAGGACAATCACATTTAACAAATTTAAAATTCAAAAAATATTGTAAAAATTAATTTCATAAAATATAACATTAGAAACATATAAATGGATATTCAATTGAAATAACTATTATGTAGGATATAAAATCATTTGATGTCGTAGATTTTAGAAATACATTCATTTCAACTATTTATACTGAGAGTAAAAATGTAACCCTTATAAAAAAATTAAGATATTTAATTTCAACCCCATTTAATATAAGTATGTGCAATATGTAAAATAAAAATGTAAAAAAAAATTATTTATAAAATTATATTCTTGAAAACATGTTACAAAACAACGATATATAAGATAATTACTCATGATCTAAAATAACATACATTATTAATATCACTCAAAAACAATATATTTAATGTTTCTTCAATCAATAATGAGTAAATTGAAATAAATCTGTTAAAATTAATTCAATACATGTGGAAAATAAGAAAATATGTTCGTATTAAATTAAGTAAAAATTATTTACCCCAATGTAACATTGAAAATTAATAATCATTAAAAGAAAAGACATTATAACATACACATTTAGAAACAATCACATCAAATGTTATTGAAATAATTAGTAATATATAGGGATATAAATAAATTTAAATTCATGATTTCATATTTCATAATCAATTCATGACTTTTTATGTAATATATTTAATGAAATCATACCAAAATACATGGAACAGGTCTCCAGAAAATGATATTGAAATAATGGAAACATTTTAAAAGAACATATATTTTGAAGAGATAATAAATCCATGATGTTATTCTGTAGATATATGTAAATACACATACGTCAAGTGTAAATAAAAAATAATAAAATCTATTAATAAATTAACACATAATCATTGAATTAAAAAGTAAATGAAGTTGATATACAACCTAATAAATTAAAATTGATTTATAAAACCCCTTACCTCTTGGTATCATTAAATTAAATTATCATTGAACTAGACACTTTTAGTTTTCACTAAAAATATCTTGATGTAAGAAGTAAAAATGATATCACAAGTAAATTGGGATTTAAATATACCATTATTTATAAATTTTGATCATATCATTAACATTTTACAAAATAAATAGAAATTTTGAAACAATCCCTTTACTGAAGTCAAGAAATTTCATATATGTCCAGGAAATTTTATATGAAAAAATATATTAATTATAATATTTAATAATATCCTTTATAATTTTTAATATCTTATAAAAACAAAATATATTAAATTTAATTCAATTTAATATTTATTTATTTAATCAGTTACGTCGCGGTTGGGTATTTTGATGATGTTCAATTCCTAACATTGAAATGAGCAGTTGTAATAGTTGTAGTTGTAACATTATATCTAGAATAATGATAATGAATTTATAATTTGTATTATAAAGTCATTATCCTTTTAAATAAATACATTTCTAATAATTAATAAAAAATAACTTTTTATACATTAGTAAGAACTTGGTTCTTCTTTGATGTATAAATCATCAGTTTTTAGTCAATTCCCCATTGAATTGTTTTAGAATGGACATTAGTGGATGCAAATTGGGTTCATGGAGGTATCGGGGTGTTTGGGGCTAGCCCAAAACTCGAAACCCATGTTTTGGGTGAAAATGGGAGGTCACACGGTTTTTCCAAACCATACGGGACAAGTCGCAAAGTTGTGAAAATAGGTATGTAGTTTAAGAAAACCTTGATAGTGACATTCACATGGTTGTTGCGTGGTTAGTAAAATCGTTTGGGGTAACCGTGTGTTTTTTCCTAATTATATAGTAAGCTGACCACATTTTCTGTGCATTTAGGAAAACCATGCAAAAAAATTGTTCGACCAAAATATTTTGGGTAAAATAACCATTTTTTCCTCCAAATGATTCAATCAAAAGATTTATTCTTACTCATTTTTTTCACAGTATAGTGGACCATGGGAGAGCTCAATGAAATCATATTCTACTATTTTAGATCCCCCACCATTGGTGGTCTATTTTGACCATTGTACGTCTTCTTAGATCTGAAACTATAATACCTTGATTCTTTTTTTAGCTATATTCATTTCTTCTATTTAGCATTTGTGTTATTTGATTTATGATAAAATTACTTAATATCCCATTGAACACCCATTTTTTAAAATTTCTCCAAAAACATGTTGAATCATAAATTTATATTGGATGACCTATCTAGATTGAGCATAATGTAGGTGGTCTCATGCCTTTCGCTAATTGTTGAGCTATTTATTTATTCCAAAGTGTCGCATAACCATTTTTTGGATGTCGACTTGATTAATAAATTGAACCTATTGTAAGCTATTTCCATTTAGGTAATTGAATTTTTGTTACAAATGTGGTTATAGATTATCTTTTGGAATTTAGGGACAACCCTTGGGTGAGTGCCTAGTATAAAAAATTTATGGTAATTTGGCCTAGGGTACCTAGGATTTATGCATTGAATCCCATTTATGGTTTTTTAAAATGATTTTGATTATTTAATAATGATTATATCTTGTTATATGGTATTATAATTAGAGTAATGAATAGGTTAGTTGACTTTCTCCTTGACCCATGTTATCTGAATGCAGGATAAAGAATGTTTGTACTGTTTAGTTCCATCTACGAACCTGTCTACATGAGTTAATATATGTTTAGTCATGGAAATAGTTTAGATTTATTGATAGTCTTATTGAATGAAATATTCCCATGTGATTAATTATAGACCAAGCCATAGAGGTTGGTCCTAGCTTATGACACCCTTAGTTGTGAATTGTGAAAGTCTTATGGTTCTAATCCCAACATGAAATAGAATTGTTAACATGAACCTATTATAGGTGAATAGTAAATAGAACTAGGTGAATAATGGTTTATTATTTTATTCCATATACGAACATATATGTATATATTGACTTTTTCCCTTGAGTGAACATTGGATTCTCTTGAATTACTTGGATGGGTACAATGGGTTATTCATTGATGTTAAGCCATGATTGAATCGTGGACGCCATGGATGGGAACATAGAGGCTATGAACTAAATGTAGAGGGAATCATGGATGATATAGGATGTCAGGGATGGTCTAGAGTGGCATTATTGCATCATGATGGATACTTGGGTCTCTTTATAGGACTTCCAAGGATGGACGCAGATGAAATGGGCTTATAACACACCTAGAGTTATACCAGGTCTTTGAGAGGCTCATCGGGATGGGCTTTTATGGTGTTGGTAGATTGAATCATGGAGTGATAATTGAATTAAAACATAGTAATTTCAAGGATGGTATCAGGTTATATTTGAAAATTTAGGTAACTTATGAGGTTTATTCCAAGATAATAGACATTCTTGGATTCAGTTTTCTCTTATACTTGTATAGATAGTCTCCTAATGTATTACTTGTGATTGCTAATATATGAGGAATTTTAGAGCTTCGGAAAGATATTGAGATTTATAACAATCAATTTAATTCATTATTTAGATGAATATAAATGGAAAGATGTGCATTTAGAACTGTTTACATTTTATTACATCATAGATTACTACTTTAACTACTATTCACTACCTATTATATATACTCACTAAAAGATTGGTATAGTCATTGGGAGGATGACTATTGGGATTTAGTCTCAAACATTGTTTGGTCATGATTTGTTCCCAAATAGATTATATGGTTTCACGATTATATATGGGAAATATCCCCCCTTTAGGTTCTTGTTTTGAAACATATGAGCAGGAGAGAATGGGACTAAGAGGAGGCTTGTGATGCTAGCAGAATACTCTAAAAGATACACACCTTATAGGGGTGGTTTATTTATTATGGTTGAAATTTAAACTGAATCCATATGAATCTTTGACGGATTCATAAAACTACAGCTAAATTGGATGTCGACACCCAATACATGGCAGTTTCTATAATTTCACAATGGTTTATGGAAATTGTTTTAGTAAACATATTTAGTTGTTGTTCTCGTGGGTTTAGCAGTTGTTTTCCTATAAAAAATTTTAAATTTATTTAGTGGTGGTTATAAATGTCTCTCATAGTAATCATATTTAGCTGTGGTTCAAGTAGTTTTACAGGTGGTTTTCCTATTAAAAATAAAATATATTTAGTGGAAGTTTTAAACATAGCTAAAATGATACCATTTTATGCATGAATCTACTGCTAAAAGTACCAAAACCACCCCTAAATAATAATGTAAACTTATTTAGAGGAAGTTATAATCACTGCTAATATGAAAATATCACCTTATAGCAGCAGTTTAAACCACATCTATATGTATATTTGAAAATAAAACAGGGCCATAGATTCTGTAGCCCCGGTACTATTATCCTAAAAAAACAATATGAAGAGAACATATAACAGAATAATATAACAATGTTCAATAGTCAATAATCTAATAATGTTCCATATAAAACCCATGTATGGAGAACATATAACAGAATATTATAATATATATCTTATCAACCATATATGGAACCTATCACTAAAACTAGAGAACCTCTTGTGCATCAGTATCATACATCAATGACCATACCCATGATTTTATATCTGTAATAATAAACACAGTGGGATAATTCCTCTCATGGGTTACAATAGATCATACCAACCCATGATTTTATATTTGACCATACCCATGATTTTATATTTGACCCATTACTATCTTGGTCAAATTTCTATGACTACAAGTATATTAATAGTCTTTACCAATTAGGTATAATTTTTGGGTCACAACCCATGGGAGGTCATACACAGTCTTATGTTAACACTTAACATCAATGTTCCAAAAACCCACTAATAAGGCCTCATATATGATGACATCACATGTCAACCACTACCCTGAACTAGGGAACCCATCCACATAATCATCCACCAATAGAACCCCTCTCTCGATGATCATCTCTCACCAATAAAATCCTACCATAAATAAGGAAATCACCCTATATTATCCATATCGAAGGAAAACCCAAAAAATGGTTTAGAAATGTCGAATATTATTCATTTCTATATAGAAATGACCATATAGTCTATTAAATTCACTATATATAACCAAACCTAATAACCAAAACATGATAGGTGTTCATCATTAGGAATCCAATTCTATGGTAACACACTATAGTCATTCAACATCTTGTGCATGGGGATGGTTTCATCGTCCTCATCATGAATAATATTACAATTTATACACAAGAGTTTCCATTATATGAAAATAAATATACATATTATCCCAATTTAATAGAATCCCACCAAGTAGTTAGATTATAAATTATAGTATGAGGATTTTTATAAACATTATAAAACTAAACCTCGGTCGTTATTAAAATAACTCCCTATAAATCCTATGTGAATTGTGAACTATACATACTAGATATGATACACTAAATTCAACTTTCCTCTAACATTCTAGAGTCAAATCCAATCACTCACCTCTTGAGAATTGGAAAATATTCAAAAAGAATAATTACTAATGAACTAAAAATATCATAAAAATGATAGGTCCTGAAAATGTTAGGTGAATAGTCGATTCCCGACATTATACATAAACAGACATAATGTTTTAATATTTGTCTAAAATAAGAAAAAGACCACTAAAATTTTCTGATGATGAACACTTCTCCTCACCCTACCCTCTTACATATCAATTTCAATCTATACCTTTTGCTACAAACATCATTAAGACAAGTATATTCAAAATTAAATAATGTTTCATATTTAACATTAATCATAAAGAAATGTTTTCAAACTAAATTAATTTTATGGTTTTTGATTTACCTACTCTCAATAACTCATTTATAAAATATAACTAAAACAGATCTAGTCATCTTTTATAATAAATCAACAAATGATTTCTAAAAAGAGGACATTTGAGCCCCCTATTCCTGAATTGTGTTTTTCATATAAAGAAAATATCTCTGAACATCTTGGTGGAAAATAACTGTTCACATAGAATCATTTCAAAATATTAGCATTTAAAAACATATAGACATTACATTAAACCATAATATATTAAAATTACATTTATTTCAGTATAAAAAAATCATTTTTTCATTATGAAGGCACATGCCTCCAATCATCATACGTAAAGGGTAGGGAAACTGACTCCACCACCAGATGGCCATGAAACTGGGCAATTAATCCCATGGTTTCATATATAGGGACCCCATAAGAATCAAATTGGACAACTATCATTGCTCCAGTCACATTATATACATCTTTACATATCATATTGTTATATGTAGTAGCATTGTGTTCATATTTTATAAACAAACAGTTAACAGTATAAAAGAGTTCAATAAATTTTAAATATTAAAAATTTTATCTATAACAGTTAGCATCTAATATACCCATGAAGAAGTTGGAGTGGTACCCTGATCCCTCACGGTTGAGGCTGTTGAATGGGAAGGGGTCGACTGAGCTTATGGGATGCTGAAAAAGAGTATAATAGATGGTGCATGGGGTATATAGATGGTTTCTCAGATGTTGTAGAGAGGGAGACAGATGGATCATCATCTATTAGCGTGGTCGATGGAATAGTATAACTCTTCCTCATTGGTATTTATAACAACCCATACTTTACATACATTGTTATTAATTCAGAATTGAAGTACAGTTATTACAAAATATAACAAAAGCAGTAAATGACCGTATATGTATAATGTCTTTAGAAACTAGGAAACATAAACAACTGGTTCATAAAACATCTACATTGTCTCCCATTTATTTCATCATATCTAGAGTCCCTTTTGGAATATCCTACTTAATAGCCTTTTTCCCTACCTGGGGAAATAAAACATACAAAAGGGTGAGCTCAAATTCTCAGTAAATGTAAATAAAAGAAACATCAATCACATCATATTCATAAGAAGATAACATTTTGTAAATCTTAACTTGCAAAAGAAATCATAATTTCATAAATGGGATAAATCATAGAATTGAAATGTAATACCTATAATCATAACTTAAAACATGAATCATTGTGGAATACACACATAATCATAGAGAATCATTTATTAGTAGTCAAGACGCATATCCATGACTATCTTAGCGGACAAAGTCCATTTCTGAACTGAGTTCACTCCTCGTTTCCGTCCTGTTTCACTGAACCGGTTTAAGCTGCCATTCCAGCCATGTCAATCTCATGAGATATAAATCTTTACCCAATGAATTAGAGGTAGATATAGGTCCCACACATCTCATAATTATACCATTCTTATGTGTGCCACAAAATCATAAATCATACATCATTGCATAACCCATGTAATAAAAATTGGGATTCTTAAACATCGTGACATCATAAAACAATTCATATAACATAAATGAATTCATAAAAATAATTCCATCACAACATAATCAAATCAATGTAATAATATGGATAGAAATAGAAACTTATTTTATCATAGATGTAAAATAATTTTGATAAAACACTTGAACTCCATTCTTGAGGAAAATATCCTTTCTACTTCAAAAACATTATTCCTTTCTTAACATCTCATACAATTTTAAACAAAAATAAGTTCATTAAAAATAAAATTGAAAACTTGTAAAGGAAGCTTCTTGGAAATAATTTTTTAAAAATCCATTCATTCCGTATAAGTTAAAAAACATTATTCTCGTACTTTTTTCAGAAATGTCAAAAAGTACCTCGTACGAAAAACGTCAAAAGATTCCATTTATATCTTTTACTAAAAAATCATCGAAGGGTAAAATTGGATTTAAACAATTCTAGGTGGATGGAAATAATATTACATATTGATTTAACATGGATGTGGATGATAAAATACACCTTAGTAAATACCAAAGTATAAACAACCTCGGATAAAAATGAGATTGTGATATTTTCCTTTACCTTAGGTCCGATTTGCATCGTAAGTGTCCAAAACTCCTGTATAATGATTTAAATAATGTCATTGAATTAATAAAGAATCATAATCATTGTTATTATATCATATATGGTCATATTCATAGCTTCTTATTAGTAATATTTCATTTCTACTTGTTATTCAGGTGTTTATTACTTTTTGTTCTTATTCGTGTTTTTTTGAATAAATTCTCATTTTTATTTTTAGGTTATAGAAACATCATTTACATAATTTTATTGGTGTAATATATATCATATTCATTCATCCAATTAATTTATATAATCATTGTGCAATGAAGATCATGTAGATCGAGTCGCATCACATCGTGGAGACGGTATTCCGTACGTATGCACGAGCGATGATATCATTCCCATGATCGTGGAATTGTATTGGAGTGTATGTATACTATTTCAGAACAATATAACATTACAATAATAATAATATATAGTTATTATTTCCACCATTATACGCATCCAAGTAAGGTGGTGGTGGAAAATAGATTAAGCCATGGCATGGAGACGGTATTCCGTACGTACGCACGCGTGGTGATTTCATTTTCCGTAGGATGGATAGATGGTGAAATAGGGTTGTTTCATACTTATAATAACATACCAGTATGTGAGTGATACTGAATTTATTATTATATAATGAAACAACTAAATAAGAATAAGTGGAAGAAGATGTAAAGTTGAAAGAATCGGTAATAGACATTACCTCTTCTTTTAAGCGCCTCTTTGATACCTCCTCTTATGGCACTAACATTGGTCTTTGAAGAAGACATGGACCTCTAGGACGTTTCTAGGGAAGTGGAGAAGATAATATGGCAGGGTTTTGTGGAGAATGAAGGCTCAATGTGGTGTGAGGAAGAGAGGGGGGAGGTTCCCTTTTATAAGGGAGGAGAGGGGCACCTTTGGAAAAACTAAAAATATTATTTTATTATAAAGTCATATTCGGTTTTTAATAGCTCCAAATTGATTTATTTCACAGCTAATGTGGGGGTGGGTCGAAATACTCTAATCCAATAGAATTTATACATGTTTAGGTCTCTATTTTAACCGTATCATTTAGATTTAATCTTAAGTTAAATAATTTTACTTTTACCGTGTCTTCTTTTTTTCTTTCAATTATAAGGTTAATAAACTTATTATAACAAGGAAAAAGATCCCCAAGTGGTTAATTATTAATATATATATCCTTATCTAGGTCATTTGGCCGAACCATAGATTTTTAGGAATAAAATAACAATTAATAATATAATATTTGTTTTAAAAACTATTATATGTCAATTTTGACACTATTTGGTACATGATTTTTTTGAAAATCATAACAGCATGATTAGTTAGAAAAAACTTACATAAATCAATAATAACATCTCATATTAACCTAGAAAATTAATGTAATTCATAAAAAGTCTCAAATTACATTTATTTGGGTATTTATTACATCAATTATGTCAATATTTTATTAATAAGATAATTACTGCATCATCTTTGTGTCATAAATAAATTTAATTATTTAATGTCTAAAAAATATAAATAAACTACCTTTATGTAGGAAATATTTTTATCTTTCTAATTAATATTTATTGTTTAATTTATCTTCTGTATATCCCTATATTAAAAATGATTTACTTATAAAACATTGATTTTAACTATTTTAACCCTTCTTTAAATAAATTAATATTAAATGTCCTAATCTAATAAAAGTGGCCCTAAATGGTCATATTTTATTTCTAAGGTTGTTTTTGGTCGAATAAAACTTATACAATAGAATTAGGACATGTGTTAGGGTAATAATAATATCATTTTTACCCTTAATTATCATATTTACTTTTAATCGTGGTAAATAAAAGTAAAAAGTTACTATTCGCCAAAAAATATTTTCATCTCATTGAACCACATTTTAGTCCTTGATATTAAACATGTCTCTCGGATTTTTGAAATTCCACTCATAGAATCTGTAAAATTATTTTTTATGAAAAATGTAGTTTTTTAACTACCACTTAGTGGTTTCACTATTCATCAAAAATGAAAGTTTCTAGAAAAATACCAAAAATTAGGCCTAAGATATATTTGATATTATGAATTAAATAAAAATATGTCTATTTAACCAAATTAAAAACATATCAATTGCATTAATTTAAAAATTAACTCCCGTCATCAAAACAAATAGGCTGTTTTTAAGAGATAATAACTATCAAAAGATTGACACAAGTTTATGTCTGGTTTAAATGTGAAATTACATCCAATGACCAAAATTGAAATAAATGGGAAAAATATATTCTAAATATACTCTAAAACCACTCAATTTAATAATTTATCACTATTAATTATTTCGATTAAAAATGTTTTGTTTCATTAAAATTAAGAAATTTTCACTATTCATCAGAATATGAAAGTTATTCAAAATGTACCAAAATTTCACCCTTAGCTAATTTCGATATTCTGAATCCAAAAATGAATTCCATTTTGAATGATAAAATTTATAAAATTTAAAAAGGTCGGTCTTACTATTCATAACGTATAGTTCATAATAATATTATAATAATATCTCGTTTAGTGAAACTCAGTATTTCGTACTACACACGCTATCGAGGAAGGTCTTTATTGAGTGTAATTCAAGACAAGTCAGAGCTGCGTGTAGTGAAAGATCTGTTTGGTGTTGCGTATAACAAAATCAAAACTTATTTCATTTATACTTTAAACAATATCTATACATAATGTTGAGTATAATAGTTTCTACAAAATGAACATGAAATTGTGTGTAACACAAGCCAAGAATAGTGTTGCATATTCTGCAAGAAAATACGGTGTTGCGTATATCACAAGCTAATTTTCGTGTAGCGTAGAACACAAGATATTAAAAAGAATATTTTTTCATAAAATCTTGGGGTTTTACATTCTACCCCCCGTAAAATGAATTCTGCCCTCGAAATTCTTCGGGGTTATAAATATTTTACTATTTATAGAAACCCACATCGTAAAAAGGAATACTAAAAAATAATTTTAAAAACTAAAGTATGAAATGTAATGATTACCCAAAGAAACTCATCACTCGGTTTCAATATAGGAGAACATAGGTGAAAATATGGATATGAAAGAAAAATATAACCATCAAGTTCTGAATGAGAGTGGTAAAGAACATGGCTATGAAATAGCCATCAATCACAAAACCATAGATATGTGATGATCTAAGGTACCATCTGATTCATTGGATATAAGGGAACTAGGACAACATTTTTGGTTTTCAAGAACATTTCCCTATAGTTGATGAAATTGGAATTAGAAGAAATACTTTGGTGATTTTGGTACAGTTTCACCGTTGTTCATTCTTTGGAAAATGTCCACTTCATCTCTTAAAGAAATGAAGTTGAATTTGTCATTCGTGAAGTGTTAGCAGATCATGTGATAGAATGATGGGTCATTCCATCTGTCTCAAACAAAAGGTTATAAAAGTTATCAAAAATACATAATTCCATCTATAGTGAGATTAATCATATATGGTTCCTAAAATGGACTTATAATTCATATATCATACTTCTTAATATAATAAAACTATTTTCTACTAAACATGGACTTCATGTAGGCCAGTGGTAGGCGATAAAGGCCAGTCGCACTTCGGTTGTGGGTTCGATTCCCATAGCCTTGTCCGACGCGATGGGTTGTCGCCCGTCCTGCAGGTTGTCCATTTTCTAAAACTACATTACTATAACATCCCATAAATAATATCGAAAATACTTCTATCCATAAACAATACTATCTTATGTCCAACATAATCCATTCTAATCTTTAGGCTTATCCACAATACTGCAGTCCACTCTCATATTATAGTGAAAACGATTAACCGAGATTTCATATAACAAGCATGGTAATACCATCGTTGATCCCCATATATCATAAGATATTTCTTGATGGTCACATTCCAAACATTCAAAGGCCTTAATCATGTATTCTCTGGAAAAATGAATACCCATTAAATCTTAGTGAAAACATGAGTGCTGTCAAAAGTTAACTCTTTCCACATACCAGAACTGCCAAATTCTCTATTCTCAAACCATGATATAACTATTTCCTTATATCAGTCATGAGCTCATGAATACTGTCAAACATTTCATTTTCTCCTTATCCCTTCATTATGCGCATATCATCTTTTTTCCAAAAATATCTCAATCACTTTCAATGGTTACTGGTAGCATAAAATTATTGAAAACCACAATATAACAATACGTAAATATTCCCATATTCCACGATACTATATACAAAATTATTTTGGAATCCCATTACATAAACACTTAATCATTCCACCACATCGTTGTCATATTCAACATCTCCAATAGTGATCGCATGTGACTTCCCTTTGTCCTTTGCCTTAAGTGGTTGCTCATGTCGATCATCACTAACCCTTGGATTAGGGAATTTATTAGCATAATGCCACATTTCCTTGCACTTGAAGCATTGAAGTGTTGGTGGTGCGCTCTCTACAGTCTTTTATTTATTCACATCATTAGCAACCCTTTTTCCATTACATCGACACTCAGTTGCTCAATGACCTTATTTTCCACACATAAAACATTTTCTAGTCCCTTTAAGACAATCTCCACGATGCTTCTTTCCACACTTTGAGCATAAGGAAACATTCATATTCTTTTCACCATTATTCTGAGATTTCTCCTTGAACTCCATCCTTCATTTCTTGTCAAAACAATGAGAGGGAAAAGTAACACCAACTTTCATTTCTACCTTGATAGCACAATGCACAATTTCTTCATAGCTACTGAAGTCTCTTATGGCTAATTCCCTTCGACGATTTTGTTTTAAGCCACTAAATAATTGTTCAACTTTACTTTCATGTTGGATGATAAATCCAGATGCATACCTTCCAAGCCTTGTAAAATTCACTTCGTATACACCAACAGATTCATCATCCTTTTTCTTTAGTTCAAGAAACTCCTTCTCCATCTTTTTTCGAAGAATACGAGGGAATTACATATTGAAAAATATGTTCTTGAACTCATCCCATTCCATGGACTCAATTTTATCTCTTGGCCTCGTATTCTTGATAACATTCCACCATTGATCAGCTTCGCATTCCAAATTATATACTGCTAAGATGAATTTTTCATGTTCAGAACATTGAAGAACTGAAAATATCTTTTCAGTGGTACTGATCCATTGTTCATCAGCAAGTGGATCATAAGACCCACTGAAAGAAGGTGGACGTTGCCTCATGAAGGACTCAATAGAATATTGTTCCCTTATCTGGTCATTTGGAAGTCTAGAATGATTCATAGCTTGTGTAAGTATAGCAATAATACTTTGCACTCCATCTCACATAACATTTGTTTTTTCAGGGGTACAATCATTGCATTGTCCATTGCATTGATCAACATAGTTCCTTCGGGTTCCAGCCATCATCTAAAACCCAAAAAGAATAGTTTGAGTGGAAAAAATCATGCTAGGGAAAACAACATAATAAAGGGGGAGTACCTTCAATATCTAACATCATAGGTTTAATTCTATGATCGTTACCTTAATTCTAGGACTATATCCTATACATATACTTCACCTTAGGGACATCCCTAGACATACCTTAGAATTATCTCTAGGTATCTCACTAAAGTTATCACATCCTAGTTTCCAAAGGATGACTAAACTTTTCCTCTGATACCAAATGTAGAGACCCATACTTTAAATACATTTTTATTGCTTCAGAATTAAAGCACACTTATTACTACATATAACAAAACCAGGAAAGGACCATATATGTATAGTGTCTTTAGAAACTGGGAAACATAAACAACTGGTTCATAAAGCATCTACTCCCTTTTTTGTTTCCTTACCTAAAACATTTCTTTATTTCCTGGGGAAAATAAAACATAAAAAGGGTGAGCTCAAATTCTCACTAAAGGTAAACAAAAGAAAAATCAATCACATCATATTTATAAGAACATAACATTTTGGAAATCTTAACCTGTAAATGAAATCATAATTTCATAAATTGGAGAAATCATAGAAGCGAAATGTAATCCCAATAATCATAACATAAAACATGAATCTTTGTGGAATGCACACATTATCATAGAGAACCATTTCTTAGTAGTCAAGACTCATACCAATGACTATATTAGCGGACAAAGTCCATTTTTTAACCGAGTTCACCCCTCATTTCAGTCCTGTTTCACTGAACCAGTTTAACCTGTCATTCCAGCCATGTCTAGATCATGAGATATAAATCATTACCCAATTCATTGGAGGGAGATATAGCTCTCACCAATCTCATAATTATACCATTCTTATGTGTTCCACAAAATCATAAATCATAGAACATTGCATAACCCATGTAATAAAAAATGGGATTCTTAAAAATCATGACAGCATAAAACAATTCATATAAGATAAAGGAATTCATAAAAATAATTCCATCACAACATAATAAAATAAATGTAATAATAGGGATATAAATAGAAACCTATTTTATCTTAGTTGGAAAATAATTTTGATAAAACACTTGAACTCCATTCTTGAGGAAAATATCTTTTCTACTTCAAAAATATTTTTCCTTTCTTAACATGTCATACAATTTTAAATTAAAAGAATTTGATTAAAAATAAACACGAAAAATTGTAAAGGAAGCTTCTTGGAAATAATGTTTTAAAAATCCATTCATGTCGTATAAGTTAAAAAAACATTCTTCTCGTACTATTTTCGGAAAAGTCAAAAAGTACCTCGTACGAAAAATGACAAAACATCCCTTTCATATCTTTTACTAAAAAATAATCGAAGGCTAAAATAGGATTTAAACAATTTTATGTGGATGGATATAATATTACATATTGAGGAAACATGGATGTGGATGATAAAATACACCCCAGTAAATACCAAAGTATAATCAACCTCAGATAAAAATGAGATTGTGATATTTTCCCTTACCTTAGGTCCGATTCGATTCGTAAGTGTCCAAACCTTTTGTATAATGATTTAAATAATGTCATTGACTTATTTCATAATCATACTCATTGTTATGATATCATATATGGTCGTATTATTAGCTTCTTATTAGTAATATTTCATTGTTACTTGTTCTTAAAGTGTTTATTACTTTTTGTTCTAATGCGTGTTTTGTCGAATAAATTCTCACTCTTATTTTTAGGTTATCGATAACTCATTTAAAGAATGTTATTAGTGTAATATATATCATATTCACTCATTCAATTCATTTAAATAATAATTGTGCAATTAAGATCATGTAGAACGAGTCGCATCACATCGTGGAGACGGTATTCCGTACGTACACACGAGTGAGGATATTGTTCTCATGATCGTGGAATTGTATTAGAGTGTATGTATACTATTTCAGAATAAATATCACTTTAAAATAATCATATATAGTTATTATTTACACCATTATACCCATCCAAGTAAGGTGGTGGTGGAAAATAGATTACACAACATCGTGGAGACGGTATTCCGTACGTACGGACGCGCGGTGATTTCGTTTTCCATAGGATGGATAGATGGTGAAATAGGGTTGTTTCATAATTATAATAACATACCAGTATATGAGTTATACTAATGTTATTACTCCATAATGAAACAACAAAATAAGAAGAAGTGGAAGAAGAAATAAAGTTGAAAGAATCGATAACGGACATTACCTCTTCTTTGAAGCGCCTCTTTGATACCACCACTTAGGGCACTAAAATTTGTATTTGAAGAAGACTCGGACCTCTAGGATGTTTCTAGGGAAGTGGGGAAGAGAATTTTTCAGGGGATGGCCGAGCATGAAGGCTCAAAGTGGTGTGAGGAAGAGATGTAGGAGGTTCCCTTTTATAAGGGAGGAGAGGGGCACCTTTGGAAAAACTAAAAATATTATTTTATTATAAAGTCATATTCGGTTATTAATATCTCCAAATTGTTTTATTTAGAAGCTAATGTGGGGATTGGACGAAATCCTCTAATCCAATAAAATTTATACATGTTTAGGTTTCTATTTTTACCTTATCATTTAGATTTAACCTTAAGTTAAATAATTTTACTTTTACCGTGTCTTCTTGGTTTTTCTTACAATATAAGGTTAATAAACATTCTATTACAAGCCAAACGAACCCCAAGTGGTTCATTATTAATATATATATCCTTATCTAAGTCATTTTTCTAAACCTTATATTTTTAGGAATAAAATAACAATTAATAATATAATATTTGTTTAAAAAATTATTTTATGTCAATTTTGACACTATTTGGTACTTGATTTTTGTGAAAATCATAACAGTATGATTAGTTCGACAAAAGTTACTTAAATCAATAATAACATGTCATATTAACCTATAAAATTAGTGGAATTCATAAAAACTCTCAAATTACATTTATTTGGGTATTTATAACATCAATTATGTCAATATTTTATTAATAAGATAATTACTGCATCATCATTGTGTCATAAATAAATTAAATTATTTAATGTCTAAAAAAATACCATTATGTTGGAAAGATTTTTATATTTCTAATGAATATTTATATTCTAATTTATCTAATGTATATCCCTATATAAAAAATGATTTACTTATTAAACTTTGATTTTAACTATTTTAACCCTTCTTTAAATAAATTAATATTAAATGTCCTAATCTAATCCAGGTGGGCCTAAATGGTCATATTTTATTCCTAAGGTTGTTTTTGGTCGAATTAAACTTATCTAATAGAATTAGGACATGTGTTAGGGTAATAATAATATCATTTTTACCCTGAATTATCCAATTTACTTTTAACCGTGGTAAATAAAAGGAAAAAGTTACTATTCACCAAAAAAATATTTTCATCTCATTGAACCACATTTTAGTCCTTGATATTAACAGTGTCTGTCGGATTTTTGAAATTCCACTCACAGAAGCGGTAAAATTATGTTTTATGAAAAATTCGGTTTTTTAACTACCACTTAGTGGTTTCACTATTCATCAAAAATGAATGTTTCCAGAAAAATACCAAAAAATAGGCCTAATCTATATTTGATATTATGAATTCAAAAATTATGTCTATTTAACCAAATTCAAACCATATCAGTTGCATTAATATAAAAATTAATTCCCATCGTCAAAACAAATAGAATGTTTTTAAGAGATAATAACTATCAAAAGATTGACACATGTTTATGTCTGGTTTAAATGTGAAATTACATCTAATGACCAAAATTGTATTAAATGGTAAAAATATATTCTAAATATACTTTAAAACCACTCAAATTAATAATTTATCACTATTAATTATTTCGATTAAAAAAGATGTTTTTAATCAAAATTTATTAATTTTCACTATTCATCAGAATATGAAAGTTATCCGAAAAGTACCAAAATTTCACCCTAAGCTAATTTCAATATTTAAAATCCAAAAATGAAGTCCATTTTGAAAGTTAAAATTTATAAATTTTCAAAAATTGGGTATTTCTATTCATAACAGCTAGTTCATAATAATATTATAATAATATCTTGTTTAGTGAAACTCGGTATTGTGTACTATACACGCTATCGAGGAAGGTCTTTATTCCGTGTAATGTATGCCAAGTCAGGGTTGCGTGTAGTGAAAGATCTGTTTGGGGTTGCGTATAACATAATAAAAACTTATTTCATTTATACTTTAAACAAAATCTATACATAACGTTGCATAGAATAGTTTCTACAAAACGAACTTGAAATTGTGTGTAACGCAAGACAAGAATAGTGTTGTGTATACTGCATGAAAATATGGTGTTGTGTATATCACAAGCTAATTTTGGTGTAGCTTACAACACAAGACATTAAAAAGAATATTTTTTTTCATAAAATCATGGTGTGTTACAGTATTCAAATCATTTAATCAAATAAAATTAAGTATAATATATATTTTTCAAATAATTTATTTAGAAAAAAATTATAAATGATAACATATGCACAATAATAGCAAACAGAATATTAAAAATAATGATAATGAATGACTTCATAAATGAAATAATTGGTCGATAAATTATTTGATAAATGCTAGAATTATATCCTCAATAAATCATATAATCATTGGGACACATATGTAATTTTTTATAATTTTTTCCAAGCATGTTAACAACATTTTCCATGTCATAAAATGACTAAGGGATATTTTCTTCCAGAAATTCATTTCAAAAAAATTCAAATATCATGGACCTCATAATATTTTAAATTCCATATAGGAATTTGATATGGTACTACATCACCAGAAAGAAAAATTCAATATTTTAAACATCTAGAATAAAACTCTTGATTTTCATCCTCAACTAAAGCATGAAATGCCTCTTTCTTCTTAGTGAAGTGTTCTCTTACATTAGTCTCTACAGAATCAATAATAGGATCCAATGATATGTAAAAATATTGATTTATTTTCCCTATGGTCTCAAAAACATCTCTTGTCACCTTTCTATTTGAAGAACCTGGAATTGGTTGTTCTGATATATTTTGATGTTGATATTACTGTCTTGCTATGAAGAATGCATCATTTATAGGATTTTTCTTATCATTTTCCATTATCAAATAAGTATGGAGCTCATTATGTGTATTGACATTAGTGCTCAACATTTCTATGATGTTCAAATATCCATGCCAAATCCAACATAAATATTGGACATGGAATTTCTTCAATGTCAAGTTCTCAAAAAATTCATATCTATTTAACCATATTCTAAATTTACATCTTTGACATTGATAACTTATACACTCTTCGAAGGACTGATTGGAAATTTAAAAATTTAAAAACTATTCCAAACCCTTAGTATTTAAATGTGTGTTCCTTGGTTATGTAATCTATCTTTTATCTCTGTATATCATGATGTTCCTAAAAATTATTAAACAAAATATAAACACATAGTTATTAATAAATAGGAAATGAGATTAATGAATACATGTTGAAAAAAATTGAATATTTTAAATATACATACATTCCCTTTATAATGTATGTATAACCATCTGTGAAATTAGAATTACATACACTTAAGAAAAATAATAGAACTATTTCGACTATTAGAATACGTCCATGAACAAACTAGTTTAGATTGGTGAACTTCGACCCTTATTTAATTGATACAGAACAAGGAATTATAAGAAACCATGAAATTCCTCAGCAAATCAGTATAATGAATTTATGATGTTCTAATTGTATTTATGATTCTTTATCCACTTAATTACTTAGCTTCTATTCATAGAAAAAATTCAAATGAACATCTTTATTTAGAAATACATTAAATCTTATACACATTGGTGTTTCCTAATTATTAATCATACAATTAAAACCAAAAAGATAGAAATTAAAATAAAACCATATTACTGTTTAATGTATCATGATCTAATTCAAAAATACTCAATGTATTTCATTCCAAGTATTAGTGTGCAGTTCTAGATGGTTTCTATCATTCATGAAAATGACAGACGATACTAAATAAATATAATAGGGGTATTTTATACCTATATATCCCACTTAAGGGTAAAATAATTTTTCCACATGCTGCATAAGGGAACCTCATTATTTTTAAAATATTTGTAATGGTATCCTTTAAAATATATATCTCTCATTAATATACGATGAATTTTATATATTCTATATATAGGTAAATTATAATTATATGTAAGGGTAAGAAAAAATTATAGGCATTGCATAAGGGTAACAAGTAATCTTGTGTAATGGTGAGGTTTTACATAAACTATTCTTTTGATTGTAACTAAAGAAGATGTATAAAGGAAATTAGTAGATACATAAGGGTAATAAGAATTTCCTAAAGAATTCATAAATGAAAAAAATTAATTCCTTACATATTTAAATGTATCCAGTTCACTAAACATGAGAAACTTATATATTTTTCATTTCTCATAAGGGTAGCTTAACACATATATAATGCTAATAAAAACACGCATAAATGTAAGACAAATTTGTGTTAATGAAATAATCACACACATAAAGGTAAAAAAAACTTATGTTAATGTATGTAGAGAATACGTAAGGGTAAAAACAAGATTTCAAAACATGCATAAGGGTGAAAAGGTAAAAATGTAATGGAAGCACAAAACCTATTAATAGCACGTAAGGGTAAGAAAAAAAATTATGTAGGAATATAAAAATAAAATATAAATATGAAATATCCGATAGTGATGAAATCCGGGGAAATGATATAATATAATACAAGATAAAACTCCCATTAATCAGTAAGTATCCATATAATAAAATATAAATAAGAAAGATTCTATAATGAATTAATTGGGGGAAATGATATAATATAGAACTATATAAAACTAACCAATATCATTAAGTAATCATAAAATTTAATATATCCTAGGATCTACTATAGGAATAATAATGCGATAAGTATTTAATCATATATGGACATAACAACTTAAACTATCTATCTACCGGCTTATGATAATTATATAACTGGAAAAAAAATTCCCCACAAAATCCACATGATGAAAAGCTGCCACCTTGACCTTCTTCCTATAATGACTGGTTTAAAAGTAGAAGCATGTAAACCAACAATCTAAATAAGTTAGTTTATCCCACTAGTAATAGGTTTCCCCGGAATAATAGTGTTACATAGGCATAGTAAAAATGAGAAAAGTTCAACACATGAAGAATAACCATAACTACACTCAACCATAACCCCATAGATACAGTACCCCATACATACATAACATACAATCAAGGCATAAGTATCACATTATCATTCATGTATAACATTAAGAATCACATATTTATCACAAACCCACACAATTGGTAAATAAGAAAGGGGTAGTCAATCATTCCCTTCCACATACACCATTTAAAACTAATGTTATAAATAGTAATTTGACCCAAAAATATGTCTTGGAATGAAAAAAACATTTCATTTTTCAAAAAATAATTTCCATACAAAATATATTAAATTATCCAAAACACCAAAGCATTTAAAACATTTCAATGTCACACTTCCACCGTGGTTCTCTTCCTTAAAAAAAATCACAGCTAATGATCTTCATCTCCCCCAAAAATCACATGAACAAAACATGAAACATTTTAATAGGTCTACAAAAATTAACCATTTATGTTTAAATATTTAAAATCTATACTTCAAAAGGGTTTTTCTCTTTGAAAGTCAAAATAAGGAAAATGGTACACCACTTCCATCAAACCTTTTAAACCAAGCCAACATTACATTCTAAATTTTTTAAAACATGAACCAATTTAAAATACAGAAATTTAATACATTAAAACAATATTATTTACAAAACTAAGAGTTCACCACCTCAATTCCATGTCAATTTATTTTTAAAACCTTGTTTTTACATATTAAAAACCATAATGTGGCCAAACCCCATTTCAAAACATGATAACCATTTTAAAAGGAAACAAGAGATTTCACAAGAATATTAGCATTATAAAACATTCCAAATAAAAATGAATACATGGTATTAATGTGAAACACCATTTATACCAACCTCAAAACACCATGAGATATTTCCAAAAAATAATTGTTATATCAAAAATATTCGTAATTTCATAAAAAAGTATTTTAGAAAATAAACCGAAGCATATAATTATAAAATGAAACTATTTAATAGAGCATCATACATTAAAGAAGTACAATATAATATGAAACCCTGTGAAACTGAAACCTTTTAAAAATGACCACATCCATGGTCACGATCTGTAGTGAGACTTATGGGGGTCGGGTAGGGATTCAGGGAGTCGGGGGTGAAGTGTCAGAGGGTTTGATGAGGGTTATACTGGAGGTAATGGGAAGTAATGTGTGGGAAGTGATGAGATTGATTATTTGGATTTGTAAGTCTACAGGGGGGTCAGGGGAATCTAGGTTCATGTGTCAGATGGGTCGGTGGTGAAGTGTTGAGATTGTAAAAACATTAAAAAAATTAGTGGTGATTTCATAAACATTTGATATTGTCACATTTTGGTGTAGTGATAATTTCGTGATTTTTGTTCATTTTGGATCTTGTTATGTATATGATAATCTTATCACTTTTTAGGCTACATTCTTATAAACATGTTACATAAATCATATTTTATATGATAAGACATCTGGTTTTTTTGTTTTTTCAGCCTTTTATTGTTTAATTTTGTAGTATGGTTTAGTAATTCTACTATATGAATGATATTTCTACTATGTAATACTCTTCCAATGAGGTAATTTTAACCAAAATATTATCACATAGGCACTTTATGTTATTTTAAAGCCTCTAGCATTTGGAGAGATGTGCTTGAGGCCATGTGACCAACCAGGAATGGAGCACTGTTTGGTGGAATTTGTACCCAGGACATTACAATGTGGTATTAGATGAGTCTTTTTTTATCATTAAAGTTTGGATCTAATAGAGTGGGAAAGGAAGGAATTTATATTTGGTAATAATGTTTTCTTGAGATTAGATACCCTGTGGATAGAAAAAAGGAATGTTGCCTTGAACTGAATTGTGAGTTTTGGATTTTGAGTTGTAACAGTTGATTCGATTTCATATTTGGGTGACACACTTGTATACTATTTCTATTATTGATAATATTGTGGTTTTCTTCAACATAGTTAGATGAGGTAATTCCATATCATGCATCATATACACAGATTTTAGAATCTCATTATATGAATTTTTTGCCATCTATGAGAATTATTGATTTTATATTGTTGTGATAGGTATAATGATAGATATTCCAGCTATTGTGATAGGTGTACTAGTTCAAGTTATGGCGTTAATTTCATTTACTCCATGAAATTTTCCCTTAGTTGTATGGGACTTATTAGATTTAAATTTAGGGGATTATGTATCATACCTATATTGAATTGTGTTACTATATTCTATACATGGAGGCCATGATTTGATTCTTGGGGATTATGGACCCCCGAGGGTTGAAATTCTTCATACCATTTGTTACCTTTTATAAAGGAATTGAATAATATTGAAATCAGTGAAAATTCTAGTTTTGAATGTAGGCTCACTATAAAACATGGAATTAATATTGAATGATTGGGAATTGGAATTTATTTTTGTAGAGTACATGGAATGACCTAAATTAGCTGTGGGATTTCAGTAGTAGTTCTCAATGTTTTACGCCTAGACTAATCCCATGGGGTAGGTAGAGGGGTGTGTGTTTACAAGTGTTTTTTTGAATTTCCTTGAATGTTCTATGATCTTGAGTTATGACTTTGTTTTCATCTATAAATAATTTATGTACATGATCGTGTAGATTCATGACACCATGATAACATCTAGTTGGGTGCCAGGAGGGTGGTGATGAACATACCCTGGAGGTGGTAGTCCACAGGCTACCCATGGATCCTCCACTTGTTCTAGGTGTAGCACCAGCTATTATATGAAACGTAGTAGAGGATGAACCACTACGTGAAGGATTTATAAGGTTCATGCAAACATTTTATGGATCACAATATCCTTCCACTTCATTGTCTATGATGAAATGGGTGTCCCAGTTGTAGCATCCACCTACATTTTATGGGGATGGTTGACCATAGACTGTAGAGTCATGGCTAGTGGCCATTTTTTCGATCACAAATTATTTAATGACACCTCATGAGAGTAGGGAAAATCTCACAATGTATAGTTTTTGTGATTCCTACAAGAGATGGTGGGATGTGATTGCTCAGGTAAGGCATCATCGGGATATAGCATGGGGAGACGTTCTTATAGTCTTATATGACTATTACAATCCCAAAATTCTGAGGGATGATAAAGCCTGGGATTTTTTGCATTTGTAGTAGTGCGTATTTTCATTGATGGACTACTTGGACCATTTTACCTAGATATACTATTGTCTTGATCAGCAATTAGATGGGTCATCTGGAGTTTCCTCATGGGGATGTGGGTAGTAATAATCTATATTCAGGAAGCAAGGGGAGGTGTTACCAGTGCGGTTAGCTGGGGAATATGAGGCATCAGCATCCAAAGTACCCAATAGAGTGTTGATCATGCAATATGATGGGTCTTCTTTAGAAATGTTTCCGGAATTTTCCACAAGTTTCTAGTGGTAGAGGTTTTTTCCATCTCCAGGTTTAAAAGCAGGTTTTAATGCTTCTCATTAGTCAGGGAACTATAATCATTGACCCTTTTAGGCAGAAGTGGTGTTTGTGGCTATAGTAGTTATACCCCGGGTTCTTAGTGACATTAAAGTGGATCATCTCATGTAAGCCAAGATGTGTCTTAGGGGTGTGGTATAAAACAAAAAATATTTTTGCAATAGTCCAAACTGGAGAAGGATCCCGAACCTTCTACTGTCAAAGGTTCCATTCTAGTAGCTTTTGTTTTATCTTCATTAGTTTTTTATACATGGGCTTCACATAGTATTATATTCGTGCCCATCATGAGAATCTTTCTCTGTGTTTTTTCTTTTGATGATTTCATGATGTTAGACACTCTCTTAGGGATTAAAATGGTAGGTGTGCATTAGCATAAGGAATTCCCCCTTGAGGTTGGTGGGTTCCACTTTTTATGGGATCTCTATGTACTAGTCAAGATATGTTTTGATTTAATTATTTGAATAGACTGATTAGTTTCATTTATGGCCTTTTTTTGACATCTATCATCATACGTTGAGTTTTAAATCCCTATAGGGTAGATTTTTTCTACACAATGGTGAATCAGATATCTATGAAAGTCGAGATAGACCTGAGCATAGTGGGTTGGGCAAGATGACAACTCAAATTGTGTGTTTATATTTGGATGTCCAGGGATTTGGTCTAATGAATTTCCCTCTAGTGTTTGATCATTTTATAAATTTATTCATTAGATGAATTTTTTACGATTACCTCTATTGACATAAGTATAATTTTCTATTACGATTGTGTCAGGAGTTTCACCAGTACCCATCCCTCCTTATTCGATGGATACTATGACGTTGAAAGAGCTAAAGACGAATCTATATGATTTAATGGTTAATGGTATCATTATAACCAGTCCTTCTTAGTAGGGTAATCCAGTCCTTTTTGGATAAAAGGTGGAAGGTACCCTTAGGATATGAGTGGATTATTTGAAACTAAACTAGCTCGTAGTTAAGAAATGGTATCCTCCTCTATGTATAGATGTCCCCTAATTATAGTATTGGAGAGCTCGTGTTTTTTGAAAGATATACTTGAGATCTGGTTATCATAATGTTTTTGTTATATCATCAAACATACCTCACACAACCATTCGGAGAAGGTATGGTCTATTGGAGTACTTGTTCATGACATTCGTGATCATGATCATGCCAACAGTTTTCCGGAAATTGATAAACTGAGTGTTCCATCCCACTCATGACTCGTTTTTTGTAGTTTTTGTATAGGATATCTTGGTGTATTCTAATAATAGACACAATCATGCCACACATATTAATATTTTTTTCTATACACTGAGATAGAATTAGATATATTTTATTCCTAAAAAGTTCTATATTTGGATGGATCAGATTCATTTCTTGGGTCACATCATCATAGAGACAACTGTATTAGTGGAAACAGAGAATGTGAGAGTGGTAGTTTCTTAGGAGAAACCCAAGAATGTATTTGAGGTGCATTTTTTTAGGTTTGTCTGGTTACTAAAAGAACATCATATAGTACTTCTCTTGTTTATAAGTGTCATTGATTCGGCTAACTAAAAAGGCTCTGAGTTATGTTTGGAATGATTCCTATGAGATAGTGTTTCAGTATTTGAAAGGGTGACTTACTTCGGCACCAATACTGAATTGTTCAGATCCAGTAAGGATTGACACCATGTATTGTGATGCATAAAACCTCAGACTAATAGAAATACTTATGAAAGGGGATATCGTTATTTCTTATAGGTCTCAATATTTGAGGCCAAATGAGACATATTACCATATTCATGATCCCATGTTAGGTATAGTGGTTCTTGCATTATGTTGTTGGAGACAGTTAATGTTGGGAGATCATTTTGTGGTGTACACAGACCACAAAAGCCTCAAGTATATTTTTAGTCAGTGTGAATTGAATTGGAGGTAGTGAAGGTGGGTTTAATACCTTTAGTATTTCAACATTGAGTTTACCTACATTCTTTGTAATGGCAATGCAATAGACAATGCTCTGAGTAAGAGGACTAAGATATAGGCAGTGTAGTGGGCCAATAGCGAGTGGCATCTTATGGATTTTTTCTATGAGATGCATTTGGAGGTGCATGATAGTCATTAACATTATCTTATTTTATCCTTGACTATTATTTATATCCTACTAGATAAAGTGAGGATGTGGTAGATATCAGATTCTGAATGCCTATTTCTACATGATATTATGTTAGATGATGAACCTCCTCCTAATTAGACCATTGGTGAGAATGAAGTTCTATGTTTACAAGGTTGCCTATAGGCTTTAGACTACACGTGTGATGAGATGATGCGGGATTTTAAGGCATATGTATGGGCAGTGAATCCAGGTGTCACCATGATATATCGGGATTTACATCGTCGGTATTGGTGGCATGGTATGGAAATAGATGTAGCTTGTTTCATCCTGAGGTTTTCTACTAGTCATTAGTTGGAGGAAGAAAACCAACTACTAGATAGAAATTTACTATAGTTACCCATTCCGGATAGGAAATTGGATGGTTTTTCAATGTATTTCATGATGGGTTTATCGATTTCACCTTGTGGTAATGATTCCATTTGTGTTGTTGTTAACAGTATTACAAAGGATTCACAATTCCTACCTACCAAAGAATCATTCAGTGTTGATGAACATGGGAGTTTATAAATATTTGAGATTCTTCATATACATGGGATTTCACAGTCTATCGTTTTAGATAGAGATTCCATAATTACTTCTCATTTTTAGGAAGGAATATAGAGGGCGTCGGGTTCATAGGCGATTCTATAGAAAGTTTACTACCCCCCTAATAGATGGACAGTAAAAGTGTATGATTCATGTTCATGATGACATGCTTCGGGCAATCATCCTATAATTTTGGGGTTATTCATGAAAAAACATACCACTGGTGGAGTTCCCTTATAATAATATCTTTCAATATAGTATTCATATGGAACCATATGATGCTTTATAGGGTTATCCATGTGGATCGCCCATGTATTGGCTGGAGGAAAGTGATGAATCTATTCTAGGGATTCATATTGTCAAGGAGGCCACTAATCTAATGTAGTTGATTCAGAAGTTGGGGACTGTTATGAAATATCATCATAAATAGTATGAAAATTTCCACAGATGACCCCTGGATTTCATGTATAGGGATTAGGTTTTCCTAAATGATTCACTGAGGCAGGTACATAAGAGGATTAAGAGACATGGTAAACTATCTCTGAGATACATTAGACTATTTTGAGATTCTAGAGAGGGTCAGGCCAGTTTCCTATCAGTTGTAGTTAGCTTTGAGGTATCAGTCTATGAATGATATTTTCCATGATTCGTAGTTGTGATGATACTTTTCATACCAATCTCATGATTTTTATCCCGAGGAGGATGAGTTATAGGAAGATGCATCCTTTGAGGAGATTCCTATATGAATTGTGGATAGTAGCATGAAGTATCAATACAGACATTTAATTCCTTTAGTACAGGTGGTCTGGAATCATAGACAAGAACAACATGACACCTTGGAGAGGGAGGTAGTTGTTTGATCATAGTGGCTGAATTTTTTCTCAATTACTTCTACACCATCCGTGGATGGGAAATTCAGGGACATGTTTCCTTAACAGGATAATATTGTAAGAACATGGTACTTCATTGACGTACAAATTATGATTTTTCAGTCATTTCCTTATTTAATCGCATTAGAATGTCATTAAATTAATTATAGTAGGTGTAATTGAGGTCTTTAGGGCGTCTAAGGTTAGTTCGGATCCCAGAACCCATGATTTGGGTGATAAAGGGTTGTTGTACGGTTTTTGAAAACCTTGCGGGTCAGGTCGCACAGTCGTGCGAACAGGTATACAATTTTAGAAGACCATGATAGTATCATTCTCATAGTAACAGCATAGTCAGGAAAACCATACATAGAAAACCGTGTGACCCAGGTATTTTTGGTAAAATTTTCATTTTATCCTAAAATGTTTTTTTTCTTATGTTTTTTTCTTCATCCTTCATTGTACAGTAGGTAGAGCCATGGGATAGATCCTTGGAAACCTCTTCTTCCATTTTAGATCATTACTCCATCCATTTTCCATTAAAACCACTATTCTTCTCTTTTGATCCCCAATGGTAATTCCTTGATTCTTTATGTGCTATATTATTTTCATCTGGTTAACATTTGTGATATTCGAATTTATGATAAATTTACCTAACATATGATTCCTCTACCACACCTCAAATTTTCCGCATAATAGGGTGAATCAGAGGTTAATAATGGATAAGTTATCTTGCATGAGCATAAGTTAGGTTCTCTCATTACTTTCTCTAATTTTCAAGCTATTTTTATATAGAGTAGTGTCGTGCGACCATTTTTGGGATGTCTCCTTGATTTATAAATTCATGTTGTTGCTAATTGTTTTTTAGGTAATTAAATAGGTGTTACAATGAATGTGATGGAATTTTTTCCTGAATTACGGGCCATCCTGTGGGTGAGTTCACAGTTTGACCAATTTATAGCCATTTGTCCTAGGGTACCTATGAGGTATGACTTGTGTCCCATTTTTTATTATTTAAAATGAATTTTATAATTTAATGAATATTTAATGATGGTATATTGTATTCATATTGTATAATTTTATGGGATATATGACATGACCCATGTTGTCCCTATGCATGATAAAGCATGATTGGAATGTTTAGTTACAACTATGAACCTTCCCACATGAGATAGGATATGTTTAAGCGTGGAAATAGTTTAGATTGCATGATATACTTTTCATATGAAATTTTCCCATATACGAAACGATATACCAATCCTTAAAGGTTGGACCTAGATTGCTACACCCATGGTGATAAGTTATGAAATGATTATGGTTTTTACCGTAGCATGTGATATAATTATTAACTTCAAAATTTTATCGTTGAATGGTAAATTAAATTAGGTGAATCATGGATTTTTTTAGAATAAAATGGATGAAATTATTTTACTATTTTACTATGGCCTTGTGAAGAAACATTGGATTCTGTAGAATACCTTGGGCTTGCTCAATGGTTTATTTATTCATATTAATTAGTGAGTGAACCATGAGTGTCATGAACGAGCTCATAGAGGTTGTGTACTAAATGATGAGTGTATCTTAGATCCTATAGGATTACATGTATGGTCTCAAGAGGCATGATTTTGACATGAATGATACTTGGAGATCCTTATAGGACCACCAAGGATGGAATTAGTTGACATGAACATATACAACACCTAGAGTGATACTGGGTCCTTGAGAGGCTCATTGGGATGTGATTTTAGGGTGTTGGTAGATTGGCTCCTAGATTGAGACCTGAATTATAGATTAGGAATGTTAAGTAAGGGATCATGTAATATTTGAATAATGAGGTTACATATGACGTGTCTTCCAAGACAATAAAAAATCATGGATTCAGTCTTCTCTTATTCTAGTTTAGATAGAATTTAGAGTTATTTGTTTTTATTACTACTATATGGGGTCTTGTTATCCTTAATATGAATCTTGAGATTTATTGAAATCAATGTAACAATGTTTTGAATTGAATATAAATTGAAACAAATTCATGTATGATAGTATAATTTTGTGTAATTACTAGCTTAATGTTTTCAATACTATGCACTTCCAGTTATATATACTCATTGACCAATTGGAATAGTACATGGGAAGTTGCATACAAGGATCCAGTATCACACATTATTTTGTTCCTTATTTGTGCCCAAACAGATTAAATGATTGTAGGAGTATATAAGGGAATGATCCCTCCTTCAGGTTCATGATTTGCAGCATTGTAGCAAGAGAGCAAGGGACCAAGCTGAGTCCTGAGATGCTTCTAGGATACTGTTGTACATATGGTACCTTTTTGATATGTTTCTGTATATGATAACCTTGGGACTTGTTTTTCTATTTTCCTGGAATCATGGGACACATATAATTTTGTATATGATATCAAATCTCGTTATTTTTATTTTTAATCTTCTTCTGTAAAGTTCTATTCTATATATTTTTTTCTTCTGGTATATAACTGTTATTTTTGTTGTGTTACACTCTTCTAGTAAGGGTATAGTATTTCCACAATCATCAACTAGGCTATCTCATGTAGTAATAATCCTATGTTGTTTGGGAAAATGTTATTATGGTCAGGTGGAAAACCTATCTCGGAGCACTATTAGGTGGAATCTGGACCCAGGACATTACACCAATCATGGGGATAATAGTTCTAAAATATGAATGCGTAACATTTTTATTATTAAAAAACTATGGAGGAAAGATTTTATATATTATTTAATCATTATTTAATTATCAATATATTTTTAATTATTAATATATATAAAAATTATCTTCTATTTAGAATCCATGTGTGGTTGTTTTTAAAAATATATCACATTGCTTCATGGATTTGGTAATCAACACACACATTTCAATGGTGTTGTTATTCATTCATGGATGGAATCGTAAGATAAGGGATGATATTGATTATATAAATAACTATTATAATTTCATCAATATAACTTATTTAGATTAAATTCATCATTATATATATACATGAGTGGTAGTGATGAAAAATAAATTACATTGTTTCAGGAGCCGGATGTTTGTTATACAGAATAATGATGATATCTTTTCTCAATTGAATAATGAAGGAGATGGATACAGTTTAAAAAATTAACATAAAAACATATATGAATATTTTCAATAAAATTTGGTTAAATAAGTATGTATGATGTGAATTTAAATAATGTTGAATAAGAAATAAAACTAAAAAATTCCGATAAAAATAATCTTTTTTCAGAAAACATGTATTCGGAGTACTCATTATGACCTGTAAAGATTTCACTAATCCTAAATAAAGACATCTAGAACATGATTATAGATGATATGAAGATATTTCCGATGTTCTTTTCTGGTCTATATTTCAAAAAATAGCGAGAGGAGATGAAATTTGAGTTTCCATTTTAAATGTGATTGGATGAGGATTATTTGAATCTCATAAAGTATAAAATTAAAATAAATTAATTGTCAGGATAAAATATATCCAAATTAAGGTTCTTATAATATATGCCAATTATGGTTTAAAATACTCTAATATAATATAATCAATCCATGTGTTAATAATTTTATCACCATTAATTATTTTAACCCCCCCCTGATATCATTTTTAGAAATGACTATAATATTATTATTTTAAACTCTTCTAATGACAAGAAATATAATGTATGGGAAATGTGACCCAAAAATTGGACTTCTTTATCCTTTTAAAAAAATATATCAAGCACGTTATTGAAAAAAATACTTATTCAAATTTTAATATCTTAGTAAGATAATTTGGATTCTAAAATATTACTAATTTCAATTTTGGAAATGTTTGAGCTATAATAAAATATATTTATGACTAATGACAAATGTTTCTAAAATTAAATGGATTATATTATGAGGTTCATATTTTCATTATATAATGATCCAATAAAAGTTTCTTTGATTCACATAAGATATTAACCATTATCCTTGGTTCATCCCCTTGGTTAAAAAATTTTAATCCTACTCATGGTAATGAATTTTTGAATAATAAAGGGTTGCAATTTTACTTATGTTGTGATAACTCACTAATAAATGGAAAATTATGAAATCATTAGATATTTATCACTCTAATTATTATCTATAAAAATTTATTTATTATTTTTAAATAAATTTAAAAATAAGTATTTTACAAAAAAATATCAATAATTTTATTATGAAACTGTTCATTTAATTTGATATTAAAGTCATCAACATATAAATTGATTCAAAATTTGAACCATTTATACTATAATAAAATATCATGTGGATCTATAAAATTTGTGGGAAACTATTAATTACTAATATATTATTACTTTTAGAGTTTTTAATATCATTATCATGATTTTTTTCTACTTCCTACACAACCACTTTTTCAGCATTGTATGAGAGATTTAGGTAATTATTAATTAAAAAAATAAAAAATAAATTTCTATTAATGGGAAAATAAATTATATTTAAATTAATAATATATAACTAAACATAAGATGTTTTAATCCACTTCACAACATTTTAAAAATCATTATTTCATTATAGTGACATTTTTTACATTTTCCATTACATAAAATATTATAAATGACAAAACCCAAAAAAAAAGAAAACATTATTTTAAATACATATATTGGTTATGATTTTTAATGAAATAGACACATACAACAAAAATAATGAATTTTTTTGAATTAATTTGAAGTTGTATCATATTAATTTTAACCCTATTTAACCAATTTCACACATATAGTTGTAACATACATTTAATATCATTATTATTGAAAATTAACCAAAATAAAAAATATCTATTATAAAATTTAAAACATCATGCCTAAAATTATTTAATGAATTTTTATTGATAGAATTCAAATAAGTGGATGAATTTATTTTAAAATTAAACATGAAAAATGTGATGAAATGCATTTTTTTAGAAAAAAACCTTATCAAATATGATAAAATTATACCAAATTCACAAATAAAAATAAATTAAAATTAAATTTTTTGGTTTTTTCAATCAATAGAAACTACTAAAATTTTGAAAATATCACAAAATATTGTTTGTAACTATAAATACTAGAAAATGAAATATAATATCAAAGAAATTAGTATTATTCACTAGTCCTTGAAAAATCAAACTTTTTATAAAACTCAATATAATTCATTATAATGTAGTTTATATGTGATAATTTAAAAAAATTATATCCCCTTTATAAATAACATTAGTAAATATTCCAGAAATTAAATAGTATATTATCTAATAGAATATATTTTTAAAGAAAATATACTTTTGATGAATAAAATAACTTTTCTGAAAAAAAATATCCTTATCCCATACACATTAATCAATAAATTTATATTTAGAATAATATATATATATATATTTGATAATGCAGTACATCTGATTCGTGGCCACTAATTATAAATACTTCTTATAAGTATAACCTGAAAATAATAATATTTTTTGGTTATTATAGGATCATTTTTCTATGTTTTATATGTTATCAAACATAGTGTTATTTTTAAATCTAATTAGTTTAAATCCATAATAAATAATAACAAAATATAAAATAAGTAACCCAAGTAAAAAATGGATACCATTAATACTACTAAATCCATATATCTCAAATTAATTATAGCATTTTAGATTACGATCCCATACTTATAACTAAAATATTCATTCCTCCTCCATAGGTAATCTAGACACTATTATAGTTATATTCATAAGGAGGAATCCCATACACCATTGGATTTGCCAAAATTCACCTAGATGAAAAATTGTGATTATTTAGAAAACTATATTTTCTATTGGGTATGAAATATATTGATTAATTAAATACTGAAAACTCATCCCATATATGGGCACCATTTATTAAATAAAGGGAGTCAAGAATCATCTTCCATATCATGACATATATAATATGATAAAATAATTAATTACCATTAATGTTATGATCTTTCAATTAGTTCAAATTGTGAGGAATAATTTGTATTTACATGTATAAATCAACTTAATGATTCTAAAACAGAAGGAAACTACATTATATACTGTGGAATTAAAAATGAATAAGTATCTCATACCTCTAACTATGATATACTATTCTAGAAACTCATCATATGGCATGGTACTAGCTTTAATATTCCTACATTATTTTTAAGACATTGGGAAATCATGCAATATGATGTCCATATTTATATCCATTTTCAATTCATTATTGGAAAAAAAATAACTATTATAGATATGAATTTTTTATTTAATGACACAAAATAACGAAAGATGATGTTTCTAAACTATATAATATAATTCAATATCATTATCATGGTTCTAATATAAACATAATAATTGATAGATCGTAATATACATATCAATTAACATTTAATATTTATGGGATTATTATGTTCCAAACCGATATCCCATTTTTTCATATAAATACATGAATAAATAAATAGGTTTACATTAATATTTCTGAAACATAGAGAAATATATTTTTTTCAATATTAATAGAAACATTTAACCTTAAGAAATATTTTTAAATATATAATTTTAATAGATACATTTTAGGTGTTTCAATATTTAAATTTTCTTGTAGTTTAATTCTACAGGGGGTCAATATGAATTATTATTTTATATATTTTTAATTTTAATATTTTATTTTCTTTAAAATATTTTATCATTGGATAATAAATTTTTACTAAATGGAGTTACAATTTATACATTAATCATGTGAATATATAAAAATATTTTCAAATTTAATTTATGTGAAATTTATTTTCAAATTCCATGGATTTTAAAAATAATCATTTCAAAAGTACATTAACAATATTTGATATTTTTTCCAAGTTTATATTATTTTATACATATTGTAATCATTTAAAATGTTTTATAATTAAAACATACACAATTTTCATTGATATCATATTTCACATCAAATCAAAAAGTTGTTTATTCCAAATAATTCTGACACTTTTAATCAACAACATAAAAAATATCTTAATAATCTAAAAAAATGGGTCCATTATAATTGTTTAATTCATGCCTATAACATAAAAAAAGATATAATTACATATAATACAATTAATATAATGATAATATCATAAAATATTTGATTCATTTTAACTTTTTACTAAAATGAAAAAAAAATTGATAAATTTTTTTGCAATATTGGAAGCCTATTTGAATTCATTTTATTAGTTTTTATCATATGACACCATTTATTACATAATATCATTTTAATTTTAAAATTACAATTATTTTAGTTCTTGAATGATTTCACATGTTATAGATATGAGTTTTGTTTTTTAAATTTATGAAATTAAATGTAATTTAGTGTCCCAATTATATTATGATAATTCAAACCCATTTAACCTCATTTTATAATTTGTTTCTTATGAAAATATAAAAAGTTATAATTAAAAGATATTATTGATATCCTTTTTTACATTAGAGGTGATATTGATATTAAATGTTTTTTATAATTTTGACAAATTAATCAATGACCACTATATAGAAGTTTGATAATATTATGACCTAATTTTTCAAATAATTAAATAGTTAGAATGTTTTAAAATGAAAATATGTATATATTGAATAAAATGTGTCAAGTTATTCCATTATTATATAAATATATATATATATATATATATCTTTTTTTTAATGTTCCCAATATAATATATAATTATTTTCCAATATAATACCATTTATTTAATCACTACTAAATTTTTATCTTTTATATTATGATATTAAGATATAAATGAATAATTATTCTAATGAAACACCTTTTGGTTAATATAGTCCTGGCAGACAACAATAACATTTCTATTTAAGTTATACTAACAAAAAATCAATTGATAAATAAAAAATTTAATTTGAATTATATTATATTCTCAATTGGATAATTTTCATGACTTGTCCCACATTTGTATCATGAATGTTTTTAATAAATAAAAAAATCATCGGTTCTATCCATGAACATAAAATATCATATTCACCTATAGTTATTTATTAACTGTTCAAAATCAATAAACAATCATTATCATGTATTCATATGAATATCATTGATTTTTTAATTTTTTTTATCATTTGAATATTGCATCCAATTTTTGAAAGGGTATTAGAATGAAAAATTATACTTTAGGAGATTTTAGGAATTTTTATGTCATAATGGATGGATTTTTATTCCTACAAGTCATAAATAAAAATGTATACCTTTTTCAAAATATTTTTTTAAAGAGGGAATGGTTTCTCAGTTTTAATCATTATATTAATATTCATTCCATATATAGAATTATGATTCTAAAAAACATTTTTTGTCAATTTATAAATATTTTACATTATTAATGGGTATATTACACATAAATGACATTAACTATTCGTCAAATGTTTTCTACAATTTTAAATTAAATACAAGAGAATTTTTTAAATATTGATCATCAATAAAGTATTTTTAATTTAAAATTTATTAATAAATTTAAAAATACATAATAGGTTAATATAAATCATAGAATATTATATTCATATTGGGATTTTTTGTTATTCAAAAATTAATGAATGATTATTACAAAACAAATATTTACTGTAGACATATATCAATTTTTTGGGTTTATCAATAAACCTAATATGTAACATAAAAATTAGTTGATTGATTGAAAATTCATTTTTTTTATTTTTGAAACACATTTTGGTTATTTGAGAAGCCACCATACAAATCAATTTACGGCCAAGTCAGAACCATCAAATCATTAGGAGGAACCATAAACAAGTTGGTCAAAGAACACTGTCCAGGACCAGGCCGGTCCCAAAAAAACAAAAAAACCCATTAAAACATATGAGAACATTTTTGTAGTTTTTATAACCTAATGGATGAATGTGTGTTGGAAAAATATAATTAATGATGTATTTTTTAGAGAATGAGTTTATTGAATATTACAGTTATTTTATCGATTGTTCATAAATGTCAAAATATAATCTATCATATTTTATGTTATTCCATAAAATTATTCCATCCCATTTTCATAATTGTTGAAGTTAATATCATCCTATAATGTTCACAGTGAGTTTAAATTCATAATATACATATTACATATTTTATTGAACAAAACATGTGTTATTAAAATGTGGGTTTTTACTATGAAATGAAAAAAATAAATAATTATTTTTGAATAATTATTTATTAATTACTCATTCATATCCTATTTTTATGATTTTTAATCATTATTATATGATATATAAGATATATAATTAAATACAATATTTTCATCAAACAGAAACAATATATTTTTTGTATTTTATTGTTATTTTTTTACGATGCATAAAAATTTAATTCGTGATCATTATAAAAACTACTAAAAAATGTCATATTATTTATAATTTAATGACCATTTGAATAGTATTTCAATCATATGAAAAATTTGTTAATACAATATTTATATATTTATTCATATTGAGCACAAAAAATAACATATTTATGTTCTTTTTTCATATACATAAAAAATAGCAATTCAATATTAATTTAATGTTTAACGTTAATATAATTCCATTTTCTAGAAATTTTTTTAATTTAAAATTGTGAACATGTAAAATATACTAGACATAAAAATATGATCATTATAGTCACCTAACAAAAAAATTATAAATTTTATATTTATATGGATTTAAAATTATTAAAATAATCCACTCCAAATTTGTTTTTGTCATAAAATGACTAGACCAATGCTGCAATGGTATCACAAATACCTTATAGTAGTGTAGGTATTATTTTTTATGATATATATATAACTTTATATCAGAAATCAATTTTCTTATAATTCAACTGATTAATAAATAATAGGGGCATAAATGTTACCATGTCAGTAAAAAGAACCATTTCAATGAAAATTGGGTTCATCTTCTCATTCTTAGTGAGTATGGATAAATAGATATCATGTTCTTATGTAAGAATATCCCACCACATTTCAAACACCATGAACTCTTCCTTTTTGAAATTTTCATATATGTTACCCGAATATTATCGATTTGGGCTGGGTTTTTATCTTATTTTTCTACTTATCATTGATTTTACTATTCATATACATTTTTTTTAATTATAAAAAATTAATTTTCTAAATCATTAAATTATATAATTTCTATATTATATTTAATTATTTTAATATATTTAGAATTTATATTTCAATTTATTTATTTAATAACTCACGTTAAGATGACTGATCAATCAATTATAAATGTGGATTTCATATTCATGTGTTGATATTCACATTATGGGTGGAAGATCATGTGTATGAGGAGGGAATAGTATTATTTCATTGAAAAACATTCTTAATCAGTACATTTATATTTATAAACTACACTGATTTTAGGTTTTTTGATTTAATATATAGTTTTTTGACATATTTCTATTGAGGGAGGATAACTACGTTGGTTGAGGAAATATAATGGTGAAAATTTGTTAGGATTTTACATTTACAATTAAGAGTTATTATATAGTAATTTATTATTTTATTCTCTAGTATATATATATATTTTATTCTTTTGAATAAATATATTTTATCATTATGATATTGGATACATTATAGAAATTTTATAACCCATCGACTCGATCAATTTGTTATTGATGGAATTTTTACCATTTATAAAACTATCCATTGAAATTGATTCATATATGAAATTTTAATTTTGTTGAATCTAATAATTTCTATATTAGTTAATATATTTAAAAATCTATATTAGATTCATCATATATATATGATTTTTTTTCCAAAATACTCTAATAGGATCATTCATTATTAATAATAGGATTAACCTCAAATTTGAAAATTATAAAAATTTATAGTCTATTAAATAATTTTTGGAAATAATTTATAGAATCTATGAACATAGTGTATGTAGAAAAATATAGTCGCTGAATTTATTTTACATCATAATTTGAAATGGATTAATGATATTAGTCAAAACTCTATAACAATTAAAACAAATATTTTCCCACATTATTTTTATTTTAAATATTTATCCATATTAAATTAATTATATGTTCTTTCCTTACATTATAATATATTATATGATTTAATATGTTTCAAAATAAATGAACATGAAGTATATATTATCAAAAATTATTACACTATACTATTTAGAATAAGATTTTTTTAACATAATTTATGAAATGGAACAATTATCCAAATGTATCTAAGGAGGTAACAATAAATTTAAAGAGTGATGAATATAAATATGGGGTCTTATGAATTATATAGTGTTAAAGAATTGAGGATTATGGTTTATCATCCATAAGTTGTGCTACAAAGTTCATTGATCATAATATTACTCCAAAGGAAAAAAATGGAGGCATAATAAATATAGTTTTTCATTATCATTTGTTATATTTCATAGAGATTTAAAACACATTTATTCAAAGGAGATGGTCTAAAAATTCAATAATGTTATGTTCATTCCCATTTTATCTCATGGACCATATGAGTTTTTTTTCAAAAAATTTATTGTTCTTCCATCCCTATTATAGGTATCATGGATGGAAAAATCTTGGCTAGGAAAATTTATTTAGTGAGGATGATGAATTAGTTAAATAAAATCCATTAATTTTTCTACTATGATAGGGAATATGTATTTGAATCATGGAATAAATTCTTCAATCATATAAGGTGCCTCCAATATTACATACTTGATGTATACTTTCAGATAAAAAAATTATATAATGGTTTATAATTGATCCCTAACATGAATATTTATTAATTAAAATATGGTGATACAATTATAAGAAAATATTGAATATAGATAATACAATCATGAAGATAATTGTCATAATTCTAGAATTTTTAATTTTTTCAATCCCCACTAATATAGACAACTCAATCTATTATAATAATTCCTAAACATTGTTTTCCATGAAAATGTCATATGAAATAAGCTAATTAAATATAATTGGTCTCTAGAACACACCCCCAATAACAAAAAACCATATCTCACTCTATGATCTTAGTGCTGTGAATATTTTGGGGGTACAAATGAAATCATTGGGTATTATGTATTAATATAATATATTAAACCATTAGAAGATAATTATTTGTGTTAAAAAAAAAACTATTAATTAAAATATTCATATAATGAGAGGAGGACTTTAAAATATAATCTAACAAAAAATAATTTCTTAAAATATTATTAATGTTCCTAAATTTGGACAAAAACATATTTATTATCCATATATATATATGCCATTTTTATTATGAATATGGAAATTCTCCCATGGCCAACCCATCTATGTAAAAACAATTAGCATTCATAGAAATTTCATGTATAATTAACATAACATCAACCAAAAAAAATATGGCTATATGATAATTTCTTTTATTTATAAGTCATACAATTGGATAAAAAATATTGATTATTAATTCATTAACCAACCTAGAATTATTTTAATTATAAAAATATTATTGGGAAACATTTTAATGTATTAATTCAGTGAATAATCTATTCTAATCACATTAATGAAGAGAAAACACAAATAATAGGGAAAAATGATATAATGTATCTTATTTTGTGAGAGAAAGAGGAAAATAAAAATATGAATCATATAAAACTGTTAAAGAATTTTGATATAGATCAAGGTGATAAAGATAAAAAATATAAAATGTATAGTATTTAAATAGAAAAATATATAATATAATATATAGAAGAATTGAAATATGAATATATAATAATAAAACAATATTTTCAACAATTTATATTATTAGATATGTATGATACATGTTGAAATTTAATACATAAAATGTTTAAACATTTATAAAAAAAATCAATGTAATCATTATTTTCTTTATTGAAAGTTGAAAAAAAATATATTTCAAATTTTAAAAAGAAATTTCCACATAATAATAAAAAAATAGTGTTTCATAAATTCTGGCACATTATAGAATAGTTAACATTTATTTGTTTGATTCAATGATACCTAATAATTAATTATATCTGTGGGATTTGGTCATCGCATGCACTCTTAGGTCACATGATTTTATGAAGAAACATTGGTAAATAATTACTCGTTTCAACCACTTATACTTATGCCTCTCTAAAAATATCAATGATCAACTAAATCTAACACATGATATTTAAAATGATGTTAATTATTTTTTTAAATAAAAATACTGAATTATGGGTGGAAATATTTACATCATGTGAAATTTAATATTCCCTATTGAATTGTTTATTCTCAATATATATTTTGAATTGGATGTTACCATCTTCGTTGTAAGAACATTATTATGAAAAAGGAATTTTGAAAATTTAATTATTGAATGATTTTTAATTCCTACTGATGATAGATAATTTACTATTTGTCTCATTTAAGATGTATTAAATGAAATAAAATTATAGGGATTCTGTGATATTTCCAACAATTATTAGAATACCTCTATCATGACATTATAAAATGAATCAAATCAACCAAAGGTTTAAAAATTTTAATACATGGAGAATATAATGGAATAAAAAGAAATATTTTATGATTTACAGGGAGATAAATTTATATAGTTGTTAAAATACATGTTTTCAGATTTCTTCCTAGAAATCATCATTTCCATAGTCATCCAACCGATACTGAAGATGAATCCACTAATTGAAGTATTTATGTCCATCTTCTTAATAGAATTTGATATATTTCTTATGATAATCAACAGATTACAAAAATTATTTATGGGTGATTGATATAATATATTCTGAGGATAATTTAATGAGGAATTCTTCATGGTATTTGCGAACTCAAAAGAACTATTTCAGCCTTTATAAGCATATGTTTTTGTTTTATGAATGAATAAATATGAAAACCCATGGTATATATTATATAATTTTTTTTCATTTTGGTATTAAAAATTTAAATTAAATATAAATTTATAATTAATGATGTTATTTTTAAAGAAACTACGGATATTTACTGATGGGATAGTAACTTGGCCATTAAGAATAATAATTTAGCCAAAAGAATTGTAACCTTACCTTTGAGAGTAATAAAAATATTTTCATATTTATAACTATAATCATCATATATTTATATCATGGAATAAGTGAATACATTTATTAATGATAAATTAAGTGTTGGCATTTTTATAAATCACAAATATTGAATTACATTTTTTTCATTAATTTAATTATTTAAAATATTTTTTATTTTCATAAAATAGATTAATAAATTAATATTTTATTGTATTGTGGTTAAAATATTATTTTATGAGTTCTTGATTAAATTTTCAATGTGTTATAAAATTAGTTATTATTTTGGAAATTGTTATTTTCCAAATACATTATGATTTTATTTAAAAATTAAATTTATAATATATAATTCTCAAAAAATGGATTTCATTTTTTAATTCTACACACATAAAAATTGGTGGGATTAATTGTGGATATTTTTATGAAATAAATTAATTTTTGGTGAATATTGAAATATGCTAATTTGCAAAATATATATACATTATATGTCAAATACACAATTTCTCGCATCTCAAATGATATAAGAATCGTAATCATGATCATCCCCATATTCAATTAATATATTTACAGATAATTCTCAAACTATTTATATTCTTGATCCAAATTAATTAACTAATGAATAAAATAATCAAAAAACCCTCTTATCCTTCAATATAAATGCCACCCCTCATCTATTCATCTACCCAGAACTCTCAAGATTTGATCATTTGAAAATTCTACCCATTACTCTTTTCATGAATCTTCCCCATATCCAATACCTACTGGTCACACCAAAAGGCCAAAACCAATGTCCATGAAGAGGATCTCAAGGCGGATAATTCAAGATGAGGATTGAACAATATTAGAAGTATGTTGATCCCGAGGTAATGGAATTTTTTACACAATTTCCATTCGTTGGGTTAGACTTCTAAATCATTGATTATGTTGTACTAGGATTATTTGTGCAATGAATTTTTTTATATTATTTTTTATTATTTGAATTTATAGTGTTCCAACATATTCCATCCGTTCAATTTGTTGTTGCTTTAATTATATTATATTTATATGGGACTTTTCTTTTCAAAATATTCCTAAAAAAATCTACTCTTATAAAATTCAAACGAGGTTTTTATGAAAGTATAATTATTTTATGATAACTTTATTGTTCTTAAACAATGTTTATGATTAATTGTGGGACTTATATATCCATTCAATGCATTGGTTATGTTAATATTGGAGGTCGGTCGTATGGTTACACCATGTGTAACTGTGATGGTTAACCCATAAGGTATCCATGAGTGTTTCATTGTAAGGTTGACATTACAGTTATAAATCATTAGGTAACCATAATGGTCACAATATTAAGTATGTATTTCACCAAGATACCATTATAGTTATAATTACATTTTTATGTTTTTTGTAAATATCATTTTTCATAAAGCATGTATATGATATATTATTTGTGAGAATTATGCATTTTTAAAAATTATTTCACTTTTTAATAAGTATTCATGGAATAATGGTTTCTATCATTCTTTTTATATTTTTAATAAGAATTTTTTGGCTCATCCAATGATTTATAATGTTTTTCACAACCATTAAAAATGGGTAAGAAAAATGCAGAAGCCAAGATGAATACATGTTGAGTATTTATGAAAACATTTCATGTTTTTATTATAAATTTTAATTATTCTGAAAAAATGGTTATTATTTTAATTATATCCACTTATTTTTCTAGTGGTTTTATATTTATTAATTATTTCATAGAATTTTAAACTATAAATCAATACTATATATGTAAATATAGAATGTAAATTCTAAATAAATTTACTAGATTATATATTGATTATGGTTGATTCCTTATATTAGCTATCAGAGAAAATTATTGATAACATTAAGGTATTGTATGATGATTAACGAATTTTACCTTATTTTTATGTTGAAATGATATAGAATTTGAATATTACCATGTTTATCAATCTATGTTATGTCTTTTAAAAGTGGTTTTCCATTGTGGAAATAGGGAAGTTTAAGTCAGAAGGAACTGAGAGGCTGATAACATTCCAAATATACAACGTGAAATGTTAGGGACTAAAACCAAGAAATTGTGATAGTAATGGTTCATTTGACACGTGAAATATATTGTGCTGGCATGAATGTAAGAAATAAACCAAAAAATGAAAAATAACATGAATATAGTATAACTTTTTATTCGGTGACACCCTCTTTATTTTAGTAGATCTTATGAAATAGTAGTGGTTGAATGGTGGATTAATTACCATGAAATTATATTTGATGTCATTGGGTGTTTATATTATAAAATTATTAGTATTTTCACTTATCTTTTTGAAGTTTATGCTGACCATTATTGGTCAATGGTTATTAGTATTATGGATAGTGATTATATTGATGCCTTGTAAGGGTATGAGATTAAAAATCCTTCCCTTGAAAAATAATTTTCACATGTTATGTTCCTTAGTATAGAAAATTAATTACTTGAATTGAAATAATTAGAGGAGTAATCAGTGGTTTTGTTTGAATAAAACATCACCTGAATTGAAAGACATGCTCCAAATATTATTTCGGATCGTGATAGAAAAATAAATCGTTTTTACTAGTGATTGAATCCGACACATAAAATGGAATTTTCTTCCAATGGATTCAAAAGTTATGTGAATCTTCTCCAATGTGTTGAGTGGTTAGAAATGGAAGTTTCAGATGATTATGTGTTATTTCAAAATATACAGATAATGTTTTCTAAATGGGAACTGATGGTTAAGAATAAATCAGAAAAAATTAATGTACGAATTTCCACTTTCTAGTTTGTGAAAAGTGTGGTTAAATGTGCCCTGGGGAAATCCTTAAAAAACAAGGATGTTTTTTGATGTTATATGATTGTAAATGTGGCCCAATATTTTAATGATAATTATCTTAAGATTAATTAGAATAATAAAATTTTAAATTGTTTCAAATGTGGTGAGAAGAGTCGTTATGAAAATACATTACAATTGAAATATATGAATGATGTAAGGCAGCCTGATTATATACAAAATGGAGCTTTGAGATCCTTTGTGACTGTATCATTATATTTAAGGCCATCCAATGCTGTGGTATTATGTGATTTTTTATTTAATAATATTTTTATAATTCCTTGTTTGATAGGGGTTACAAAGTCCTTTATTTATGGGAAATTTTATAGAAAATAAAAAATTTCACTTTATGAAATAAGACTGGAACTTATTTTTAAAACGCGTGCGGATATACTAATGTAAAAAGGAATTATAAAAACCTTTCTATTATTTTCTTGTTGAAATAAATTACCTACAAAACCTATTGATTTACATTTAGTAGAGTTTTATGCCCTCATATGCATTGATTGGATGTCTATTTATCTTTCTATAATTTATTGTGAGAGAATGACATTGATTTTTAGAAATAGTTTAATTTTGTATACAATAATGATACCATACAATTGATAACATAACAAAAATCTAATAAACTATTAAAAGATGAAAATAAAATTAATCATTCCAATATTTTTTAAAACAATGGAGGTATTAAGATTGTTTATGCTCCAGTGTTAAATGAATACATTAATGTTTCTCTGGATCAGTATCGTAGTGATATACGAAATCAGGAATTTGAATTTACCATTGAATCAGTTCCAAATTATAAGACAATTTCAAAAACTCCATTATCCAATTGCTCAAGTGGATCTTCATAAATTATAAAAATCAATTGTATGAGTTTATTGATAAAGGGTTCATTCATCATAGCACTTCACAATTGTATTCTCTGATTTTTGGTTAAAAAAAGATTCTTCTATTAAGATTTGAATTGATAATAGGGCTTTAAATAACATTAATTTTATTTATAAGTATCATTTTCATCATATAGATGACATGTTTTATCTTCCTTAAGGATCTCAGTATTTTTACATGATTAACAATATATCTGGGTGCCATCTAATAAATGTGAGGGAAGATGAAATCTTGAATATAACTTTTTGTACATGGTATGGGAATTATGATTTTGTTTTTATTATCACGGAGTTGACAAATTCACCAATTTAAATCATGGATCTTCTGAATATAATATTCTGGGAATATTTCAATATGGTTTTTTATTTATGATATTATTGTCTTTTTCTAATGTTATGAGGATCATGAAATACGTTTAAGGATTTTCCTTCAAAATATTTAAGAAAATAAGTGATATTGAAAATTTATAAAATGTTAATTTTGGTTAAAATATATTTATTTTCTTGGTAACATGTAATTAAGTATGGCCTAATATTTTATATTTTCAAAAAAAGTTGTTTATGAAGGGGAAAGACCTTAAAATGTAACAGTGATTCGTTTTTTATTTAATTAGAAGGCTATTAAAAATGGTTTGTTAATATCAATGCACGGTTATATATACTATTAAATAAGTTAACATGAAAATGAGTTAAATATATTTTTAAAGAATAATTCGATGTCTGTTTTTAGTAATTGATGAAGAGATTGGTGAATGCCCTAGTTTTGGCCCTACCATCCATAAATTGTGAATTTAACATCTATAGTGATTCTTAATTGATGGAAATTGGTTGTTTTCTAATGTAGAATGAGGATGTAATATATTATTCTTCAAGACAATAGAACCCTCGTGAGTTAAATAATCCCACACAAGATTTGTAATTAGATTTTGTGGTATCCTCTTTTAATATTAGTAGGAATCATTTATATGGAGCCAAATGTAAGATAAATATTGATCATAAAATACTGAAGTTTATACAAACATTGAATGAATTAAACATTTTTAAGAGAGGATGTCATGAAATAATAAACTATTATGATTACATGATCAATTGTTATCTTATAAAATAAAAAAATGGCTGATGACTTGATTCAAAAACATCATGCATCATTAACCATGTTGTGTTTTGAATAATACCCATGTTTTATTGATTTGATGAATTCTATATTGGATGTTGTTGCTACTGGAAATACCTTTATTTTGTTTTATAATTCAGAGTAGTCATCAGTATTATACCTAATTAAGAATTCATAGAAGGAATACCAGGAGGTACATAAAAAGGTATAATTGTTAAAAATGGGTAATTTTCCAAAATTTGACATTGATAAGGACTATTTTTAAAATTTGGAATGATATTTGTGTGACATATTGATGAATGAATTTTTATTTCATGCTCATAGTTTTCCATTTATTACTGGAAGTACAATAATGTACAGTGACCTTTGGGAGTATTAGTGGTGGGCTAGAATGAAAATATATATTCCATAATTTATATTGAAATGTTTGACACTCAGAATTTTAATGTATAGTAAAAACTACCAAAGGGTATTCTTTATCCTTTTCCAATGCCAGAGTGGAAATGAGAATATATACAAATGTGATAATTTATGGGACTCCCAAAAGCTTCTCACGGTAACAATGTTATTCATCTAATTTTTGATCAGATAACTCAATCTACAGATTTCATTCCTAATTAAGATATTATTCCATTGGATTAGCTTTTTTGACTATTCAGAAAAGAGATTCATATGTTACATGGATTTACCCCTTCAATTTTATCTTCTCATGATCCTAGGTTCACTTATATTTTTTATAAAGTCCTTCATAAGTCTTTGGGAACTATATGAAATTTGAGAAATTATCATCATCAATGTCATGGACAGAATAAGAGAATAATTCATACATTGGAGGATATGTTTTGATATTATTGATTATACTATCATGCGTGTTGGGATCAACATTATTCTTTAGTTGAGTTTTCTTATAATAAAACTTTTCATTCTAGTATATATATTACGCAATTTAAGGCATTATTTGGAAATCAGTGTCGAACTCTAGATTTTGTGGATGTTGTTGGGGAAAGGATTTTGATGGGAACCAAAATTATAGAGTATTTTATGGATAAAGTGATGATGATATATCCATACATGATGATGGATTAGAGTAGGAAAAAAATTAATGTTTATAACAAGAGGAAAAAATTTTATTTCAAGGTAGGTGTTCATTTTTTCCTTAAAATATCCACATAGAAAAGTGTTATGCATATTGGTTAAAAATGAAAAATAAATACATGATTCATTGACCTTATGAAATCATATTTATAGTAGGACCAGTTGTTTAATGAGTATCTTTTCCCCTATGTTTACAATAGGTACCAATTTTTTTTCATGTTTTAGTGTTGAGAAAGTATGTGCCAGAACAATATTAAGTTTTGATCCCAAAATTAGTTTCGTAAGAAGATAACCATTCTTATGTAAGAACGCCGACTCAAATTCCTGATTTAAGAGATCATGTACTATAAAAAACGGTAATACTCAAGGATATGGATTTTTTGGAGAAACCACGTGGTTGAAGAACCATCATGGGAATATGAAAATGCATTGAGAGAAGGGTAGCCTCACATAATTAATATGTAAATAAAAAATTTCAAGGAAAATTTTCAAGAATGTGGGGAGGATATATCAATTCAATTGTATGTAAGTTAATTCATTTTCATTTTGGAAATAAAATGTTCAAATCAGAACAATTTTATAATTGTATATGTGATATTTATAGAAATTAAATAATTAATATAGATGGAATAGTAACTTTACCATTAAGAATAAAAATATGTCCAATGGAATAGAAACCTCACCAATGATAGTATACATAAAATTTTAATATCCAAATTTTTTTGTCATGAATGATTTATAGCATTGAATAAGTGAATAATTTTTTTTGAAAAGATAAATTAAATGATGGTATTTTTATAAGTAATAAATATATCATTAAATTTTATTAATTAAAAAGGATTTAAAATAATTCTTGATTTCATAATATGGATTCATAAATTAATATTTTATTGTCTTATGGTCAACATATTATTTTATGAGACCTTGATTCATTTTTTCTAAGTTTTATCAAATGAGTTTTAGTTTTAATATTGGTTTTTTTGAATAAAGTAAGATTTTATTTATAAATATAATTTCTCATATGTAGAATTTATTTTTCATGAAATGGATTTCATTTTTGTATTATGAATAATTATAAATGGTTAAGGTGAATAATTTGGATTTTTTGGAAATACATAAAATTATTATGAATAGTGAGATACTATAATTTACGGTATATATACCTTATAAGTTAAATACACTATTCCTAACATCATAAATGATGTAAGAACCATAATCTATAACATAAATTTATATTTTTAAATATTTATTGATAATGGTCAAATTATTCAAAGTCGTGAGCCAAAATAATATACTAATGAATAAAATATCTAAAAACCCCTCCCCTCCTCCACTATAAATATCACCCATCACACCCTCTTATGCACATACCTCACAATATTTGATAATTATCCAAGTTCTTCAATTTCCTCTTCCCAATCCTCTTTCCCATATCTAGTACAATCTGGTCTCACTAGAAGGGAAATACCAAACCCCTTAAAGAATGTTCTCATGGAGGATAATTCTATAAGAAAGTTAAAACAACAATTTATGTAAGAAAAACCAATCATAAGGGAATTCTTAACCCAATTTCCAATATTTTGGATGACCCTATACTTCATTGTTTATATGGTACTATAATTATTTTATTACTTAATTTTAATTTTATTATGTTGTATTATGTATATTTACAGTGAATGCACTTATTCCTTCCGTTCTATTTATTCTCACATAAATTATATTATTTTATAAAGGGAATTTCCTTCTAAAATCCTATTTTAATATTATATTTTTATAAAATTTAAAGTGGATATTTCGTGAATCTATTCTAGTTTTATGATTATTTTATGGTTATTGGGAATATTTTATAATGAAATGTGGGATCTATATTTCACTCCAATGCACTGGGTATGTTTATTTCAGAGGTCGGGCATATGGATACTCTAAGTATAATTGTGATGTATACAACAACATGTAGTTATGAGGGATAAATTATAAGGTATCCATAAGGGTATAAAATCATCAGGTTGATGAAATATTTACAATATTAAGTAAGTAATTCCACAAAATACCTTTATGTTTATATTTATGTTTTATATGATTGATGGAAATCTCATGTTTCCCAATGTATGAATATAACACATTCTAGATGATAAGTATATCTTTTTGAAAATTATTTCATATGATTATAAGTATACACATAAAAATATATTATTTACTTCTTTTTAATTCTATTTTGGAGCTTTTTGTTCTCGTCCCTATTTTAAAATGATTTTCATAATGTTTAAGTATGAGTATGAGAAATGGATAATCCAAGATGAATGTGTGAAAAAAATTTATGAAAATATTTCATATTTTTATTATAATCATTTGTATTATGAAAAAATTGATATTTTTAGTTTCACCCACTATGTATGCTTTTGGGTTAATATGTATGAAATATTTCAAATCCTTATATAACTCTACACTTAGATGATCATTTGGAATACAGAATATAAATTATATAAAAATTAAATAGATTATTTAATGACTAATTTCATGACCTTATAAAATACAATTGATGAAAACCACTATTTTTTCGTTATAACAAATATATCAATACAAGAAATAGTAAAATATACAATTCACTAATTGAAATTGGAAAACTAGTTCTTTAAATTTTTTCTTTAGATTGTAAAAATAATAATGTGTTCTAATGTTGAATGTCTATGTGCCAAAAAAATGGATGGAAGAAACTTTATGAACCCATTAATTATTCAAAATCATGAATGATATATATTAAACATGTTCAACTATTTCATTTACATATATAATCTTTACAAAAAAATAATTTTGGATTTTTCCGATCAATGTTCAAAAATATTTTTAGGAAAATGAGGAACATTTCATTATCCTTTTATGTGATTTGTATTTGGTTGTGGTAGAAAATATTTTCAAATGTTTATAAAACATATTTCTCATGTCATGGAAGAGTAATTAATATTGATTTTCATGGATTCATCACTATTTTTTGTGGATCCACTATGGCATATCATAATAACATTTATTTTGTATATATTTCATTTAAATAATGGTATATTGTTCTAAGTTAAAAAAAATTAAGACTTCATGATTCAAGAGGGAATCAACTATGGGAATAGAATACCAAAACCAAAAATTGTGGTTGTTCTAAAAAATAATTAAGAAAAAGAGAAAAATGATCCCACTATAGTGAATTTGAATTTAATATTTTATAGACATGCTTAATTTTACTACTACATTGTCAAGTATTTCCCCATGATATCTATTCTAATAACATATCATTTTTAAAATGATTTCCAAATTTATCTTAACAAATCTGACATTGGGGGCTTTTTATACTTTGAAAGTAAATATTGTGGTCACTAGAATAATGATATTTTAGAATTTAGGGAAAATAATTTTTATTTTGTGTGATGTCAGTTATTTATCTATATGGTAGAATATAGGAAATACTACCAACCATATATTTTTACCTAGACATTATTCTAATATCAAACTCAATAAATCCAAAATTAAGTAAAAAAACTTATCTTAGGTTCTTAATATTGTTGTATTTACATTAGTTAACAAAAGATTAAATTTTGGTTCTCTTTAAGGGAATATCTTTCACTGATCACTCTGCCATGAATTGTTTTTACTAAAAATGAAACAATTCCATGATGGAATTAATTGATTCAAAAATGACCACAATTTTATGGAATGATAAATGATATAAGGGGAATAGAGAATATGGTGGATGATAATTTATCTATATTATAAATTATTGATGTTATAGAAGATAAGTAATTAGATATTGATCCTACAACATATTTTATGTGTGAAATTTTATGAAATGCATATCATTAAGGATACATGGTAGTGAGAGGATGATATTATAGTGCGGTTGTTCTCAGTTTTCTTTAGGGAAACATAGTGAATCATTGATCTATTTAATTTATATATGGTTGGGTGGATGTATCCACTTATATGTTATGAGGTATAAATTTTCATATGTAAATATAATAAAATGTTATTTTTATGTTTATGGTCGATAAATTATTGTGGGGGAGGTTTGGGTTGGAACATGAGGTCTCAACTATGTTATATGATGATATTTTATTGTATCTTGTAAGTGATGCCATAAAAAGTGGCCTTATAAAGGATAAATATATTTATTCAAATATTTATGAAGTTTTTATGTAATGAATCATGGACTATTTGATGATGTCATTTTGTTGGAGGAATTATAGTTCTATTATTGAAATGAAATCTATATTTGACTACAACTGTTATCTCATAATTCATCACTAGTATGTGCGCTTTGAAAATACCTTCATGGTAACATAATAATGGGTGACCTGATCATTTTGGTATATTTTATTAAATAGTATATATTGTTTCATCAAAATATAGAGTTCAATTTTTCCGTTACTGGGATACCAAATCCAGTCCCTCTCATCTACGGTGCCACCTAACAACTTGGTAGATTTTACATTACTGTACAATGATATTTCAATTTCTCATCCATCTATAGGATTATTTGTATTTATTTCATTCTTCTAAATTTTACTCTATAATCCCCTTAAGTTTCATGCATTCATCAATAGTTATTCCATAATTTTTATATGTTTATATATTTTCTGAAATACCATCTTAAAACATAATTCATTTTATGATATTTTATAACAACATATAAACAATGTTGTGGAAGGCTATTACTACACCTTTCTATTAGATTATATAAGTATTAATGTAAATCAACATATATTTTCTTCTTAATTTTTTAACATAATAAATAAATATTTCCACACTATTTTCCAATGGTCCCATATGAGTAGATTATAGATTCATCTAGTAATGATATAAACATAATTTTTTTATTTATTCAATGGATATTAGTGGTCTTGATATTGAGAAAAAAAATTCATGAACCAGGTTTTAAAAACCCAATATTATATTCCTATTAATTTTTATTATTTATATGTCCTTGTTATGTGACATCTATTCCACAATCATGATGGTGAAACGTTCTTATTGTGTATAGTTTTACACAGATATTGTTTTGTATGTATATTTTTTAATAAATCCGTGATAGATTGTTCCCATTAATGTTGGGTGGAAATCCTCTCAATGAGTCGGAGTTGTGAACAGTATTATTCCCCTATGCTTGATAATGTAATGCGGTTGGGGATGAGTTCTCATCGTGGAATAAGGATGTATATAGTGTGGGATGATTGGGCACACGGCATATCATCCCATATAATAATCATATTTTTATGAAAATTATCCAGATTCAATTTTGATGATATCTATATAGATATTGGGATGACCTTCCCCTACATCTTCTCAATAATATTATCACAAATCGAGATATATGATGGATCAGATCATTTTACATATATGTATTCTTTTCTAATTAATTACACATATATTATTATTATGGTTTGTGGTACTGGATGATTGATATTATTTTTAATATTTTCTTCCTTTCCACTTTTTATTTATAATTTTATATAATGATCATTATATTAGAGGATTGGGTAATTATAATATAGATATATTTTTTTATTTTTTTTATAATATGATTAGAAGAAATATATATTCCATTGGACTGGGATCATTATAAAGTATTACAGTCATTATGTAATACCTTTATAGCATATTACAATGCATGAAAAAAACATGTCGTTTATAATAATCTGGAATTTTTTCCCTCAGCCCTTATAATTATATTTTCATGAGATTTGTCCTAGATACACTTCCAAATGAGTTACAAGTATGAATTGGAAAGTGTGGACACAATATCATTATGATGTTATAGTGATATTATTAAACATACTCTGACTCTAGTCCTGGAGAGCATGGACACTCTCTTGGTGGTATGGTTAGCCGTAGATGGTGGAATATTCAATATTGGTTTTGATGTTATTTTCATTCGTATCACATGTGTATGAGCTTTTATATTAATTAATTTATCATGAATCCATTTATATAGGATGATAAATATTTATTCATATCCTAAATAGCGATATAAATCACTCTTAATACTACATGGGTCATGTATAATCCTGATATATAAAAATAAAACTATGTTTTATAGAATATACAACACCTAACAATGAGATTAAAATATGTATGAAATGTTTATATTTAAATAATATAATTACAAAAAATTAATTAAATTTGATGTAAAAATATGATTAAATACATTAGGAAACAATAATTAATTCCATACATTATAAAATTTTTATGATAACAACTATGGTAATAGGAACTGAATTTTTTATCCATTTAAAATTATCCATCAAATATATTGCATCTTGAAAAAAACATTCCTACTTATGAGAAAATATTATAAAAAAATTTAAAAAATTAAAAGAATTAATTTTTCATAAAAATGTTATCATTTTATAATTCATCATGTTATAATTATTTATTGTTAAATAAATTGCAATTTTTTGAACTATTATATTTGTTTAATGAGAAGTGAAGATACTAATTTTCGGAAAAAATAAACTTTCTTTTCAGGTACATAAAAGGACACATTCAATTTAAGACTAGTTTTAAATGTTAATTAGATTCAATTTACTATATTAATTGTATTTTATTTTTATTAATCATTATATTCATAAATTCGGAATAAAATTGTTTTATATATACGAGGTATTTTTCTAGAATATCACTTTTCATTTGAATATTAATATTTAATATTAAGATAAATATTTTTGAAATGTGAATTTAAATTGATAAAATTTAATCCAGAATTTGGATAATAATAATAAATTTTAGGTATTATATTCAACATAATTAATAGTCAATATAATTAATTACCGTTATAAATTTATATTTCTACAATAATAGTAAAATAGGTTAGTAAGTGTTAAAAAAGTGTGGTGAGGTTTAAAATAATTAAACAATATAACATTATTTCATTGGACTGATCAATTTCGTCAATAATCATCTAAACATTTAAAATATGAACATTGTTTATTTTTATATGACATTGAAATTTATAATATTTATATAACAAATAATGTTAGAATTGTAACTTTCATTATTTTAATAATTATAATACATTCTAACTTGGATAGAAAAAACATATGTACAATTAAAAATGGTTATATAATATATTAATAATTTTTTTAATGATCATAATTTCATATATTTTTTAATTTGTGAAATAATTATATTAAATTATTACACAACACTAATTAATTTCTTCTGAAAGGTATTAAAAATATAGTATAATGTTTTTAAAAATATAAATGAAATATTTTTTAATTGACTTATAGTGTGATCATATATATATATATATAATATTTTAAGGATATAGTAATTAGTTTTATTTTAAATCCATATTAATATTTATGACTTCAATGGAAAATTAAATGAATTTTGGTAAAAAGATATTAATTATATTTTATGCTACATAATTATTTATGAAGATTTTCAAAAATCACAATAATATTTCAAAATTATCAATAAGGATGAAATGGTTTTAGAAATTATATTCCATTATCATTTAGGTGTACATTCACAACATATATGTAAAATTATAACCCTTTGATATTGAAAAAGTTGTTACCATGGTTACTATTTTAAATTATTAAACAAGAAGTTTAGTTAAATGATAATTATTAATATGATATTTAACATATATAAAATAAATTTAATTATTATTTTATGTCCATATCCTCTATAATTTAGAATCCATGTCAGTTGTTTTACATTTTTTATTAGTTAGAAAAATATTATCAATAAATATTTCTTGTATTTCAAAAAATGATATTAATAATACTTTATAATAAAAAAATATTTTATTAAATCATTAAAAAGTCATAATATTATAATTTTCATCCAAGTGAATTTTATATGTGTGTAAATATCATAAATGATATATTTATGTGTTACATTTCCATTTATATTAAATTCCTTTTCCCCTAAAGAGTAATAACTAGTAATATCATGGTATTTTCAAAATAGTTAATGGGGTTTAAAAAATGTTTTAATGGTTAAAAGAAAGCCTAAAATATTGATTACATTATTGGATGTGTGTATAAATAATAATACTAATATTATATTCATATTATGTCAATTTGTGGTCATTTTTAATGAAAATGAATTTATTTTAATTTAATACTTTAGTTAATTCTAAAACATCCCATCTCCTCACATATAAATGGGATCCCCTCAAATATCATATCATAAAATAAAAAATAATTTGTTTAAAAAAATTTTATAAAATAAAAATCCTTAAATACCACACCAATTTCTAGATATATTTTCTTAGAATACTTTATTTAGAGGTATAATTGTGTAATATAAACGTTGTTTTCTGATTAAGTGATATAATTTTTTCCAAATGTTATATATATATATTTTCTAGAAGTACCGTTAACTATTACCCAAACCTGATGAAATAATAACACCATTATATGGAACATAATATTATTTAATTATTTTAATGGAATAACATATATCCATCTCCATTTAATTCAAATTGGAAATGAATCTATCATTTATGTGTTTTACAAACTATTACCTCACGAACCAATGAAATTCATTCTACATCACTACCTACTATGATTGGTTTTAAGGATGGATTTAATATTCATATATGATATTTAGGAAATAGTTTTAATTTTTTATGATAATATATCAACATATTTATTACAATTTCATTAATTGAAAATGTTTAATTTTGTTTGTACATACTTGTGAGTTACATCCTACAAAAAACTATGTGATAATTTTTATCACTACAAGACATTGATGATAAATATTTTGATTATAAATGTCTAATATGATATTTATGATAATATTGTCAATATATAATTATAATATAATATTTAACTCTATCTATCATGTTTGCTAAAAAATTATAGTGTCACCCATGTAAATGTACTGAATATAGTATTGAGGATTATAACATAGTTCATTTTTTTATAAGTATATTGAAAGGGAAATAATTTATCCTAGAAAAGTATCTTACAAAACCTAATTATTGATATGAGTTTATTATACATTTTTTATGTTAAATACATATAGTGTCTTGGTTTAATATAAGTGATTACATCTCAGTTCCTTTCATTAAAAAATGTATTAATCATATTCACCGAGATTTATTTACATTACTATATAAATGAAAAAAATTAAAAGTTTTATAACCAATAATTTATTATTAATTTTTTTTAATTAAAAATATTTCAACCTTTTGTTTTTGATGTGAATGTTACCAATTTGTATATTATTTCTTAACTTAATTTTATTTCATTGGGTAATAAATATTCTTCATTAACATTGTTCATAAGTAATTATTTGTTTATTGATTTATAAATTATTTTTGGTTTTATTGAATTTCCTTGTGTAGATTTAAATTTGTGAAAACAATAAGTTGATGCATTAATTATTATATAAATATTTATGATCGTTACAATGTTTTTTATTGTATCAATAATATTTTCCTAAGACATGATTCACATCATGCACCATGATTTACTTATATGGTGTACTTAATACCTCATGAATAAATTTTTACATATTAAATCGTGAAATTAATGGTATTTAATGATATATATCTTTCTCATTATTTTAATTAACATTGTTTTGAAAGCTACCAAGGTGGTAAATTCCCTAAATTAAAAATACTTTTTATTAGGATTGTTTATGTTAAATTTACATTCTTGGAAGTCATATCATTTCGTTTTCATGAACAAAAAAATAATTTTTTAATGATATTAATATTAGTTCTAAGAACATTGTTTATTTAACTATCCTTTATTAATGATTATTTAATGTAATATAATTTTTTATATAAATTTTAATGATCATGAATCTTATTTTTTATAAGAATTCATTCCCTTCCATATATATTATATCAAAAATGATTTCATTAATGAAATTTCTTAATAATAATTTATTTTTTAAAGATGTTTTACATTAAAATTTAACTTCATTTAATGTGTTTTAAATTGATTATTCATAAATATTTTTTTCTGGATCGCTTTTGTCTCTCTAAAAAAGGTTTAAGAATAATTATTATTTTAATGATTGTAAAATTAACATATTTTCACACCATCATGAAATTTATTTTATATATATGATCAATTACCTTTTCAAAGGATTATTTTTATCGGAAACTATTTCACATAATTTGTGAATTAATATTTAATAAAATTTTAATTCAATTTGAAAAGGGTATTTCTCAATGTTAAAGTATGTATGGTGATGGAAAAGCATTCTTCTCAGAAATAAAGTTATTCATTAATTATAGAGATATTAATTAAGTATATACTTTGGCTTCTGACTTGGAAGTAGATGTCCTTTTTGAAGGTTATTTCGCTCAGGCAGGCAGTAAAGGAAAAAAGACTCTCGGGATTCTAGGGACATTCCATCATCGGCCATGAAGAAAACGAAGAAACATAAAGACTATTCCTTCATCACAAATCTATGTTGACTAGATAAGTGGGAAATATGGGCACTTCCTAGGGACATATAGGGAATATTTGTGAGGAAATCATTACTTAAAAATCTCTCTCAAACTCCATCCCCTCAGAGGTGGGTGTATCTTTAGGTGATCAGAAGGGATATATAGTGAGACCCCTAAATTTTATTAAACAGCTGATAGTGGCATTCAGTAAGTTCGGGAAATCTATAAAAGAAGAGATAATTAGTTCAAATCATGGGGATGATGCCTTGAAAGTTGAGGAGTGGGATAAAGTTGAGCTATGGAGGTATCTATAGAATCTCATTCTAGAACATATGGCACGGTACACATTTCAAATTGATGTCTTCATTCGAGACTTTGGACTTCTGGTTTATAAATACTCATTCATAGAGTTGATGAAATTTATTGCAATCAATTTATAGGGTTTTTTTTGCCTCCCACCCAGATACTGTAATTAAAGACTTAGCATGGATGTTTTGGTCCAATCCAGCTAGGCAGCCTATCTAGTGAGGTATACTTTTGTTTTGGATTTTTGGTTGTTTTTTGCTGTTGTGGGTTGTTTCTTTTGTAAGTTCTAACAATTTACCCCATGTGGGGTCTTTTGAAAATTAAATAGAAATTTAATTTAGAGGAAGAGTTTATATTAATGCCATTTTTACATTATTTCTATTACTAAAGGAAATCGACTCATTATTTTACAAATAGTCCAATTTTTCATTATTTGGATAACAAAATCCTATAGTTTTATATAGTTTCATTATTTTAATTTCAAATAGATAATGATGTATCCCACAACACATTCATGGGTAAACCAAGTGATGAAGGACTAATGATTATTTTTGTGTTCATAATTTATAAATTCCCAATGAATTTTTCATTAATGTTTTACATAGATTTTTTGTTATGATAGGTTAAATTTATATAACTCATATAAATGTGAGGATATTGATAGAACATATATGAATTGCTGAGAAAAAAATCTAATTTGTAGGGAAAGCCTGATACATCTTATATAATGGATTATCATGACACAAGTCATACAGCAAGATAGAATAATATTTCTAATATAATCAGTGAGATTTTCAATGATGACTAATGAATTAGGTAACTTCCATTGGTTTTAATGTTGAGGATTAAATAAAATGAGGAGGTTTCATCTTTACATTTGATGAGGATCCATTTTAAACTAACTAGGGTAATTTAGATAATTTGAAATGATATAAACCTATTTTTTAATAATTTCTGTGGTTCATTAATGGATCCATTGATAATGATTGAAATAACGTGAATCTTGAATATTGATTCATCTAAATCATTCCATTGTTAAAAAAATATATTTCACATGTGTAATAATATGAGCTTTCATGGGTATTAATTAACCTCTGGTGTGATCATACAATTTTATTGGGATTTTATGACATTATTATCACCATCATATCATTCATTGAAATATATTATTAATGGTTATATTTAACATTTACTGAGAATTACAATAAAAAACTTCATATTTTCTCATTTTACCTAGATTATAAAGAATGATGTTGAATGAATTATATCTAGAATGTAACCTAGAGTAATGAATCTTACGGGGGATGATGGAGACCTAATATGAAATAGGAAAATATTTTTATAGAGGGAAATGTATTCATTCAAATATTTGGTTATTTTTATCAATTGTTTTTCAAAAATAATTACAATTATAAACCATTATGGTCCTTTGGTTTGAAATTGATCCAATATATCCTATTCTGGTCGTCGATTTTATGATGTTGATATCAGGTCACATTAATCAGTATCAAATCCACAAATGTAAATATTATTTTTTATTAATGGATCCATGATTTCCTATTATATTGTGATATATATGGTATTAGTGTATATTTAACATAAAATTAGCTATTATGATGTTTTTTCATGTGTCATGTAATATTTTTAGGCAAAATAAAGGATTTATAATATTTATTTTGATCAAAATATCAAATTATTAGACACCATTTATAGTGTCATATGTGATGGTATTTTAAGGTGAATAATTATATTTATGGAGAAATTTTATTTTGCTGAGGTATAAAAGATCATTACTATTTACATGATGGATTACTCTAAACAAATATTATTACATTTTTCATACGAGTAAGCGAGAAGGTATGGCATAACCTTTATGGTTAAATTTTTTTATTCTTTATGTATTTAGTTTAATTAAGAAATAGATATATTTATTTATTGAATGATATATGTTTAACTATGAGTGTCTTTTTCGGTAAATTTTGGAGTAAAATATATTATTTCATCATATTAAGGTTTATATATTTTTTATTATAATAAATTATGTTAGCGATTTAATTTATTATTAATATTTAATTATACGAGAAATTTCATGTATCGTTATTGGATTATATAATTCATTGAATGATAATTTTAGTGCTTTAGCAATGTAAAATATATTTTGAATAATAATCATTTGTAGAAAGATATGATTTTTTTTGATATTAATTAATGGAAAAATTCGTACATGTTGAGTAATTATAGGCATATATGTTTATATGTTTAAATTTTAATCTAATTCATAAAATATATATAAATGATATTGAAACAAAAATGAAACCCTGTTATATTTATTTCTAATTATATTATGTCCTTTTACATACATTAGTGAATTATGATTTTGTAGTCATTAGTAATATCATAATAATTAAAATTATTGTGGTCATTGTTCTACAAAACTCTCCATCATTACATGGAAAATTATATATCAACTCATGTCCATATTTCAACCTCCAATAATTTTTTTCCTATTTGAAAAAATCATTATATTTTATCTCAAATGTACTTCTATAAGAGCATGATATTTTAAAATAAATATATGTTTGATGTAAAATTTAACAAATGGAACTGAGCATTAATGATCCAGGAAGCATTTTAATAGTAATAACATAGAACATAAATTTCTAGGTGTGAAAAATATTATTCATATTATCATATATATATATATATATATATTTATTAATAAATTAAAAATTATTGATTAAATAATATTAATTAAGCAGTAAATTTTTTTGAATGTAGTTTTATTCATTAAAAATGTGTTTTCCATAAAAAAATGCAGTTATTTTTTGGGAATATATAATAAAAATGTTATTGAGGCTTTATAAAAATATATTTTATTAATGATAAAACAATTTTAAAAACATTATATTAAAATAAACAATTGGTGATTTTTGGTATTTTTCTAAAAAAATTCATTATATACAGAATAGAAAAAAAAATAAACATTTTTATTGAAATTATATATTTTTAGCAATTAATTATAAAAAAAATTCAAATTTATTAAAAGAATATTATTTATATTAAGTTGTTATTATTATAACTGTGTTCATTCCAATAAATTTTTTGGTTGAATTTTGTATGAAAATAATTGTATAATTATAATAGGTTTTTCTAGAAAATCTCAATTTGATTTTGATTTATATTTTCTTCATAAATTAATTTTATGGATTTTAATAATTTAATCATAGAAAACTGATCATCTAATATAAATTGGAATATTATTATTTGAAAAATATTACCCAATTATATTGGGTTAATATTAATAGTAACTTTGTAAATATAATTCAACTCGATAAGGTTAAATCATATATTGATGGATAAAAATAATTTTTTAAGGAACAAAAATGGCCATAAAACATGTCCTTATAGTAAATTATTAGAGGATTTCATCCATTTCTATCAAATATAGATATATATGCCAACGTGATTCCATATTTCAATGATTATTAATGTTGGGACATATAAATTCCTCCAATGGGAGAAAATACCACCACATTCTCTTTGTAGAAGAAATAAAGAACTTCTATAAGTCTTGCAAGGTGAAGGGACTCAACCTGTGTTGAAATATTTAAAAGAAACATGATAGAATTCTTGTTTTCATGGAATTTATAGTGGCTCGCATACCATCACTGGAAAGGGTATGTGGACCACTAGGATCATGAACTTCCTGGTACATGGAACGATCCCTGAAATGCTATCCCACGAAGTGATGGGCATCGAATAAGTTAGATAGCGAACTGCGTCACCAATGGATTAATATGCATGAGTACCATCCGTATATTGTGCTGATCACTCATCAGATTGAAAAATAAGAGAACTAGTAGGGTTCTATGAACTATTATCACGAACGGAATCCTCCACAATCCCCGTATTGACTGAGTCTTCGACGATTTAATATATTTCATCAATGGACCTCCGCATATGGTGCTGTATTCCCAATAGATACAATTTATTTGATTCTATATTAAAGGATAACAGTATAAGTATGAATAGACACACAAAGGGAGACAGATAAGGAGAAATACGGATGATGAAAACATGATTGAGACATAGTGGTTGCACTCTAGCTTCCATTTTGTTTCTTCAGTATAGGTACGAACTGTGAACTATACCCTATACAGGTATAACCGATCACGAACCATAAAATGGGGGAATTGAATAATAATAATGGAACCATGAACCTAATTAGTGAATCGTGAACCAAGGTATTCTCATGGATGAACTCCCCGTGAATGATGATCCCCCAGAACCCCCCCCCCCCCACCCCACCCTTCAATATGGTTACCTGTGTAGCACACCACTCTGTGGACTAAGCCTGGCGATACGTACAACCTCTGTATGCAGATGGAACCAAAATAGTTCTGATGGGTCACATTCCACAATGGTTCATGGTTTTCTACACCCATGCTTGCATATTGCAGTGGTACGCAGATGGCCCCTCATTTCACATACCACTATAGTATCTGGAGCCTCCCCCATCCCTCATAAAATGTCAGTACATGAAATAGGTTGTTTTCGAGTATTGATCAGTCTAGTTCCAACCTCACCCCTCCATTACCATACATTTATCCGTGATCCCTTTTCTAACCAGTCAACTGGAATTAGTCCAAATCCTCATACAAAGCCATAGAACCCGTACGACCAGACCATTGAGTGCATCAGCATGACCCATTGATTCTACATACCCATGTTATGCAAAGTCACGAAGGATCTCCCATTAATGGTGCGGGATTTGGGAATTCTTGTTAGGATAAAATCACATGGTAACCCTGAGCGCATCTTTTGGATGATGATATGAACCTCCCCATTAATGGGATTATGGGTGATCCCATGATTTCCCATTTAATGAGGAATTTTGATCAGTTGAAGGGGTTTTCTGTTCTCCTCCCTTTGACGAGGACGAAACTCCTTCCCCCACATAACTGCTCCGAGGCCCTCACACTGAGGTAAGTAACAAATCATCCAAGGAAGGACCGCATGACCTTTATTTTCATTTCACATTAAAGGGTTCATTGCTTCGTGCCCTATACCATGGTCATTGCGGCCTCTTCCATCATGGGCTCTCCCTCCCCCGCCAATAGGAGAGGGGGTATGTGCATTGTTGAAAATTTCACATCCTCTTGTTTCTCACACCGATCAGGACTCATGTGGGTTTAGAGGTTTCAGATTATCACAACATCCACATGATTCTGAACTATAAGAACTCTGATTCTTGACCAAATCCGGATACGCAGGATGCCTACCAGAAGGCCCAAGCTCAAAAAGGGTGCCCATCCTTAAAGGGTCCACCTAATCACACTTTCTTAAATGGAAGCTCCCATGCATGTTCCCCACACCATGATGAACTATGAAAAATCAGATTCCAGATCAAACCAAAACATTTTGGATGCCTACGATAAGGCCCGAACTAAAAAGGGTGACCATCCAAAAGGGTCCACCCAATCATGTTCCATCAAATGGGATGATTCTATGAGTAAGCCCTGCACAATCCTAACAACTTTGGTTCTGATTCCCCTTCCAATGATATGTATTAATCCCTCCTTGTGGGCTTTCTCTAAACATCATGTCACACACCCTTCCCCCTGGATGACGATGAACTCCAGAGAGCCTTATAACATGGCTCGCATCACCATCACCTTCGTAGCATCAAATATATGCATGCTTATAATGATCTTGTGAACCAAGGGTAACCTATGGGAACTTTATTTTTGAATGAAAAAATGATTCAAAAACATATGAAAATGAATTAAATCTATAAGCGAGACCCAGAACATGCAACAATCCTCCCTCGGAATAGTGTGGTCAGCATGGCGTCCCATCTTCTTGGCTAATGGAGTCCTTAAGTGTCATTGGCCAAATCGTCAGCCATTGAGCGCCATCCATTGGAAAGTAGGTCGATGATTCATAGATACCAGGGCCATTGGGAATTATTGGATCCATGAATAAACCCATTGGAGACCATTCGAGGATGTTATATCCGATAAGTATAGATCACATTAGTGCTTGACCCCCACGCAATAACCTGCTAGGAAAAATAGTTCCCACATGGTTAATTCAACCTTCATTAAATGATACTGACGTTGAATGGGATGATACAAGGGAAACCATTTCTGCACCACACGCAAAATGATCCACCTTGAAGGTAGAATAAAAAATGGTGAACCTGACATGAATCCTTAACCAAGGGACATTTTTACCAAAATGATAAAAGTTAAAAGAATGTTGTATGTTGGATTAATTTGTTCGCTCCAGAACCAAAAAATGTTCCACATTATAGGAGGAATAAATATGGTTATCTCTACGTGAATCCTTAACCAATGTGGCGGTCTCAGCCCACCCAGGCCCCTTCACCCCGCAGCAAAAGAAAAGGGGAAGGGGGCCAAGACGAATCTCCAAATATGCATATGATTAAAGGAATGCTGCTTTAAAGATGTTTTGTGGTATGTATGTCATATATTCATATTTATGGTTCTGATAGAAAACCCATCAATCCAAATGAAATCCCAATGACCCATGTATACTTGCACATCAGCGATCCCATAGGCGGTTGGTGCCCCAACAATGAGTCGGATCCCCTCGCCCACCCAATGTCTTCTACGATGGGTATCCAATACGTTGATCAAAGAGTACCACTAAAATGGAACTCTCCCCACACTGAACGTTTCAAGACATGACCTCCAAACTATAGTGGTCTTCCAGCCGCCACTTCAGCCACTACCAATAACCCAGCACAAGGTGGCCCCAGTGGTCGTCTCAAAAAATTTCGGGAGCCTATCCCCAAAATGTGACCATGAGAGTCTCCCTTATCTCAGGGAGGCAGATGAAGTCAATGTTCATAGTTTTATCTCAACTGTACAGGGTCCCTACAACTATTCCCCAGTCAGAGAGTGTTTCCATCGACAATGGACAACCAAGCCCACTCCGACCGACTAGGTCCTTATGCCGAGGGAACCTTCCAAAGCCCATGAGACCTCGGCCAGTCATGTAGCCCACCAAAGGCATGGAATATATAATTAGGAACATTCTATCACCATGGTTCCTAAGGAAAATTTCTTCCATATTAATACAGTTACATTCAATAAGAATCCGAATGACACTTCCCCCTCCACCCAAGACCCCCATAGAAATAGGGTTGCAGAATACGAGAACACGCACGTTCCTGTTAGTGCTCATCGGTCCTGCAATACCTATAGAGTGGAAAAATACAGGAATATACATAAATATTCCAATACAAAACAAGAAATTGATTAAAATAGGGTTTCACTCATATACACTCAATCACAAACACCTGTTGATGCATATCAAGCCCTCCATCCAAATAGTACAGCACCTAAACAAGAGCATAGTCAAATTCCTACAGATGCATACAAAGCCCATCAGAAAGATACAACAGCAAGCGAGAGGATGAAAATCCCCAGTCAGGAAAATGAAGACCAGTAGTAAAAAAGGGAGGCAATTATAGATGAAAACTAGTGGAAAAATCATTCCGCTGTCCCGATACAGAAGAATTTCCATTACCTACTAGCAACTCACGGAGGATCGGTGTAGGCACCAACTCGTGCGATGACATCAGAAAGGGCCTTCATACCCATTCCATCCAAATATGTATCCTAGAAAATTCTATAAATGATGGTAGGTCAGACATCAATTCTAGACCATATCCTCCGAACATGCCAAGATATCATTACATTGTTGGAAAAGGCAAGAAATCGGGACCACAACCCAGTTTCCTCGAACATAATGACTAACTAGAAAAATGAGTTAGTCACTCTGGACAGTTATGCATCCTTGCAGCATTCAAATAGGGTCAAAAGAAATATTCCACGATATACGGACAACTGGGTTAGGAAAAATGCATGTTCCAACAGGGGGACACCGGTCCAACGTGGTGGTCGCTCAAGGGTAGGAATATATCCCTACAAAAACTCAACATGCCTATACACATATCTCAAAAACCTCATGGGATCCAAAGAGATTGGTACATTTATATGAAGTCCATTAACAATAGTAGATGGCCCCCGTAAACCGGAACTAAGCGCCAAGGAATGAAAGGAGCCAAAGGAAACTTGAAAATGAAGAGAACATATATGATCATGCTCTGCGGATGTTGGGGTATTTGACACCATTGAACGTATATCAAAAAAGGCTCAACACCTTTTCATTCCATTACCAAATTATGGATGTGGCAGTAGAAGTTGAAAATCTCCTCCCCACAGTATCACTACGAGTAGTTCTGAAGGTCCTCCACAGAGCACCCACTGGGGCACACTCCGTGGACCATGAATGATCGATCGTAAGAGCATATCTCTTGATATGTGTCGGGTTAGCCCCCCCTGAACTTTAATATTAGAAATAAAGAAGTTTCTACCCTTTCTTTAATCTTCCCTAAAGGTCCTCTTCTAGTTATATTCTATAGATATGCCTCCTCTTATAGTCGGACATCACATCATGGTGGTAGTCCTCTCCATGACGAGAGTCATTGCGATGTCCCTCCCCGTTATGATAGTTTCTATGAATTCCCTCCCCTTAGTAACATCAAGCAATGAGAAGGTCCTACCCTCATTTCAGTACATCCTAAAGGAAATCCCCAAGATGTACATTGTATAAATTCTCCCTCAAACTCGGTATCATGTCATGATGGTAGTCCCCACCATGATGACAACCATTGCCAAGCCCCCCCCCCCACAATGAAACATGTTGTGAATACCGTCCCCAAAGTGACATCATGATGCAAGAAGGTCATCACCTTGAGATATACATCCATAAAGATCCTCAGATGGGTATACTCCATAAATAAAATTCTCTTTGTTGGGCATCAAGTGGCAATAGTTGACCTCACCATTGTAGAACCAACTATAGAGGTCCTCCCCGTAATAAAAATCCATGTTGGAAAGAAGGTCCTATCATTTCTGGAAAAAAATATATGAGAAATCCCTCCTATTATAAGGCACTCGTAAAGGATTCAAACACATTTGGAACTACATCAATAATGAGTGATATTCTTTCCCAACAAGAGGATGTCCTGAGGCTATGATCATCTTATCATCCACCCATTTGGCATCTGTAAATCAGTAAGGCTCCCACCGTCCAGGTTGCTTGGAATGAAATTATTAAGAACCATCTGAGATGGTCATATCATGTTGGGGTAACATACAAATGATGTATTGGACCATATCCACTTCTCACTTCGACATACCAGGAGGTTTGAATGGGGAATGCATGCATGACATGCACCTCAACATATGGATGACACTTCGTTATCTGAAACAAATCCTACCCTATGAAGGGTTTGTAGACTATTTCAGTATTATAGGGGAGCTTTTTCATGTAATCGACTTGGATTTCCTCCCATCTGCATGGCATCCACAATGAGAAACATGAAAGAAAAACCTGATAGTGGATTGCCTCCATGCATAGGCATAAGTTGTGTATCCTCATGGTAACGCCCCTGATGGAGTTCACATTCGGGGATGGGGAGAACATGAAGATATACACTTCACCCCACATAATATCCATTAGGACCCACTGGAGAAGACATTCAGAAATTTCATCACCCGTAGGAAGAAATCAAATGAACTTCATACTCAGAAAATATGGGATACTCGACAAAAAATAGCACGAAGTAAGACTTCAAAGCATAAGGGACAAAGAGATCAAGACATCGAAAATCTTCTGAGTTAGCCAACTAGGAACATCCAATAGGCTTCCCACCTAGGGGAATCCAACCGAAAAGTAGTTCTCATGTCTTAAAAAACCATAGATTCCATGGAGGCCTAATTCCATACTCATCTTACACCCTCGTGGGAGTACGCAAAATAAAAAATGTGGCAGTAGCGGTGGATAACTCTGCGATATGGGAAAAACCCATGCCCATAGGGCTAGGGGAATTTAAAAATAAAAATACCCTATAAGACAAAAACAATTAGGTTATAGTGCATCAACAGGTGAATGAGAACAACCCCAGCCCGCAGGGTTGGGATAATTTTTTCCTCAAATCCCCACACAATAGACATCTTTCTTCCACCGTCATGGAATAATGATAGATATAGGAGTTACCCATTCCACCCCTTATCATGGTTCGCACCCTCTGAGACAAAGGTGCATTTTGAGGTCAGACTATTGCTCCCTTAGGTTCAATCATTACCACGAAACCCAAATAATACTGCAGAATGGAAGAAGAAAGTCCAATAAAGGGCGAATGAATCCTTCCAACCATTCAAAACTTGGTAAAATACCTCTTATGTGGTATGAATCAGTGAAAATACTAAAATTCAACCCCATGGATCTCATAGGAAATGACGTATGGGGATAGGGTGAGAAAGAACATAGTTCCCTCTTAGAGGCATCCCTCCCCAATCCGTTGGGTTTCCATACCCAGAACTAGAGGGCGGTCCTAAATCTGGGTGTCCCCTCTTTCAATCTGATGTTACCTCATGCACGAAACCACAACATAGAGAAGAATAAATCCTAGGTCTTCTATCACCCGCCATCTCAAACCCCTGAGAGTGAGTCCCTCATCCTCTAGGAATGGTCCACGAAGATGGAGGAAGAAATTAAAGATATCAGGTGAATAAATGTTGATCTACGTTGAGAGAGATACCTAGATGGATGAGTTCCACCCACGGAACGTCAGTAGGTGCTCCCAGAAGAGCTTCCCATGCCACAGGCACTCATCCCGATGAATGAAGAAAATCTTGGAGGACCGTTCAACCCAGCCCTAGAATGATACTAAGACTTCCCCCAATAGGATAAAAACCATAATATATACAGGTAAACCCAAAAATGTTACCTTTTGCTGGGTATCAACCCCAAATTCTAGTAACACTGGCACATCATGTCTTGGACACTACTACAATAGCTTAAGCTCAAGTCTTCTAGGACATGAATCAAGGTCACTTAAACATCATAGAGCATATAACAATTCAACTAGGAGCTATGGAGGGGTGGCACTCTCTGATAAAACTAGAGAAAAAACCCTACCCCGAGAGGGTGAGTAATGTTGCACCACCACAAAAATTCGGGAACCCATTATTCCCAATATTCAATGGATCTGTGGACCCTGAATAGTATATGATGAACTATGACTCTTACTATGACCCCATGATGGGCACTCTAGAGCAGCAAGAATCTTTAAAACATTGGTTCTTTTTATAAACCCTGGAGGGCACTTCCTTCGTATGGTATACTAGCCTGCCTTCCAATTCAATTACAGAATGGGAAGACCTATGGTGATAGTTCCTCTTCCAGTTTCGTTCGAAGCTACCCAAGCTAATGGTCATTGATCTCATGAACTGCATGAAATGATAGAATGAGAGAGTCTCTGACTTCATTTGCAGATGGAAGGGACTAGAAAATTCAATGAACCTGCCACTCCCCAAGGATGAGATGATCAATATGTGCACCAACAACCATCATGATGAATTCTGAATGCTACTTATCATGGTGAAGTAAATCAGTGGGTTTAGAGACTTCTCTACCAGTGCTCAAACAATAGAATACTCCATTAAATGGACCAACCTTAAACCTCGAGTGGCCTCATCCGCCCAGGGGAAAATAATGGTAAATGTTGAAGAAGATTCTATCATGCTTAAGCCACCCCTAGAAGTAGCTCTAGTTTTGATGTTCCCACCGAACCGGGAGGGACCTCTTGGATGCCAACATCCACCCCCACCTCAGCAAGATGACTGATGTGGTGCAAGAATAAATCAGCTTGAAGAATAAGTGTATCAACTGTACTCGTTCCGAGAGGACAAGTGCTGTGGATATTTCATAGCCTCCATGAATTGAAATTTTCTCTGGCTACTAGAGCCCAAGTGGTCCGATGAAGTGGGTCTCGACGACTGTCCGAATTATTGTCCCTATCATGGGATACTTGGAAACACCATCCAGGAGTGCATTCTTTTCAAGGATCTCTAGTGAAATATGGTTGATTCTGGGCAAGTCAAGATGCGTCCAGCACCAGCACAAGGGGCATATGATTCCACTTCAATATCAATAGAGTAAGAGGAATGGTAGACATTCGCTAATATGAAGAAGAAAATTTTCAATAACTGGATGACCTAAAATTCTGTCAACCGAGTATATGTAATCCTCCAGGTGAAATAGAAATAGCCAACTGGGCCCCTAAAAGATCCTAATACAACACATCCATCCTCCTCAGCCCTACGGTCCTCTAAAGGATAGAGAAGCAGAAAGAAAAAGCAAAAAGATGAGTTGAAACCAAATAAAATATTAGTGTATACACTTTCAGACATCATTCTAATAGACATAGTAAAATGTTCAGCACCCTACCAAATGGCACAAAGAGCATCATAGAACCAAATGACACCATCAGAAGGAGAAAATCAAAGAGAAATAGTGTTGGATCAAGAGCTAATCTTTGGATACATTAATGTTATTCACTTTATGGACCCCTTCTCTTATGAATACTATGGCCACAAACCCAAATTACACACAACCAACTAGATTGTAGGAGGAAGAGGCCTCAGGGTCCAGAGGTTTCCTTGATGGAATGACCATGGTACCGGTCAAATTCCCAGCCACATCACAAATCCAAATGAAAGCATCAAAATTGCAGAAGGACCCTCCAACATACAAAACAAGAACCAAAATATTTCTTTTCCTCGTCAGATGAAATCCAAGACCAGATATTTTGGAATATCTATCAGTGGAAGAATAAATACTGAACCACCTTATATATATAAACAAACATGTTTGAAAAAATGTGGAAAGGACTGCAGAACCATTGGCTTCTGTTATAGATGTTGAACCATGTACATCGAAATCTTGAACCCCTAATGCGTCTTTGAAAGACAAACCCCAATCTAGGAAGTGTATACCTTTAGAGAAGAATTATGATATTTTAAAGAAATTGGATTCATTACCAAAAAAACATATAATGCTGGATGGGTTGATCTTTTCCACAGATCTTAGGGAGGCACTCATCAAAGCCATTCTAAGTCCCCAGGATTTTTAGGCAGAATTAGCAGCAACCAAAGTCTACCGGATAGAGACTTTTCTCGAAGAATGTCACACTTTCATATAATTCATAGATAAAGATATAGACACCATCATGCAAGGGCACATCAAACCCTTATATGTGTCTAGAAAGACAAATGGAATTGATTTTTGGAGGATCTTCATCAACAATGGCTCTATAGTTAACCTCATCCTTCTATGAACACTTCATCAACTAGGATATTATGAAGAATGATTTACACCTAGAACTAAAACTCTACTGGATATGAAAAAAGTGAGTAGAAAATGTTGGGACGAATAAAGCATAAAACATGGATTAGAAATCTCAAGTCAGATTCTGATTTCCTGGTGGTGAGATAATGTACGACCTTTAATATCCTGTTAGAGTGGCCTTGCCAGCATCAGCATGCGGTAATTCCATCTTCATACCATCATTGCATCAAATATTGTGCTAATCGGAGTAATTGGACATTGCACGCTAATAAATCCACAATTGGGTCATGTGAGTCACATTACATCGACATCTGGTTCTATGAATCCAAGGAAAAACATCTTTCAGCTGATGATATTGATTGGATCAATGCCCTAAATGGATTGGAGATGGCTCCCTCTGACCCCCTCCAACATCATGGGGAATATTAAATACTACCCATCAACAAATTTGAATGCATAAATGAAAGTACAGATACAGACTCAATCATCTGCATGGTCTATGTTATGAAAACCAAGTCCAAGGACCAAGAAGAGTGGGATGACTACCACAATGACATTAAAATACTTATCAAAGATACTTTCGGACTATCCTAGTGAAATCAAAATACCATTGCCTCACACACTAAGGAAAAATACTATTTTCCTCCTTAAATTGGAGATTTCATCTCAATAATAATTTCTTCATTAGAAGAGGAAGATGATGAATATGATTAAGATGTTGAAGAAGAAGAGGAGGAGGAATTAGACCTCAAATATGCCCCGCCTACATTGGAAAAAGGTATCTACCCCACAATTTATAAGCAAAAGGGGATAACTCTGGGCACTGAAAATGACCTGCGGCCCACACTAATCCGTATGTCAATTCTTGTCAAGGAACAAGAGACATACAACTCCATCCTAAATATGAATCATGATGTGTTTTCTTGGAATTACATAGAGATGCCAGGCCATGATCCTATGGTCACCACCCATCATCTGGGCTTAACAGATGATCACTGGGCCTATAAGAAGGAATCTTGATGGACCAACCTCATGAGTTCTACCAAAAATAGAGGCTGAAGTTGACAAGATGATCAAATCCAACTTCACATGGGAGGTCAAATATTCTTCTTAGAAGGAAAACATAGTCCCTATAAAAAATAATTTGCATATTAGAATCTTCATTGAATTCAAGGACCTTAATTGGCATTGTCCCGAAGAAAACTTCTATGTCTCTGTCAAACAATTGTTGATCGATGGAATAGTCGGGTACGAAGCCCTCAATTTCATGGATGACTATTATAGATACAATCAGATCTATATGGACTATATGGATGAAGAAATTGCTGAATTTAGGGCCCCTCAGGGGGTGTTCTGTTATAAAATGATTCCCTTTGTTCTAAAGAATTGCAGTGCAACATATCAGCGCTCCATGAGTCATATATTCAATCCCTTATTGGGAAAATTCTTCAAGTGTTATGTCTATGACATGGTGGTAAAATCATGAAAGCGCTCAAGCCACCTAGACGACCTTGAAACCTTATTCAACAAAATTAAAAATCACAATTTAATGAATAATCCCCCTCAATTCACCATTGGGGTTACGTCAGGAAAATTCCTCATCTTCGTCGTTTGATATTGCGTCATCAAAGTCGACCCCGAGAAGTAAAAATCCATTCTTGGGATGTCCCCACCACGAAACCTCACCGAGTTCAGAGGTATCAAGGGGAACCACACCTTCATTTAGTGTTTCATAGACAACCAGGAAGTTAATTTTTTACCTTTCCCCCTACCCATGAAGAAAGGATTTACATAAGAGTGTGATAATGATTGTCATGAAGCATTTTACAATAATAAAAGATATCTCCTACACATGCTGGTGATCATGCCACTGGTTGAGGGTATACCACTCATTTTATATGTAACATTCCTAGAATGTTCATTAGGCACCATCCTCACATAGAATAATGATGCTAGCATCGAGAAAATATACTACTACCATAATCAGACAATGATTGATGTTGAGACTCGATAGTCAAAGATTGAAAAGAACTGCCTAGCCCTAATCTTCGTAGCTCAGAAGCTCAGAAGTTACCCGCAACACCATAGATTCCTACTTTTCTCCCACTACAAACTGCCCAAATATATCCCCAACGTTCCCATGCTTAATGGGAACCTATCACAATGGGTCTTCAGCCTACAACAGTTTGACATGTGTTATGTTCCCTAGAATACCATCAAAGGCCATGCATTAGAAGACTTCCTGGTCAAGCACCGCTCAGAAGAAATAGCATCGTTGGATGCTAAACCTTGGGATGAAGAAGTGTTTTCCATTTGAGAGGACCCCTAGACATGGGAAATGTACATCGATGGTGCTTCCAAAAGCCTGATAGGAAAGAGGATGGAGGATCCCAAACTCAAAAAATTGGGGTTGGGGTCAAAAATGTATCTCCAAAAAAGAACATATTTCCATAAACATTCCTACTTTCATAAGGGTGTACAAACAATGATGCAGAGTATCAGTTACTCATTACAAGCCTAGAATTGGCACTCCAGGTGGGCACCAAACAAATATAAATAATCGGTGATTTGGAACTAGTCATTAAATAGGTAAAAAGTGACTTTTCTTTCAAGAAATAAGTATTGGTTCACATGATGAAACATGTTCAAGAACATATGGAAGAATTCCCATCAGATCCAACGTTGACTTATGTTCCCCAGTCATAGAATGCTCAAGACGACACTTTGGTAAATGTAGCCACAGCCTTGCCTAATCCCAATTGGGATGAAACAATCTTTATAATTTCTCACCACCGGATAAACTTTTCATTCATCCAGAATGATATGGAGGAAATCAACAAAATTTGTCATGTTCATGAGCCTTATGGACATACCACAATTCAGATGCCACCAATTACAAATTATCTTCAGAATGGGGAACTCCCACCAGATAGGGTTGAAAGGGAACATGTTTGAAGACGGGCAGTCAATATTGTCCTCTAAATTGGGGTAAACCATGAAAAAGTTCATTACAAATGAGGCCTTCATGAAGTACTTCTCAGGTGCATTGATGGAGACGATACAACTACCATCATGAAAGAGGTGCACGCTATAGCTTTTGGACTTCCCCAGTCTGTAACCAAGCTCTCTCACCAAATCCGACGTCTTAGGTATTACAGGCCCACAATGATACAAAATGGTGCCACATTCACCATGAAGTGTCATTCCTGTCACATTCATTCCAATTTCATACACCACCCCCCACAGTTACTTCATATAGCTATTTACTCTACTCCATTCATCGCTAGGGGATATATGTTGTGGTACCATATCCTCTCTCTATAGCCAAAAAATTCAAGTTCATACTCACAGTGAATGAATTATTTTCTAAATGGTCCTAATACATACCCCTTAATGATGTCGGGGCTAAAACATTCATAAAATTTGTTTAGGCAAACATTATCGCCAGATATGGTGTTCCTCATACAATCCAGGAAAACAACGGAACCAACTTCTTCTATGTAGAGTTGGAAAATTTATACTAGGAGTATGGAATTAAAGTGATCCATTTGTCCCGTTACCATGTGGAGACCAACTGTCAGATAGAAGCTTTCAAAAAGTCTTTTTCCAACATACTTCAAAATATGGTTGATAATGACAAGAAATTGTGGATATAAAATATCCTTCATTCTTGGTGAGCTTACTAGACCACAATCCACACATCTACATAGGCAACCCCATACTCACTAGTATATGGGACAGAGGCGGTGTTACCTATCGAAATCCAAGTTCCATCACATTATGTGGACATTTTCAATTGACTATCCTTTGATGAGAAATCCCATAGACTTTCTGATGAATTGATGTATATAGATGAAAAATCTATTCACACACTGTGCCATTTGGAAATCAACCAAAATCGAATTACACAAGCCTTAATCAAAAAGGTTATCCTTCGATCATTCCTCGATGGAAAAATTGTGTTAGTCCTCAGAACCCCGACTATGATCGAGAAGAAGCACCTGAAGCTTGAACAAGCGTGGGAAGGACTATATGTAATACATATGGTCTATTCCAAAGGAGCATATTCCCTGATATCAATGGACAGATAGCTCATCATGACATCAACAAATGTGAAGTTCTTGAAGAAGTACGTGGCATAATAAAAACAAAAAAATGTTATGGTTTGAGCTTTATGACCTAAAACTATGACTAGAAATTCACCACAATGTTATGGGCTAAGGTCTATGACCTTAAACAATGAGTAAAAATTACCCACAATGTTATGGTCTGAGATCTATGACCCAAAACTATTAGTTAAACTTCCCTACAATGTTATGTTCTGTGTCTATGACCTTAAAATATGAGTAAAAATTCCTCCAACATGTTATGGTCTGAGCTCTATGACCCTAATCATTGAGTAAAAATGCCCCCAATCTTATGTTCGAAACTCTATGACCCTAAAATATGAGTAAACAATCCAGAAAATGTTATGGTCTGAGCTCTAAGACCCTAAACAGTGAGTTATAATACCCCCAATTCAATGGTCCAAGATCTATGACCCTAATCTATGACTAGTCATCCATTCCACGTGATGTTAAACTGTAATGAACTCATCCCTGAAACATGAAAATAAATAGAGACTAATGTCCTCATCATAAGAGGTCAAACAACATGACATGAAACATTTTAATCAAATGATAATAAACTCCATGATCTCTCATAGAAAAATGTGCGACATGATTCCTGCCCTCGTAGGTTACGTAGAGACGCCTCATTCCACGATCATGGATCAAGTCCCATAAAAAACTACATTCATCACGCCCCTTATATACCCATATTCATCAGGTAATACCTTATCACCCCATTCTTTTTCACATTATGTATAACTCCCATGAGCATAGGATCAATGGTAGGGATTCTTTTATTAAAGCCAGCTATAGCGTAAGATGTTAGATCTGGAAATCGTGATGGGTGAAAAAAAATGTCCCTACCAATTGGACCGAGCCAAATCTGTACAGGGAACATTCCTAACTAAATGTGGTTTGATTATTTCCCTTGGATGATATTTAGAGACACATCAATCCGCGATCTTGGCCCATCACTTCTAGGAAAAAAAAGAAAATTCCCCCATCAGATTATCAACCTCCCCACACTTTCAATGGATACTCTATGACCAATATTTGTTTCTCATTTCAAGTAAACTCACGTGATCATAGGATTGGTGGTGAGGATTTTCTTTTGCAAATAAATCGTAGGGGGATATGGTAGGCCTAGGACCCGTATCAAATGAATCAAAAAAATTTCCTTACATGTTCTCACACATGGATCAAGAAAAATCAATATAGGGAACATTCAGAACAATGTGTGGCTCGAATCCTACCCTTGAAGGATATGTAGTGACGCGTCAATCATTGATCTCGAACCAACCACCATAAAAAAATTGCCATAAGTGACCCTACACATCGAACAAACATTTGTAGAAAAAATTTATAACTACATGTGGCTTTATTACGGTGCTCGCAGGGTATATAGTGACACCTCGTTCTTCGATATCGGCCCAACCATGATCATCAAAAATTACATCAAGTGTTCCTACACATCGAGAAAAAATTTTTAGAAAACATTTAGAACTACATGAGTATTGATTCCTTCCTTTTAGGATGCAAATTGATGCTTGATCATCGATCCCAACCCAGAAACTACCACCATAAAATACCCATTTCCCCCATACGTAGGTCAGACATATACGAGGATTCCATTAAAGGTCATATCACAGGACAATAAAGTTATAGATTACTCAAGAGTTATGTGTGGCCTAGTCCTCAAAATTATGGGATTCTACCACTACGGGAAAAATGGTTAATAGCAACGGGGTATTTGCGACGGGAAACTATTCCCATGGCAAATGATCTGTGATTTGCGACGGGTTTTTTTACTCATCGCAAATAGTTTGGCGTGAAATGCGTGTCAACTCGCGCGATGTTTATTTGCGACGGGGTTCTATCCCCGTCACAAATAACCGGCGGCGGTTAAAGACTATTTGCGACGGGTTTGCAGTCCCGTCGGAAATACCCCGGCGGCAGGGGTTATTTGCGACGGGCCCCGTCGCAAAAAACCATTTTAATGCCACCCATAAATAAATGCGGTCAGGGTTATTTGCGACGGGGTTTTATCCCCGTCAGAAATAACCGGCGGCGGTTAAAGCCTATTTGAGACAGCTCTGCAGTCCCATTGCAAATACCCCGGCAGCAGGGGTTATTTGCGACGGGGCCCGTCGCAAATAACTGTTTTAATGCCGAAAATAATTAAATGCGGTCAGGGTTATTTACGACGGGATTTCTGTCGCAAAAATGCCCGTCGTAATTAATCTAACCTATAAATACTGCCAACCATTACAATTTTCCCACTCTCAACTCTCAACCGTTACAATTTTCCCACTCTGAACCTTTTACGACTATTAGTTGTAAAAAAAATTTCCAACTTCGAGGATTCAGTTGGTGGTGTTCTACAATTACAGCGGCTCGACATTGACATCAAGTATAAGGTTTTTATCTGAATTTTAATTTAATATTTATTTTATTTATTTATTGTAAATTTTTATAATTTTTTTTATGATTTCTAATTAGGAATAATTATGAATAAGTATTAATAATTAACAGTAATTAGAGACAATTAAACACTAATTAATTTAAAATAGTTAGCTGTAATTACAATTAATTTGTAGTAATTATGAAAAATTAAAATTAATTTCAATTAATTAATAATAATTAGAAATAATTAACATTAATTAGTAATAATTTATAATAATTACCAATAATTAGTAATAATTACTAATAATTAGTAATAATTACTAATAATTCCCAATAATTAATAATTGCCAATATTTGTCAATATTTGTCAATATTTTTTCCAATATTTACCAATAATTACCAATATTTTCCAATAATTGCAAATAATTGTCAATATTTACCAATAATTAGGAATAATTACCAATAATTAGGAATAATTACCAATAATTAGGAATACTTACCAATAATTACGAATATTTACCAATAATTAGGAATAATTACCAACAATTAGGAATAATTACAAATAATTACCAATAATTACCAATAATTACTAATAATTACCAATAATTACCAATAATTAACAATAATTAGTAATAATTAATAATAATTCGTAATGATTACCAATAATTAGTAATAATTACCAATAATTACCAATAATTACCAATAATTAGTAATAATTTCCAATAATTAGTAATAATTACCAATAATTAGTAATAATTAGTAATAATTACCAATAATTAGGAAGAATTAGTAATAATTACCAATAATTATAATAATTAGTAATAATTATAAATAATTAGAAATAATTTGTAATAATTACCAATAATTAGGAATATTTCGTAATAATTACCAATAATTACCAATAATTAGTAATAATTAATAATAATTACCAATAATTAACAATAATTAGTAATAATTAGTAATAATTACCAATAAATAGGAATAATTAGTAATAATTACAAATAATTATCAATAATTCGTAATAATTAGTAATAATTACTAATAATTAGTAATAATTATAAATAATTACCAATAATTACCAATAATTAGTAATAATTACTAATAATTACCAATAATTAGTAATAATTAGTAATAATTAGTAATAATTACCAATAATTACCAATAATTACCAATAAATTGTAACAATTAGTAATAATTACCAATAATTCGTAATAATTACAAATAATTAGTAATAATTACCAATAATAAGTAATAATTACTAATAATTAGTAATTATTAGTAATAATTAGTAATAATTAGTAATAATTAACAATAATTAGTAATAATTACCAATAATTAGTAATAATTACGAATAATTAGTAATAATTGCCAATAATTAGTAATAATTCGTAATAATTAGGAATAATTACCAATAATTAGTAATAATTACCAATAATTCGTAATAATTACCCATAACTCGTAATAATTACCAATAATTCGTAATAATTACCAATAATTCATAATAATTACCAATAATTCATAATAATTTCCAATAATGAGTAATAATTACCAATAATTACAAATAATTAGTAATAATTAGTAATAATTAGTAATAAGTAGTAATAATTAGTAATAATTAGTAACAATTAGTAATAATTAGTAATAATTTCCAATAATTAGTAATAATTACCAATACTTTGTAATAATTAGCAATAATTAGTAATAATTACAAATAATTGGTAATAATTATCAATAATTACAAATAATTAATAATAATTACCAATAATTAGTAATAATTTGTAATAATTAGGAATAATTTCCAATAATTAGGAATAATTAGTAATAATTAGTAATAATTAGTAATAATTAGTAATAATTACCAATAATTACCAATAATAAGTAATAATTAGTAATAAATACCAATAATTAGTAATAATTACCAATAATTAGTAATAATTAGAAATAATTACCATTAATTACCATTTATTAGAAATAATTACCAATAATTACCAATAATTAGTAATAATTACCAATAATTACCAATATTTACAAATATTTACCAGTAATTAGTAATAATTACCAATAATTAGTAATAGTTACCAATAATTAGTATTAATTTCCAATAATTAGTAATAATTACTCATAATTACCAGTAATTACCAATAATTATTAATAATTAGTAATAATTAGTAATAATTAGTAATAATTAGTAATAATTAGTAATAATTAGTAATAATTAGCAATAATTAGTAATAATTACCAATAATTACCAATAATTACAAATAATTGGTAATAATTAGTAATAATTAGTAATAATTAGTAATAATTACCAAAAATTAGAAATAATTAACAATAATCACCAATAATTACTAATAATTAACAATAATTACCAATAATTACCAATAATAACTTATAATTACTAATAATTACAAATAATTATGAATAATTAATAATAATTAGTAATAATTAGTAATAATTAGTAATAATTACAAATAATTAGAAATAATTATCAATAATTACCAATAATTACCAATAATTACCAATAATTACCACTAATTACCAATAATTACCAATAATTACTAATAATTAGTAATAATTACCAATAATTACTAATAATTGCCAATAATTAGTAATAATCCGTAATAATTAGGAATAATTACCAATAATTATGAATAATAATTACCAAAAATTCTGAATAATTACCAATAATTAGGAATAATTACCAATAATTAAGAACAATTACCAATAATTAGGAATAATTAATAATAATTAGCTAATTGGAAAAAAATAGCGTGATCATTATCTTTCTCAACTATCTTTTCATATCTATATTGGGTTTAGGAAAACTTCTGTCTCCATATGTAATATTCACATCTTTTTCAAAATTATCAACCTACTCACCAATAGAGAGGTGAAAGTTAATGCGAATATTACATGTGGAGATAGAATGTTAAACACACAGATGCAAGGAGATTTGTATATAATATAGAAAATTATATTATATGAATATTAATAATAAAAAATACTAATAATGTAATAATGTTATTATTATATAAATAATATTTATGAAAAAATAATATTAGTATTATTAAAATAATAAAAAAATTATATAATATTAAAATTATCAATATTTGTAACAGGTTTTTATTTATTCTCTACATGTTCAATTCTTAAAGGGTTAATTTTTAGGTCTATTAATATACAAATTTATATTATATTAATATTAATAATAAAAATACTAATAATGTAATAATATTATTATTATATAATTTATATTTACGAAAAAATAATATTAGTATTATTAAAATAATAAAAAAATTATATAATATTACAATTATCAATATGTGTAACAGGTTTTTCTTTATTCTCAACATATACAATTATTAAAGGGTCCAATTTTAGGTCTATCTCAATAAAAAGTTTGTGTCAGTCGTGTCTGATGTAAACTCTATAATTATTCTTGCTTGAGTGTTTTTTCTAACAAATTATTCAAAACCAGTAATGCTTTTATATTTTATAGAAAAATATGGAACAACGAGGTCGTCAACAGTCATTATTAGATGACCGCATATGGATAAATCAACGTAGAAATCCAAACGGTTCTGGTTTAAATCTAGTATATATAGAGTGTGTGGATAATTTTTTATCATTTGCGACATCAAATCCTGAATTTGTTTCAGAAGGAAAAATAAAATGCCCTTGTAGAAAATGTGCATTGAGAACGTTTGACAAGTTTGACAAAGTGTGGGGACATCTCTTGCGTTTTGGTATTCAACAAGATTATGTTTTTTGGTATCAACACGGTGAACGCAGTTCCAGAGTAGGTGATACCAACTTGATTCCAGATCCATCCAGTTTCAAGATTTAGTACATGATGTTACAGGTTCATCTGTTCAACATACAGAAACTCCGGCTGATATAGCTTCAAATACTGAGTTGGAACCGTCGGAAATTTATGAGTTATTGAGGTCTGCTGAGGATGCATTATATCATGGCTGCAAGATGAGAAAATATAGAAGTAGTTGCAAAATTTATGGCTATCAAATCAGATAACGGTATGTCAACCACCTGTTTTGACCAGATATTTTCTTTTCTTAAACCACTGTTACCCGAAAGAAATGTTTTAACTGCAAATTACTATGAGAGTAAGAGGCTGGTTCGAAATTTGGGACTTACTTGTCAGAAGATTCATGCATGTTCAAATGACTGCATTTTATATTCTAGGGAAAATGAGTCGTTGGATAGTTGTCCCACATGTGGGAAACTGAGATATAAAGAAGGGGAACATGGGAAGTCTGGTTTGATTCCTGTAAAACAGTTGAGATATTTTCCGCTTAAATCCAGACTTCAGCGTTTATTAATGTCTAAGAATACAACGACAATGATGTCATGGCATAAAGAGAATATTTCAACTGATAAAAGCTAGAATCATCCAGCCGATGGTGATTCATGGAAACATTTTGATAGAGTGCATCCATCCTTTGCTTTAGAATCTAGAAATGTTCGAATGGGCCTTTCCACTGATGGTTTCTGTCCATTCGGATCGTATGGTAGTCAGTATTCATGTTGGCCTATTTTTTTAACTCCGTACAATTTACCTCCATGGATGTTGATGAAGGAGCCATATATCATTTTGACTTTACTAATTTCAGGACTTCCGAAGAAGAATTTTGATGTTAATTTGAAACCATTGATTGTTGAATTAAGTTTATTGTGGAGTACTGGTGTCAGTACATATGATTTTGCTACGAAATAGAATTTCAGACTGAGAGTAGCATTGATGTGGACAATTAGTGACTTCCCGGCTTATGGGATGTTATCTGGCTGGAGTACACATGGTAAGAAATGATGTCCTTACTGTATGGGACATAACAAAGCAGTTATGCTCATTCATGGAAAGAAACCTTGTTATTTTGATTTTCATCGCAGATTTTTTCCAGCTGATCATCCTTTTCGCAGAAATAGATCTCATTTCAGAAAAGGAACAGTTGAAAGGGATGGACCTCCAAAAATGCTATCAGGTTCAGAGTTAAAAGTAGTTTTATTTTCATTACCTCCCATCACTTTTGGTCCCACAATAAACCAATAGAAAATTTCTGGTTTTGGGAAAGAACACAATTGGATTAAACGTAGAATATTTTGGGATTTGCCATATTGGTCTGATTCGTTGGTCCGCCACATGTTGGATGTCATGCATATTGAGAAGAACTCTTTTGATAATTTGTTTCATACAGTTTTGGATATGCTAGGAAAGAGAAAAGACAATGTAAATGCACATTTAGAATTATTTTTTAATATTATAATTTAATTATATTTTTTTCGTAATATTGGAATTATTTTAATATTTGAATGTAAAATATTTCTATTATTTTTATATTAATTAAAATAACTTATTAATATTTTATTTATTTATTTATTATAATTCTAATATTATTATATTAATTAAAATCATTTATTAATATTTTTTATTTTTTATTTTTGAATTATAAATCTATTATTATTATATTAATTAAAATCATTTATTAATATTTTATTATTTTTTATTTGTGAATTATAATTCAATTATCATATTAAACAAAATCATTTATTAATATTTTTTTATATTTTTATTTTTGAATTATAAATGGATTTTTATTATATTAATTAAAATAATGTATTAAATTTTTTTTTTATTTTTTTATAGTATTTGCGACGGGATACTATGCCCATCACAAGTAGTATTATTATATTAATTAAAATAATTTATTAATATTTTTTTAAATTTTTTTTAAAAAAGTAATTACGACGGGCCCGTCGCAATTACTATTTTAAAAAGTTTTTAAAAATATACTGAATAATATTTGTGACGGGATGTATCGCCGTCGCAAAAAATACTTTTAGTGATGGGCCCGTCACAAATAATTGTTGTTGCGATGCTGTTTTCCGCAACGGGCTATTTGCGACGGACCCCCGTCGCAAAAGCCTATTAGCGACGGGATCCCGTCGTAAATACCTCGTCGCTATTGACCATTTTTTCCGTAGTGTACACATGCCTCTCATGGGATGTCAAAATATCATGCCCCCCCTATACATATGGGTCTCACCTATACAGAAGCTCTATGTAGTTTATAGTTAATCATGGTCTAGGTATTATCACATTCCCAGGCACATATTCCCCATTTTTCACACTCAATACCTTGGCAAAAACATGGACCCCCATAATCATTCAAGGCCGTCTGAGATGGAAGGTCGGTGTCCTACTGACACCTTTGCATGACTATACACATTATACTCTGGTGGATCTGCATATGTTTCTCACAAAAAAGGTCATCAATCAAAGGAAAATTCATCCCCAGGAGAGTCCTCTCCTATCTCATTACGCCCAATGGCATCCAAGCCCCTTCTCATTCCTCCTAATTCAAATTTCCCCAAGGACTATGGTTTACACCTCCTATCATCACTAACATATAAGGAATGCCGGAACATCCTGATTGTGATTAACCTAAAACTATTGATGATATCTATGATAGTATAATCATCATCATTGTATGACACTAAACTGCATAGCATCATGTCCTCACTACATGACTCTAAACTTCATAGCATCATGTCCTCAACGCACGATAGTAAACTGTACAGCCAAAATCATCCTTGATGTGTGACATTAAGCTGAATGACAATGGTTTAATCCCAAAATTTCCTTCTAATTCTAGTTTTTATATTCCTATGAAATGACATCAAATCCTCGTAATCCCTTTTTTCTCATACTAAGAATAGATCATGTGAGATTATGGATTTTAGTGAGAGATCCACTATGGAATTATGAAAAAATAGTCTAGGAATTTGGTCCTAGAAGCATGACACTAAAAGGCATGTCATGATTCTCTCCGCCAATAGGAACCCCATGTCTTGGCCATGTGACATTAAATAACCACATATCCCTAATATGGAGTGAATTACTCTCCCTGTGTATGAGTCAGATCTACGTAAGGGACAACTGATTGCTTGAGTAAGTTATAGCCCAAATGTCCCCAAAATGTCCGAGTACACTTCTGCGGTATTTCAAACATCGTTCTCTATGTGATCATGAATCTACACAACCATCCATGCCCATTTGGGATGGAAAGCCAGTGTCTGGAGGACACCTTTACTTGATTGTGCATATCAGGCCATAGTGGCTCTCAATATGTTTCCAACAAAAATGGTCGTCAATCAAAGAAAAACTTTTCCATAGGAGAGTCCTATCCTATCTCAGTATACCCAATTTCATCCAAGCCTCGTACCATCCCTCTGAATTCAAGGTTCCTAAAGTCACGGATTACACTTTCTTCCTAACACATGACCCGGATATATCGAAACATATGGGCCCGATTCATATTTGTTCCCTTTTGAAGTTTATAAGGATATCCCATATGTATTCATGAAGTTTATCCTCAAGAAAAAGAAGAGTTCCCCCACATGTTTCCAGGTTTCCCAGAATATGCTCAGTTAAAATGCCTCCTTTTGTGTTGAGGAGCACCCCTGGTCAAAGGTCACATACCATATTCTGAATGTTCCAAGTCTCCATAATTTTCAATGGCCATCTGAGATGGAAGTTCGGTGTCATGTGGACACATTTTCTTGAACATGCACATCATACCATGGTGACTCTTCATATGTCACCCACAAAAATGGTCTTCAATTGATGAAACATTCATCCCCAGGGGAGTCGTTTCCATCTTCTATACGGTCAAATGGAATTCATGTCTTGTCACACTGAATATTTTTTCATGACAAATCAAATTGATTATGTTTTTAAGGATGATTTATAGTCTATGGTAGACCCTAGTTCATCTACAAAGGAGTGTTGGTAGCTTATATTGTGTATCCTTAACAAATATTACTAAAAGAGGGGTGATTTTAAAAAAATATTTTTAAGAAAACAAATTAACTCAAAGAGTTTAATGGTTGACAATGATTGTGGTTTTAAAAAATATGAGACAAAGGGATTATTGTGATTTCACTACACACATTTTATGTTCATTTTTATAGTGATTAATATTGGTTTGGATATATTTTTTGGTTGAAATTAATTGGAATCCTGATTAATTTCTAAGATTTTATTTCAATGCTTAAAGAACAAAACCTTGAAATAACAATCATATCGTCAAGGTCTAGTGCATATGAATGGAATAATATCATCAAAATAAAATTGAAATCTCAAGAATGATGGTATGAAAATGATTCTTGTGTTGTCCAGTTAGAACCACACATGTCCTGAACTCAAAACCTCACACTTATATGTTAGAAATTAAGAGCATAGCATTTCCATGTATCGAAAAAAGAATTAAAATTTGAAATCATGTAAGGTACATAGAGTGATTTTTTAAACAGAAAAATTAATCTAAACTAGTAGCTAATATATTCATCATAACTCCCTTGACATGTGTGTAGATACCTCACAATGAACACCCACCGTTTAGCTAGAAATTGGGAGGAGGAGGAAGCTCATGTGGAACTCCTTTTTCATTATTAATCCACTATGAGGAGAGGCTCCTCTATAACATCTAGGATGATGAGAGGAATCCTCTAAAACTCTAAATTGGTAGCACATAACTCCTTTTTCGAACATAAAAATGAGGAGCCCAAGGTTCCATTTTCTTAGAAAATTGGAAGGTATTATTGATCATCCTTATTTCGAGAAACAACATGGTTCACTGTTTTTGGTGGACAGACAGTCTACTCACACTTTTTAAAAAACTATAAAGTTATATCTATACCTCCTATATATCTCCACCGAACATTTTGTTCCATCTGGAAAATCACATCTCTAGATATTGACAGAACACTGATCACCACTTTTGACAAAATGTAGATTCGTTGTGATGGACATATCGGTCCAGATGGCCACCAGATAAATGAATTAGCTTTGGGTTTCTTCATATGAAATGTATATGAATGAATTTCAGACCATCCTAGAAATGTTCAATCCATTTTGATGCAAATTTTAGTAGAATTGTGTGGTTGAGTCCACTGGTGTGTATGGATCCTGAGTGGTTTGGACCATTTTTCTTGGACATCTTCATGGTCCCTCAAAATAACCTCCACCTTCAATGAAATTATCCAAAAAAGTATAATTTCCCTTTTTAATTGTAATAAACCCCAAATAATTGAATCAATAATGATGTGCAATTTTTTATTATTTTTATAATTTTCAATAAAATATTAGTTTAGCATAGTGGTGTAAGTGTGAAAATGAAACAGTAAATCACAGTGCGATCACACCCCCAAACCTAAACATTTTAGTTCTAAGAAAAGTCATATATTCAAAAGTTATGCTTGTATATATTTCCAACATCATGATAATTTAACATTTGAGGAAATTTTAATTCATTAAAATATTTTGATCAATGCATGAACCACAACAAGGAGTTAATTATACTGAAATTGGAAAAAGATGTCTAATAATTCATATCATAATGAAATTCAATGAGATTTATGATACCAAATTGAGAATGGAATTCAAGAGTCAACCATGCCACTAACACTCCTTGTGTTTTTGTGAAAACCAATCCATGATTTTCATTCCACTTTTTATGTAATAAATATAGGCTATACTAACATTTTTATATTAAATGACTTTTTACACTGAACCTACCCCACATCCTTTGCAATAAAATTTCAAGACTCACTAACTTAAGCATTCCCCGAAGTGAAACCATAATCTCACAACCTAGATATCTCTATATGTTGCACATTTCATCACTCACCTCATTTATTATTATTTTTTATTTCATATGTTTCATTTGGAACAAATCTCACACTAATCTCTCAACCCTTGTTTGATCTCCTCATGACACTAATTGTAACAATTATAACAAGATCAAAGGATGATGAGTAGTTGTTTTTAACATTCCATAGACACAACCCCAATTTTTTAGGGCGTACAATAGTCTGATATTTTTTATATAGATATTGGTCAATCTAGTAAAGAAATGAAATAGATCAGATAAGGAACAAACATATAGAGATATCATTTTAATCTGAAAAATATTTACCTAACATATATTTACCATATATTAAGTAAGAAATATTCAAACTTTCCAGTTTAGTGGAAAATGTGGATATATTAGTGCCATGATTTTCCCAAAAACTACTCACGCCATGGGTATAAATTATCTAAATGGATTCACAGAGATACAACCATTTATATCATTATAAAAAACCAAATTCACTAAGAATCACTCCCTCATGTTAAATTCATAAAAACATTCATTCGATAACATAGTCTAGTTTTTATCAAATGTTAAATCAACATTAAATTAAAATTTTCAACATGAAGTTTCAGTAAGTTCCATGATTTGGTGGCCATGGGGGAGGGGGAAGTAAAAGTACCATAAAGAAGGTGAAAATAGATAAAAGAATAAAGATGATGAAAATCCTAATGAAATTAACAAGATGTGGAAAAGTGAAAATACTAAATATAAGGAGAAAAATAGAAAAAAGATTACAAAAAGGATGATGAAAATTCCTAACTAACCCAGGAATGTACCCATACCCCCCAAACCTAGTGTGTGTAGTGTCCTCGCTATAATAAAATTGAATGTGGGAAGGAAGGATAAAACCTAGTGGGTTTCATTCGTATATTTTTTCTTGAAGATGGATTTCCTCTATCTGGAACTATGTAAGGACTTCATGGAAGTGCTTCAGCAGCTGCCCATTGACATTTATGTTTTTCTTGGTTTTATCAATTTGAAGCTGAACAACACCAAATGTAGATACATTAGAAACAATGTATGGGACGAATCTGTTGGAAAAAATCTTATCTGGATGCATCATCATCCTTGACTTGTAAAGGAAGACCTTCTTCATAGTGTGGAACCAACTATGAAGGATAAGACGGTCTTGGGTATCCTTGGTTTTCTCCTTATAAATCCTGGAGTTCTCATATGCATCTCTTCTCATTTACTCCAACTATTGAATGTGTATCTTCTTTTCAGCACATGCACCATAAAGATTATAATTGAATTGTATTATGTCCTAGTAGGCTCGGTGCTCAATCTCAACAGGGAGGTAAAAACTCTTTCCAAACAATAGATGATATGGTGACATTACAATGGGTGTTTTAAAATAAATATGGTATGCCGACAATGAATCATCAAGTCGAGGACTCCAATATTTTCTATTAGGACGAATCATTGTTTCAAGAATCTATTTTATCTCACTATTTGAAACCACTATTTGATAATTAGTATTTCGATGATATGCACTAGATACTATATGAACGACCCCATTCCAATGAAAAAGTGATTGAATTTCTAGGTTGCAGAAATGAGAACTCATGTCACTGATGATGATCCTAGGTAATCCAAACCAATAAAAGATTTGGGTTCTCAAAAATTCAACAAATATTTTAGAAAAATCAGTCCTTGTAGCTCGTTCCAAAACCCATTCTGACATGTAATCATCCTCTAGAATAATTTACATGTTTTCAAAAGAATTTGGAAATGGCCCCATAAATTCAATACCCCAAACATCAAAAATATCATGAATGATCAATGTTTTTTGTGTCATTTTATCTCATTTAGATACATTACCCATTATGTGACAATAAGGACAATATTTACAAACATCATGGGCATCTGGAAAAAGTATTGGTCAAAAGAGACCATAAATAAGGACATTATGAGCAGTCCATTGGGGACCAAAGTGGACCCCATAAGCTAGTGTGTACCCGAACATGAGGATGGACTATAGCACTCTATCGGGAACACAAAGCCTGATAAATTGATCACTACAGGTCCACTAAAGGTAGGGGTTATCCCAAATGTTCAAACAGAGCTCATGTTTTAGATGATCAACCTAGTTTTTGTTGAAATCAGTAGGAATTCATGTTTCTTCCAAATAATTAAAAATTTCTGCCTAAAAAGGAATAGCATATTTCTCTCAGTATAGATTCTCATTAGGAAACATATCATTTATTGGAATATAGGGGGACGAGTCAATGTCCGAGGATGGTTAGATCCAACTGATATGGCCAGCCACTACATTCTCTACTAATTTTTATCTCTAATTTATAAATTGAATTCCTAATGGTAGAGAATCCACAAAATGAGATGTGGTTTGGATTCAGTTTCATAAGGATATACTGAAGGGATGCATGGTCAGAGAACATAATGAATTTGGACCCCTATGGGTATGAACTGAATTTTTCCAAGTCAAACATAATGGAAACTAATTCTTTTTTTGTTTTGGTGTAGTTTTCCTGTGTCGGGTACAATGTACGTGAGGCATAGTCAATGTCATGTGGATCTCGATCGACCCCTTTTGATAAGATTTCCCCAATTGCATAGTTAGAGGTGTCATACATGAGCTCAAATGGTAAATCCCACCACAGTGGATGGATTACCAGGGGTGATGTGAGACTCCATTTTAACTTATTAAATGCTTACTCACATTCATTATCAAAAGAAATTCCTTTTCTTTTTAGAGTAAATGGGTGAGGGGGAGAGAAATCTTAATAAAGTCAAGAATGAAATGATTTTAAAATCCTACATGAACTTGGAATGAACACACATCCCATACATTTTTGTGGAACTGTAGGGAAGAAATGATATCTAGTTTGTATTTATCTACTTGGATACTATCCCAGATATTACATGTCCCAAAACTATACCTTGTCTCACTATGAAATGGAATTTATCGTAATTTAATACAATATTCACTTCAATATAGTGATGTAGGACTAAATCATTAATACTCAAACATTCAACAAAAGAGGATCTATACACTGTGAAATCATCCATGAAAAATACCAAGCAATTATCTAGGTAATCTGAAAAAAAAACTAACCATGCATCACTGGAAAGTACCAAGAACATTGCACAGACCAAATTGCATCCACCTATATGAAAATCTACCAAAGGGGCAAGTGAAATTTCCATTTTCTTTATCCTCGGGGTAAATATGGATCTGAAATTATCTAGAATACCCATCATGGAAACAATAGTGGGGCATACCCTATAGTATCTCTAGCATTTGGTCAATGATTGGAAAAGGGGAATGATCATTCCTAGTGTGTCGGTCTAGTCAGTGATATTCTATGCATACTCACCAATAATTCTATATACGATTTGGAACCAATTCATTGTTTTAATTTTTTATTACTATATGGTGATGGTTTTTATAAACTACTTGAACAGTATTAACACAATGGATGTCAGAGATGGGGAAAATGTAACGACCCAATGTTTTTCAATGGAAATTCTCTTCTCATAAGTATGTCGTAAAATCCCATGAAAACACAACATAATAAAATTTTATGTGCTATGTTACCATTAAAAATAATTTCGTCACATCTGTGTTTGGAATTTTGAAAGTCTGGCATACACGATTGTAATCTGTAAGTTATTTGGAGTCCAATAAGGAAAACTTAATTTTTGGCGAATAGTAACCTACCCTAAGGATTAGTAACATAACCTTATGAATAGTGATATACCCTAATGAATATTAACCTCACCTATGGTAGTATATAAATAATATTCATTTTGGATGTACGATATACATATATTTTAGAATAAATTAATGAATGTTTTAAAACTAGTTTTGAAAATAAATTATTATTTAAATTAAATATTAAAATAATCATATTTAGAAAATTATTTTTGGAAGATGGACTTCATTTTTTGATTCTACACATCGAAAAATGGTTAGGGTGAATTTTTGGTATTTTTCTGAAGTACTTGATTTTTTACAGAATAGTAGAATCTGATAACTCACAATAAATGATAAATAATGGATTAATTGAGTCATCGATGATGTTCTGCTAATGTAAGCCCACTTGATTCGGGATAAAATGATAAAATCACTATTACTGGTCATGGAATACTATCTATTCATTTTCTTAGGAAGAAATAATAAATTAATGATTATAATATTTTGAAATCCCACCACTCCGCCACTATAAAACCCCCCATCACCCCCTCTTCTCTCCACTCCTATCAAGCCTTGTGTCATTCCATCATTCTACCCAAATCTCTCCCAATGGTCCTCCCACATGTATAAATTCTCTGAGCCTCCTCAAAATACTAAAACCTCTACCTTTAAGAGGTTCTCAAAGGATTAAGTCTTAAGAGGTAAATTCTTCTCCCAATTTCTTCTTTTCTTTTAAGTTATTTTATTTTTTATTTTTTCCCTCACCTCTCTTCACCATAATAGTTTGATAAATCCAGTAACATACATGTACTGTAACTTCTTCATTATAGTGGTATATTTCATTATCATCTCTCCTTTCCCAAACCTTTTTTTGAAAGAAATGAAAGCACTGTTTGAGATGTGCTAATTTAGCACCTTCAAGGACCACAGTTTATCAATTTCAATTATTATCTTTAATTCTGGCCAAGAAACAACTTGTTTATTGTTGAACCAGATTATATTATATGTAATATATCCAATTTTTGGTTCTATAATCCGTTGGGACAAATGGAATTATGTTATAAAGAGAAACACATTCTTTGTAATCAAATCCACCGATTAACAAAAAATGTTATCACTATGGTTATATATATAATAATTAGACTTCACTCTAAGTAAACTAATTAAAATCAAAACCATTTATTCTACTGGATATGAACAAAAAAATATAACTTCAATTATAGACAACCAAAATCATCTTGCATATAATCCATACTTTAATATAAGTGAACCGATCATTTAAAGCAAAGTAAACAAACAAGCCCGAACAATGAAATTGAACATTGTAACTAATAAAAAAGGATTTGAATGAACTAAAAAGGGTTATAATAAATAAATTTATTATTTAAGAGGTTCTATAATTATTAATTAATGATCCTAATTTTTTTATTCATGTTGTTAATAATAAGTGGATATCCCCAATGGATTTATGGTAAGGGATCCTCCCCTTTTTACTCCTAATCAAGATTGTTCTCTATACTATGCCTTTTTTTGTAATACCAAGTGATGGGGTACATTTATACACCTTACTAATACTACCCTAATGTTTTATAAGTGATGATAAACCCATTATCTCTCTCATCAATCCCTCTTAGTTAAACCCAATACCATGCCAATAAACCATGATGTATTCTACATGAACATCCTTTATTCCTTCGGGTTGCTATATCTTTCTTTTTACCAAATTTTTTTTGTCTCTTATTTTATGTATAACATCAAAAATATGTTTATATTCTCCAAACCCATGTTACATGATCCATCTGTCATTCTCTTTTAGGGATATACATGCTTTTAAGTGAATCTCTCTTCAATACTTCCCCATAAGCACACTCGTTTTAAAGGAACTTCCCGAACATTTACCCATTTTCAAGGGCACTCTATCTTCTATTTTAAGACACCATTATCTTTAGAAATTATTTATTTTTATTATGAATACCCTCTTTTTTCAATTCTGGTTTTATATAAAATAATTTCTTCTTTTTTATTTTAAAATCTCTATAGTATTTTCCTTAAAACCGCACAAAAATGTTTTAATGCTAATGTTTCTAAAATACATTTCTCATATGTTGTATCATATGTTTGACACCACTTACCATGTAATATGCCTATTTTACCCTATTGACGTCCATGTATTTTCTAATTCTTTCATTACATGGACACTTTCTTGATACACCCATTGGTTATGATTTATGTCATGATTGGGGTACCCAATTCTCTCCATGGGTAACCTAATGTTTATGAACAATTGATTATATAAGATTAATCATGTGGTAAAAAGATTTATGTGGTAACAATTTTTATTTGGATTGAATATTCACGAAAATTTTGAGATGGTTGCGCCCAGATAGCCCTCTAATTCATTGGGTAAGGATAAGTATCATGAGATGCGATGTGAAACGAGATTGGAGGTCAGCCTTGACCCATACTGAAATGGGAAAGGAGATTGGCATTTATCATTGACCCGTACTAAAGAAATGTTTTATGATTCTTCCACATTTATATGATTTCATATTTATCTGATCCCATTTTTAATTAAATGATTTTATAGGTTTCATTATTTGGATATCTTTATGTCACGCCTCCAAACTCATGTGCTTGAGATGTATCCTTATGTTCATTCCCTTACTGGGCTTTCTAGCTCATCCCTTTGTTCATATGTTCCCCAGGGTAACCTATACAGATGTAAGGGATCAAAGGATGTTAGAAGCTCTTTATGGAGATTAAATAATGAAGTTTTTTAGCCCCTTGTTTTATGTCATATGTACCTAGTATTCCAACACCCTAGACCTAACGATCTGTGGATTGTACTATGATGATTAATTATGCTTAAAATCATGAAATTCCTCCAAGGGGAGAAAATACCACCTCATTCTCTTTTTAGAAGTAATCAAGCACTTCTATAAGTCTTGCAAGGTGAATGGACTCAAAATGTGTTGAAATATTTAAAAGAATCATGATAGAATTCATGTTTTCATGTAATTTATAGTGGCTCGCATACCATAACCCGAACGGGTACGTGGACCACTAGGATCATGAACTGCCTGGTACATGGAACGATCCCTGAAATGCTAGCCCACGAAGTGATGGGAATCGAATAAGTCAGATAGCGAACCATGTCACCAATGGATTAATATGCATGAGTACCATATGTATATTGTGCTGATCACTCATCAGTATGAAAAATAAGTGAACTAGTAGGGTTCTATGAACTATTATCACGAACTGAATCCTCCACAATCCCCGTATTGACTGAGTATTCGACGAGTTAAGATATTTCTTCAATGGGCCTCCGCATAGGTTGTCGTGTTCCCAATAGATACAATTGCTTTGATTCTATGTTAACAGAAAATGGTATAAGTACGAATAGACACAAAAAGGGAGACGGATAAGGAGAAATGCGGATGATGAAAACATGATTGAGACATAGTGGTTGCACTCTAGCTTCCATTTTGTTTCTTCAGTATAGGCACGAACTGTGAACCATACCCTCTACAGGTATAACCGATCACGAACCATAAAATGGGGGAATTGAATAATAGTAATGGAACCATGAACCTAATTAGTGAATCATGAACCAAGGGATTCTCATGGATGAACTCCCTGTGAATGATGATCCCCCAGAAAACCCCTTCCCACCCCACCCTTCAATATGGTTCCCTGCGTAGCACACCACTCTATGGACTAAACCTGGTGATCCGTACAACCTCTGTATGCAGATGGAACCAAAATAGTACTGATGGGTCACATACCACTATGGTTCATGGTTTTCTACACCCATTCTTTCATATTGCAGTGGTACGCAGATGGCCCCTCATTTCACATACCACTATGGTATCCAGAGCCTCCCCCATACCTCATAAAATGTTAGTACATGAAATAGGGTGTTTTTGAGTATTGATCAGTCTAGTTCCAACCTCACCCCTCCATTACCATACAATCATCCATGATCCCTTTACTAACTAGTCAACTGGAATTAGTCCAAATCCTCATACAAATCCATAGTACCCGTACGATCAGACAATCAGATGCAACAACACGACCCATTGATTCTACAAACCCATGTTAAGCAAAGTCATGAATGCTCTCCCATCAATAGTGCGGGATTCGGGAATTCTTGTTAGGCTAAAATCACATGGTAACCCAGAGCGCATCTTTTGGATGTTGATATGAACCTCCCCATTAATGGGATTATGGGTGATCACATGATTTCCCATTCAATGAGGAATTTTGATTAGTTGAAGGGGTTTTCTTTTCTCCTCCCTTTGACGAGGACGAAACTCCTTCCCTTACCTAGAACTGCTCTGGTGCCCTCACACTGAGGTGAGTACCAAATCATCCAAGGAAGGACCGCATGACCATTATTTTCATTTCACATTAAAGGGTTCATTGCTCCGTGCCCTATACCATGGTCGTTACAGCCTCTTACGTCATGGGCTCTCCCTCCCCCACCAATAGGAGAGGGGGTATCTGCATTGTTGAATATTTCACAACCTCTTTTTTCTCACACCGATCAGGACTCATGTGGGCTTAGAGGTTTGAGATTATATCAACATCCACATGATTCTGAACAATAAGAACTCAGATTCTTGACCAAATCCGGATACGCATGATTCCTACCAGAAGGCCCAATCTCAAAAAGGGTTCACATCCTTAAAGGTTCCACCTAATCACGTTTTCTTAAATGGAAGCTCCCATGCATGATCCCCACACCATGATGAACTATGAAAATTCAGATTCCAAATCAAACCAGGACATTTAGGATGCCTACGAGAAGGCCCGAGCTAAAAAGGGTGACCATCCAAAAGGGTCCACCCAATCACATTCCATCAAATGGGATGATTCTATGAATAAGCCCTGCACAGTCCTAAAAACTTTGGTTCTGATTCCCCTTCCAATGATATGTATTAATCCCTCCTTTTGGGATTGATCTCAACATCAAGTCACACACCCTTTGCCCGGGATGATGATAAACTCCAGAGAGCCTTATAACATGGCTCACATCAGCATCACCTTCGTAGCATCAAATATATGCATGCTTATGATGATCTTGTGAACCAAGGGTAACCTATGGGAACATTATTTTTGAATGAACAAAGGATTCAAAAACATATGAAAATGAATTAAATCTATAAGAGAGTCCCAGAACATGCAAGAATCCTCCCCTAGAATAGTGTGGTAAGCATGGCGTCCCATCTTCTTGGCTAATGGAGACCTTAAGTGTCACTGGCCAAATCATTAGGCAATGAGCGCCATCCATTGGAAAGTAGGTCGATGAATCATAGATAACCGGGCCATTGGGCATTATTGGATCCATGAATAAACCCATTGGAGACCATTTGAGGATGTTATATCTGATAAGTATAGATTACATGAGTGCCTGACCCCCACGCAATAGCCTGCTGGGACCAATAGTTCCCACATGGTTAATTCAACCTTCATTAAATGATACTAACGCTGAATGGGACAAAACAATGGAAACCATTTCTGCACCACATGCAAAATGATCCACCTTGAAGGTAGAATAAAAAATGGTGGACCTGACGTGAATCCTTAACCAAGGGGCGGTTTTACCCAAATGACAAAAGTTAAAAGGATGTTGTATGTTGGACTAATTTTTTCGCCCCAGTACCAAAAAATGTTCCATATTATAGGCGGAACAAATATGGTTATCTCTACGTGAATCCTTAACCAATGTGGCGGTCTCAGCCCACTCATGCCCCTTCACCCTGCAGCAAAATAAAAGGGGAAGGGGGCTAAGACGAATATCTAAATATGAATATGATTAAAAGTATGTTGCTTCAAAGATGTTTTGTGGTCTGTATGTTATATATGCATATTTATGGTTCTCATATAAAAACCATCAATCCAAATGACATCCCAATGACCCATGTATACTTTCACATCAGTGATCCCATAGGTGGTTGGGGCCCCAACAAAGATCCGGAACCCCTCGCCCACCCAATGTCTTCTACGATGGGTATCCAATATGTTGATCAAAGATTACCACTAAAATGAAACTCTCCCCACACTGAACGTTGCAAGACATGACCTCCAAACTATAGTGTTCTTCCAGCTGCCACTTCAGCCACTGCCAATAACCCAGCACAAGGTGGCCCCGGTGGTCGTCTCAAACCATTTCGGGAGCCTATCCCCAGAATGTGACCATGAGAACATCCCTTATCTCAGGGAGGCAGATGAAGTCAATGATGATAGTTTTATCTCAACTGAACAGGGTCCCTACTACTATGACCCAGTCAGAGAGTGTTTCCATCGACAATGGAAAACCAATCCCACGCCCACAGAGTAGGTCCTTATGCCGAGGGAACCATCCAAAGTCCAAGAGACCTGGGCCAGTCATGTAACCCACCAAAGGCATGGAATATATAATTAGGAACATGCTATCACCATGGTTCCTAAGGAACATTTCTTCCATATTAATATAGTTACATTCAATAAGAATCCCAATGACACTGCCCCCTCCACCCAAGACCCCCATAGAAATAGGGTTGCACAATACGAGCACACACATGATCCTACTAGTGCTCATCGGTCCTGCAATACCTATAGAGTGGAAAACTACAGTAATATACATACATATTCCAATTCAAAACAAGAAATTGATTAAAATAGGGTGACAATCATATACACTCCATCACAAACACCTGCTGATGCATATCAATCCCTCCATCCAAATAGTGTGGCACCAAAACATGAGCATAGTCAAATTCCTACAGATGCATACAAAGCCCATCAGAAAGATACAACAGAAAGCGAGAGGATGAAAATCCCCAGTCAGAAAAATGAAGACCATGAGTAAAATAGGGATGCAACTATAGATGAAAACTAGTGGAAAAATCATTCCTCTGTCCCGATACAGAAGAATTTCCATTACCTACTAGCAACTCACGGAGGACCGGTGCATGCACCAACTCGTGCGCTGACTTCAGAATGGGACTTCATACCCATTCCAGCCAAATATGTATCCAAGAAAATTATAGAAATGATGGTAGGTCAGACATCAACTATAGACCATATCCTCCAAACATGCCAAGATATCATTACATCGTTGGAAAAGGCAAGAAATCTGGACCACGACCATGTTTCCTCTAACATAATGACTAAATAGCAAAATGTGTCAATCACTCTAGAGCAGTTATGCATCCTTGCAGCATTCAAATAGGGTCAACAGAAATATCCCATGATATACGGACAACTAGATTAGGAAAAATTCATGTTCCAACAAGGGGACACCGGTCCAATGTGGTGGCCACTCTAGGGTAGGAATATATCCCTACCAAAAATCAACATGCATGTACACATATCTCAAAAACCTCATGGGATCTAAAGAGATGGGTACTTTTATATGAAGTCCATTAACAACAGTAGATGTCCCCCGTAAACTGCAACTAAGCACCAATGAATCAATGGAGCCAAAGGAAACTTGAAAATGAAGAGAACATATATGATCATGCTCTGCGGAAGTTGGGGGTTTTGACACCATTGAACCTATATAAAAAAAGTCCTAGAACCTTTTCATTCCATTACCTAATTATGGATGTGGCAGAAGAAGTTGAAAACCTCCTCCCCAAAGTATCACTACGAGTAGTTCTAAAGGTCCTCCACAGAGCACCTACTAGGGCACACTCCGTGGACCATGAATGATCGATCATAAGAGCATATCTCATGATATGTGTCGGGTTATCCCTCCTCAGGACTTGAATATTAGAAATAAATAAGTTTATACACTTTATTTCATCTTCCCTAAAGGTCCTCTCCTGGTTATATTCTATAGATATGCTTCTTCTTATTGTCAGACATCACATCATGGTGGTAGTCCTCTCCATGACGAGAGTCATTGCGATGTCCCTCCCCGTTATGATAGTTTCTATGAAGTCATTCCCCTTAGTAACATCAAGCAACGAGAAGGTCAAACCCTCATTTCATTACATCCTAAAGGAACTCCCCAAGATGTACATTGTATAAATTCTCCCTCCAACTCGGTATCATGTCATGATGGTAGTCCCCACCATGATGACAGCCATTGCCAAGCCCCCCCCCACAATGAAACTTGTTGTGAATACCCTCCCCAAAGTGACATCATGATGCAAGAAGGTCATAACCTTGAGACATACATCCTTAATGGTCCTCAGATTGGTATACTCCATAAATAAAATTCTCGCGGTTGGGCATCAACTGGCAATAGTTTCCCTCACCATTGTAGAACTAACTATAGAGGTCCTCCTCGTAATAAAAATCTGTGTTGGAAAGATGGTCCCATCATTTCTGAAAAAAAATATATATGAGAAAGCCCTCCTATTATAAGGCACTCGTAATGGAGTCAAAAACATTTGGAACGACATCAATAATGAGTGATATTATTTCCCAACAAGAGGTTGTCCTGAGGCTACGATCATCTTCTCATCCACCCATTTGGCATCTGTAAATCAGTAAGGCTCCCACCAGCCGGGTTGCTTGGAATGAAATTATTAAGAACCATCTGAGATGGTCATATCAAGTTGGGGTAACATACAAATGATGTGTTGGACCATATCCACTTCTCACTTCGACATACCAGGAGGGTTGAATGGGGAATGCATGCATGACATTCACCTCAACATATGGATGACACTTCGTTATCTGAAACAAATCCTACCCTATTAAGGGTTTGCAGATTATTTCAGCATGATTGGGGAGCTTTGTCATGTAATAGACTTGGATTTCCTCCCATCCTCAAGGCATCCACAATGAGAAACACGAAAGAAAAACCTGATAGTGTATTGCCTCCATGCATAGGCATAAGTTGTGCTTCCTCATGGTAATGCCCCCGATGGAGTTCACATTCGGGGATGGGGAGAACATGCAGATCTACACTTCACCCCACATAATATCCATTAGGACCCACTGGAGAAGACATTCAGAAATTTCATCACCCGTAGGAAGAAGTCAAATGAACATCATACTCATAAAATATGGGATACTCGACAAAAAATATCCCGAAGTAAGTCTTCAAAGCATAAGAGCCAAAGAGATCAAGACATGGAAAATCTTCTGAGTTAGGAAACCAGGAACATCCAAAAGGCTTCCCACCATGGGGAATCCAACCAAAAAGTAGTTCTCATGTCTTAAAAAGACCATAGATTCCATGGAGGCCTAATTCCATACTCATCTTACACCCACGTGGGAGTACGCGAAATAAAAAATGTGGCAGTAGCGGTGGATACCTCTGCGATATGGGAAAAACCCATGCCCATAGGGCTAGGGGAATTTTAAAATAAAAATACCCTATAAGACAAAAACAATTAGGTTATAGTGTATCAATAGGTGAATGAGTACAACCCCCGCCCGCATGGGTGGGATAATTTTTTCATCAAATCCCTGCACAACATGCATCTTTCTTACACCATCATGGAATAATGATAGACATTGGAGTTACCCATTCCAACCCTTATCATGGTTCACACCCTCTGAGGCAAAGGTGCATTTTGAGGTCAGACTATTGGTCCCTTAGGTTCAATCATTACCACGAAACCCAAATAATACTGCAGAATGGAATAAGAAAGTCCAATAAAGGTAGAATCAATCCTTCAAACCATTCAAAACATGGTTAACTACCTCCTATGGGGTATGAATCAGTGAATATGCTAAAATTAAACCCCATGGATCTCATAGGAAATGATTTATGAGGATAGGGTGAGAAAGAACATAGTTCCCTCCTAGTGGCATCCCTCACCGATCCTTCGGGTTTCCATACCCAGAACTAGAGGGCGGTCCTAAATCTGGGTGTCCCCTCTATCAATCTGATGTTACCTCATGCATGAAACCACAACATGGAGAAGAATAAATCCTAGTTCTTCTATGACCCGCCTTCTCAAACCCCTGAGTGTGAGTCCCTCACCCTCTATGAATGGTTCACGAATATGGAGGAAGAAATGAAAGATCTCAGGTGAATAAATGTCGATCTACGTTGAGGGAGCTACCTAGATGGATGAGTTCCACCAACGGAACGTCAGTAGGTGCTCCCAGAAGAGATTCCCATGCAACAGGAACTCATCCCGATGAATGAAGACAATCTTGGAAGACCGTTCAACCCAGCCCCAGAATGATACTAAGACTTCCACCATTAGGATAACATCCATAATATATTCAGGTAAACCCACAAATGTTACCTTTTGGTGGGTATCAACCCCAAATTCTAGTAGCATTGGAACACAAAGTCTTGGCCACTACTGCACTAGCTTAAGCTCAAGTCTTCTTGGACGTGAATCAAGGTCACTTAAACATTATAGAGAATCTAACAATTCAAATAGAAGCCATGGAGGGGTGGCACTCTCCGATAAAACTAGAGAACAAACCCTACCCCGAGAGGGTGAGAAATTGTGCACCACAACAAAAATTCAAGAACCCATTAATCCCAATATTAAATGGATCTGTGGACCCTGAATAGTATTTGATGAACAATGACTCTTACTATGACCCCATGATGGGCACTCCAGAGCAGAAAGAATCTATAAAACATTGGTTCTTTTTACGAACCATGCAGGGCACTTCCTTCGTATGGTATACTGGAATGCCTTCTAATTCAATTACAGAATGGGAAGACCTCTGGTGATAGTTCCTCTTCCAGTTTAGTTCGACGCTACCCAAGATAATGGTCATTGATCTCATGAACTTCAAGAAATAATAGAATGAGAGAGTCTCTGACTTCATTTCCAGATGGAAGGTACTAGAAAATTCCATGAACCGGCCACTCCCCTAGGATGAGATGCTCACCATGTGCATCAACATCCTTCATGATGAATTCTGAATGCCGCTCACCCTGGTGAAGTTAATCAGTGGGTTTAGAGACTTCTCTGCAACTGCTCAAACAATAGAATACTCCATGAAATGGACAAACCTTAAATCTCGAGTGGCCTCATCCGCCCAAGGGAAAATAATGGTAAATGTTGAAGCATATTCTATCATGCTTAAGCCACCCCAAGAAGTAGCTCATGTTTTGATGTTCCCACCGAACCGAGAGGGACCTCTTGGATTCAAACATCCACCCCCACCTCAGCAAGATGACCGATGTGGTGCAAGAATAAATCAGTTTGAAGAATTAATGTATAAATTGTACTCGTTCCGAGAGGACAAGAGTTGTGGATATTTCATAGCCTCCATGAATTGAATTTTTCTCTGGCTACTAGATACCAAGTGGGCCGATGAAGTGGGTCTCGACGATTGTCCGAATTATTTTCCCTATCATGGGATACATGGAAACACCATCCAGGAGTGCATTATTTTCATGGATCTATAGTGAAATATGGTGGATTCTGGTCATGTCAAGATGTGTCCACCACCATCACAAGTGGAATATGTTTCCACTTCAATCTCAATAGAGTAAGAGGAATGGTATACATTCGCTAATATGAAGAAGAAGAATTTCAATATCTAGATGCCATAAAAGTCTGTCAACCGAGTATATGGAATCCTTCAGGTGAAATAGAAATAGCCAACTGGGCCCCTAAAAGCTCCTAATACAACACATCCATCCTCCTCAGCCCTACGGTCTTCTAAAGGCTAGAGCAGTAGAAAGAAAAAGAATGATGATGAGTTGAAACCAAATCAAATGTTAGTTTATACACTTTCAGACATCATTCTAATAGACATAGTAAAATGGTCATCACCCCACCAAATGGTACAACGAGCATCACAAAACCAAACGACACCATCAGAAGGTGAAAATCAAAGAGAAATAGTGTTGGATCAAGAACTAATATTTGGATCCATTAATGTTATTAACTTTATGGACCCATTATCTGATGAATACTATGACCACAATCCCAAATTCCACGCAACCAACTGGATTGTAGGAGGAAGAGGCTTTAGGGTCCAGAGGTTTCCTAGATGTAATGACCATGGTAGGATTCAAATTCCCAGCCACATCACAAGTCCAAATGTAAACATCAAAATTGCAGAAGGACCCTCCGACATAAAAAACAAGAATCCAAATATTGCTTTTCCTCGTTAGAAGAAATCCAAGACCATATATTTTGGAATATCTATCAGGGGAAGAATAAATACTTAACCACCTTATGTATATAGGTAAACACGTTTGGAAAAATGTGGAAAGGACTGCAGAACCATTGGCTTCTGTTATAGATGTTGAACCACGTACATCGAAATCTTGAACCCCTAATTCATCTGTGAAAGACAAACCCCAACTCAGGAAGTTCATACCTTTACAGAATAAGTATGATATTTTAATGAAATTGGCTTCAGTACCAACAAAACATATAATACTGGATGGGTTGATCTTTTCCACAGAACTTATGGAGGCACTCATCAAAGCCATTCTAAGTCCCCAGGATTTTTAGGCAGAAGTAGCAGTAACCAAAGTCTACCGGATGGAGACTTTTCTCTAAGAATGTCACAATGTCATCTAATTCATAGATAATGATATAGACACCATCATGAAAGGGCACATAAAACCCTTATATGTGTCTAGCAAGATAAATGGAATTGATTTTTGGGGGATCTTCATCATCAATGGCTCTATAGTTAACCACCTCCTTCTACGAACACTTCATCAACTAGGATATTATGAAGAAATATTTACACCTAGAACTACAACTCTACTGGATATGACAAAATTGAATAGAAAATGTTGGGACGAATAAAGCAAAAAACATGGCTTAGAAATCTCATGTCATATTCTGAGTTACGGGTGGTGAGACAATGTATGACCTTTTATATCTTGTTAGAGTGGCCTTGTCCGCCTCAGCATGCTGTAATTCCATATTCATACCACCATTGCATCAAATACTGTGCTAATGGGAGTAATTGGACATTGCATGCTGATAAATCCACAAATGAGTCATGTGAGTAACATTACATCGACATCAGGTTATATGAATCCGAGGAAAAACATCTTTCGGCTGATGATATTGATTGTATCAACGCCCAAATGGATTGGAGATGGCTCCCGCTAACCCCCTCCAACATCATGAGGAAGATTAAATACTTCCCATCAACAAATTTGAATGCATAAATGCAAGTACATATACAGACTCAATCATCTGCATGGCCTATGATATGAAATCCAAGTCCAAGGACCAAAAAGAGTGGGCTGACTACCACAATGAAATTAAAATACTTATCAAAGATACTCTCAGACCGTCCTAGGGAAATAAAAATACCATTGCCTCACACACTAAGGAAAAATACTATTTTTCTCCCTAAATTGGAGATTTTTTTTCAATAATTATTTCTCCATCAAAAGAGTAAGATGATGAATATGATTAAGATGTTGACGAAGAAGAGGAGGAGGAATTAGACCTCAAATATGCCCCGCCTACATTGGAAAAAGGTATCTACCCCACAATTTATAAACAAAAGGGGATAACTCTGGGCACTGAAAATGACCCGCGGCCCACACTAATCAGTATGTCAAATCTTGTCAAGGAACAAGAGACATGCACCTCCATCCTAAATATGAAACATTATGTGTTTTCTATGAATTATATAGAGATGCCATTCCATGATCCTAAGGTCACCACCCATCATCTGGGATTACCATATGATCACTGGGGCTATAAGAAAGAATCTGGATGGACCAACCTCATGAGTTCTACCAAAAATAGAGGCTGAAGTTGACAAGATGATCAAATCCAACTTCATATGGGAGGTCCAATATTTTTCGTGGATGGAAAACATAGTCCCTATCAAAAAAAGAATGGGTATATTAGAATCTGCATTGAATTCAAGGACATTAATTGGCATTGTCCAAAACAAAACTTCTATGTCGCTGTCAAACAATTGTTGATCGATGCAACAGTCGGGTACGAAGCCCTCTATTTCATGGAAATCTATTATAGATACAATCAGTTCTATATGGACTATATAGTTAACAAAACTGCTGAATTTAGGGCCCCTCAGGGGGTGTTCTGTTATAAAATGATTCCCTTTGGTCTAAAGAATTGTATTGCAACATATCAGCACTCCATGCATCGTATATTCAATCCCTTACTGGGAAAATTCTTTGATTGTTATGTCTATGACATGGTGGTAAAATCATGAGAGCACTCAATCCACCTAGACGACCTTGAAACCATATTCAACAAAATTACAAATCAAAATTTAATGAATAATTCCCTTCAATTCACCATTGGTGTTACATCAGGAAAATTCCACTTCTTCTTCCTTTGCTATTGCGTCATCAAAGTCGACCCTGAGAAGTAAAAACCCATTCTTGGCATGTCCCCACCACAAAACCTCACCGAGTTCAGAGGTATAAAGGGGAACCACACCAACATTCAGTGTTTCATAGACAACCAGGAAGTTAATTTTTTACCTTTCCCCAGACCCATGAAGAAAGGAGTTACATAAGAGTGTGGTAATGATTGGAATGAAGCATTTTACAATAATAAAAGATATCTCCTAAGCCTGGTGGTGATCATTCCACTGGTTGAGGGGATACCACTCATTTTATATGTTACATTCATAGAATGTTCATTAGGCACCATCCTCACATAGAATAATGATGTCGGCATCGATAAAATAAACTACTACCTCAATCGGACAACGATTGATGTTGAGACTCGATAGTAAAAGATTGAAAAGAACTACCTATCCCTAATCTTCGTAGTTCAGAAGCATAGAAATTAAAAGTAGCACCATGACTTCCAATATTTCTCCCACTACAAACTACTCAAATATATCCCCAACCTTCCCATGCTTAATAGGAACCTATCACAATGGGTGTCCATCCTACAATATTTTGACATGTGTTATGTTCCCTAAAATACCATCAAAGGCCATGCATTAGAGGAATTCCTGGTCAAGCACCGCTCAGAAGAAATAGCACTGTTGGATGCTAAACCTTGGGATGAAGAAGTGTTTTCCATTTTAGAGGACCCCTAGACATGGGAAAAGTACATCGATGGTGCTTCCAAAAGCCTGATAGGAAAGAGGATGGAGGATCCAAAAGTCAAAAAATTGGGGTTGGGGTCATACATGTATCTCAAAAAAAGAACATATTTCCATACACTTTCCTACTTTTATAAGGGTTTACAAACAATGATGCAGAGTATCAGTTACTCATTACAAGCCTAGAATTGGCACTCCAGGTGGGCACCAAACACCTATAAATAACCGGTGATTTGGAACTAGTCATTAAATAGGTCAAAAATGACTTTTCTTTCATGAAATAATTATTGGTTCCCTTGATGAAACATGTTCAAGAACATATGGAATAATTCCCATCAGATCCAACATTGACTTATGTTCCCTGGTCATAGAATGCTCAAGACGACACTTTGGTAAATGTAGCCACAACCTTACCTGATCCCAATTGGGATGAAACAGCCTTTAGAATTTCTCACCACTGGATATTCTTTTCATTGATCCAGAATGATATGTAGGAAATCAAAAAAATTAGTCATGTTCATGAGCCTTATGGACATACCATAATTTAGATGTCACCAATTACAAATTATCTTCAGAATGGGGAACTCCCACCAGATAGGGTTGAAAGGGAACATGTTCAAAGATGGTCAGTCAATATTGTCCTCTAAAATGGGGTAAACCAAGAAAAGGTTATATACAAATGAGGCCTTTATGATGTCCTCCTCAGGTGAATTGATGGAGAAGATACAACTGCCGTCATGAAAGAGGTGCATGTTGTAGCATTTGGACTGCCGCAGTCTGCAACCAAGCTCTCTCACAAAATCTGACGTCTTAGGTATTACAGGCCCACAATGATACAAAATTGTTCCACATTCCCCAAGAAGTACCATTCCTGTCACATTCATTCCAATTTCATACACCACCCCCCCAGGAGTTACTTCATATAGCAATTTACTCTTTGCCATTCATCGCTAGGGGATATATGTTGTGGTACCATATCCTCTATCTATAGCCATAAAATTCAAGTTCATACTCACTATGAATGAATTATTTTCTAAATGGGCCTAATCCATACCCCTTAAATAATTCGGGGCTAAAACATTCATCAAATTTGTGTAGGCCAACATTATCGCTAGATATGGTGTTCCTCATACAATCCATGAAAAACAACGGAACCAACTTCTGCTATGTAGAGTTGGAAGATTTATACTTGGAGTATGGAATTAAAGTGATCCATTTGTCCTGTTACCATGTGGAGACCAACTGTCAGATAGAAGCTTTCAAAAAGACTTTGTCCAACATAATTCAAAATATGGATGATAATGAAAAGAAATTGTGGACAGAAAATATCCTTCTTTCTTGGTGGTCTTACTAGACCATGATCCACACATCTACATAGGCAACCCCATACTCACTAGTATATGGGACAGAGGCAGTGTTACCTATTGAAATCCATGTTCCATCACATTATGTGGACATTTTCAATTGACTATCCTTGGATGATAAATCCCATAGACTTTTTGATGAATTGATGTATCTAGACAAAAAATCTACTCACACTCTATGCCATTTGGAAATCTACCAAAATCGAATTACAAAAGCCTTAAACAAAAAGGTTATCCTTCGATCATTCCTCGATGGAAAAATTGTGTTAGTCCTCAGAACCCCGACGATGCTCGAGAAGAAGCACCTGAAGCTTGAACCAGCGTGGGAAGGACTATATGTAATACATATGGTCTATTCCAAAGGAGAATATTCCCTGATATCAATGGATGGATAGCTCATCACGGAATCAACAAATGTGAAGTTTTTGAAGAATTACTTGGCATAATAAAAACTAAAAAATGATATGGTTTGAGCTTTATGACCTAAAACTATGACCAGAAATTTGCCACAATGTTATGGTCTAAGGTCTATGACCTTAAACAATGAGTTAAAATTACCCACAATGTTATGGTCTAAGTTCTATGACCCAAAACTATTAGTTAACATTCCCTACAATGTTATGATATGGGTTCTATGACCTTAAAATATGAGTAAAAATTCCTCCAACATGTTATGGTCTGAGCTCTATGACCCTAAATATTGAGTAAAAATTCCACCAATCTTATGTTTGAAACTCTATGGCCCTAAAATATGAGTAAAAAATCCACAAAATGTTATGGTCTGAGCTCTAAGACCCTAAACATTGAGTTATAATACCCACAATGCCATGGTCCAAGATCTATGACCCTAATATATGACTCGTCATCCTTTCCGCGTGATGTTAAACTGTAATGAACTCATCCCTGAAACATGAAAATAAATAGAGACTATTGTCCTCATCGTAAGAGGTCAAACAACATGACATGAAACATTTTAAGCAAATGATAAAAAAACTCCATGATCTCTCATAGAAAAATGTGCTACATGATTCCTGCCCTCATAGGATACGTAGCGACGCCTCATTCCACGATCATGGATCAAGCCCCATAAAAAACTGCCTTCATCACGCCCCTTATATACCCATATTCATAAGGTAATACCTTATCACCCCTTCTTTTTCACATTATGTATAACTCCCATGAGCATAGGATCAATAGTAGGGATTCTATTATTAAAGCCAGTTATAGCGTAACATGTTAGATCTAGAAATCGTGATGGATGAAAAAAATGTCCCTACCAATTGGACCGAGCCAAATCTGTACAAGGAACATTCCTAAATATATGTGGTTTGATTCATTCCCTTGCATGATATTTAGAGACACATCAATCCCCGATCTTGGCCCAGCACTTCTAGGAAAAAAAAGAAAATTCCCCCATCAGATTATCTACCTCCCCACACTTTCGATGGATACTCTATGACCACTATTTTTTTCTCAACTCGAGTAAACTCACGTGATCATAGGATTGGTGGTGAGGATTTTCATTTGCAAATAAATCATTGGGGGATATTGTAGGCCTAGGACCCGTATCAAATGAATCAAAAAAATTTCCTTACATGTTCTCACACATGGATCATGACAAATCAATATAGGGAACATTCAGAACAATGTGTGGTTGGAATCCTACCCTTGAAGGATATGTAGTGATGCCTCAATATTTGATCTCGGCCCAACCACCATAAAAAAATTTCCATAAGTGACCCTACACATCGAGCAATCATTTTTAGAAAAACTTTATTACTACATGTGGCTTCATTACGGTGCTCGCAGGATACATAGTGATGCCTCGTTCTTCGATATCTGCCCAACCATGATCATCAAAAATTCCTTCAAGTGTCCCTACACATAGAGAAAACATTTTTAGAAAACATTTAGAACTACATGTGTATTTATTCCTTCCTTTTTAGGATGCAAATTGATGCTCGATCATCGATACCAACCCAGAAACTACCACCATAAAATACCCATTTCCCCCATATGTAGGTCAGACTAATGCGAGGATTCCATTAAAGGTCATATCATAGGACAATAAAGTTATAGATTACTCAAGAGTTATGTGTGGACTAGTCCTCAAAATTATGGGATTCTATGCCTCTCATGGGAAGTAAAAATATCATGCTCCCCCCTATACATATGGGTCTGACCTATGCAGAAGCTCCAGGTAGTTTATAGTTAATCATGGTCTAGGTATTATCACATTCCCAGGCACATATTTCCCATTTTTCTCACTCCGTACCTTGGCAAAAACATGGACCCCCATAATCATTCAAGGCCATCTGAGATGGAAGGGTGGTGTCCTACTAACACCTTTGCTTGACTATACACGTTATAATCTAGTGGATCTGCATATGTTTCTCACAAAAAAGGTCATCAATCAAAGGAAAATTCATCCCTAGGAGAGTCCTCTCCTATCTCATTACACCCAATGGCATCCAAGCCCCTTCTCATTCCTCCTAATTCAAATTTTCCCACGGACTATGGTTTACACCTCCTATCATCACTAACATATAAGGAATGCCAGAACATCCTGATTGCGATTAACCTAAAACTATTGAGGATATTTATGATAGTAAAATCATCCTTATTGTATGAAACTAAACTACATAGCATCATGCCCTCACTACCTGACTCTAAACTTCATAGCATCATGTCCTCACCACACGATGGTAAACTATACATCCAAAATCATCCTTGATGTGTGATAGTAAGATGAATAACAATGGTTTAATCACAAAAGTTCCTTCTAATTCTTGTTTTTATATTCCTATGAAATGACATCAAATCCTCGTAATCCCCTTTTTCTCATACTAAGCATAGATCATGTGAGCTTATGGATTTTAGTGAGAGATCCACTGTGGCATTATGAAAAATTAGTCTAAGAATTTGGTCCTAGAAGCATGACACTAAAAGGTGTGTCATGATTCCCTCCCCCTATAAGAACCCCAATGTCTTGGCCATGTGACGTTAAATAATCACATATCCATAATATGGAGTGAATTACTCTCCATGTGTATGAGTCAGATCTACGTAAGGGACAACTGATTGCTTGAGTGTTATATAGCCCAAATGTCCCCAAAACGTCCGGGTACACTCCTTTGGTATTTCAAACTTCGTGCTCTATGTGATCATGAATCTACATAACCCTCCATGTCCATGTGGGATGGAATGCCAGTGTCTGGAGGACACCTTTACATGACTGTGCATATCAGGCCATGGTGGCTCTCAATATGTTTCCAATAAAATGATCATCAATCAAAGAAAATGTTTCCCTAGGAGAGTCCTATCATATCTCAGTATACCCAATTTCATCCAAGCCTCGTCCCATCCCTCCGAATTCAAGGGCCCTAAATGTCATGGATTACACTTTCTTCCTAACACATGACCCGGATATATCGAAACATATATTTCCCGATTAATATCTGTTCCCTTTTGAAGTTTATAAGCATATCCCATATGTATTCATGAAGTTGATCCTCAAGAAAAAGAAGAGTTCCCACACATGTTTCCAGGTCTCCCATAATAAGCTCAGTTAAAATGCCTCCTTTTGTGTTGAGGAGCACCCCTGGTCAAAGGTCACATAACATATTCTGAATGTTCCAAGTCTCCATAATCTTCAATGGCCACCTGAGATGGATGTTCGGTGTCATGTGGACACCTTTTGTTTACCATGTACATCATACCATGGTGACTCTTCATATGTCACCCACAAAAATGGTCTGCAATTGATGGAACATTCATCCCCAGGGGAGTCCTTTCCATCTTCTGTACTCTCAAATGGAATTCATGTCTTGTCACACTAAACATTTTTTTTGACACATCAAATTGAATATTTTTTTAAGGATAATTTATAGTCTAGGGTAGACCCTAGTTCATCTACCAAGGATTGTTGGTAGCTTATATTGTGTATCTTTAACAAATATTACTAAAAGAGGGGGTCATTTTAAAAAAATAGTCTTAAGAAAAAAATTAACTCAAAGAGTTTAATGGTTGACAATGAATGTGCATTTTTAAAAATATGAGACAAAGGGATTATTGTGATTTCACTACACACATTTTATGTTCATTTTTATAGTGATTAATAATGGTTTGGATATATTTTTTGGTTTAAATTAATTGGAATCCTGATTAATTTTTAAGATTTTATTTCAATTCTTAAAGAATGAAACCTTGACATAGAAGTCGTATCGTCAAGGTCTAGTGCATATTAATGGAATAATATGTTCAAAATAAAATTGAAATATCAAGATTGATGGTATAAAAATGATTCTTGTGTTGTCCAGTCAGAACCACACATGTCCTGAACTCAAAACCTCACACTGATAGGTTAGAAATTAAGAGCATTGCATTTGCATGTATCGAAAAAAGTATTAAAATTGGAAATCATGTAAGGTACATAGAGTGAAATGTTTAAACACAAAAATTAATCTAAACTAGTAGCTAATATATTCATCATAACTCCCTTGACAAGTGTGTAGCTACCTCATAGAAAACACCGACCGTTTAGCTAGAAATTGGTAGGAGGAGGAAGCTCGTGTGGAACTCCTTTTTCATTATTCATCCACTATGAGGAGAGGCTCCTCTATAAAATCTAGGATGATGAGAGGAATCCTCTAAAACTCTAAATTGGTAGCACATAACTCCTTTTTCAAACATCAAAATGAGGAGCCCAAGGTGCCATTTTATTGGAAAATTGGAAGGTATTATTGATCATCCTCATTTCGAGAAACAACATGGTTCATGGTTTTTGGTGGACAGACAGTCTTCTCACACTTTTTAAAAAACTATAAAGTTTTATCTAGACCACCTATATATCTCCACCGAACATTTTTTTCCATTTTTAAAATCACATCTCATGATATTGACAGAACACTGAACACCACTTTTGACAAAATGTAGATTTGTTGTGGTGGACATATCGGTCCAGATGGGCCACCAGAGAAATGAATTAGCTTTGGGTTTCTTCATATGAAAAGTATCTGAATGAATTTAAGACCAGCCTAGAAATGTTCAATCCATTTTGATGCAATTTTTATTAGAAGTGTGTGGTTGATTCCACTGGTGTGCATGGATCCTGAGTGGTTTGGACAATGTTTCTTGGACATCATCATGGTCCCTCCAAATAACCTCCACCTTCAATGAAATTATCCAAATAAGTATAATTTCCCTTTTTAATTGTAATAAACCCCAAATAAATGAATCAATAATGATGCGCAATTTTTTATTATTTTTATAATTTTCAATAAAATATTAGTTTAGCATAGTGGTGTAAGTGTGAAAATTAACCAGTAAATCACAGTGCGATCACACCCCCAAACCAAAACATTTCACTTCTAAGAAAAGTCATATATTCATAAATTATGCTTGTATATATTTCCAACATCATGATAATTTAAGATTTGAGGAAAATTTAATTCTTTAAAATATTGTGATCAATGCATGAACCACAACAAGGAGTTAATTATAGTGAAATTGGAAAATGATGTCTAATAAATCATATCATAATGAAATTAAATGAGATTTATGATACCAAATTGAGAATGGAATTCAAGATTCAACCATGACACTAACACTCCTTGTGTGTGTGTGAAAACAAATCCATGATTTTCTTTCCACTTTTTATGTAATAAAAATAGGCTATTTTAACATTTTTATATTAAATGACTTTTTCCACTGAACCTACCCCACATCCTTTACAATAAAATTTCAAGACTCACTAACTTAAGAATTCCCAGAAGTGAAACCATAATCTCACAACCTAGATATATCTATATGTTGCACATTTCATCACTCACCTCATTTATTATTTTTGTTTTTATTTCATAAGTTTCATTTGGAAAAAATCTCACACTAATCTCTCAACCCTTGTTTGATATCCTCATGACACTAATTGTAACAGTTATAACAAGATCAAAGGTTGAGGAGAAGTTGTTTTTAACATTCCATATACACAACCCCATTTTTATGGCGTACAATATTCTGATATTTGGTACACAGATATTGGTCAATCTAGTAAAGAAATGAAACAAATCAGATAAGGAAAAAACATATAGAGATATCATTTTAATCTGAAAAATATTTACCTAACATATATTTACCATATATTAAGTAAGAAATATTCAAACTTTCTAGTTTAGTGAAAAATGTGGATATATTAGTGACAGGATTTTCCAAAAAACTACTCACGCAATGGGTACAAATTATATAAATGGTTTCACAGAGATACAACCATTTATATCATTATCAAAAACCAAATCCACTAAAAATCACTCCCTCATGTTAAATTCATAAAAACATTCACTCCATAACATAGTTTAGTTTTTATCAAATGTTCAATCAACATTAAATTAAAATTTTCAACATGAAGTTTCAGTAAGTTCCATGATTTGGTGGCCATGGGGGAGGGGGAAGTAAAAGTACCATAATGAAGGTGAAAATAGATAAAAGAATAAAGATGATGAAAATCCTAATGAAATTAACAATATGGGGAAAAGTGAAAATACCATAAATAAGGAGAAAAATAGAAAAAGATAAAAAATGGATGATGAAAATTCTTAACTAACACAGGAATGTACCCATACCCCCCAAACCTAGTGTGTGCAGTGTCCTCACTATAATAAAATATAATGTGGGATGGAAGGATAAAACATAGTGGGTTTCATTGGAATATTTTTCCTTGAACATGTATTTCTTCTATCTGGAACTCTGTAAGGAATTCGTGGAAGTGCTTCAGCCGCTGCCCATTGACATTGATGTTTTTCTTGGTTTTGTCATTTTGAAGCTGAACAACACCAAATGGAGATACATTAGAAAAAATGTATGGGACGAACCTGTGGGAAAAAATCTTATCTGGATGCATCATCATCCTTTACTTGTAAAGGAAGACCTTCTTCCTAGTGTGGAACCAAATATGAAGGATAAGACGGTCTTTGGTATCCTTGGTTCGCTCCTTATAAATCCTGGAGTTCTCATATGCATCTCTTCTCATTTACTCCAACTATTGAATATGTATCTTCTTTTCAGCACATGCACCATAAAGATTATAATTGAATTGTATTATGTCCTATTAGGCCCAGTGTTCAATCTCAATAGGGAGGTAAAAACTCCTTCCAAACAATAGATGATATGGTGACATTACAATGGGTGTTTTAAAAGCAGTATGGTATGCCCGCAATGAATCATCAAGTTGAGGACTCCAATATTTTCTATTAGGATGAAACATTGATTGAAGAATCTATTTTACCTCTCTATTTGAATCCACTATTTGATAATTAGTATTTCGATGATATGCGCTAGATACTCTATGAACGACCCCATTCCAATGAAAAAGTGATTGAATTTCTAGGTTTTAGAAATGAGAACTCGGGTCACTGATGATGATCCTAGGTAAGCCAAACCAATAAAAGATTTGGGTTCTCAAAAATTCAACAAATACTTTAGAAAAATCAGTCCTTATAGCTCATTCCTTAACCCATTTTAACATGTAATCATCCTCCAGAATAATTTACAAGTTTTCAAAAGAATTTGGAAATGGCCCCATAAATTCAATACCCCAAACATAAAAAATATCATGAAAGAGAAATGTTTGTTGTGTCATTTTTTTTCATTTAGATACATTACCCATTATGTGTTAATATGGACAATATTTACAAAACTCATGGGCATATGGAAAAAGTATTGGTCAAAAGATACCATAATAAAGGATATTGTGAGCAGTCCATTGGGGACCAAAGTGGACCCCATAAGAAATTGTGTACCATAACTTGAGGATGGACTATAACACTCTATTGGGAACACAACGCCTAAGAAATTGATCACCACAGGTCCACTAATGGTAGGGTTCATCCCAAATTTTCAAACATTGCTCATGTTTTAGATGGTCAACCTAGTTTGTTCGATGTCAGTAAGAATTCATGATGCTACCAAATAATTAAAAAATTTTGCATAAAAAGGAATAGCATATTTCTCTCGGTATTGTTTCTCATCAGGAAACATATCATTTATTGGAATATAGGGGGATGAGTCAATGTCCGAGGATGGTTAGATCCTACTGATATGGCCAGCCACTATATTCTCTACTAATTTTTATCTCTAATTTATAAATTGAATTCCAAAAGGCAGAGCATCCACAAAATGAGATGTGGTTTGGATTCAGTTTCATAAGGATATACCGAAGGGCTGTGTGGTCAGAGAACAAAATGAATTTAGACCCCTATAGCTATGAACCGAATTTTTCCAAGTCAAACATAATGGAAACTAATTATTTTTTAGTTTTGGGGTAGTTTTCCTGTGTCAGGTACAATGTACGTGAGGCATAGTCAATGTCATGTGGATCTCGATCAACCCTTTTTGTTTAGACTGCCCCAACTGCATAGTTAGAGGTGTCACACATGAGCTCAAATGGTAAATCCCACCATGGTGGATGGATTACCAGGGGAGATGTGAGACTCCATTTTAACTTATTAAAAGCTTACTCACATTCATTATCGAAAGAAATTAATTTTCTTTTTAGAGTAACTAGGAGAGGGGGAGAGAAATCTTAACAAAGTCATGAATGAAATGATTTTAAAATCCTACATGACCTTGGAAAGAACACACATCCAATACATTTTTGTGGAACTGTAGGGAAGAAATGATATCTAGTTTGGATTTATCTACTTGGATACTATCCGAGATATTACATGTCCCAAAACAATACCTTGTCTCACTATGAAATGGAATTTCTCATAATTTATTACAATATTCACTTCAATACAGTGAAGCAGGACTAAAGCATTAATACTCAATCATTCTATAAAAGAGGATCTATACACTGTGAAATCATGCATGAAAAATACAAAGTAATTATCTAGGTAATCTGAAAAAATACTAACCATGTATCACTTGAAAGTACCAAGAACATTGCACAGACCAAATTGCATCCACCTATATGAAAATCTACCAAAGGGGAAAGTGAAATTTTCATTTTCTTTATCCTCGGGGTAAATATGGATATTAAAGTATCTAGAGTACCCATTATGGAAACAATAGTTGGATATACCCTATATTATCTCTAGAATTTGGTCAATGAATGGAAAAGGGGAATGGTCCTTCCTAGTGTGTCGGTCTATTCGGTGATATTCTATGCATACGCACCAACAATTATACATATGAGTTGGAACCAATTCATTGTTTTAATTTTTTATTACTATATTGTGAGGGTTTTTATGAACTACTTGAACAATATTAACACAATGGATGTCAGAGATGTGGAAAATGTAATGACCCAATGTTTTTCAATGGAAATTATCTTCTCATAAGTATGTCATAAAATACCATGAAATCACAACATAATAAACTACTATTTTCTATGTTACCTTTAAAAATAAGTTCGTCACATCTGTGTTTGGAATTTTGAAAGTTTGGCATACACAATTGTAATCAATACGTTATTTGGAGTCCTATAAGGAAATCTTAATTTTTGGTGAATAGTAACCTACCCTAATGAATAGTAACATAAAATTATGAATAGTGATATACCCTAATGAATATTAACCTCACCTATAGTGGTATTCAAATAATATTCATGTTGTAAGTATGATATACATATATTTTAGAATAAGTTAATGAATGTTTTAAAACTAGTTTTGATAATAAATTTTTATTTAAATTAAATATTAAAATAATAATATTTAGAAAATTATTTTTGAAAAATGGACTTCATTTTTTGATTCTACACATCGAAAAATGGTTAGGGTGAATTTTTGGGATTTTTCTGAAATACTTGATTTTTTACTGAATAGTAGATACTGATAACTCACAATAAATGATAAATAATGGATTAATTGAGTCATCGATGATTTTCGGATAATGTAAGCCCACTTGGTTCGGGATAAAATGATAAAATCACTATTCTTGGTCATGGAATACTTACTATTCATTTTCTTGGGAAGAAATAATAAATTAATGATTATAATATTTTGTAATCCCACCGCTTTGCCACTATAAAACCCCCCATCACTCCCTCTTCTCTCCACTCCTATCAAGCATTATGTCATTCCATTATTCTAACCAAATCTCTCCCAAAGGTCCTCCCCCACGTCGAAATGCTTGGAGCCTCCTCAAAATACCAAAACCTCTACCATTAAGAGGTTCTCAAAGGAGGAAGTCTTGAGAGGTAAATTCTTCTTCCCATTTTCTTCTTTTCTTTTAAGTTATTTTATTTTTTATTTTTTCCCTCACCACTCTTCACCATAATAGTATGATAAATCCAGTAACATACATGTACTGTAACTTCTTCATTATAGTGGTATATTTCATTATCTTATCTCCTTTCCCAACCCTTTTATTTGAAAGAAATGAAAGAACTGTTTGAGATGTGCTAATTTAGAACCTTCAAGGACCACAGTTTATCAATTTCAATTATTATCTTTAATTCTGGCCACAATTTTTTTTATGGTTGAACTAGATTATTATATATGTAATATATCCTATTTTTGGTTCTATAATCCTTTGGGACAAATGGAATTATTTTATAAATCAAAACACATTTTTTGTAATCAAATCCACCAATTAGCAAAAAAATGTTATCACTATGGTTATATATATAATAATTCGACTTCACTCTAAGTAAACTAATTAAAATCAAAACAATTTATTCTACTGGATATGAACAAAAAAATATAACTTCATTCTGGACAACCAATTTCATCTTGCATATAATCCAAACTTTAATATAAGTGAACCGATCATTTAAAGCCAAGTAAACAAACGAGCCCGAACAATGAAAATGAACCTTGTAACTAATAAAAAAGGCTTTGAATGAACTAAAAACGGGTTATAATAAATAAATTTAACATAAAAGAGGTTCTATAATTATTAATTAATGATCCTAATTTGTTTATTCATGTTGTTAATAACAAGTTGATATCCCCAATGGATTTACGGTAAGGGATCCTCCCCTTTTTACACTTAATCAAGATTGTTCTCTATACTATGCCTTTTTGTGTAATACCAAGTGATGGAGTACATTTATACACCTTCCTCATACTACCCTAATGTTTTAAAAGTGATGATAAACCCATTATCTCTCTCATCAATCCTTCTTAGTTACACTTGATACCATGCCAATAAACCATGATGGATTCTACCCGAACATCCTTTATTCCTTCGGGTTGCTCTATATTTCTTTTTACCAAAATTTTTTTGTCTTTTATTTTATGTAGAACATCAAACTTATGTTTATATTCTCCAAACCCTTATTCCAAGATCCATCTCTCATTCTCTTTCAGGGATATACATGCTTTTAAGTGAATCTCTCTTCGATACTTCCCAATAAGCACACTCGTTTTAAAGGAACTTCCTGAACATTTACCCAATTTCAAGGGCACTCTATCTTCTATTTTAAGACACCATTATCTTTATAAATTATTTATTTTTATTATGAATACCCTATTTTTTCAATTCTGGTTTTATATAAAAGAATTTCTTCTTTTTTATTTTAAAATCTCTATAGTATTTTCATTAAAACCGCACAAAAATGTTTTAATGCTAATGTTTCTAAAATACATTTCTCATATGTTGTCTTATATGTTTGACACCACTTACCATCTAATATGCGTATTTTACCCTATGGACGTCCATGTATTTTCTAATTCTTTCATTACATGGACTCTTTCATGATACACCCATTGGTTCTGATTTATGTCATGATTGGGGTACCCAATTCTCTCCATGGGTAACCTAATGTTTATGAACAATTTATTATATAAGATTTATCATGTGGAAGAAAGATTTATGTGGTAACAATTTTTATTTGGAAATAATATTCATGAAAATTTTGAGATGGCTGCGCCCAGATAGCCCTCCAATTCATTGGGTAAGGATAAGTATCATGAGATGCGATGTGAAACGATATTGGAGGTTAACCTTGACCCGTACTGAGATGGGAATGGAGATTGGCGTTTAGCATTGACACATACTAATGAAATGTTTTATGATTCTGCCACATTTATATGATTTCAGATTTATCTGATCCAATTTTTAATTAAATGATTTTATAAGTTTCATGCTTTGGATATCTTTATGTCATGCCTCCTAACCCATGTGCTTGATATGTATCCTTATGTTCATTCCCTTACTGGGATTTCTATCTCATCCCTTTGTTCATATGTTCCCCATGGTAACCTATACAGATGTAAGGGCTCAAATGATGTTAGAAGCTCTTTGTGGAGATTAAATAATGAAGTTTTTTAGCCCCTTGTTTTATGTCATATGTACCTAGTCTTCCAAGACCCTAGACCTAACGATCTGTGGATTGTACTCTGATGATTAATTATTCTTAAAATTATGAAATATTTTATGTTAAATGCTCAGTTTTCTATAGTTTGTATCAGAGGATTGTCTAGTTATTTTTGGAGATTATGAATAGAGCACCTTAGTGAGAATCATAAAGATGAGACTAATTATAAGAAAACATTCCTAAATTTTATTGATTATAGAGTAAGTGGTTTATCAAGAAAATACATCCCTCTCTGGATACGAGCAGGTAGAGGCAGCTCTGGCATTGATGTTTCTAGGGGTAAAACCCAAAAACACCACTTTGAGTTAAACTATAACAGGGACAGGTGCACGATAATGGTCTTTCTGAACTCCTGGTTACGACACTCCCGAGGGATATACATTGGTAGATTCACAAGAATAGTACAAACCATTATTAAGCGACAAAAAGAACCACTTAAGAATATATGTTATGAAATTGATCGAGGATAACCTAGATATATATCAAAAAGAATCACAAGTTAGGATATACTTATTCTTTATAAGTTCATACTTTCATGTTCAAATTTTCTTTTTATGCTTAATAGCTAAGTATTAAAGACCTCTAATTATACGTTCTTTTTCATAGTTAATGGCAGGAAATAGAAGAACATGTTCCAACAACCAATGTGATATGCAATGTGATGGTTACCCTAATGACATGCCAGATGCGACAGAATCATGTGCTAAAATCATCATGGTAGTACTTTCTCAACTGGCTCTAATTGAGAATAATAACTTCAATTATGTGAAATGTCCCCCTACTCCAAGGAATGAGCATGTTTCCATAGAATCCTTCACGAGGCAAAGGCTTCCCATGTTTAGCGGGTCTTCTGATCCCCTCCTCGCAGAACAATTGGTTAACTCCATTGAATAGATTTTCTCTATCCTCCAGTGCTTGGAAGAAGAGAAATTTTTACTGTAAGTCTATCGTTTTGTTGGGAAAGGTGATCAGTGCAGGACACTGATCAAGAATAAAAAGTCCCAATAGGAAATGGATTCCATAGAATGTGAGGAATTCAAGAGGATGTATTTCAACAAATATTTTCCTCAAACCCTCTATCTCAAGATAGTAAGAGAGTTCCCTAGGATCAAGCAGAAGTAAGATGATTCCATCAGGGCATAAGAAGCAAACTTTACAAGGCTTTCATGTTATGCCTCTAGCTTTCTCATGAACACAAAAAAGCAAGGTGGTTCGCTTCTTTAGCGGACTAAAGACGAGTCTACAAAAAGTGTTGGCAATTGGAGACTTCGACAGCTATGAGGAGATTTTACGTTCTGCCCTCATGGTTGAAATGGATATTTGAGACTCTTAGTGGTCTCATGTGACTAGTGATAAGAAGAAGAAAACATAGAATAACATGGGTGGTTCATCAAAAAAATCCTATAATGGAATGAAGCCTCACTTTCCCCTTTGCAAAAATTGTGGGAAGAAGCATCTTGGTGACTATCTCAAGGTAACCAAGAATTGCGTCAAATACAGAAATATTGGTCATCTAGCCAAGAACTACTAAAGGGGTATGAAAAATCCTGCTAATGTTGAAGAAGAAAGGAAGGTTCAGATCAATACTCAACCTGTAGTGCAGAGTAATAACTTCAAGAATCTTGGGCATTATGTGAACAATTTACCTAATCTAAGGGTTGTCGGAGGAAATCAACAACACCCTCCAAGTCAACAAGGAAGGTCTTACGCAATCACTAATTCTAAGGTGGATCCAGAAAACAATGTGGTGACTGGTATGCTTGTTATTCATTCAAGAATAGCAAATGTACTACTTGATTCTGGTTCTACGCATTCTTTATAATTTGGAGGAAAAGATATCTTTGAGAATAGTGAATGGGGAAATTATTGAACCCATGGTTTTTAACTCATCCCCGGTTAAGATTTTGGACTGAACCTCCCAGAAAATTCTGTCAAACTTCCTTTAGTAGAGTTTGACAATATATTAGGCATGGACTGGCTATCTTTGTACAAGACCAACATCAATTTTCGGGAAAGGTAGATCACTTTTGACATTACGAAGCATATTCCGATTCCTTTAAAATTTAAGGAGGAAGATGAGTCTCCTTTAGAATCTTCATCTCATGATTGGATACTACTTCCTTGTGAGAAATCATATCTAGCTCAAATGATTGGTATAAAGGATATAATCATTCTTGAAGACATGCCCATCATGACGGATTACACTAATGTATTACCCGAAGAGTTTCATGGCCTTCCTCCTGACTAAGAGGTTGAGTTATAAATTGATCATATCCCTAGAACTCTTCTAATTTCAAAGACACCTTACAGAATGGCCACCATAGAGCTAAAAGATCTGAAGAAGAAGTTACAAGAGAATATGGTGAAGAGTTTTATATGCCTGAGTGATTCACTGTGGGGTGCTCCAGTCCTCTTCATCAAGAAGAAAGAAGGATCAATGGGCCTCTCCATTGATTATCTTGATCTCAACAAAATCACTATAAGGAAAAATTATCCTCATCCACATATAGATTACTTGTTTAATCATCTTCTTGGGGCCAGTTATTTCTCTAAGGTGGACCTTCGGTTGGGTTATCACCATCCAACGGTGAGGAAGGAAGATATTCCCAAGACTTCCTTTCGAACGAGGTATGGAAACTATGAGTATATAGTGATGCTCTTTGGACTCACTAAATCTCCAGTAATTATCATGGATTTAATTAATAGAGTCTTTAGAGATTACCTTAACAAATTTGTGGGGGTCTTTATTGATGATATTCTAATATACTCCAAGAGAAAGGAGGAACATGAGGCTCATTTGGAAACTGTGTTAAATAATTTTCAAAGGGATAATTTGAATGAAAAGTACAGTAAATTTGAGTTCTGGATGGATGAAGTATCTGTCGTGGGGCATGTTATCAATAGGAATGAGATATATGTGGACCCTTTCAAGATGAAGGCAATTGAAGAGTGGCTGAGGCCAACTTCTGTAATGGAGATCCGCAGCTTTTTAGCTCTAGCTGGGTATTATCGACGATTCGTGAAGAACTTTTCACAATTTTCAAACCTAGCGACCAAGCTGACATGGAAGTGAGTAAAGTTCATCTGGACATAGGAATGTGAATACTGTTTCATGGAGTTGAAAAAGAGGCTTATCACAGCACCGATACTCACACTTCCTTCAACTGGGGAACTATTTGTGCTGTATAGTGATGCTTCTAAGAAAGGATTAGGTTGTCTGCTAATGAAAAATGATAAAGTTATATCCTATTCTTAAAGGAAGCTGAAAATCCATTAGAAAAACTACCCCATGCATTATCTGGAGTTGGAGGCTGTGATCTTTGCATTGAAAATCTAGATGCATTGTCTCTATGAGGGAAAAATGTAAGATATATTCTGACCAGAAGAGTCTCAAATATATATTCACACAGAAAGAGGTTAATATGCGCCCTCGATGATGGATTGATCTCACCATGGATTATGACTGCTCAATCAACTACCATCTCGGTAAGGAAAACGAGGTGGCAGATGCTCTAAGTAGAATGGATCATGCATCTTTATCAATGATGGGAATTGAAAAGGATCAAATCTTCTAATATTTGAAAATGATGGACATGGGAATCATTAAGGGAGGAACATCATCAACAACTTCTCAAATGGTTGCTCTACAATCCCTCTTTGATAAAATAAAGGATGCTCAAATAAAGGATGTGGAAACTCAGAAAAGGGTGGAAGCTATTAAAAATAGGAAATCCTCCGATTTCAAAATGGATGAGGAAGGAGTTGTAAGATTTGCGACATGATTATGTGTACCATCTTATACAAAGATAAAGAAGAATCTATTGAATGATGCACATAACTTGACCTTCTCCATCCACCCATGGATCACAAAGATCTATCGAGATCTCTGAAAAAACATTTGGTGGGACAATATGAAAAAGGTAAATTGCCGAATATACATCAAAGTGCCTCGTATGTCAGCAAGTGAAGGCTGAGAGACAAAATTCTAAGTGGATGATAAAACCACTACCCTTACCATCATGGAAGTGGCAGAACATTTCCATGGACTTTGTCACTAGACTTATAAAGGCATATAGAGCAATCAATTGCTATATGGGTCATTGTGGATCGTCTTATGATGACATCTCACTTTATCGCGGTTCGAGAGAACATTTAATTGGATCAATATGCACGGATTAACATCAAATAAGTGGTAAGTATGCATGGAGTACCACTATCTATTGTATCAGATCGTGATCCAAGATTCACCTCGAAGTTATGGAAAAGTCTCCAACATGCTCTGAGCACTGAACTGAACTTCAATATTGTCTATCATCCTCAAAATGATGGCCAATCTGAGTGAACTATTCAGACATTGTAAGACATCTTGAAAACGTGTTCAATGGAATTCAAAGTAGGATGGGACCAACATCTTCTAATGGATGAATTCTCCTAGAACAAAAGTTTTTACTCGAGCTTCCGAATGGAACCATATGAATCCCTTTTTGGGAAAAGGTGCAGAACACCAGCATATTGGGATGAAGCCAGTGAGCGTAAGCTGCTAGGAACTGAAATGGTTGAAGAAATGGTGGAGAAGGTGAAAACCATTCAGCAGTATATCAAGGCAGCCCAAAGATGAAAGAAGTGTTATGTAGAAAACCGACGATGAGACCCTGAGTTCAAAGTGGGAGACCTGGTATTTCTATGTATATCCCCATGGAAGAAGGTCATGAGGTTGGGGTAAGAATAGAAGTAAAGTCCCAGGTTCATCGGCCCCTTTGGGATCCTTGATCGAGTCGAAGTTATGGCCTATCGACTGGAACTTCCACCTATCATGTCAAAATTACATGATTTCATTCATGTATCCCTCTTAAAGAAGTACATACCAGACCCTTCACATGTACTCTCTTCAGAGGTGGTACAGTTGGAGGATGATCTCTCTTACGAGGAGCAGCCAGTGAAGATCTTGGATGGTAGAGAAAAAGTTATACGCAATGAGACTATTCATCTGTTCAAGGTATTATGGAAAAACCATAAGAACAAAGAGGCAACATGGTAATTGGTGTTAGCAATGAAGGAAAAGTACACACACCTGTTTTTGTCTTAGAATGTAAAATGAAATTTAGAGGGACAAAATTTCATAAGGGGGAAGAATGTAACGACCCAATGATTTTCAATGGAAATTCTATTCTCATAAGTATGTCATAAAATCACATGAAAACAAAACATAATGAACTAATAAGTGCTAAGTGGCCTTTAAACAAATGTTATTCACTTCTTTGTTAGGAATGTTAAAAGTCCACCACACATGGTTGTAATGAGTAAGTTATTTGGAGTCCGATAAGGAAAACATAATTTTTGATGAATAGTAACCTACCCTACTGAATAGTAACATACCCTTATGAATAGTGATATACCCTAATCAATGGTAACCTCACCTATGGTGGTATAAAAAATTTATTCAAGTTTGAAGTACGATATTCATATATTTTAGAATAAATTAATGAATGTTTTATAACTGGTTTGGATAATAAATTATTATTTCAATTAAATATTAAAAGAATCATATTTAAAAAATTATTTTTGAAAAAATCGAATTCATTTTTGGATTCTACACATCAAAAAATGGTTAGGGTGAATGTTTGTGATTTTTATGTAATACTTGAATTTTTGGTGAATATTAGAATCCAATAATTCAAAATAAATGCTATATAATAGATTAATAGAGTCATCGATGATGTTCTAATGATGTAAGCCCACATTTTTCTGGATCACATGATATAATCACTATTCATTGTCATAGAATACTTACTATTCCTTGTATTGGGAAGAAATAACAAATTAATGATTATAATATTATGAAATCCCACCTCTCCTCTACTATAAAAACCCCTCTTCACTCTGTCTTCTTTCCACTCCTCTCAAGATTTGTTCCTTGCCATTATTCTTCCCAAATCTCTCCCCAAGGTCCTAACCCACGTCCAAATGCTATCAACAACCTAAAAATAAAAAAACCTTTCCCCTTAAGTGGTTCTCAAAGGAGGAATTCTTAAGAGGTAAATTCCTCTTCTCAATTTCTTCTATTCTATTAAGTTCATTTTTTATTTCTTTCCTCACCTCCCTTCACCATAATAGTATGATAAATCTAGTAACATAAATTTAATGTAATTTATTCATACTATGTTTATATTTCATTATCTTCTCTCCTTTCCCCACCCTTTTATTTGAATGAAATGAAATCACTATTTGAGATGTGCTAATTTAGCACATTCGAGGACAACAATTTATCAATTTCTAATATTATCATTAATTCTGGTTATGAAACCATTTGTGTTATGGTTTAAACAGATTCCTATATATGTAATATATCCTATTTTTTTCTGTAATTATTTGGCACAAATTGAATTGTGTTATAATGTAAAACACATTCTTTGTAATCAAATCCACCGATAATCAAAAACGGTTATCACTATGGTTATATATATATAATATTTTGACTTCACTCTAAGTCACATAATTAAAATTAAAACCATGTAATCTCCTGGAAATGAACTAAATAATATAACTTCAATTCTAGACATCCACATTCATCTTGCATATAATCCAAACTTGAATATAAGTGAACTGATCTTTTAAATCCAAGTAAACAAACTAGCACGAACAATGAAATTGAACCTTGTAACTAATCAAAAAGGCCTTGAATGAACTAAAAAGGGTTAAAATAAATAAATTGAATTTATAAGTGAATCTCTCTTCGATACTTCCCAATAAGCGCAGTCATTTTAAAGGAACTTCCCAAACTTTTACCCAATTTCAAGTGCACTATATCTTCAATTTTAAGACACAATTATCTTTTTAAATTCTGTATTTTTATTATGAAAACATTATTGGTTCAATTATGGTTTTATATAAATGAATTTCTTCTTTACTATTTAAAAATCTCTATAGTATTTTCCTTAAAACCACACAAAAATGTTTTAATGCTAATGTTTCTAACATACATTTCTCATATGTTGTCACTTATGTTTGACACCACTTACCATGTTATATGCCTGTTATACACTATGTACTTCCATGTATTTTATAATTATTTCCTTACATGGACACTTTCATGATACGCCCATTGGATATGATATATGTCAGGATTGTGGTACACAATTCTCTCTATGGGTAACCTACTGATTATGAACAATTGATTATGTATGATTAATCATGTGGAAAGAAGATTTATGTGTTAATAATATTTAGGTGGCAGGAATATTAATGAAAATATTGGGACTGGTGCACCTAGATATCACTCTAATGCATTGGATAAGGATAAGTCTTATGAGATGCGATGTGAAACAGGATTGGAGGTTAGCCTTGACACATAGTGAAATGGGAAATAGAATTAGAGGTTATCCTTGACCCATAATAAAGAAATGTTTTGTGATTCTGCCACATTTATATGATTCCATATTTACAAGATCTCATACTTATATTAAATGAATTTATAAGTTTCATGCTTTGGATATCTTTATGTCATGCCTCCTAACTCATGTGATTGATATGTATCCTTATGTTCATTCCCTTACTTGACTTTTTAGCTCATCCCTTTGTTCATGTGTTCCATAGGGTACCCAATGAAGATGTAAGGGCTCAACAAAAGTTAGAGGCTCTTTATGGAGTTTAAATAATGAATTGTTTTGCCCCAAGTTTTATGATATATGTACCTAGTCTTCCTTGACAGTAGACATAACGATCCTTGTCTTATACTCTGATGAGTAATTATGATTGAAATCATGAAATGTTTTATGTAAAAGGCTTGGGTAGCTATAGTAAATTATTCCAAAAGCTAATAGTTTTGTTACCTCCTTTTTCAAAACATCTAGGAGGTTTGGGTTCAGTCGACGTTTTTTCTACCTCACAGTTTTAGCCTCATCATTTAACTATATATGATTTGTAAAAATTGATGGGCTAATAAAACAAATATCTAAAAGGTTCCATCCCAAAGCCTTTTTATACTCCCTCCAAAGTTCATGAAGTCTCAATTCATACTTATTAGTGAGTGAACTAGAAATGATGATAGGAAACTTGTTTCCATTATCAAGATATGGATATTTTATATCTTAAAGCAGTTGTTTCAGTTCCAATTTAGGAGTTGTTTTTATTAATGGTAGTGTGTGTGATTGTAAGAGGTCACTAATCTCATATAACTGATCAATTATATCAATCTTAGATAAGGAATGAGCTTTAATAAGCTTATCGGTGTCATTGATGGTTTCGTGATCCTCATTCTTCAAAAAATAATCAATTAATAAACAATCATGATATTTTTCTAATCCACTACAACAATAATTTCATGACTAATTTCTTAGAATTTCAATCATTGAAGTAAACTCGAAAAGTGGATCAGGGGAAATAAAAATTCTCATTCGGGGTAGGTAGTACATCAATTTAATTAACAGAGAGAGTAATGTTCTTCTTAGTGGTTCTGCATCGCATCAAGGAGGTTTAAATGGACCACATCACTACCATATTCAATAGATAATTTATCATTATGGACATTATTTATTGTTTTTTCGGTTTTCAAGAAGGGTCACCCCAATATAATTGTGGCATGTACATTCATCCAACCATCATCCATTTCTAGAACATAAAAATGACCAAGAAAAATTAAAATTTTCACCCTCACAAGAACATCCTCTAACACACCATAAGGGTGTGTGGTACTCCGGATGGCCAATTGAACAAACATTCCATAGGGCATCTGTTCCCCGACCTGCAAGGAAGACTATATTGAGTAAGGCATCACATATATAGAATCACCTAAATCAAACATTGATTTGGAAAATGAATACACCCCTATGGTGCATGGAATCGAGAATCTCCCAGGATCGTTGCACCTGGTAAGGTTTAATGAAACTATTAATTCTGATATGGTCCTCCCCAATGTAACCTTTTCATCTCCACGAAGTCTCATTCAGTGTGCACACATATATTTTAAAATAATTTCATATATTTGAGTTTGTTTCATAGCATCAATCAAGGGGTTGTTTATGTGCACTTTTATTAAAGTCTTCTAAATTTTCTTATCATGAGAAATTCTATTCTGTTTTCTAGGATGGGTGGACCTTTAGAGATATGGATGAGGAATGGGTTGTCTAGGATACTCATCAATATACACACTCTTTCCATTATAAGGGCTTCTCTCAATACATGGGTTTTCAACATTTGGCACTGTTAAATTATTCAGTCAGAGGTTTCCTTATGAGTGGATGGCTCTAATGGAGGATTAATTTGACTTTATATTTATTTTCCACTCCTACGGGTGATGGAACTAATATTCACTTTATCTAAATGGTTTCCTAATGGTTGAGACGGTAGTTTAACTGACTCGTGACTTTAAATTTCCCCCACCATGTTAACACGCTCTTAGAATAGGGTTTTTAGGTCTTGAATTGAAGCTGCGGTGGTTTTGTAGAATTTTATATTGTGGTATCCATTTGATTCATTATATATTATAGGCTTATATTAGGATGAGAGGGGTGTTTGAAAGACATTTGGGGTGTATGAGAATTTCTTGGGTGGTGGTGGTGGATGAATAATCTGACCCTATTGGTTCCATGGTTTTTGTGTTTGGTTTGAATACCCCCATTTCTATAGGATTCATTTTCTTTCCAGCCAGGGTTGGAAGGATAGTAAGGTCATTTCCTAAAGGTTTCATTAGAGGAGCGCCCTGTAAATATTGCCTCATAACTCTCAGAAGACTCTCTCAATTGGGGTAATTGATTAGAATAATGGGTTTCAGAGGAGAAGATTCCACAATGGATGGTAGGTGGAGATTTAGATTTTTCATGGGAGAGAGAAAGTTTTCGTTGAAGGGTACTTACCTGTTCAATCTTTGAGTCCACCTTCTTCCCAAATTTATTACTTTTCACCTCATTGACACCTCAAATGGGTACAATGGACCTTGTATCGAATTGTTGAGTGTTCTATTTCAAGTTCTTAATCAGGGACCTTATAGCGATTAGGGTTTTCTCCACTGGGGAACCACCTATAGAAGCATCAATCATGTTATGATCAATTGGAATTAAACCTTCATAGAAATACTATATTAAAATTTGATATCTAATTTAGTGGTGTAGGAAAAATGAACAATACCTTTTAAATTATTCCCAATTTTCATGTAACATTCCCCCTTGTTACATCCTTATACCACAAATTTTGTCCCTTATAGTTTCAGTTCGAGAGACTAGGAAATATTATTCAAAAAAAAGGTGTTTCATGTCTTCCAAACCTCTTAATGATGAATTAACATAGTAAAGATAATCTTTTGTAGTATCATATAATGAGAAAGGGAATTACCATAGCTTTAATTTTTCTTCATCCATATTAGTAGATTTTAATGTAGAGAAAATAGTATGAAATTATTTTAAATGCTTATGTGGATCTTCTCTTACGAGTCCATGAAATCTAGGTAACAGGTGAATTAAACCATATTTTAATTCAAAATTGGGTTCCTTGCCATGCATTTGAATATATTTTGGGTGGATTTAAACATATGGGGAGTTTAATTATTTAAGTGTTCTATTATTATCATCAATTTAATGCAAGTATATTTCAATTTTAATATTTGTTATAGAAGAAGAAGGGTGAAGAAGAGGTCCACTGTGTGGTGTGTCCTCCTTGTGTGTCTCGGTGTCATTGACGTAGTATACTATCTTGTTTTGGATAGAAAGGTGGAGAATGTCATAGATTAAAATTATTCATGCATCAAACCTACACAAGAAATAGATCAGAACACAAATGGATTGGAAATATAGAATAGAAAATAAATAAATATTCACAAAATTTACAAATACATTTTTAAAAACATGCACTAAAAACCAAATTCATCCCCAGAAAAAGTTCCAAAATATAAATGTGTTGTAATTAAAAATCCAATTGATTATATTTTAAAGGTTGATTTATAGTCCATGGAAGAACCTAGGTCTTCTCTCTAGGATATTTGGTAGCTTATTTGTGTATTTTTAATAAAGGTTACTGAAAGAGGGGGTGATTTAAATAAACAGTTTTAAGAAATTAACATAAATCAAAGAGATTAATAGTTCACAACGATTGTGGATTTTAAAAAATATGAGACAAAGGGTTTATTCTGATTTCACTACAAAAATTTCATGTTCATTGTTCGTAGAGATTAATTTATGTTTGGAGTGATTATTTGGTTGAAAGTAATTGGAATCCCAATTAATTTATAAGAATTTTTTTCAATGATTAAAGAACTCAGCCTTGACTTAACAATCATATCATCAAGGTCTAGTGCTTGTGTGTGGAATAATATCCTTCAAAGAAAATTGATATCTCAAGATGGTTGGTATGAAAATGATTCTTGTGATGTCCAATCAGAACAACACAAGTCACGCACTCAAAACAGCACACTGGTCGGTTAGAAATTAAGAGCCTAACATACACATGTATCAAAAACAACAATTCAAATATAAAATCATGTAAGGTACATGGAGTTAAATATTTAAACATTGAAATTAATCCAAACCAGACGCTAATATATTCTTTGTATCTCTCTTTAAAAGTGTGTCGCTCCCTCACAATAGACACCCACCATTTAGCTCGACATCTGGAGGAGAGGGAAGCTCAGGTTGAACTCGTTCTTCATTATTGACCCCCCCCTAGGAGGATAGGGGCCCCCATAAGGTCAAGGATAAGTAGAGGAATCCTATGAAACTACATATTTTCTGAACTTCACTCCTTTTCCTAACGTAAAAATGAGGATCCCAAGGTGCTATTTTACAGGAAAATTGGAAGGTGGTTTTGTGAATCCTGATTTCAAGAAACCGCTCTATTCCTAGTTTTTGGTTGCCAGAAAGTCTTATATAAATTTTGACAAAACCAAAAATGTGTATTCTAACCCCTTGTATATGTTCACCAAATTCTTGGTGCCATTTGTAAAATTGATGCTCGAGATATTGAAAGAACATTGAACACCACTTTTGATTACCTGCAGATTCGGTGGGCTAGACAGATCAGTCTGGCTGGTCTATCAAATTACTGAATAAACTTTGGGTTTATTCATATGAAATGTATCCCATTGAATTTATGACAAAACCACAGAGTGGAATCATATTTGGATGCTAATTTTTTTAGAAGTATGTGGTTGAGTACACTAGTGTTCATGGATCCTATGCAGTTTGGCCCATTTTTTTTGACATCATCTTGGGCCCTCCAAATCACCTCCACCATCAATGAAATTTTCAAAAAAACAATAATTTATCTTTTTAAAAGTAATAAACACAAAATAATTGAATTAATAATGAAGTGAAATTTGTCATTAATTTGATAATTATCAATAAAAAACTTGTTTAACAAAATGGTGTAAGGGTGAAAATGAAACAGGGAGTCACTGTGCGATCACACACTTCTAGATTTAGAAAACTCATAGATAATGGATTATGTACCTCCATCTTTCCAAGTTATCCTGACATGAAATGGAATCTTAACTGAACTTACCATTCAGCAAATATCCCTCACACAAGAATTAAATGTGTGGGAATAGTTTCCCTCTTAAAGATGACATAAATGAACCTAATGTTTTCATACAACACAACTTGGACCAGCTACCCACTGTGGCTCCAAAAATCAAAATAAATCCAAAATCATTCAAATCCCACCAGGCCCTAAGAAATGGAAGGCCAGTGCACTTTGGATAGCTTTTGATGATTATTCACATCGTGCCCCAGTGGTAATGCATATGTCGCCCACAAAAATGGTCATCTATCAAAGGAAAATTAATCCTTATAAGGGTCATTTCCTACAATTGTATGCCTAAAAAGCCTCCCGAGCCTCATGCAAGTCCATAATCATCAAATCCAGGGTTATGTATAATCCCAAATACATGCCTAATGGATGTTAGAACATTCTCAACTAACGGTCCCAAGTCACGACCCTTCCCTTTTATGACTGGTCAATGTTTTTTGACCAAAAACATTAGTACTATGTTTGATTGGTAGAAATATGAGATTCCCATGAAAAATACTCCATTATTTCCTGAGGGAAACCCCACAAAGGGGAAATTTGGGAAAAATTCGTGTATTGGATCATTAAAAAGGGAAATATTGAGCCATCAAAATGGGCATAAAGCTTATTGGGATGAAAACACATAATGGGTGGACAAAGAAAAAGCCATGTTACACTAGCTAATTACATACCAAGTAGACTTAGGTGAAAATTAGGGTGAAAAAAAGACATAAATTTTCATGGGGGATTCAGTGAAACCCCAGTAATATTCCAACAACGCCCACTGAGTCCCGTGACTCATGAAAAAATTTGAGCTCAATTCGATTATTTCAGTATAATGATTTCATGTCATTGTTTTAAATTAATTTTTGATTTAAATGATGTTGACACAATAGGAAAAGATAAAAATATAGATATTTAAAATCCAAATCGGTTACATTTAGTTCAGTAGAAGATGGTGTAATATCCCCATTTTGGAGTCTTTCCAAAGCATAAATAAAAGGGGGAGAGTATATATAATGATTTGGGACAGAAATAAAGTAGGTCTTGGTTCTTACATTCCATAAGGATGGAGATTTATTGCCTAAGGCTATTGATAGTCTGCTCCAAAGAAGCTCTTTCCTCTATTTCGGCTTTGACTGTAACATCCCAGGTAAAAAAATAATATAAAATTTTCATATTAATTAATATTTGGAATTAAATGTTAATTTTTTTAATGGGGACACTATTTCTAACCGCTTACTCAACACGCAACAGCAGATTTCTTTAAAATATTATGTTGCACACAACATTGCGTTATACCAAAAAATAATATAATATTATTATTATTTTAAATTATAGTTACCCCCTAGCCATTTTATTGGTGAGAATGAAAATAAATAACTTCAATATGATTATTAATTATTGATAAATGTTTTTACATTTATCCATTAATGTTTATAGGTTTAAAATAAAAATAAATCTAATTTTAAGCTTAAATACTCCAATATTTTTAAAAGGTAATTTTACCCCCTTTGATAGAGAACCCATTCTTAAATCTATTATTTCTCTTTTTTATATGTCCTAATATATGAAATAATATTATTATTTAGAATTAGAACAACAAAATTTTAGTTTGGATGAATGTTTATTGTTTTCTGATTATGTTCATTTTTTAAATAAATAGTGAAAAATATTGTTGTTTAATTCAAAACTTCCTTTTAATCTAATTTGTTTATATGGTTATATATTTTTTTAAATTGTATTAAATTGTAATTGGATTATAATTTTACCACCTAATAAAATTATGTTCATTGAATTTAATTTCACTCTGAAATTGAATATAAACAAATTCCAATCATTTGATAGTTATTATTTCTTAAATACATGCTTCCTAGTTTTGAGAAGGAAGGTTTATTATAATTTAATTAATAAAACTTATAAATTTTTTATTTGGTAAGTTAGAAATCATTTTCTAATTCATAATATCAAAATTATAATTGGGTGATGTTTTTGTATATTTCTAAAAACATTCAATTTTTTATGAATAGTGAAAAAACACTACATTGTAGTTATAAACCGACTTTTTCATTTGAATGATATTTTATTGATTTTGTGAATTTAATTTCAATAATAAATCATAAATTTTTATCATCAGTAAGTAAAAATTGGTTCAATAAGATGAAACTAATTTTTTGGTGAATAGAAAATTTTGATTTTTATTTACCGTGGTTAAAGGTAAGTAATGTAATTAAAGGTAAAAATAATATTATATTAATATAAAATTACCTTAACACAGTTCCTAACACAATTGGATGAATCATGGACGAAAAATAAAATCCATGGGTGAGATTTTTGGCCTTTAAAATACAATTGGGTAAGATAATGGCATTAATAACTTTTTATTTAAAGTAAAAATAAAAATTTGATAAACATGTATTTTTTTGGTAAAATGGTTTTAATATGGGGTTATATAATTGATATCTTTGACTATAAATAGTAATTATTGAGGTAAATTATTTTATACATCATGTTATTTTATTCATAATTTTTAAACATAACTTATAAAAATTTAGATATGACACAATGATTATGTAATGATTACCTCATTAATAAATGTTTTAAATAAATGATATTATAAATATTAAAATAAAATTATTTTGAAACATAAAATGCAATAAACTAATTTTAGGGATTATTATTACTTATTATATTTGAATTAATGATGGTTTATCAAAGGAATCATGTTGATTTGGAAATTTTAAAAACTTATTAGATGAATAGTATAAAAATTGACAAAAATGTGTTTTTAAATAAATTAATATTTTATTAAATGATAACATAGTCTTAAAAGTATAAGATTCTGAAAAATGAAATATATGATGTTAAAAATTTCATTAATGATCTATTTTGGGTCAGTTGAAATTTTATCGTAAATATATTAACTGTATAGTATTAATATACAATAGGACATGGTAACAGTTAAATTAGTTATCTAATTGTTAATACTAAAACATAAGGTAATGTTTATTCCCTAAACATGTCAAAAACCAATTTTATGAGCTTATTACAAACAATAATCTCCTTTTATTTGAATAAAATTAGTCAGAGACCTTTTGAAATTAAAATTTATTTTAAAATAAAATTATATTTTCTAACGTTCTTTAAGTGACCCTCCTCCCCTATATAAAAATTCATCACTTTTAACCCTTAATGACGCATCTGAAGCCCCATTGGATCGTCCAAGATCTACAAAAATATGCTAAAAATATCCCTATATTTTTCCTATAATCCTATTCTTAGGCATAAGGAACTTCAAGGAAGCCTTTTGGTTCAAAACGAAAAGAGTTACCATATTTAAAGGTAACTTCTTCCCTCAAGTTCTCTTATTTTATTTTACTCATCAACTCCGTTTTACCTTATTATTAATTGATTACATAAAAAAATATGTATCCTCAATATACTAGTTCGTTTTTATGAGAATAATTAGAACTGCACTTACACACACCTCCGTCAAATGGGTAAAGAAGATACTGTTTCTGTAGACAGCGAACTACTGTCTCCCAAAATGATGATTGTTCGATTATCTCCTACCACCAATCATGGTGGCCATTATTATGGAAATTTTTTTATATGTTATATATATTATATTTATATTTTCTCTATTCTTATATAATTTTCATTTATATCATACCTTTATGGTTTCCATAATGGGTAAATACGATAATTTCATTTGAGGAAGTACGGACTACGACCCCCTCAATGTGATATGACTCATTCATACCATACAGGGAATGTATAGAGGATGGTGTTAATGAACATATGTAATGTATATAAAATATGATAATATATTGGAATAATAATATACCTATGAATCATTTGGGTTCCATTCTATTAAAAATGGAAAAAATGAAATGAAAGTAGCGTTCATGCGTAGGTACAACATACCGTCTCCATGAATGGTGCATTTATTTTCATATATCCAAATGTTATGGACTATTATATATATATATACCAAATATTTATTATATATAAATCATCAAAATCATTCTGAAGATAATTCACTTTTGACCTAATTGACAATTTGTAAATTTTAACAATTTCATTTTTGACTAAAGTTCTGAACATCGAAAAAATGTCTGACATAGACTCCAATAATTAAAAAATTGTTATAACAAAATAATAAGTGATATAAAAGAAATAAAAAAAATGGAAAACAGTTCTTAATCAAGTAGAAATTAACTTATGTCTATTATTCAGGAAGGAGAAACAATATACAAGACAATTTAGACATAAGGTATGGGGTTTTCATCTCACATTTATTCTAGCGAGATTCTTGCTATATTTTCCACTATTTCATATTTTTGGGTGAATGTACTTCCCTTTATTTTATTATTTGTGTAATATAATTCAATTTATGAACCCTATTTCATGGGTTTCATGTTTCATTAGTTACCAAATCGGTAAGGGAACTTCTGACTCTCCTCTTTAAGTGGAAGACTTATTTTATGTTGTGTCTATTAATTTCCATTTTCATATGTTGGGATATGTTATTATATATCCTTATTATTATATATTTTATTTCTATGTGATGAGAGACCTTTTCTCACTCATTAACTCTTTTTTTTGAATTTTTATGAGTCACCATTGGGCTGTTGATTTTTTGTAAGGGAACATCTTATCCAAATTTTAATTCTTTGGGTAAAACATCTAATTCTTGATTATGTCATGCTATGAATATCTGTGAATTACATATGACTGTTTTATAGTTAATATACAATAATATGGGGTTTATTCTTATTTTTCAAACATATTTATGTCATTGATTCATCTTTCATCTAAGGATATGTTATTTTAAGGGATTTTTCCTCAATTTACATTCCAATTATACTTATTTATTGTTATAAACCAATTCCCATTTAAATTGTGTATATACTACACTTTGACATATTATATTATTAATATAATTATTTTGGTGATATTATATGCATGTCATAATGTTATTCAGTATTTATTTTTATTCAAGTATTTTATCAAGTGGTAAGGGACTCTTTAACTAATACATTATTTCAAATGTTTTAAAGATTTAATCTTCTAAATATTTCTCATTAATAAACATGTATTCAAAATGGTTTTAAGGATAAAACTTTATGGACATTAATGAATTGAAATTAATTTTTTTTTCAAAAGTTTCAAAGTGGTATGGGACAATCTGATTCAAAAATCCCTTTATTAAATGGTTTAAATGGTTTTTAAAATGGTTTGAAAAAGAATTGCTTATGTCAATATCTTGAAATGATGTATTTTTATTAAAATTTTGAAATTTTATCTTTCCTTTATTATTGTTTTTTGTGTTATGAATATTATATGGTTCTGGGTCATTGTTTACGTATACGGGTGGTTCTTTGATAAACCTAGGTTGGGTGAGCCCGAGATAGCTCTCCAATGCATTGGCCAATGTGGTAGAGGTAAATGATGTTGTTTCTCCTAATATATCTAGGTAATATAATATAATTTGTATTCCAAATGTAACTCCCTATGTATCTTTGAAAGCGAAAATGTTAGTATGTTATGGATACCACAAGTTACCTTTATGATTTATGATTTCAATGTGTTATTCATAAATATTTTGATTTTCTGAGGTATGTTAAAGAGAATTTGTTTTATGATTTTAGTGTATTATTTCATTTATTTGTATTTATTCATTGAAAATTATGTTATTTCATTATTTTCTACCCCTTACTCAGATTTTTTGCTCATCCCATGTTTTTCAAATGTTTTCCACAAGACTTAAAGATGAATAGGTTCAAGGATGGGATCAAGGAAATGTCGTGTTGTCTAAAACATGGAACAAGATATGTTTCATTTTTTAAGAGTTTATATTTTATCAAAGAATAGATACTGAGTAGAAGTGTCTACATTGTAATATTTCATATGAAATGTAATAGTTAGGGTATAATTATCTAAAACTCTAAACCTGAAAATATCCTCATTGTTAATTTTTGATTTAGGTCAAGGTTAAGTAATTTTCTAAGGTCGGCGCCTTATATTATGTATCAAATTTATGTTTAGATAAATTTAGAGGTTAGGTTGTTATTTAAGTATAATTGACATAACCATAACAGTTATCATATAAGAAAGAGTTGTAGTTTTTTTAGAGGTTATAAATGGTTATTAAATTTTGGGATTCAAAACGAAAGGTATTAGATAACCTCTATGGTTAAAATATGTTATGTTTATTTTTTGATGAATTTATCTTTTTGTTTGAATGTTATAAAATTACATTGATTTTGAAAAAGGACAACACGCAGACTGTGTGCCAACCCATCGAATCAGACAACGATGTGGGAATTGAACACACAACCAAAGTGCGATTGTGATTTATCACGTACCACTGGACTGCGTGAAGTCCCTAGTTAGTATGACTGATTATTTTTAGTTAGATGATTTTATGGATCAAAAATAAGTTTATTTTGGGAACTTATGTTTTATAAAATGGATATCTTTTGTATATGAATATGATTTGTTGATTATGTGATAAAGGTTATTTTGGAATAAATTTTCACTTTTGGGACCACTATATGCCAAAATAAAATATAATACTGTGTGATTTCATTTGAATATTAATGGTAGAATTTTATTTTGGGAGAAAGTATGTTTTTATTTTGGACTTATAGCGATTTGGGTCAGTTTTGGAAATTATTATCCTATCTTTGAGAATATGTGATTAGGTTAATTAATTTTATGTATGATACTTTAAGAGTAGTTTATGATATTTTGAGATAAATTTTAATATGTATCATAGAAGACTATGTGATTAAATAATTCTATGTTATGGGTTTCAATATTAGTTATTATTATATTGATGATTTTAAGGACAATTATTTACTGAATGGTCTTTGTTGAACGTTGGGTACTCTTTGTAATATTTTAGAGATTAAGAGTAGCATTTCTTTTTATAAAGGATTATCCTTATTGGGGATTATCTGAACTTGAACTAACCATTTTGGGTTTGGTTAATTTCTAATGATAGGTAAAATATATAGTTTATATTTTGTGGATAATATGATTCTATAGAAGTTGATTCTAGTGCTTTAGGAGTGACCATGTCATTTTGAATACTCATCATTTGGAAAAAAGATGTTTTTTTTGTAGAAACTTTTTAAAGGATGATAACTCTACTTGAATAGTATGTATATTTCCTTATATTCTTAGTCAACCTCAAAAATAAACACATCAAATTTATAAAAGGGAACTTAAAAAAATGTTGTCTATTTAGTTTTTTAACGTGGAAATCAGATACTATTTAACCCATCACAAGATTGTTGTTTTCTTATTGTTAACATTCTCCTAATCATGTTTTCTATTACTCTCCATCAGAATATGAAACCTAGTTTCTCCCCCTTATACACACTTTCATGGAATCTTAGTATGGGTTATCTCGAGTGACCATTTTAAATCACTTTATTTCTATTAAAGTGATAGATTTATTGATTCGTTTTCTAATGTGGGACTTTCAGTGATGTTTCTGACATATATGGTTTCCATCAGTAAGTAAAATACTATCCAATAAGATGAAAATAATTTTTTGTGAATATAAACTTTTGACTTTTATTTACTACAGTTAAAGGTAAATAAGGTAATTCAATTTAAAAATAATATTATAATAATATAAAATTACTTTAACACTTGTTCTGACATTATTTGATGTGTCATGGCCAACCAATAAAATCCTTTTCTAAGACTTTTGGCCTTTAAAAGCCATTTGGGTAAGATAATGAAATTAATAACTTTTTATTTAATGTAAAAATAAAATTATCATAATGATGTATTATTTTACTAAAAAAATTTAATGTGGGGTCATATAATTGATAGATTTGACTATAAATTATCATGAGAAATGTAAAAAGATTTCATACATTATGATATTTTAATTATAATATTTATACATCAAATAAATAAATATAATTATGAAACAAGGATGATGTAATGATTACCTCATTAATGAATGTTTTAAATAAATAATATTATAAATATTAAAGTAAATTTATTTTGAAACATTTATTTCCATAAACGAATTTTATAGATGAGAATTACTTTTTGTCTTTGGATTAATTAGGGTTTTTATAAATAATCATTTTGGGTTGGGTTTTTTAAAAAGTCATGATATGAATAGTATAAAAATTTACATAAATGAGTTTTTAAATGATTTCATATTTTATTAAATGAGAAAATTGTACTAAAACATATTATTCGGCCAAATTACATATATGATGTTAAAAATGACATTAATGATCCATTTTCGGTTTGTTGGTATTTTTTAGAAATTATATTAACCGTATAGTATGAATATACATGAGAACATAGTAAAAGGTAAATTACTTAACTAAAGATTAAAGATAAAATATATGGTTTATTTTATTCCATAAACTTGTCTAAAACAAATTTTAGGAGATTATTTTAAACAATAATTACCTTAACTTCGTATTAAATGAGTCAGGGAATTTTGAAATTGAAATACAGTTTATAATAAAATAATATTTTCAAACATTCCAAAAGAGCCCCTTCTACCCATTATAAAATGACATAATCTCTAACCCTCAATCAAACCACTAAATCCACGTTTTCTCATCCAAAATCTGCCCATGTAATCTCCCAATATCCATATATTCCCCCAATAAGTCTTAATATAGGAATAAGGCACTTCAAAGAAGCCTTTTGGTTCAAACCAAAGGGAGTTACCTGATTTAAAGGTAACACCTTCCCTCAAGTTCTCTTCTTTTATTTTATTCATTCAATCCCCATGATATTATTATATTTTATATACATTAAAACCCATTATAGTAAATATACTAGGTTGTTTTTATGATAATTATTCGAACTACACTTACACACACCCCTGTCTAATTGGTAAAGAACATATTGTTTCTATGGGCGATGAACTTCTACCTCCCAAATAGATGAATGTTCAATTATCTCTTACCATCTCTCATGGTGGAAATTATAATGGAAATATATTTATATAAGATATATATTATATTTATATTTCCTCTATTCTTCTATATGTTTCAAATATATCATAACATTATGGTTTCCATAATGCGTAAATACGATAATTTTATTTGAGATGTGCATACTACTGCACACTCAAAGTGATATGAATCATTCATACCATACATAGAAAATATAAATAATGGTCTTAATGGAATTATATAAATTATAAAAAACATTATATTGTACTAGAATAATAATATACCTAGGAATAATTTGGTTTTTATTCCTTTAAAATCGAAAAAATGAAATGACAGTTGCGTTCATGCGAACGTACGGCTTACCGTCTCCATGAACGGTGAATTTCATTTTCATATGTCCATGTTATGTGGAATATTATAAATAAATATATACTGGATATATATGATATATAAATCATGAATATAATTATTAATATAATGGACTTTTTACCACATTGACAAATTGTAAAATTTTAACAAGTTCATTTTTTACACATGTTCCGAACATCCACAAAATGTCTGATATAGACTCAAATAATTCACCAATTGTTATAGAAAAGAAATAAGTGATATAAAAAGAATAATAAAATTGAAAAATAATTTTAATAATGTATAAATTAAATTAATTTTATTATTCAACCTGAATAATGAACATACAATACAAGTCAGACTTGAGGTAAGGGGTTTTCACCTCACTTTTTATTCCAGTGAGATTCAGGCTATATTTTACACTATTTCAGGTTATGTGGTGTATGTAATTCCCATTATTTTATTTTTTGTGAAATATAATTTAATTTATGGGTATTTACATATTCATTTTATGATCCCTAGTTCATGGGGTGTATATTTCGTAAATTACCAAATCGGTTAGAGAAATTTTCACCGTCCTCTTTTAGTCGATGACTTCTTTTTGGTCATGTCAATTAATTTTCATTTTATTATGTTGGGATATGTTCATATATATCCTTAATTCAGTAAATTTTTTTCCATGTGGTGAGATACCCTTCTCTATCTCATCAACTCATTTTCTGAATTTTGAAGTGACGTAGTTAGGCTTTTGAATTTTTGTAAAGGAACTTCTTAAACCAATTTCAATTAATTGGGTTAAACTTCTGCTTCTTGATTATGATGTGATTTGAATGTGTGTGAATTAACTATGATTGTTTTACATTTAATATACACTTATATTGGTAGTATTCTTATTTGTCACACAAAATTATGTCATTTATTTATCTTTAATCTAAGGATATGATATTTGTAAATTACTTTATCTCAATTTACATTCCATTGAGACATATTTTTTTTATACACCAATTAAATTTTATATGGTGTATATACTATCCTTTGACATATTATATCATGAATCTCTTTATTCTCATGATATTATAATCATTTTTTAATGTTATTCTATAATTATTTTTATTCATGTATTTTCTCAAGTCGTAAGGTACTCTTTAACTAAAACATTATTTCACGTGTTTTTAAGATTTATTCTTAAAAATATTTCCAATTAATGATGGTGTTTTTTAAAATGGTTTTATGGATTAAATTATATGTACAAGAATGTTTTGAAATGAAAATTTCTTTCAAAAGAGTCAATGTGGTATGATAAACTTTGATTAAAAAATCTCTTTATTAATGTTTTTAAATAGTTTTGAAAATTGTTTGATTAAGCATTGATAATGTCAATATGTTGAAATGACATATTGTGATTTATATGTGGTAATGTTATCTTTCCTTTAATATAGTTTTATGTGTTATGAATATTTCATGGTTTTTGGGCATTGTTTACATATACAGGTGGTTCTGTGATACTCCTAGAGAGGGTGAGCACGATGTAGCTCTCCAATAAATTGGGTAATGTGATAGAGGTAAACATGAATGTTTCTCCTATGTGATTTAGGGAATATATAGTGATGTGTATTCCAAATGTAACTCCATGTATTCCCGTGAAAGCTACAATGAATGTATATTATGGATACCCCTTGTTACCTTTATGATTTATGATTTCTATGTGTTATTCATAAATCTTATGATTTTATGAGGTAGGTTAAAGAGATTATGTTTTAAGATAAAAAAGTATGATTTTCATTTATTTTTATGTATTCATGGACTAATGTTTTATTTTTTTATTTTATATCCCTTACTAAGATTTTTATTCTCATCCCATGTTTTTTAAATGTTTTCCAAAGCAATTAAAGATGAATAGGGTCATAGATGGGATCATGGAAAACTCATGATATCTAAAACATGTAACTAGATATGTTTCTTTTATTAATAGCTTTTATTTTATGAAATAATATTTATTGTGTAGGTGTGTCTACATTGTAATATTTGAGATTAACTGTAATAGTTATGGCCTAATTCTATAAAACTATAATCCTAAAAATATCCTCAATGTTAATTCATGATTTAACTCAAGGTTGTAGTAATGTTCTAAGGATGGGGCCTTATATAGACATTCAGATGCACCAGCTCCATAACATATTTATGGCCACACTCTTTCTTCTAGAAAACATCATATTTGGTGTGTGAGGAGGTCAGTTGGTCCATCAACATCGTTTTATGGGCTTCACGCTCCAACATCTGGAGAAATAATGATTTGGTAAATAAGGAGGTTGAAATGCTGATAATCAAAGCCGTCCAAACCCAGCTCAGTGAATAAATGCTGAAAATTATCAACCTTGTCAAAAAAATGGCTAGGGGTGTCTCCGCAGAAAGATAACATTACTAGAGCCATGCATCTTTTCTCACTACCTGGTGACTTTCCACTACTCTAGTACATTGATCCTCCCATGATTCAACATATCTATAAGTAAGAAGTGTCGTCATATGAGTGGGGAGGGTCCTATGGTAGGTCACCCCATATGGGAGACTCTCTTTTCCCTAAGATGTCCAAGCCATTAGAGCTAGATACAAATGACTAACGGTGACCTATGGGATTATTGTTGATACTTGGTCGGTTCCAGTATCATTAAGATTTTGGGAAATATCTGCAGGAGGGGAGTAGTCTTAATCACTTCCAACCGAAATGGGTTTTACTAATAAAACCACTCCCAGACGCTTTTGACGACAAACTAAATGCCTTCTTACCAAAAGAGAAAGAACAAGATGTGTATCCATTTTGGATTCTGTAGGGGTGGATGTATAAGGAATATATGTTGCACTTTTCACGGTAGAAGAAATGTGTTGCGTTTTGGTTGAGGCAAGGATGGGGATGAAAATGGTGAATTGTTTCTACACACGCTGAACTGGTTCATTCAAAATTATTCTGGGGTAACAATCTATCCATAGTTGGGCATTCACTAGTGATAGAAAGGTGGGCCCCATTGTATTAGGAATGATAATCTCCCTAGCATCACCTTCATGCAGCATCATATGAAATAATTGGAAGAGAACCACAAGATGACATTCTCCACATAGATGAACAACTGGAAATAGTGTAGTCTGTTGAAGGCATCCAAATTGAGTGTAAAAACTGTATAGGTGTTATGGATCACAAATAAATAATTGTTCTACATGATATTTTAGAATCCTATCCCAATGGTTGATGAGGTAAGATTATTCCTCTGAGGAAATTCTCTTGTCACCTTTCAATGATCCATGAGGTGTAGGATGCGGTGCGAAAGATAGATGGGAGGCATCAGTCAATATCCCAACCGCAATAGAAACACTAATATTCTCGGGATGAACAAAAAAATGTTGAGAAGATAAAGATGAAAGTCGTAATGGGGAACCCTTGTGATATGTTGGTATTCTTAAATGGGGAAGTCTTCCGACATCCACATGTATATGAATTAGAATGGTTCATTGAGAGGATTTTGATGTATGTCTTCCTCTATATGTCCCAACAATTCATAATGCCAGGTGAGGGTAGGAAAGGAAAAATTAATGGGTCGACACTTTTTCAGGATGGCCTCCATCATCAAATTGAAGGCTTGAACCCTATTATATACATCACGAGATGGGAAGTTCCGTCCATATAAAACATGGCAGAGAAACCTACCAGTATAAACCCAGATGAACCGTCAGGATGAAGCTCATATCCCAATTTAGTATATCACATGGCTTTAAGTGTAGCATAATATGACCCTGTGTTTTGGATGGACTAGAATGTAGGATACGTTCCACAATGGAAAGCCCTCGGCATGGGTATGTTCGTCTGCACGAATAACCTTATCCACGCTTCGAATGGAATGAGAGAATGATCCTCGAGGGGATGATCTTGTGATCCTGATGCCATGACCAGTAATCTCCTTGTCAAATGATACTTGTGATCAGTGTTGTTCCATGTGAATTCTACAAGGAAGAATTCATCATATGTCTCTCCAAGGAATGGGATTCCCCCAAGATGGAAGATCTCCCATAGACTGATTCCCATATCCACATGTAGTAGGTGGATGGTGTTGGTGATCGAACACTAGCAGCTTAGCAAATCCAGAAGGATTTAACAAGGATATATTATTGAAAACTGGGAAACCCATGTTGCTTGGTATAAACCCACTACCTCTAACTAAGCAGGGGACTCCACACAAGTCTAGTACACCTAGAACACCTAGGCCCACTCATTGGAGAAACCTCCTCGAACCCAAAAATCCCACTTGGTGCTCCACTAACTGCTAGGATTTTCTCAAGATATGCTGATACTGGATGGGTATTCTCGAGCTTATAGTCTCAAGACAACATCGATGCACTCACGGATACCCTGAGTCCATGTTGAGCCTCGCCGTAGGAATATGTTCTCTTGAATTAGAGTAGAAATGAATTCTCCTATTGTGGAAATGATGGAATAGTTACGACCGTGTGGTGCCTCTAAGAGGATGAAAATGATTTCAGGGTCACGCAACGACAGAGGCACATCAGCAAGTAGACCAAAGTCGTAATGTGGAAACTTTACTGATAATGGATATTCTAAGAGCTATGGCATCAAGAAGACCGTTAAGAAGAAATCATGGGGAATGATGTGGGATCGAAGACGATCATCACTATTCCTTGACATGGTTTCCCATCTCTTCAGTTATGTTAACAGTAACCTATGAATCACCCATTTTATGCTATACAGGAAGATCCAGAATCCAATAAAAATTCAGCCTATTAAAAAATTGTTGGATAAAGGATATGGAAAAGTGGTAAAAGGAATCAAAATGTGTCCACAGGATGCTGCACATATGGATTTTGGAAAACTTACGCGATAGCCACATCATGTGTACTACATTATAGGCAAAAGTAACCCTACCTACATCTACAGTACGTGGTCACATGCGCCCACATACAACCTTGGTAAAAAGAAAATCCACAATTCATTGGCTCATAGATCATTGGTCGGTGCACATAATTTTTAGTGGATATAGTATATAGTGAACCTAGGCCTTGATTAATCTCTAATTTCAAAATGGCATTTTAAATTTTACATTAACATTAGTAAATATTCTTAAATTAATGATTGTGGTATGTGGTCAAGCCAGTTGTGTAGCATTATCCTATTAGAAATCAATATTTTATGTCTTAAAATTCCACATTATTATTTGTAAAATCCAAATAACGGTATACAGATGGAGATATGGAAAGGAAATCAGTTCACAGAATGTACAAAGTTGTTCGTGAGTGGGATTTTCCCATGGACCAGAGTAAATGATAGTATAGGTAACTTAGAAGATCAAGATTACTTTTAGCTGTGAGAAATTTAAAAATAAAAATGAAGTGGGCCCATATATATAGGTGTGTTACCCTTCTTCTGATTCTAGCTATTCTATTGAAACCCATTTCAGTTCAGAAAAACTTCTACATCAGAATAGTCCCCATTTCAATTTGAACAGACACCATTCTGATAGGGGCATTTGTAGGGTCCCCAAAATTCATCCATGGGGAGACAATACCACCATAATCACATAGTATAAGGAATCAACCACTTCTACATGTCTTGGAAGGTGAATGGAATCAAAATGATTTGGAATCCTTAGAAGAAACATGAAAGAATTCACGTTTTCAAGGAATTTCATGTGGTCCAAGTACCATAATAGGTAAGGGTACGTGGACCAGCATGATCATTAACATCTAGGTACGCGGAATGATCAATGAACTGCTAACCCGCGGAGTAATGGCTATATAAAAAGGAAGACCATGAACCATGTTGCTGACTGATTCATACGCACGAGGACCATATGTGTACCATGCTGCGAACTCATGAGTTCATAGATGAATTGAAAAAGTAGGGTTCTAAGAACAATTATTGATAACTAAAGCCTCCTCAAACCCTGGATTGACCATGTCTTCTACGGGTCAGGAAAATGCTTCAATGGGCCTCCAAAAATTGTATTGCATGACTAATAGATATGATTGCTCTTATGCTCTATAAAAGGAGCTCAGTAGAAGGATGGGTAGACACACATAGGGGTATGGACAAAGAGAAGTAAGGGTGAAGAAAACATGAGGGAGACATATAGGATTCACTCTATCTTAAGTTTTGTTTCATCGTAAAAATCCTGAACTATGAACCCCTCACTCAGTAGGTAAAGATGGTTGTGAACCATAAAATGGGGGAATTCAATTATAATAATAGAACTGCAAACCTAATTGGATAACTAGAACCATGGTCTTTTTGCCGATAAACTCACCGCGAATGATGTTCCCTCATACCCCATTCAATATGGTGCCCCACGTAGCTCCCCACTACGTAGAATGAACCCAGTGCCGCGTACTATCTCGGTACGCAGATGGAACCCAAAGTGGTGTGATGGGTCCCATACCACTATAATACACGGTTGAATATACCCATAACCATGTACCATAGTGGTACGTTGATGGTACCTCTAACCATATACCATAATTGTATGTAGAGCCTCCCCCAGCCTACGTACAAAGTCAGTACGCAAAATCGGGTGTTTTCTGGTATTGTTCCTTTCGGTTCCAACCTCACCCCTCCATTACCGTCTAGTCCTCCATAAACCATCCTCTAACCAGTCCTCTGGAATAAGTACTAGTCCTCCTGAAAAGTCATAGGACCTTTATAATCAGTCCATGGTGAGAATTATCATGACCCATTGAGTCTACATACCGATGGTAAGCGGAGTCACAGAGTCTCTCCCCACAGTGGTGCGGGCTTCGAGAATTCTTGTTAGGCTACATTCCCATGGTAACCCGGAACCCAACAATGGAATATCAACATGAACCAACCCATTCTAGGAATTAAGCAATATCCCTTGATTTTCCCTTCAATGAAGAATTGTGATCAGTCGAAGGGGTTTTGTTCTCTCCCCTCATTGGTGAGGAAGAAACTCCTCCCCTTCCCAGAACTGCTCCAGGGCCCTCCCATTGAGGTAAGTACAAAATATTTTGGGGCACATACGCATGAACATCAATGTAATTTCACATTTAAGGGTTCATAACTCAGTTACCTCAACCATGGTTTCCCCATCCTCTCCCACCACGTGCCCCCCCACACACACCAATAAGAGTGGAGGCATGTGCATTTTTGAATCATTCACATCCACTTATTTATCACACTGAGCATGAATCACATGGGCTTTGAGCTTTGTGTGTATTACAACATCCACGTGACTCTGAACTACAAGAACTCGGATTCTTGACCAAATAAAGATACGTAGGATGGCTACCATAAGTCCCGATCTCAAAAATCGTACTCTTTCATAAAATGTCTACCTATCATGCCTCCTTAGATTGGAATCTCCCATGCATAAGCCCCACACCATTCAGAACTACAAGAACTCTGATTCCAGATCAAACCAGGATATGTAGGATGACTACCAGAAGGCCCGAGCTCAAAAGGGTACCCATCCAATAGTTTCCACCCAATCACATTCCATCAAATTTGAATCTTCTATGTGTATTCTCCACACAATCTAAACTATATGGGTTCTGATTCCCCTCTGGAGTATACGTAAGAAGACCACCATGTGGGCCTGATCCCAATATCAAGTCAACTTCCATCCCACATAGATGACAATAAACTCTAGATCACCTTATAATATGACTCAAGATGGAATCACCTTTGTAGTATCAAATATATTCATGATTATGATGATCCTTCAAATCATGGGTAGCCTGTGGACCCACTCATCAGGAATGGACCATGGATTCATAAACATCTGAACATGTCTTAAATCAATAAGAGAGTCGTAGAATAGGCAACAGTCCTCCCCCGAAAGAGTGCGGTGAGTCTGACCTCCCATCCTCTCAACTAATGGAGTCCTAAAGTGTCATTATCCAAATCGTCAGCTAATGACCATCTGTCTTTGGAAAGAAATTACATGAATCATTGATACTATGGTGGTTTGGAATTCTTGGATCCATGAATAAACCCTCTGGAGACTATTTGAAGAAGTTATAGCTGATGAGGACCGATTGGATGAGTTCTTAACCCCCCTGAAATCACCCTCTAGGACCAACAGTTCCCACAGGGTTAATTCAACATTCCTTAAAGGATATTGATGTTGAATGGGCCGAAACAGAGGAAACCATTTCTTCACTGCCTGCAAAATGTTCCACCATAGAGGTATTACAATTAACCATGTATTAATTTGAAAAAAATAATAAATAAAAATTCTCACTCCCTTGAATTAAATATTTCCAAAAAAATACATTTAAATAAAAACAGGATATGTTAGGTTATAAATTATCATGTAATGTACCTTCCAAGGTTCCACACACTGGTTCCCATATCCAGTTGGTTACACGACCTCATTTGCACCACCCCGTAATCAAAAATTTTAGGACGAGTAGAGAGGGTCAAATATATATAACTTGGGGAGAATATACCAAATTTTTCAAAGAAACAAAAAATGGAAAACAAGTAAAATACCCCTGATAATAAAAAATATCCAATAATCATACAGAAACAAAATAGGTCCAATGGATTCTTGATGATACTAAAACATGAGTACAAAATTCAAACCAATGCAAGAAACATGGAATTCAATACATTTGTTGACCATCAAAAGAAAACAATTATAAGGACATAGAAAACTTCAAAATGGAATATGTCATTATTTCTGGTTCAAACATCCATTCTCTATTATAACTAATCCGTCTAACATAGGGATGATTCCCTTATCATTTCCTGAAAACACGATGTCAATTAGAGTACAGATTAGGTTTCCCAATTATGGTGTGAGTAAAACACATCCTCTCATCAGCAATAGTGTCTAAAACAATATCTAATTTATAACATCATATTTTTTTTGTACAAAGAAAAAAATATTGTTGATAAAATAAATATTTTACATATTCAATTATTCTTTATTAAACTAGATAAATTCGTTGGTCCATTACGACACTTGAACCATCAATATGTGCTTCAACCGAGTATATACTTGGAACTATCCCCACTAGATATCACATTTAATTACAACATGAGTTTCATTAATATAATAAATTCAATCTTTATATCATAAATACATGGAACCATAGTCCATTTCCAACATTTTAGTTCTGAAACTATATATATAGAACCCCTTGGTAATTTGAAGCATCAGCCCCTCTCCCATAATCCATCATTATCATATATTGTATTTTTTAAGCATCAATAAATTTCATGCACATTTCTATTGTGAAATCATATATGGGATTTGGGAGGATCATTAAATGCCTCACACAAATCATAAATTTCTTTAAAATATCACATATATAACAATATAACAATATCACATATATCAAAATTTCATACACATCAAGATTAAAAATCATTTAACTTATTTTCAATAATTATCATCAATGATTCCCCTTTCAATGTCTAATTTAATCATTTTTCTTTTCATTAAAAATGTAGAATAATATGAAAAATTCACATTTAAACCATTTATCAAAAATTAAAAACAAAAATTAAAATACCATTATGGTTAATTCAACCATCCCATAATTCACATTAATAAATCAATTCAATATCCCATCAATCAACCAAATCCTTAATTCCTTCAATTGATGAATTTCATAACCCCAATAGCCATGAAATTCCAAAATTCATTAATTTATTTATTAATTATCAAATTAATTCGTATAAAGATTAAATTTATTTGAACATGAAATATAAATTTCAAAATTAAATAGATGTAATTGATGTAATGAATTTTGGGAATTGATAAATCGGCCACCCACCTCAAGATCATTGATGGATGATCCCCCCAATGAAAAATTCCCCAAATTCAATGTGAATGGAAAATTTCGCAATGAATAAAGAGATCTAGAACTAGAACTGGTAGATGTGAAAATTCTACAATATGGTACATGATTAATCAATAATAATGTTTGGAATGCCTTGGAATATGTCAGGGAGACTCTAAAATCATATAAAGACATCTTATATCAATAATGGGAGAATATATGTGAATTCCAAGGGGTTTTGTAATATTAAAATAAATATTATGTGAAAAAAATTATTTGTTCATGGTTTCCATTGATGGCGCACATTGTTTTCCAAACTATTCACCCTAACCATGTGCCTCACTTAGGGGTCTCACGATTACTAATAAGAGGGGTAGATTTCTGACACACCATGACCTAACCCTATGATCCCACTTTGTTTTTGATTTCATAGTTTGCTGGGACTGGGTGCAATGTTTGGGAAAACCATGTTCTAAACATGGACTACCAAAAATCCCCACTAAAAATCAATTATTTCCCTAGAAGTTTCCAAAAATAAAAACCCAAAAACGATATGCTCAAAAAAATGAAAAAGAACACCATAAAATGAAATCAAGAAAACTGAACAAATTTGTGATCTTATAATCTCCCCACATTATAACAGGTGATCCTTCTGATATTATCCAATGTATATCTTTATTGATGAGGTAAAAAAATTGGATAATCAGCCCATATATCTTTTTCTCTCCTCCATGGTTTGTCTTGATGACACTCATGTGGAAAAAAATTATATGATATATATTTTGTTTTCTTACAACACTTTCATACAGAAATTGGTACCACGTATCAGATTCTCCTCAATAGAATAATCTCTAACAAAATAAATATGATCAACATTGATCTCATGATAAGGGTTGGGGTGAAACTATAGAAGACATGACACTTGAAAAATAAATTCCATCGAAATTTACCTATATGAAAGACCTCATTAGTTTTCCACATGTATGATTCTATCAATATCCAATAAAAATGATAATAAACATAGGCCCCAACTTTCCTCGCCTCTGAATCCTACAATGACATAATCTAGGTGACAGATAAAGGAACACATGATCACCCACTGTAAACTTAATATTTCATAAATGTTTTTCATCATAAAAACTTTATCCTCTTTTAGGTATATCATTACATTTATGAGTCATCATGACCTACTATGATGTCTACTGCTAGAGATTCTCTCCCAACTACTCTGACTCACATGCCTCCAACTAGTATAGAGGTGTTCTGAATGGCCTACCATAAAGATCCAAATATGTTGAAATATTATTATTTTCCTGATAATTATTGTTGTAGGAGAGATAAATGTGTTCCATGTTCATCTTGCGTGACCTGTGAAATTCAAATTTGCACTTTCAAAAAATCTTCCAAGTCATGTATAGTACATTCCCACTCCCTGTTTGTCTACAAGTGGAAAGTCGTAATCATAAATAACTTTATACCGAGAACCATATTCATGCATTTTATAAGATTGATGTGAAACATGAGGCATATTCTAAAAAATACACCTCAAATCCATGTGTTAATGGAAAGTATATATGGTGTATATGTCCCAAAACTAATATTCTTAGAAAGTCTGCTGAATGGGCTAGAAATGAGATACATTCCTCACTCATTCAATAATAATCTAAATACCATCAATCATTAGAGGTATCTTTTGGATAAACTCAATGAAATACATGGTAACATCATCCGACTTCCATTATTGAATTGTAAACGGATTTAGAAAAACAAACTGTCGTTGTTGCTCAGCCTTTAGCTATAGACATGGGTAGCATCATTATACGAAACCTAAAAAATAATTTTTTGTATTGCTCCAATAATAATATCGATGTATTTAATGGTATATTTTGGTCAAAAATAGATGAACATCCCCCATTGGGGCATGAAATTCCGGCATCATCTCCTGTTGCATACACATAGGAACAAGAACATGTTATATGAAATAAAATTTCCCATCCTCATTTATGATCTAATAAGATGATGGCCTCCCACCTTCAAGGCTTTACCTCAAGGTAAAACACTTAGAATCGTCATATTTCCACTCACATATCATGCAAAAAATAATATACTCAAATCCTATAGGTTCAAGGGTCATCATCCCCTGGTATCTTGAACCAAAAAATGCATTTATGATGGAAAATCCATCGTCTTCTACTAATAACTAGACTCTTGAACTCTTTGCGTTTAATTTTTCCTGCTCAAAGAGTCAGCAACATTGCTCCCCATTCTAGATTTATATGTCTGCTCCAAATCAAATGACTATAAAAAATCACCCCATATTTTTTGTTGTTACTTCAAATATCACTGCAGTAATATATACTCTATGCTCTTATGTTTGGTATTCGCCATAAAATATTCCTTCAATTGATAATTCCACCAACACACTGAGTCATAAACCAATACAACTAACTCTATCTCTTACATATGGTAGTTATATTCATGTGGCCTCTATTATCATGACCATAATTCAACCGAATGATATCCTTGCATCAATGATGACCATTTTCATACTATTGAAGAATCATAAAAAAATGGATACAACTACCCAGTATCGGGTAGGATCAAAATCAGTACATTAATCAAGTGATTCTGTAAATCGCTGAAATCATTCTCAAATTTACCAAACCATTAAAACTTAACCCACTTGTTTTTCAGTACAGAAAGTTGTGATTCCAAGAAGGAAAATCCCCAGATGAACCTCCAATAATAATATTACCAACCAAAAATGTTATGAAAATCAAAAAAAATATTCTTGGACATCTCCCAACAAAATAATACTTTCATCATCTTATATTCCACAAATACACCATCCACCAATATTATGTGAACAAAAAAATTTACCATTTTGGTCCAAATTTTACACATACATAACTTTTCAAATAGATAATTTTTTCTCAAGGAACTCATGATGTTTTAAAGATAATAGGTAAGATCGTCATGAGTCTTAGATTATACCAATATTTAATCCAAATACATGATCCAAACTGATCTACATGTGGTTAGAATATTCAATTGATCAAGTCCTCAAACACAACCATTGATTTTATCAATCGAAATGGAATGAAAAAGAATTCATAAGTTCAATTATTGCTTCTAAAAGTTGTCTATGATATATTGGAATGTCTAACTCTCAAATGATGATAGCTACATTACATGTAAATATTCATGAAAACACAAATCTCCTCTAAATTGGTTAATGAGATTATTTATTTGTAGAAGAGGATATGATTTCATCATTTTCATTGGGATCAACATCAAGTAATAAACACATAATAGTATTGTTTATTCATCAGTTTTATTAAAAAAAAAAGAAACCCAATTTGATATACATAAATAGATAATTCCAAGATACATAAAATATTCTAGTTGATTATATAAATCTCAAATATTTATTATTCAAATTCTATAATATGGAATGGAAATTGGTTCACCAATACGAAAGAAATCTATAGTATGATTGACAAATCCCTCACGTGGAATCTCGTAGAAGTATTCAAAATACACATAATGAAACCTATCAAACATAGGTGGAATGATATCATTATTTAAACCCCCCATAATCCATAAATATACTTGAATCATGGGCATTGAGCTCCCCATTTAATGAATAATTGTCCTTCAATATCCCAATCTCCACAGTGAAATTAACTATTTTCCTTAGAATATGTAAATTACACTCTAATACAATAACAAAAATTATGGGATCATTATGATACTAACCTTCCATACCTAAATAAATTAAAGAAAAAAATTCTGAGGATGAAAATATTCAATATAAATATACTCAATTCCCTCAAGGGAACACTCTTTAAATAAATAGATTTCCCTCAATAATACTACCAATAGTTTGTCGATCTTCATCACCCAATAAAAGAAATTTACTACAGTAGTACAACCATTCACTATATGTACATATAAAAATGAGTTATAGGCAACAATATCAAATAATGCACTATAAATCATATAATATATAGTAATAGTACCTCTAAATATCAATTATCTAACCTCAATATATATAATTATAGGCTGAACATCATTAAAATTTTGTATCCCTATTCATAGTACTATAGTCTGGTTTCCTTGAGAAACCCACTCTACTAATACAGGAACATTTTCCATGGAATACCCCATGCACTAACTCAACCACCACTTATAGTAGAACATCAACATACAAACTGGTATTTAGTATAACATACCCATTAACAAATCTACAAACGGATAGGGGAATATCTACAAATGTGACCGACACTACTAAACTGGTTTCAAATCAATCTGATAATGTACTGTGTAACTAAAAATTATCATGGACACATTCCTTTACCATTATCTATCTAGAATTTTCATATAACCTAGTCCTACTATTTGAAGATATAATTTGTATTCAACCAAAAAAATGAACTACATCTCACTAGAAGCCTCTTTGAGGTTCCCATCAGATATGAGAGCATGATTCCCCACATCCGAAACAACATCAGCGTAATTTTTTTACTAGTAATAAAATTTCACATTTCATCCCATCATAAAATCACTTCCCTGCCATATCCTTTTCTTCATCCAAATGTATAACAAGGAGATGAAAATTATTAAATTAAAAATAATAGTACATCATAGTCATACCTCCCTGGGTCACATACATAAACTCATCTACCCCCACATGCCTCAACGTCTCAAGGTAAAAGTTATACAAGAACATGTCTATAAATTTCACCCATAGAATGTTCACCTACAGTACAAACCAAATATTTATGTCCAGAATATTCATCACTTGATCACATAACATAATGCTACAAGTATAATGCTCTTTTGAGCTAGAGTATCTTTGAGGAGATGGATCGTCTTGGTAGAATCAATCCAGAACACCACAGCCTCACGTCCACCCTATTTGGTAAATGTCATAGATAGATAAAACATGAAATATTGTGTAATGTCAGATGTACTCTTCAAATCCCACCCTATGAATATATTAATAAACTTTATAACGTGATAAAAGATATCATATATCTTCTCCCCTACTTCCTCCCCCAAATCTAACAGAACCATAGGTTCCACTACTAGAGGATTGTTTCAATCCATAACCTCTTGTCGTCATATAAAAAAGAATCATCATGGATGAATGAATTAGCACACATTACACAAAACTACAACATTTACAGAAGATTTATTCATAAGAAGTCATATCCCCCATTTTATTTCAAATAGTCAAATGTGAAGCACCATCAGTACCAATAATTTACCCTCATCTAAGTCATTAATAACTTATTTTATACACATTCTTGTTTAAAAAATTTCATTAGAAACCTATATCATCGATTTAATTTTCCATATAGCATCACTAATAATTTCCAATTTCTTATTATGATCCAATTTCATTTAAATTAAATTAAATTTAAAATAATTTTAATTTTAACAACTCATCGAAAACCTTATTTTATTTGTATTCCAAAAATAATTCTTGTCACAATAATACCTAAATGCCTATAATTATACATGTATAAACAAATATCCTGAAATACATAGTCATAATGAAAAATCATAGAAACCATTAATAAAATAACATAATATGTGTATAACTCAAGGTTAAATATCATTCAAAAATTACAAAAAAAATATGTAACAATAATTCCACCCTGGGTACTTGGGTATACCCCACACTTTGGTTATAAACTCCCTTGAATGAGCTCATGGACAAGGTGAAAAATAAAACCCCATATGGTAACAATGTTTAGTGTCCCTTCCTAGTTTCCATACATAGGTCCCAAATCTTTTTGGATATATGAGCTCAGGAATGCCTCCCTATTCAGGAGAGGCTTCTAATTAATAGTGAGGGTCAAATATAAATAACATAGTGATATTATAACATCTTAATCCAATAATCAATAAATTGGAAAATAAATAATCAACTAGAATCCATACAAGACTAAACAACTCTTGGTGATGTCAAAACCAAGGTACAATATCGAAACATATGTTATAATCATGTCATTCAATATATATGTCAATAGAAAAATTGTAAATAAAGGAATTGGAAACTCCCAAATGGATATCATCATCATTTTTGGATCCCACATCCATGATCCATTGAAATGAATCCATGTTACATAGGGATCATTCCCTTATCTAGTCCTGCAACCATGATGTCTATTCAGGTATGGATCAAGAATCCCGAGTTGGTGTGAATACAACTCTATAGACTTCCACCAAAAACACCTAAATCAACATCTAATCAATCATTGTGCATGTAGTTACCTAAAAATATAATACGGTTGATGAATTAATAATTTATATGTCCAATTATTCATTATTTAACCACAAAAATCCATAGGTTCATGATGGAATCTACACCATTAATACCACATTCAGCTCATTCTAGTGTCTGAAATATCCCTAGGGGATATAACATTTCATTACAGAATTTGTTTCATTAATTGAACTCATTTTTTTCTTATCATGACTACTTAGAGCCATAAAAATATGCCATATTTTTTGGTATAGAATTTCACGTATAGAACCCCATGGGTATTTGAAGCATATATCCCTATACCAAATCCCATTTTTGTCATATATGCGCTTTTGAATCATCTTTCCATTTGTCACATAAGTATATTAGTTAATCACATAAGGGATTTTGATGCTTCAGTATGTGTCCAACACATGTCATAACATTTATCACAATATCACATATATCAAAATATAATATAAATCAATATTTTATATACATAATGTACAAGAATCATTAACCTTCTAAAATGAAATTATAATAAAATTGTCCCATTTTAATTATCAATTTAATAATGGTTCTTTAGTTATATAACATATAATAGTATGAATAGTTCACTGTAAAACCATTTATCCACATTTAATCATATATTCCATTAACCGTTTATGGTTAATTTAAGCATCCCATAATTCCTATTAACCAATCTATTAAATATCCCATTAATCTACCTATTCGACAATCCCATTAATTGACTAATTTCATAACTCCATTAGCCATAAAATTCTACAATCCATTAATTAATTACTTATCCAATTAAATAATGAAATTCATTATGAAAATTCTAAAAATGAAATAGTAATTCCATAATTAAAAAAACATAATTGAAATCAAGTCTCTGGGAATTGGAAATTAGACCACCATCATCAATGTCGTTGATGGAGGTTCTCCAATGCTGAATTCCCCAAATTGTAACCTAAAGATATATTGTAAAAATAATAATGAAATTAGGTACCAAAACTGGGAGAGGTGTTCATTATTGAATCTGGTCCTTGGTTCATCAAGAATAGAGCTCGGATGTCCTGTGTATCTATATGACAGCCTCTAAAACTCTAATAACGAGCCATAGGTTGTATAGGGGAAATGGGCTATGAATTATAGGGGTTTTAGTAATTTTAAAATAAATTTTTAGATAAAATAATCATGAAATCATGGTTTTCTAGACTGGGTGCATCGTTTTTAAAATTGTGCATGGTTACTTTGCAACTCACCTAGGGTTCACACTATTACTACAATGAGGGTTTGTAGTTTGACAAACCATGAGGTAACTAGGCTATTTTATCTAGTTTGGTATTTCACTATTTTATGGGGTAGTGGGAATGGTTTGGAAAAACCATTAACTAACAGTGCACTTATAAAAAACCCTCCAAAAATATAATATTTCACTAAAATTCTCCCAAAGAAAAAATCAAACATGATATACTAAAAATAATGAAATAGAGAACCTAAAAATGATCTTGATAAATTTAAAAAAATTTACAAGATCATAACGTTCATTTGAAGAATAAATAATATTTTTCATCATGGTAATTTATTTATAGCTTCTAATAATTTAATAATTACCTTATATGATTATGAAATGGAAAAAAGTATTTTTTCAGTTGATAGAAAAATAAATAATTTATTTTTAGAAAAAAATTAAAAGTAATAAAATATATGATTATTACTATATTTTGTTAATTTTTTAATAAATATTACATATTATATATGCATTAAATGATTGTATTTTAATTCCATCTTATTACTGTGTCTTTAATAACATATTAAATGAATACTGTCAAAATGACACTAATTGAATTTTATGAAGTTTATATTTTAATAAATTGTTTATAATTCCAAAAATTGTTATAGGGTAGTAGATTTATAATATGTGTTCTAAAATTTCATCCATTGGAAATTTAAGATCATATTTTCAACAAATAGGTTATATTATACCTCTTTAGTATTGAAAATGTTGTTACAGTGATTAAAAAAAATAAATTAGTTAAAATGTGGTTAATAAAAAATGTATGAATTAAAATTAAACCAAAACCTTTAAAAATATCATTTGTTGATTATATTTCGACCATATCATCTTTTTTTCAATCTCTATCGATTTGATTCATTTTTATTGAGAGTGACATAATTTGATTTTATGATTTTATGTTATTCCAAGTGTTCACCACCCCTCACTTTTAAAAGGTCACATATACGTGTCATATCATCAATACATTTTATTATTATTTCTCAACCAAAATATACCATTATTCTATTATATCATACATTAGCACATATCATTTTTTTGAAATACTTTTCTTGGATTTTCATAATTATGGATTTGAAATAATATAATGTAATTAATGATATTATTAAGATCATTAATGATTAATTATTATTTAATTATCATCTATTCCATCCATTAATAATAAATCATCATTCATGCATTTTTATGTCTTATCATCTCTAGGAATGGAGTAGTTAATTATTTATATCAACATTTTCGAGATAACTGACGACTTAAGTATGTTATATGTGATCCATTTTTTATGTTCATAATTTCATATAGGTTCATATATTTATTTTCTGTAACTTTTTTTGTGGTCATTACATTCATTTCCATATGTAATGTGTGGAATTGGATTCAAATTAGTGTTTTTATGTCAGGGAATGATTTCATATTCCCAAATTAATGAGAGAACATATTTCAATTTATACATTTTCTAAAAATAATAAGCCTATTATTTTCTATATTTATATTTCTATGTTATTTAGCATGAATCGTGATCAATGATTATCTTAGGATTCATTTTGTATAAAAATTAATTCATTATTCCATGACTAAACATGTTGATCTATGATATATTGGGTTTGGTTTTCAAATGGTACACTCATTTTTTCACACCCTTATACTCATTTTGTGCTTCTGTACCCAGTGATAACTCACCGTATTTAACCTAATTGATCTTTTAAGATCACCCTTTATTATATTTCCATTCCCCTGGTAGTGAATAAATAATTTATTCATGGTATTTTTTATAAGTGGGCTAAGTTGGTAAATCATTTTGGGAGATATTGAAGATAATTGTTGAAATAAATCATTTTTGTATACAATATCAGCATGAATTTATATTTTAAGAACCTCATGTGTGTACATGTTTAATATATTTGGAATCCATCATATCTGATGTAATATCTATTTATGAAATACTATTGTATCTATAATTGGAATCATATTATTTTTTTAGTCAATCATTAAAGATTATGATTAGATAACATTAGTGAAAACCATGGGGATTATCCCTTGTATATAAAAATATGTGAATGTTTTGGTAAGATATATATAATGTGTTTTCTCTAAAATATATATTCTTTTTGTTACTATATGTGGATTTTGTTTCTACATAGATGAATCTATTTAAAATGACCTTACAAAAGAGTTTTTTTGGTCCGTACAAATATCTCAATAAGGGGGGTGGTTAATTGTGTTTCCAATAAATATTTCTGTTATAAATATATTAAAATATAAATCACCCTATTTAAAAATATAGTATAGTTAACTTAAATTTTATTACTATATAATTTCATCAATAAGAACAATATTAGATATTTGATCACAAAATAGTTCAATAAAAAATTAAAATCCATTTAGTGCTTCAAATAGATATTCTTGTATCAAATAGAGTATATAAAACACATTTAAAAATTAACTATCAATGTAATGTTTTGTGATGATTTATGAAAAATAAAAATGATTTATTTTAAAATAGAGAAATCAAAATTGGAATTCACATAGTGTAATAAAACAAGAGGTTCAGTATAAACAGAAAACATAGCCCTCTTCCATTTTCAATCACCCACTAACTAGTAATTTAGGAATAAAAATACTGTTCCAAATCCTAGATTGGGTTTTATGTACAAAATTATGAATAAAATACAAAAAATACATACCTTTTTAGTATATTATGATGTATAATAAAAGGTAGCAACTACATAGAGGTATTCTAGGAAACAAAAAGTCTCTTAAACTATTTTTCATGGGAGTATATATAATTTTAAATTAAAGAGTATTTATATAATATTATAATCCAATATAGGTTCATATGTTAATGAAAAAACAGATTATATCTAACTTATCTATAAATTTTATATAGATTAGAGTATTATAATGGAAAATAATTTAATAAAAAAGACGTTTTCTAATAATCTATAAAATATTTCTCTCTTCTCAAAGTTAATTTTTATTTGAAAATCATATATGACTTGAGGAATTATATTAGATCTACTAGTGATGTTTGTATAAGAATATAAGTTGTGATTTCAGTTCATTAAAAATTAATTATTAGACATGTTGTATATTAACACATCCATAAATTCTCTATATTTTGTCTTTTATAAAAGAAAAAAATTCCCTAAATTTTTCAATTGAAATTTCACAATATAAGATCACTATACATAGTGTGAAAACAGATCTCATTAAAATCATTTTACCAAAATATAATTAGTTATAGAAAATAATTGGACATAATATTGTAACAATAAATATTAATCTTAAATATAGTCATGTTAAAGTCTTTCACTTCAACATCCATGATTACTTCAATAATTTGTGAGAGTTATGATCAGATCACATAAAATCTCATACATTTGAATGAATATATCCTATGTGAGATAAAATAAATTTCCAAATTTTTATATTCTCCCATGAAAAATTGAAAAGGTGATGAATTCAATTCATTTAAATTATAGAATTAGAAATTTCACATTTGTTCATATATTGTATATTTTTCCCTATTAGAATTCTATAGAAGCTGTGATTTATTCATGTGGATAATTTGATATATTATGATGGTATAAGAGACACATAGTCTCTTCCCTTTGAATTTTTTGGACCAATTTTCCCCCACTTTTTATTGAAAATGCATTATGGTTTATTGAATAGTTTATTATAAAACTACAGTAATCGTTCTACTGGTATTACATATGATCCATGTGTCTTTCAGTCTATCCGTATTCATTGTGGTTGATAAATTATTTTGAGTAGGACATGATTGTAATGGTCATATGGGATTATAATTTTATTCTCATGGATGGTATTTCAGTTTGTTATGTAATTTTTTATGTCATCTATAGTTGATGATTCTTCCCCACGGTTGACTAAGAACAATCTTAGTATTAAATTTGGAATCACAATTGATATTCAATATGGGTATGATTCATTATAAATTCAAGACATTATAATAACACAATTTTTTTAATTAAATTGTTGATACATAAAATACATAATTTAGTATAGAAATCATGGTCACAATTGTTTATTATAAATATAATTAATTTCTTGTATAAGACAATAATATACCACTATTAATAAAGAAATAGTACTGGAATAAATAAATATATTGTTCATTCACAATATAATGAAATATTAATTAATTATAACAATTTTTAATAACATAAAAATGTGATTATTATAGATAATCATATCATTTTCTTAAAGTTTTTTATTTTACAATCCATAAAGATATTATCAAAAATAAATCACAACTAGTGATTGAGTAAATAAACAAAATAAATACCCAAAAGAATATGAATAGGCTGAAAGTGGGATTAAAATTTATTTTGTTAATGGTAAAATATTGTAAAATTAGTCCTCATGTAATCATATTATAATATGAATCATTTGGGTCTAGATGGGTAAAATAATAAAATTAGTTTTTTTCCAAAAAAATATGAGTATATGGATATTGATGAAAATTTTTCCCACCCCCCAGAATTATGTTACACATCAAAAACGGTATATTATAAAATATTTCCCAATATTGGGTGAGACCATATGGTTATGTATGATGCTACTGATGTAAGGTATAGGTTAGAGTTTATAGAGTTGTTGAAACTATGAATGAACCTCATATAAATCTTTAGGTATGAGACAATGAAATTTTGGCCATAAGAATGGTAAGACGAGTCACAAAAAGGTAATGTACAAGATATATGTGAGGATATAAATGATATTTAATGGTATATTTACCCTTGGAAACATATTATATAATATGAAGGAACACAACATTCTCCAAAACCATATGGATGAACAGGGGAGTAATGACAATAATTTTATCCCCAATTGGATTAAAGCTACAGTGAGATGAGATATTTTTAAGAATAATTACACTAAAATAATATTATCCTTGAGATCATCAGTAGTGTAAATATGTTTCAGATATTACATGATTTGAAACATGATTACAATATTTTTGTTGGAGGTCTTGAATTATTGATATATAATTTCAAAAGAATTTGTTTATTATATTTCTTCAAAATCAAGATACAGTTGATTCTGTGTCTCTATAACATTTTCAATGGTATTCAGAATTCCCCCATGAATAATTCATGAATTAGATCCTCATAAAAAAAAGACTAAAGTGGGAGGTTCTATGGAAGATGTAGAGTGTCAATATAAATCCCCATCCTTATAGATTACTAAATCTTGAGATTAGTAAATAATTTTAATTTAATTTACATCGAGGATCCATTTAGGTTTAGTGCTTTAAGGAATTAGGTCATAACTCATACATATCAACTTTATAATTATATTTTAGACACTTATACTCACTATATTTGTTTTATAAAACTATAACTTAAAAAATACATGGTTTCTTATCACGATTAAACATTATAACATTTACATGATCTAATCCTTGACTCTACTCTCCTTTAAATCCAATGAAAATCATTTCAAAACATGGGATGAGAATTAAATATTTTAGTAAGGGATACTTAATGATTGGAAAATATTATTCTTGGGAAAACATGTAAACCATGAATACATTATCATAAAGTAGTACTTTTATCCATTCAGAAGTAGAAAATATAATTCACTAACTATAAGCTCATTTTTTTACCATTTTAGTAACCAAATTAATAACAAATATCCTATATAAAGAAACATATAATATATCAATGGTATCTTAGGACATAATCATACATGTATGGAATACCAATACAGTCGACATCCACGAATAATTATTACAAAATTGAATAACCATAAGTCTAACTACCATAACCAATGCAATGAAGGTTTCAATTTAACCACCCTTCATTGGATTATTAATGAACGAATCATGATTGGTTTATCATGTAACAACCCATATTGGGTTTATATTGTAACCACCAATCAAATTTCTAAGTTCCATTATATATTCGAAACACATAATAAAATTATAATAGAAAAATTACATTTCAACATTGTAATCAGAAGAGATTATTTTAAGATATTTACATAGTAAATCCTTTATAAAAACCATTTTCAAAACCAATGTTCATAAAAATAAATATGGTATATTCTATTCCTTTTATAAACATTATGGATTTGAGAGGAATCTAAATTTCAAATAACGGTCATGGTGGCAAAAATGTGATTGTTGTCGTGTGCATTAAAAAACATTCATTTTTTAGTCTACTAAAATTATTCATAGAAAATGATTTAGTTTGAAAACCTTTGAATGAAATTAAAATCCAATGTGGTTTATTTTACACTATTTAGAAGAAGTTAGTGTATATTATCAAAATAATCCTCAATGAAAGGAGTTTAAGATGAAGTCCCTTACAATGATCGTATCATTAGATTAATGATAAATAAATGACATAATTTTGTGTGAAAAATAAATACACCCAACAAAAGTGTATATTAAATATAAAACAATCATAGTTTATTCACACATATTCTTGGAAAAAAAACCAATGACATTGATATTTAATTCAATGAGTGGATATTGAGATATCATTTCCCTTACCTTGAGTCTGAATCATCTCGTAAAATCATTATATTCTCGAATTATAAGCATTGGATAATTTATACTTTCTAGTTAAAAGTTCTTATGTTTATTATTTATTTCATATCACTTATTACCACGTTATAAAATTTCATAATTATTTGAGTTCATATTTGACATTTTGTCAATATTCAGTATTTGAGTTGAAAATGAACATGTTTTGATGTAAATATTCTTTGTAGTAAAAATTCCATCATCTCAAGAATATTATTCAATATTTAAATATCATATATATAATATATATATGTATTTATATTATCTATAATATTTGGAGATAAGAAAATAAATACACTGTTCATGGAGATGGTAGGTTGTACGTATGCATGAACGTAGCTTTCTTTTCATTATCATATTAGAAATATAATAATCAAATGGTATTAATATATATTATAATGATTTTATTATATAAATTTCATGTATGTATTATATCATTAATAAAACAAGCCTTTATATGTTCCATGTATAACGTGAACAAGTCCCATCGCTTTCAGTAGTCCACACTTCCTCAAACAAAATTATTGTATTTACACAACATGGAAATAATAATTATATTTTATTAAAAAATTAACCAATCATAGAGACAATATAAATATGATATATATCATATATAAATATTTTTTCATGATAATGGAAACCATGATAGGTGTTAGGATTAAATTAAACAATCATCATTTCATGAGGCAGTAATTCAAGTACATAGAAATAGTATGTTCTATATCCATTATGTGGACTTGTGTGTAACTGTATGAAGAACACTCCGCATAATAAAATAATTGTATGTTGGGGATACTATTTTCTTATTAAACAATAGATTAAATATAGGTTAGGGGGTTCATGAAATAAAATAAATGAATGGAGCTTGAGAGGAGATGTTACGTCTAAATCATGTAAATCATTTTTGATATCCACCAAATGGCTTCCATGAGTTTCCATTTCCTATGTTATGGATTTTAAAAGGTATTTGGGTTGTTGGTAAACTATTTTGGAATATTTTGGGTGATCCAAGGGGCTTCAGTGGTGTGATAATGTAGGTAGAAGTGGTGTCCTTGTATAAGAGTGAGGATGAGAACATTTGGAAAGACTTGAAATATTATTTTTTTATAAATTTATTTTGAAATTATAATATTTAAAAAGTGATATATATTTATAGGATTATGTGTCAATGGGTCATAATCCTCTCAAAAAAAAATTTATTTATGTTTATATAACATGTATAACTTTATCTTTTGTCTTTAACCGTTGGTTAAATTAATTATAACTTACCATGTCTTCATTTTTTTACACTATATTGTTAATACGATTATTATAATATGATAAGAGAACCCCAAGAAGATAATTAATGAAATTTTTAACATTATATAAGTCACTTGGCGGAACCTATGATTATCATGACTATAATATCATTTAATAAATTAGTATTTGATTTAAAATATAATTTATGTTAATTTTGACACAATTTAGTAATTGAATTTTTTTAATTAATTAAACCATGATTCATTCTATAAAACACTATTAAATAAAATATAACGTCTCATTATCATCCATAAATTTCATGGATGGCTTCAAAATTTTCAAAATATATTTATTTTAACATTTATAATATCATTTATTTGAATCTTTCATTAATAAGGTAATCAATGCATCATCATTATGTCATATATAAATTTATTTATTTAATGCATAAGAATTAGAAATGAAATAACATGATGTAGGAAATTTTTTTAAATTTGTAATGAATATTTATAGACTAAGATATCAACTATATTTCCCCACCTTAAAATCATTTTAGTAATAATATGCATGTTTATGTTCTATTTCTATTTACATTAAACTAATATTTATAACATGTCATTATCACACCCTTGTGGTTCCATGGGGTCCTAAAATTGACCTAATGATCATTATTATCGTCCATATAACATCCAATAGGATTATGATATGTTTTAGGGTACTTTCATATTATTAGAATATTTTTTACCCTTATTTTCCTGATTTATCCTTTAACCATGGTAAATAAAAAATAATTACAACAGTTACTATTCAAAATGTAAAAAAATAAAAGGGAACTATTTACCTAATTTTGGCCTTCTAATTTCAAATAAGGAATGCATTTTTCATAATTAAAAACATAAAAATTGATGTAATTAATTTAAAATTTATTCTTGTTGTCAAATGGGTAAGCATATTTTTAAAAGATTAAAACCATCAAAAGATTGACATGTGTTTATATATATTTTTGATTTGAAATTAATTCCATTGAAAAATATTGTATTAAATTATAAATACATAATAAAATTAAAAATTAAAACCAATTAAGAATATAATCTCGCTGTATAAATTAATTATAAGAAAAAGGCAATTTTGAATTAAAATGTAGTATTTTTCACTATTCATTAAAATATGAATTTTTTTCAGAAAAATTACCAAAATTTCAACCCAAGTAAATTATTATTCCCCACTCATAAATAATATGTTTATTTTATCAAATAAAAAGTATATAAGTGAAAAATTATATATTTAGAAAGGTTTTCTCATCAGAAGGTGGTAAAACTCCCTTTAAAAAAATGAGTATTTTTTACATAAAATTGGATTCATTCTCTTTTTATGCATCTAAAATTTTGTTGGAAAATTAAAAAATATTTAACAGACATGTGTAATAATATTTTAATTAGTTATTTCCCTTCCTACCAATTCAACGACTAAGATTTAACTACAATTTAAAATCATAATAATATTATAGTATTAATTTTCATTATATCTCAATGTTTTCTGCAAGGTAAGATTTCAGAGAAACCCATTATTATGTGACAATAATGCTATCAATTTTTTTTCCTTTTAATATTTTATTCATAAATATTAAACCATATGAAAATTTATTATTCTATAAATATCTGGGATGTTACATACTTCACCCCATTTGGAAATTGAGTCTTTGCAATTTGAATTTTGGGTTTGTAACTAAATTATGACTTTTCAAAATACCTTTATTAAAATACAACATCGAAAAAATGATTAATAAAACATACACATTAAAATAATGAAAGTGAAGTAAAAAAGCCACTTCAAATAACACATATGATAATTCTATTTAAGAAAATATGGATATGGAAGGAAAACTAAGTGTTATGTTCTGATGGAGGGTAAACAAAAAAATGATCAAGATAAAGTTCACAGCCAAAAAACCACAAACATGTTATAGGTTAATGGGTCACAAATATCAAACTATAAAAAATAACAAAAAAATATTTTTTAATATAATTTTCATAATGTTGAGAAATTATATTACTATATAGAATAAGAACATAAAGAAATATACTTACATGAAAAGTAGAGTTTCATCCTTTAATAAATTTATAACACAAAGAAATAGTTTCTACAAACGATGAGTATTCAAGTGACTTAGTCACACCTAATGTACTAGAATAAAATTCTAGAGAAGCACATCTTCCAAAATATATGAACTATATGTCTTCCCTATCTTTTTACATTATCTAAAACCAAAAGTGTTAGTACATGATTAGATAATCTGTCAAAAATAATAATCCTTTATAATGAGAAGGGATGTATTTAATCACCAAAATTCAATAGTAAAACCATAGTTCTTCATAGGCCATTCAACAAAAAATTCCTTAAAGTTCCTCAAAATAATCCAAATATGACTTAATCGAGAAAATCAAAAAGATTTTATCATATAGTTATCAAGATACATTTTACCGTTTATCTCCAAAAAATCATCCCCACATACTCTCTTATACCAAAAGTAATTAATCTAATCATATTATCTCAAATATAGGTTAATTACATCCATAAATAACTTAATTACCATAATTCCACAATTAAATAAAATGGTTCCCCAAAAGTAATTCAACCTTTATTCCTAAATTAATCTTCTATAGTATTATATTTTCTATAATCATATAATGTTCATAAAATAGTGAACTTCATCCAAGAGAAAATTTATCACATAATCTCCAAATCATTTTCCAATTCTATGGCTATCCATTTGATTGAATATATATCTCCAATATCAAATAATACATAAACCATTAGATCAGTTATTTGAAATGAATGAGTCAAACTAACCAGGTAATTCACATAGACCAATGGTAGGAATTACTCTCTTATCACCCTTCAGTTTTGGGTTTGATTCCTGCAGCCTTGCTGGATGCAACAGGTTGCCACCCATCGTATGTGTTGTCCTTTTACTAAAACCATGTCATTCTTAAAACATTCCCAAAAATAATATAATGTTATTAATTATAACCATAACATGCTTTAACATCAATGGTTATCTAATATCGTTAATTTTGCACCCCAAAAAGTAAAAACTATTAATCACCTCAAAAAATATCATATAAACCCTAAAGGTTATACATTGTATCCACACAAGAAAAGATAATTCTTCCTTGAATAACATTTTCACAAATATAAATTCAAGGTTACACATACTAGAAAAAATAAATCCCAAAAAATCACATCATCAAAATATCATAAATACTTTTTAGCGTTCCATCATACTCCAAACTACAATAACTCTTGAATCTTTTATATGTAGACTTCTTAATCATTCAACGTTCTTCAAAATCCATTAACTATAAATATACACCTTATTTCATAATTCATCAATCTAGATGATCAAATATCATCATAATTTATAAATATAAATCCAATTTTTCTTTATTCATTATGGATTAGAAAATAAATCATACTATAGATCCATATATCATTAGCTTCATGATGTTAGATTTCTATTTCATCATGTTTTCCTACTTTCAAAAAGTACGCATTAACCGCACATCTATAATTTCACTTTTTGATATAGTTGGACATGTTTAGTTCTTGAAATATTATGAAAAATATACAATGACCCACAAAATTGTTTTAGAAATGAGTAGGTGTTGGATAACTAAAACAATTTCTTGGAAGAGATTTGTATACTCAAGAAGCTGTCAAAATTATTCGAACAATATTTTTCCATAATAGTGATGATCAAATCATTAGGGATGGATAAGAAGGTTTTTCAAGATATATATACTTCCATCATGATAAATGATCCTTAATATACTGAAAATAATCATCACTTAAACATGAAATTAATTATTAAAAAAAAGAATCTTCTATAGGGTAAAGATAACATAAAAACATTTATATAACTCTAAACCATCAACTTACCTGTATCTTCATTGATCATGTTTTTATCAAATCAAACTAATTTACCATAACCATATAAATGTTTACATATGATAATAACCCTCTTTGTTAAATGGGATCCTTAACCTACACCTATATAACATCCTAACCTCTAAATTTATCTAAACATACCTAGGATAAAAACTATAAATCCAAAGCCATAAACAATACTTAATATTTATATTAGAAAATAATTTGACATTAGAATACAAAAAGGATCTAATCAGGTTTATATGTTTTTAGATTTATCTCTTAAATCATACATATGTACATTATTATTAAAAATTAGACACTTTTACTCACTATATATTTTTTCATAAAATAATAACATTTAAACAAAACATGGTTTCGTTTCACACTAAAAAGTTATAAATTTTACATGACCCCATCCTTGACTCTATTCTACATTAAATCCTAGGAAAATAATTTCAAAACATGGGATGTGTATATAAATCTTTGTAAGGGATATAAAAAAATGATAATTATTAATCTAGAGAAAATATGTAAACCATGAATACATTATCATAAAGTAATACTTTTCACCTTTAAAAAGTAGTAAATATACTTCACTAAATAAAAGTTCATTGATTACACTTTTTTGTAAAAAAAATATTTCCTTAATGCCTGCAAAAATCATCATATAACTTATAAATCATTACTCAGGACATGATCATACATAAAAAGAATAAATATATGATCGACTTCCATAAACCATTATTACAAATGGAATTTTCACTTAACCAACTTTGATACGCAATGCATTGAAGGTTATAACTCAACCATGTGTCCTTGTTTTACTATGTATCCAGTAATATTTGGCTTATCACATAACCATCGATCATTTTTTATCATGTAACCACCCATCAAATGTCCAAGTACTGTTATATAATCATAACACATAAAACAAACCTAATCGAAAAATAACATTTCTACATTGCAATCACAAGATATTATTTCAAGATGTTGAAATAAAAAATAATTTATCAAAATAATTTTCAATAAAAAATACCTATAAAAGGAATATGGTATTTTATTTTACTTTTAAAAATAGTACAGCTTGTATTGGAATAGAAATACCAAATAACGGTCATGGCGGCGGAAAGGTCATTGTCGTCTCATATATTATAAAAAATCAAATTTGTAATTTTATAAAATTCTTCGAAGAAAATGATTCATTTTAGAATAACATATAATTAAATTAAAATTCAAAGTGGTTTATTATAAAATGTATAAAAGTGTTAATGTATATTATCATAATATGCTTCAATGAACGTAGATTGAGATGAAGTCTCTAACAAAGATCGTATCATTAGATTATGGATAATTAAATGAAATAATCTAGTTTTCAAAATAAATACACCCAATTTAAGGGGATATTTAGTTTAAAAACGCATAGGACATTTACACATATTCCTGGAAAAACAAAACCAATGACATGGATATTTAACACAACAAATGGAGATTGAGTTATAATTTACATTACATTGAGTCTGACTCATCGTGTAGAATATTTATATAGTTGAATAATAATATTAGGTTAATATATACATTCTTGAGAAAAAATTTCAATTTTATTATTCATTTCATATCACTAATTACCTTGTTATAAAAAACATAATTATTTATGTTCATATCAGATGTTTTGTCGATATTTTGTACATTAGTCAAAAATGAACTTGTTTTGATGTAAATTGTACATTTAGAAAAAATTGCATTATCTCTAGAATATTATTCATAATTTAAATATCAGTTACTTCTAGTATATATTTATTTTTAATATCAATAATATTTTTAGATAATAAATGAAATGCATTGTTCATGGAGATGGTATAACGTACGTATGCATTAACGCTACTTTAATTTTTTTTTCATATTAAATGAATAATAATCAAAAGATATAAATGTATATTTTTATACGAGTATTATATTAATTTCATGAATGTATCATGGGTTTCATAAAACCATCCTTTATATGTTCCAAATATCATGATAATGAGTCACATCTCTTTGAGATTTTCATTGTCCACACATCCTCAAACGAAATTGTCGTATTTACATAATGTGGAATGTATAATAGTATATTCTAAATAAAATTTGAATAAAAATAGAGAAAAAATAAATACAATATATATCATATATAAATAAAGTTACATCATAATGGCCACCATGAGAGGTGGTAGGATAAAATTGAACAATCATCATTTTGTGAGGCAATAATTCACCATACACATAAACAATATGTTCTATAACCATTAGATGAAGGTGTGTGTAATTTTATGTATAACACGTGGAATAAAAACATCTTAGTATTTTGAGGACAATCATGTAGAAATAAAACAATGTAATAAATATATTTTGGGGTGTCTGAGAAAGAATATAAATAAAATGATCTTGAGGGGATACATTGCATATAAATCGGGTAGCTCCATATAATTTGAGCCAAAAGGATTCCTTGAGATACCTTATGAAAATTATAAGGCCTCTAAGAGTAATTTAGGGATTTTGTGAGATTATATGAACAAAATATGGGCAAGCCAAGGGGCTTGAGAGGTGTGAGTAAGTGGGTAGAGGTCGGGGGCTTTTATTAGAGTACCGATGAGTACTTTAGGAATGTCTTGAAATATTATTTTATTATAAATTGATTTTAGAATTATAATAGCTCTGTAGTGTTATATTTCCAATATAAGATTATCATGGGTTGAAACATGTCAACAAATAGGTTTTTGAAATGTTTATCTCACATATTTACCCTTATCTTTTGGCTTCAACCCATAGCTAAATAATTAACTCTTACCATGTCTTCTTGTATTTTTACACTATATGGTTAATATGGTTAAAATAAAATTCCTATAGATCCAAAATTAAATCATTGATGATATTTTTAAGATTATATAATAAATTTTTCAGAATATAATATTTTTATGATTATTATATAATTTAATAAAATATTATTTGTTTTAAAACTTCATTTATGTCTATTTTGATATTATTTAGTAATTGATTTATTGTAAAGTAAAAAAAATTATTTATTCAAAAAAATACATTAAATAAATGATAACAAATCGTATTCATCTATAATATTTTTTTATGGCATCAAAATTTTCAAATTTCATTTATCTAAATATATTAAATATCATTTCATTAAATCATTCATTAATAAGGTAATTAGTGCATCATCATTGTGTCATAAATAAATTTATTTATTTAATTTATAAAATATATAAATAGAATAACATGACCTAAGAAAAAATATTTGATTGTTAATGATTATTTTTATACAAATATATCGATTATATAATGAATCCTCAAAATTATTTTTGTGAGAAGATACTTGTTTATGTTATATTTTACTTTAATTTAAATTAATTAATATAACATGTCATTATGACACCTAAGTGGTTCAATGGGTTCCTAAAATTGTCCAAAGAATTATCATGTTCAGGCATATCTCCCAAAATATTATTATGACATTTGTTACAGAATATATATATATTATTATAATATTATTTTTACCCTTATTTACCTGATTAACCCATTAACCATTGTAAATAAAAAATTATTACTAAAGTTACAATTCATAATGTCCAATAATGAAATGGAAGTATATACATAATTTTTTAATTATTATTAAAAATATGGAATACATTTTTCTAAATTAAAAACACATAAGTTGCAATAAATAATTTAATATTATTTCTTGTTGTCAAAATGAGAAAGGTTTTTTTATAGATAAAAACCACCAAATGATTAATGTGTGTTTATATCTAATTTCAATGTTAAATTACATCCAATGAAAAAAAAATCTGATTAAAATATAAAAAATTCAATTTCTATTTAAAAATTACTAAAAAGATAATCTATATATATAATTAAATAAGATAAAATAACAGTTTTGAATTAAAATACAGTATTTTCACTATTCATTAAAATATAAATTTTATCATAAAATTATAAAAATATAAACCAAAGTAAATTTTGAAGTCCCTATTCTAAAGAAGAAGTTTATTTTCTAAAATATAATCAATTAATGTGAGACAAAATATATTTAATGTGGGGTCACCATTAAATGGAGGTAAACTGGCCTTTTAAAAATATTATAGTTTTATATGCATAAAATTTGATTTATTCTCATGTTGTGCCTCTAAATTTTTTTTTAATAAATGTAAAAACATTTAAAAATCATGTTTAACCATATTGTAGTTAGTTATGTTCATTCTATCCAATTCAAATAATATGAATTAATTACAATTTAAAATAATAATAATAATATTTTATTAATTTTTAGTATAACTCAATCTTGTGTATATTCTATGATTTTGGAGAAACACATTGTTTCTTGTTGAGTATTCTATCGAAAAAACCTTCCCCTTAAAACATTATTCATAAATATATAGATATGAAAATTTATTATACTATAAATACATGTGATGTTACAGTCGAGATTGACATAAAATAAAAGAATGTTACCTTTTTAATATTATAGAAAATATATTAGTCTAAGAAACATATAAGGGTCGAATATGGCCCCTAAAATTTTAAATATAATTTTTAATACTAAAAAATATAATTTATAGTATCTAACATGAGGAAAAACATAGGACAGATATGTACAACATCACTATCAATTGTTTATGAAATATCCTCCTCTATTTCATGATTATTTTCTAAAAAATTCTAAAAAATATCCATTAAAAATTCCAATAGATTCCTTTAAAACTGAATAAAGTAGATATAAGTTATTACTAATAATGTAAATAGAAAGGCCTACATTGTTGACCATGTTTATAAACAGGATATACTGCAGCATGATATACTGAATAAAGGAAGGTGAAAATTAGTCATTGAACTCAAGGATTATTTCCACGATTCTATTTCAAAATAAAATTTTCCATGTGGTATCTAAATAACCTTATGATATGTTTTTAATTATCTCATTGAATAATATATATATATATATATAACATCATTTATAGATGAGTATTTATAAATACTTTCTCCAGCAAAAATGTTTTGGGGTCTTATTCTAGGAGAGAATAGTGTGGCTTAGAGTTTCTGAGGATTATAAGGGAATTTACATGATCTACAAAATATTAACAAATAATTCATAATGTAATAACTAAATCTTTGGAATAAATATGAATTTTATCACCTTATAGACTATTTTCACTTAAATTATCATCACTATCATCATCATTAACATTTCTCTTACCACTATCTATATGAGAAGATAAATCCTTAACAAAGAATGAGTAGAATAGAGGAGTGTCATATTTGGGAGGTGTGTATCCAAGGATTGGAGCTCCCCATATCTCAATAATTTTTATACAATCACAACTGATTTTATTTTTTTCCACTATCTTAATCAATGAAAAGAGTACCAAACTAAAATGGAAAAGGATTTTTCTTACCCTAAGGATTTACTACTCCATCCAATAAGAAATCAACCATAAATGTAACAAATAAATTATTAAATGTTTATTTATTAGGAGGTACTTATTTTAATAAAGGTATTCCTCATATATAACTTTTTGTTCTAATGGGTCATCCAAAAAAATGAAGAGCCCTATGATATTTTTAAAACCAAACCTATGTTCCATATGTATATCAGTAATAGTTTGTTAACTAAAATAATTATAATAATAGTTTCCTTCAATATTTTCATCTTGTTAAATTCATCTATCAATGATATCCATTCTTATAGAGGGATTATAAACTATATTTAACATTTATTAAACAGTTTCATCACTATATACCAAACATTTCATGGATTCTAACTAACCATGATTCATTGACATGCAGTTTGATTTAAAACAACGCCACAAAAAAATCATGAGATCTATATTCAAATAATAAAAAATAATTTCTATTATAGAATTATATAAATAAAATTTTGGTATGAATTTGATTTGAATCTTGAATATGATTTACATGTTTCGTCGATATGTGTAACTAAGAATCTATATATACTAATTTGTTGCTCATAATAGTAAGGCAGATGAATGAATGATCATAAAACCCGATCGAGAAAATGTCCCCCTTTTTAGGGTAGGTATAGTTAAATATATTGATGAATAATATCTGAATTATACACATATTTTATTTTCACATTATTTTATTGGATGATTCAAACATCAATTATTCATGTTCATTCCCAAATTATATGCGGGGATGATTCACATGAAATTAATTATGATAATCATGATGTTCTATAAGGTTTGGGACCATTAAAATGTCAACCCAAAAGGATGAATATAATTTTCATTTTTGACCTTGAAATTCTTTCTAAATCACATCCTCATGATTCAAAACATCAAAAAATGTGCATGTGGAACTCTAAAACGATGAATGTATATAATGGATGATTCTCATATGGAATAATTTTTTCTATCTGCGATGAAGAAAATATCTCCAAAACATGTAACGAATCAACATGAACCATTTAAAAAATTAATCTTATTATGTAATAAAATCCAAATAAATAATATCCCTTTTCATCTTCCTATTATTTCTACTCATTTTTTCCATAGCTTTTTTGGATAATTATATTATTTTGAAGCATCTTCAGATAAAATAACTTCAACTCGATCACTAAAACTAAGATTCACAAATTATAATATATGGGGCCTTTTTAATATAATTGTAAATGGATTCATTGGTTTGATTTAGTGTGTGTGTGGAGATTAAAATTCTATTTTTATATATTTCAATCTTTCAGGATTTTTTTAATAGTAATATGGGGGGAAATAAAAATAATTCCGTCAATAAAAATAATAACATATACTGTAATTTTATAACAAAAATTAAAATGTAAAATTATAAAAATTATTCATGTTAAGTTGAACATATATTTATAAATTTTTTCTAAAAAGTAATTTGGTTTAAGAATAAAATTATTCCATAATTAAGTTAAAATATATTCAATCATTCCTAAATCATCTTGGATATTCTTTAATTTTATTTAATTCACTAGTTTTGTAAGAAAAATTCATGGTTTCATTATGTTACATTGATTTCTGGTATTATATATCAATATGTAATGGCTTATATCAATTTTTTCCAAGATTGATATTTGTAATTTTTAAAAATATGAGTAGTATTTTAGTTTTCAAAATTTACAAAAAAAATCAATAGTTATATCCCTAATCTATTAATGTGTGTCTCTTTAAATGAATATGATCACAAAAACTACATTGATCTATTTGTTCTTCCATTCAAGTAGAAAAAGAAACCATGTATTTTGTCTTACTAAAAAATATAACTATGTTATTTTTCTATAAGTGACATGTTCCGTATGTTATTTATATACCTAAAATAAATCAACTAAGGATAGTATCAAAATAACTAACTGTTTTAAAATAATACACTCTAGAAACATTCAAAACACTGTAGAATTTATGGAATTTTTAAAAGTTATATTAACAATTTTTAATTGTAATTCTTCTGGGTTTTCTTGAATATGTAAAAAAATACACACAATAAACATAGTATCAGTCTGACTAGATATTATGCAATGTAAACTTCCAACCATTCTTCTTTTTAGTGTTTTTTTCAACTAGTTTACCAATTTCATAAAATTCTAATTTATATGTGGAACTTATTAGATTATAACATTATTTTATTCTATACAATCCAAAAAAATTAAGTGGTGTTTATTATATATGAAAATAATTAAAATAATTCCATCTTTATTTTGATATATTTGAATACCAAGAATATTTTTAGATCTCAAAGTAGTGAAAACTGAGTGCATAATATATTTATATAAGATCAAAATATAATATTAGGAAAATATATTTATGAAATGAAAAAATATTTATATTTTATTTTCATAAAAAAATTGGATCAACAATACCATATGTATAACCATTTAAAATATAATTTTTTAATCTTATCTTACCATATTATAGTAGTTTAATTAAAACATATAGTTCAATTTGAATTTATAAAAAATTATTTTTAAATTCTAGGATTCCAAATCCGTGGGATGTTCAGAAAACCTCATAAATATAATAATAATTTAGGAAACTACTCTTAACATCCATTTGATAATATTTTAGATTTAGAGTTTCTATATAAGTATGTTGTTGCCTAAGGAATTCATGTCTTCCTATTAGTAAAATTAATGCATCATAGAAAATGGATGTATATTGACAATACTCATTTGAAACACAAAATTATTTATTTTTATTTGTAGTTCCATAGTAATCTGCCTTGATTCTAAAAATCTATTTAGAGTTATTGGTCAAGATATCATTAATTATATCCACTAGTACCTAGACTATTTTATTCTGACTGATCCATCATCTACTTCTTATGTGATTTTTTTTGTCTTCTTTGACAACAAGGAATTATGATTAATACGGTTTTTTAATAGAAACACTGTAATGAGTATCAATATATATCTAAATACATTATCTAATGAACTGTATATATGATTCTAAATTTTTCTTGGGAAATATGTACATGGATAATCATTATTTTGATCATATTTTTTAAAAAAAAAATCATCGCGACTTAGTGATTACTCTACAATTTCATTCAAAGAATCTTAATTATAGTTTTATGAGATATTGAAATTAAAATTAAGAAAATAATTTTTATAGAGTCTTAAATATGTTTTATGCTCATCATACACTCATTTGTGGAAGGAATAAGGACCTTACTTCCAAACACGGAAAATTAATTCACCTTTTCTATTCCTTCACTTCATTACTGATAATAGGTTTTCATAAACAAATTTCTAATAATATCTCTATTGATGTTAAATAATGTTATATTTAATGATTATTATTAAAAATAAATAGTTCATTTATACCCATTATGAATATACATGAAATTCTATTCATGAGTTTTATTCCTTTATTTTATTATACAATCCTAATGTGTTTCTCTCGAAGAATAAATTTGTGATGATGTCCATTTTGTGAGAATAAGGTTATAAATTCAATATTTTCAAATTGATGACTATGATAATTATTTAATGTATTCATATTATATCCTCTATTATTTTATATAGTTGTTATATATTTGTTACAATTTGACCAAATACTCTTTTTTTGGGGATAAATATGATAACATTGTTTATGTAGAATAGTACTCTAAAAGAACATAGGCACGATGCTTATTATTTACTCTACAAACTCTTGATGGTCCAAAAATTTCCATTTTAAACAACTATAGGGGTTATGAAGTTGAAACATATTTGTTTTTATTGAAGGATATCAAATTTTATTTCATTTTTTCATAATGGTGATAGAATTTATCATTCTGTAATACTATTTTTGGAGGATCCTTAACAAATCACTTAATAATAAAATTTATAAGACACTGAATGTTGAAGTGGGATAGTATCATATTATATTTCCATGATTTATTTCTAAATTTAAATAATAATGATATATTTTGAATAAAATTAAATATCTATATCAACCACATTAATATTTTCATGATATAATGTAGTATAAACTAAATAATGTTTACAAGCATAAATTTTCCAATAATTATTAACATACATTACATTATATCCATAGTCAAATAATTGTGAGATGATATAAAGATTGTAATTTTTTCCATAAAAATAAAATACATTAGAAAATAAAACATATTTAAAATAAATTATTTGAACTTGTCTTATTATTTTTCATTTTGAATTTTCATTACAACATGCATGTCAAGATTCCACCATGAAATGTTTTTTAAATACTTAGTAGTAACCCATCATGTGTCGTAAAAATAAAATGTACATTCAATAATAGTGATTAATAGTACACCTAATGGAGTTTTACAACACATTTAAATAATAAATTATATTCTTACCAACAAATTTATTTTTCTTGAATCTATTGTAAATTTATTTTGGAATCCAAATCATAAAAGTTTGACTATAATGAGAATAAAAATATTTATAAATTAATTCATTATTTAGACCATGGAATATGAAAATTTAATAAATTTGTTTGATGGTGATCTATGGTTTAATTTATTCTTATAAATTTCCCATTGATCAGGTATGAATCTAATCTGAGTAGTATAAATTTATGAGTTATATTAACCATGTGGGCCATTCAATGTTTCATGACCATTTGAAACCTTTCAATATCCTTTATTACCTTCAAATTTTAATTTTTATATTCATTCTCATAATTTAATAAATGATCATACATTCATTTCTATATATTAAGTTCATATTTAACATGATGTAAAAAATATCTCTACTTATATTGACTCTTATACTTATCTTATTGTTTAATTTTTGTCTTGCATATTAAAATATTCAAATAAATCTTCATTCTTCATAATTTCATCATTATTCTTAATGTCCAAAATATTGGAATTTTGAAAAAGAGATACATATACATTATTTAGTTCCATATATGACTTTATCACAAAACACATGTTTGATCAATCAACTTTTTCTTCCCTACAAGTGTCAGAATTAGTGGAGCACTTGTTAGATGAACTCGTAATATCATTTATATCATACCTATTAAATTTCACTCATCCTCATATCATATATTTTTAATTAATTTTTCACATTAAACATTGTTATTCCCTTTATATATCAATCCATAATTTGTTGAATCAACTAATTGATTTTCATATTTCCAATTGCTTCTTATATCATACAATTCTCCATTTTTTTACATGATGAAGATTTTTTCAATCATGAAAAACTTTTTAAATATCATTTCTAGATGATCATTTTCTTTATCTAAATCAAAAGGTGGCTCATACTCACATGTTTTCTCTTCCATGATACTATCTTTCAACGTTGACTCACCTATATTTAATGGAGAAAATTTTGTTTTTAGTTCATCTTCTTTTTTTTCAGTTTATATTCATCCTTGTACATCATGAATTTCCAGGTTGAATACTCCACACGTTTATTACTTTGGTCACATTATTCTATAATATATAAATAGGTTCTGCTCCATCAATATTGTTAGTATTTCATGAATCTCATCACTTGATATTTTTCTTCAATTTTTATCCCATGAGCATACATTATGTTAGAAATTTCATTAAACCATAAATACAATTTAAAAACTGATTTATTAGAATTCATTATAAGTTATAATATTAGGTTTTATGGGTATTTAGGACCAAATATTTTACATTTTATGTCCCATCATGAGAACCCAAAAGAATATCCAAAATTTCATATTCTATAGAACATTCATAATGTTTATTAAACTCGTCATACCCTAACTCATAATATAATTAATTAATATTTTTAATGTAATAAACATAAAAATCATTTGTGGTATCAATACATTTAACATTATTATCTTTTTTTCAATATTTGTCCTCTATTACAATCCAATTATCAAATTTTATTTATTAAATATGGATTCTCATCTTAATCATCCACTATGAAAAATTGGTAATATTAAGATTTTGAGCCATGTGGGTTGAACTCCCTTCTAGGATACTATTTTCCATTAATATATATAATTTTAAACGTCATAATTTTTTATATTTTGTAAAACCCAGAGTTTTAAATAAATGAATTCTTTATTTTAAAAGTATTTTTTAAAATTTATTTATTTTTCTATAAAACAATGTGGTAAATAAACCTTAAATTATTGTTACGAAAATTTACAAAATATTGATTAAATACCACCTCTTTAAATTTTATAATATTTTTGAGATATAATTAATATATTTAAATACATTTTATAATTAAAAACAATAAAAATATGTTTATTTTTGAAATAATTTTTAAATTCTGCATATCAATTGAAATATAATTTTTATTAAATTAATTACATAATTTTAGATGCATGACATAAATAATTAAAACGGTAATATATTTGTGATTTTGTTTTGATGATTAAGAAATACAATATTTTTATTTTATAATTTAAAGACAATATATATATAAGTATTATATTGAATTATAATATTTGAATTTCAAGTGGGTTATTATAATGCTATTATAATATAAAAATTTCTGTTAAAATTCATTTGAAAGAATCAATATTAATTTTTTCAATAATTAAAAATTTATATAAATTATTGAAATAATTGTAAATAATAATAGTAATAAATAATGTCACATAAAAAATTATGAACATTTATAAATTTATTCTTATGAATCTTGAGTAATATTCATTTATGACTAATAATATAACGTTATGAATACAATAGAATATTAATAATATTAAATTAAATGATAATGAAAGAAAATATTTATAATAATAAGGAATTGAAAAAAGGAATAGAAATTTGAGGAAGTGAAGAATCAGATTGAGGGCTTCAACCTTCAAAATTATGGGTGTTTCATATAGAGAGTGTCAAATCGGGACTCTAGGGTGTGGGCCAAGGTCAAGATCCATCATCCTTGAAGGAGTTGAATATGAAAAAATATAGTTGAGAGAAACTAGATGGTTTGACTACTAGATCAATATTTGAGATCAAGGATGGGTTGTAGGTGATTCGAGTCATGGTTAGGGGTTAGTTCTTCAGCGACATATGTTTATCTTGTTTAGATGGGCCAAATGTTTTTGTCTGTGTGGGATTAATGACTGAATCTCCTCAAATCAGCTCAATAGTTCCATGTTTTGTCAATTTCATTATTTTTATTCTTGAATTTGATTTCTTCTATTACATTAATTATGATTTGTTGTTATCCAATGTCAACATTTTTTTTATCATGGATTTTTTAGATATGAAAATTGTATTAGTTTATTCCTGATTTTCAAATCATATCATGTATTATATTTGTCGTCTATCATCTTCTCTTCTTTGAATGATGTTTGTCGTCATTTCTAGATTAGTATGGGTGTTTTTTAGGATTCATTCACTAAATCAATTGATATATTGATCGAATATGTTTATTTTTATTATGAATATTACGTTTTTTGTATTTTTATTGAAACAGTTTCATGTTTGCAATGAGTTTGGTTCATTGAATTCATTTCATTTATGGAATCCACTGTCTCTATTAAAATCTGTTTTATTTTTATTACTCTAATTGGAATACATTGAATATATTAAATGTTTCCACTTCATGCAATAAGAAAATAAGAAAACTAATTTTGAGTATTTCTATATCTCTACAAATGATTCTATCAACATCCATTTCTTTTTGAAATTGGCACACAAATTTTCAAAAAAAAAATACAAACGATATTACATCTTTCTATCAATCTGAATCTCATTTTAGATTTGAGATGTAAATACATTTATTTGTTATTATTATTATTATTCACTAATCAATCATATGAAGAACACTAAGTAATTATTATATAAGAAGAACCTCAGTTTTTTGTTTACGGGGAGGTAGACCGTTTACACCAATGAGTCTTAATAAGTAATGTGGCATATCTCTTTGGATGATAAATATCATATTATAAAATAGTATTTGAAGTTTCATTCAATAGAAATAGGCTCCAATTAATTATTACAAGATTTATTACTTAAAATATTTTATCATTTTAAGTTATTTATGTCAAAATTATATCTAAATCTAGTTTAGTGTAAGGTAATTTGTTTTATTATTTTGAAATTTGAAATATTATTATTGTTTTTGGTAAGGGACATTTGTTTATTTTCATGTTATAATCATTAATATTGTTAATATATATCTATATATAATAAAGGATTTATTATTTTAAAAATTATTTTTTAATGGTTTTTATTAGTATATATATATAAGGATCTGTATATATATATATATATGTATCTCTATCTGATTTTCAAAGTTTAAAAATTTTAATGGATGTGTTTTTTTTCATCTATAATTTTTGGGTTTAATATTCTATGATCATATGCTCACACATTTATCTTACGCAAAGAATTTTTATATACACACATATATTTCAATTACGTTATAAATTATAAAAATTTCTTATAATATGTGTCAAATAATTTTTTGTATCTATTTATAATAAATTTTTTTGTTATAAAAATAATCATTCTTATAGAGTTTTATTAAATAAAAAACTATAATGATAATTTTAACTCATGTTAAGAAAAAGACATGATGACATGGGATTTGATTATTTCAAATATTGAAAATGTGTATTTTTTGTGAATATATATATATATATATTTATATTAACATATATGAATACGTATATATATATGTTTGTGTGTGTTTATATATTAAAAATGTTTTCATTTTTGTATGTTTTAAATCCCATTGAATGATTTGTATGTACATAATGTAATCTTAAGAAAATCATAAAAGTCGGCCCATAAATGTGTTAAATATGGCTGGGTATTGGGGAGTTAACCCAATCCCTCAAAACATTGGTAGTCCTAATATAGCATTCAATGATTCATGTTTCCACAATGTTTTTATTTTCAAATTCTTGCTGAATAATTTTTGAAATTCACTGGAATATTTTAAAATATTTTTCAAAGTGTAATATGTTAAATGTACATGTGTTTTCAATAATATTATCAAAAGTTGTTTTAAAATTTTTTTCCCTAAAGTATATTTCATTAGTTTTAATACCCATTAATAGTAAAATGATTGCACATACTATGATTTAAAATGATTTTTCACAAGTATCATAGAAGTCCTATTTCATATTTCATCACATTTGGAGTTAGAGCAATGGAAGTGTAATAGGTTGTTGGTTTTATTCATGTTAAACAGAAATCTGATAAATATAAGGTGTTCTCTATTCCTATAGATCCTAGACCAATAAAAGGGAATCATTTTTTTTTATTTTTTGTTTAATTTTTTATTTTCATTTTATTAAAAAAAATTACACTACATTTTCAAACATTGATTATAGAAGAGGGGGTTCGGGGTGTTATAATTTGATTATAAGGAATGGTGTAGACAACATTGGAGATTAGATGTTGTCTTTCTAGAAGAACTAAATCATTATGTTATAATTATCTTATGATATTTAAGTCTCCTTACGTATTATTTAATATTAAAGATAAAAAAATCATAATTTTCTTACGCCTGATGAAAGAATTGTGAGGGCCCAATTCTTTTTGGGGGGAGAATGTAACACCATGAGTTTTAAATAATGGATTTATTTAATTTAATTATATTTTATTTTATTTATTTCAATGATAATTTTTTAAATCAAAATAATATATAAATATTAAATTCTTATAATGAAAACTTACTAATTTTGATGAAATCCACCACTTTAAATGTGGTATTATTTTTGAGATATAATAAAAATATTTAAATACATAATATAATTAAAAACAATTAAACTATTTTATTTTTTTAAATAATTTTTTAATTATGTATTTAAAATTACATATAAATATAACTGAATTAATTAAATAAATTTTGATGTACGATTTTTAATAATTAACGAATTAATGTAGTATGGATTTTGATTTGAATATTACAAAAAAAAATATTTTTTATTTAACAATAACAAGATAATATATATATATATATAATCATTTTTAGGGTTATAAATATTTTAATTTCATGTACATTATGATAATCCAATTATTATATTTTAAATTTATTTTACAAACCATTTGAAAAAATCAATTTTAATTTTTTCTATTATTTTAAATTTAAATTAAATATTGTAATAATAGTAAATAATAATTTTAATAATCAATGGTACTTAATTAAAATTTTTTAACTCATATAAATTTATTCTATTGATTTTGGTTCATATTCAGCTATAACAGCAAATATTAAGTAATTAATAAAATATAATATTAATAATATTGAGGTAAATGATAAAGAAAATAATAATAATAAAAATCAATTGAATAAAGGAATAAAATAAAAAAGAAATGAAGAATCAGGTTGAGGGATTCATACTTCATAATTTTGGACGTTTCTATAAATAGTGCCAAATTGGGACGACATGGTGGCAGACGAGATCAAGATTATTCATCTTTGAAGTAGTGAAATCTAAATGAAGCGAGTCGAGCGTTATTAGATGGTTCGACTACTAGATCTAGACCCATGTTTTGGGAAGGGTTGAAAGTGTTTTGAGTCAAATATGGGGTTTTGTTCTTCGGTGGGGTAGGTTTATCATGTTTCAGTGGTCTGTATATTTGATTCTCTGTATGATTAATGATTGAATCTCATAGAATTGGCTCAATAGAGACATGTTTTGTCAATTTCTTCATTTTTATTCATAAAGTCAACATCTTCTATTCCATTTGTTATGATTTCTTATTATCCAATGTTGATGTCCTCCAATCATGGATTTTTCATATCTGCAAATTAGATTAGATTAATCATGATTTTTATTATTATCATGCATTAAATTTGTTTTCTATCATGTTCCCTTTATTGGATTATGTTTGATGTCATTTTCAAGTATAGTATTTCTGTTTTTATATGATTCATTCATTGAGTCTATAATATTGGTTTTAATATGTTTTTTATGTGAAAATTATGTTTTTAGTCTTGTTCTTGAAATTGTTTCATTTTTGCGTTGATTTTGATTCATTGAATTCATTTCATTTATTGAATCCGCTATCCCAATTCAAATCTGTTATTTCTATTATTTGAATACATTTAATCCTTTCAGTATTTCCACTTGAGGCAAGAAGGAAATTAATTATCTAATTCTGAGTATTTCTTTGTCTCTTTAATTGATTATTTCAACATCCTTTTATGTCTGAAATTGACACACAAATTTTCAAACAAAAGGTAAATGATACTAAATATTACCATCAATCCAAATCTCATTTTATATTTTAGATAAAACTAGTTTTATTTATTTTTTATAATAATTTTTTATTTTCTAAAAACAATATGAAAAACACTAAGTATCAAATCTATAAGAAGAATCTTGGTTTTCAGTTTAGGTGGAGGCAGACTGTTGATTCTAACGAGTCTTGTTTACCAGTGTGACATATCTCTTAAGATAAAGATATCATATAATAAATAGATTTTTTCATGTTTCTTCCATCAAAAATAGTCTCTAATGAATTAATGAGTTATTTATTTACATTAAATATTTTTACTTTTATATTTATTTGTTTCAAATTTATGTCTAAATATGGTTTGGTGAAATGTAAAATTGTTTATTTTTTTCAAATCATAAAATCCATTTTTGGTTTTTCATAAGGGGACATTGTATATTTTAATGATATAATCATTAATATTTTATAGTTTATGTATAATAATATTATTATATATATATATATTTGATATTAGATTTATTATTTTTAAAATTATTTGTTAGAGGTTGTTGTTAGTATATATTTGTGTGTCTATATATATCTATTTTCAAGGTTTAGCAATTTTAAGGTATTTTTTTTGGTTCTATTAAATTTTATATGGGTTTATGATTCTACGATGAAATGTTAACAATTTTATTTTACACACATCAGTTTTATTTTATTGAATATATGACACTTACCTTATATGTTATGGAAACATCCTATAGTATTTGTCATATAATTTTTTTGTATCTCTCGGTTATTACTATATATGTCATACAAATCAGAATTTTTATGCAGTATCATTGAATAACGAATTGAATGATAATTTTCTCTCTCATTAGGCAAAGACATGATGACGTTGAATTTGAGTATTTAAAATCTAGAAAATTTGTATTTTTTTGTATATATATATATGTGTGTATAAATATATATTAATTTGTATATATATATATAATGTTTTCATGTTTTGAATTATGAAATCCCAGCCAAATATATTTATACATATAATGCGAGAATATTTTTTTTCATAATATCTTTCACTTAAACGTTGTAAATAAGGTTTGGTATTGGGGAGTGAACCCAATACTTCTTCAAGTGGGTAGGCCCAAGATAGCCTTTAACGCTTCAAGTTTCCATAATGTTTTCATTTTAAAAAGAATACTTAATATTTTTTGAAATTTAATGGATTTTTTTAAAATCATTTTCAATGTGTAATATGTTCAAAGTACAAGTGTTTTCAAAAATATTATCAAAATTTATTTCAGAAGAATGTTTTACCTAAATGTTATTTCAATAGTTCTTTAACCACTTACTCGCAAAATGAATGATCACCCTTAGTTTTAAAATTATTTTTCACGAGTATCTTAGAAGTCATATTTCACATATCATCACTTTTGGAGTTAGTGTAGCAGAAGCGTAGTACGATTTTTGTGTTATTCTTGTTCAACTAAACTCTAATAAGAGTAAGGTGTTGTATAATTTTATAGAACCTACATCAGTAAAAGGTCATCATTTGTGTTTAAGTTTTGAGTAATTATTCAGTTTCTTTTTATATAAAACATTTATAGAGAATTTTCAAACACTATGTCTAGAAGAGTGGGCTCATGGCATTATATATTTTTCCTAAAACAAGATAATAGTTAGAAATAAAAAAATAGAATGACCAAATAATGGACAACAAAATAAGGGGATTGATTTTCATTTTAAATTCCATTTAGAAATGATTTAAAAATAAATCCCCTTAATTCATATAAAATATATGAGTTATGTAAAATTATTTATGTATATAATTTGATCATTAAAAAATATTCTCATGCATTCATTCACAACATAGTGAAAGAACATGATTAAAACACTTTTCACTTTTGAAAAATATTTACTTATATCATAAAATGTATATAATAAATATTAAAGTGACCTATCATGTCGTCGTGTTTAATTTATTTTTGTACAAATTTTTTTTATAACCGATATTCAAAAATGTAAATCATGAAGAAGAATAAAATATGTTGTTTATTCTCACGATGAGATATATTTATCTTAATATGGTAATCACATGAATCCAAAAAAATTAATGATAAATAAAATGATCTAAAACCTATATCTAATATTACGTACAATTATATGTGTCCAATATTGGATAAAAAACCACTTTAAATTTTATACATAAGATAATAATAGAATAACAACAACACACATGTTTTTGAGGCCACAATGAGCATCTTATATAGTTCTATATTGGAGTACAAATAATAATAACTGATAGAGGGTGTGTGACACGAACTAAGATATAGTATAAGATCACACTATAATGAGTAAATAGAATATAAAAAACATATCTAAATAGTGATTAAGGAAAAGAGTTAATAAATAAAAATGATTTTGACAGTGAGGTAGAGTTATATGGATTTACAAAATATTTTTATATTATGGATGTTTTTCATTTGATTTAGTAATAAGAAGTGACTCAAAACATGTTCTATGATATATAAGGGGTTTATATATGAGAAATATTGCACTGAATTCTTATTCATAAAATTATTATTCTCACAAATATAATATGTTACCATAGGCTTGATTTGCCTATCATTGGTCTTCTATGGGAAGACAAATTTCTCAAAAAGAAATCTAATAAAACTAATCATTATTGTTCCTTATACTCTACAAGAAAACATGGCGCACTAATTGGTTCGGAATATCATTTAATACATTTTATAGGAATAAATCATAATATATTTAAAATTATTATATTGATATTAGATGTGATTTCAACAATGTGTTACACATCATTGTAAATGATGTATTTATCTCTTTTTAAGAATTCTGATCATCCTTATTCAAAAATTAGTTTGGTAAATCACATTATTCTTAGAGAGGATCATAATAATTAATAAATTTTAATATTATGTCATTGTCTGATTAAGATGTTATCTGTTCACATCGTTAATTTCCCAGAAATATTACTTTTTAATACAGTATCATTCCTTCATCTTTCAGTTAATTAATATATTATGATTGATCGGATTTTATTATGTGATTGACAGAATAATTTTAGATATTTTTATAGATATGTTGTCAATTTTTTTTATCTCAAGGTTTCTAGTGTAGTAAAACAAACATCACCTGATGTTAATCCAAGAGCATACAATAAAAAAATAAGGTTCAGTCATCGGGTATTTTTTTCAATTTACTTCTCTTTTGGTTGAACTAATAATATTTTTATTAATCTATTGAATTTATAAAATCATCATTATTACTATCACTTGAGATATAATGTGATGTATTTCAGTTTCTCTTGTGGTTTCTTGAATTTTTTTTCATTTCCACAACTAATGTCCCATAATTAATGTGGTCAATTGACTAATTTTAAAATTTTATACTTTTGAATAAAAGTTTATTGTATTTCAAGTTAATCATTATAGTAAAATCAAGTTAAATAAAAATTTCAACATTTCCAAAAGAAATATTTACCTTTAAGAATACATATAATCGATTAAAATAAATAAAATAATATTTTTTTATTAAAATGTGTAATTGGTGGACTGAGTCCACTAGTCGGTTTATTATATGTCAATAATCATTTTCAGGTTCAGTGTGTGGCCCCTTTCTATAAACCTTGTTTGAATCAACTAAGTGATATTATTGTATTGACACACATTTTTTGTATAATCCATAACAATATAATTTTGTATATTATAACAATAATTTTATTAGGTTAAATATATAGTGTAATTTATTTAAAGGAAATCTATGTGATTTAATCATCGTGTAAATAATTTTCCAAAATTTTATGATTTCATTCTATAAATATTATTTCTAACATAGAGTATTTTTTTGACCATTCAATGGATGGAAGCAAAAAAAAGCATGTGATAAATGAATGTGACATATAATGTAATGGTATTCCTCATAGGAAATACAATGGATTATTTGATTGGGTGAAAGATTTTTTTACAATGATCTCTCAAATATCTCAAGATATAAGTGGTAACATGGGTCATGTTTAACTATTAAATGTAAAAATATTTGAGAATCATTCCATTTAAATGATTAATTGAAATCATCCACCATTCATTAATGGGACTTCTGATCCAATGTTTGTTGATCAATATATTTTTTGGTTGAAATGATATTTTACATTATTCAGTGCATAGAAAATGAAAAAGTGTTCCTAAACATTTATATTTTTTAAGGTGAATAAGTGAAATGGTGGGGAATTATTAGGAATATGTGTTGTGTATATTTAATTGAGTCTATTAAAATGGATGAGTTTGATAGGATATTTTTCAGTAAGTAATTCCAATGTATTTTACATATAAAAATGGAGAAGGAATTAAGTGATCATAAATTGGAGGGTGGTGAATATATTGGTAACTACGATGATAATTTTACATTAATTTCAATGTGTGATTAGTTTTAAATAAATAACCTTGATATAAAAATTCTCCTATTCATATGTTTGTTCTAACCATATCTTTGAAAGGGTATAATTACAAGGTACATTATATGGTATGAAAAAATAGTAATATGTGGAATTAGAGTGTAAATTGAAGAGGAAATCCCAATGGGTTATAATAATTGGAAAATGATAATATATTTTCATGGACATAGTACTAACATATCACATTTAGGGAATAAAACTTTTTAGCCACCTACATTATAAAAATTTGATTAGGAACTCCATGTTGACTGATATAATGGAACAATAAAATCATTCATTTCTGGGAGGACTATCCACCAGGAAAAAAATGTCAATTTGATTTGATGAATTAATTCAATGAAATAAATATATATAGAGATAAAAAAAATGACCAATAATTATTTTTTAGATGGGAAGTGTTTTCGCATTATATTGATCAATGCCTTATTCCAGGGGTCAATGGGGATTATGAGAAACCACATCATTAGAAGGCTTAGGTAAAATGAAATTCATATTAAATCATAACAAATTATTTGGATCATTATGGTTAGGGAAGTCCCAACACCCATTATAGTGGTGGGAATTTCATGCCAATGATTTTATGAATGAACACAATGAAATTCATATTATTCACCAATTGATGCACTTTAATGTTTTTTGAGCATTTATTATCTCTCTATAATTATATTATTGAATAAGAAGATAAAATTTATAATTATTAATAATCCTAGTATCACATATAAGTGAAAAGATGAACCTGAACATCTAAAAACTAGTTTTTTATTTAATATTTGATTATATATTAGGAATAATGGGTGATTTGACTTTTGAAATAATATCTAATTTTATAGTGTCTATTTTGGAGAATTAATTTTCTATGTAGATTCTCATATTAGGTATTATGAGTAACTAAAATTATATCATGATAATTATTTAGAAGATCAAATAAGGATAAGAGATCAAATAGTTAAAATGATTGAGCTTTAATTTCTTTTAGAAATAGTTTGTGTGAGCCTTATGAATAACTCATTATGGAATGGATTAATTTTAACATTGGGTTTGTAGGTTTTACACACTAACTCATTAAATATGTCTATATTGGACAGATTTCATTAAGGATTCTAGTTTTGGTGAATGTTATGAGGTAGAATAAATGACTTAAATATCATAAGACCCATTAAAATTAATTTTTTTTCATGAATGAAAAAATCATCTTGAATAATGATTAATTTGGGTAAAATTTATATAAAAGTTGAATATATTGATGTGAAACCATATTATTTATTTTTTATAAAATATGAAATAATGTAATTATAATTTCCCATATATATTATAATTATTTTAAAACAATACCACTAATTTAGGGGAAATATCTTGATATAAAAATTTATTCATTTTACCTTTATTTCATATAAATCAATTACCCTTTCAGCAATCATTGATTTCTATTTTATTGGTGGTAAAATTTATCATGGTCATGTTCTACATCACTCATTATTATAAATTTTTTATTTTTTTATTCACTATATTTTGAATTACTATAAATGTTCACATGTTTTAAAACATTGTTATGTTTTATTTCATTTGACATTTATATTTACCTTTCCCTCTTTTATGTAATAGTTTCTATGAAAACATAATTTAGGACATGGTTTACAAAAAAAGAATATAAGAATATATAAAACATGATAAAAATGAAAAAAAAAATTAGGGATATAATTAATTTTGGGGGGTACTATAACACTATAATATTTTCAAAGAACATAATTTTTGATAGAATATACCACGTGAAACACTGAGTACAAATGAACCAATAAATTTTTTTATAGTTATAAACAATATTTTTAATAAGTTTATATGAATAGTATTAAAAATGTTATATAATATATATAATGGCCATAAATAATATAATTTTATTTATTATTTATTTTAAAAAAATATTCTATTATTAGTATAGAATTTTTACTCATCATAATCATTTTATCATTAAAAATGATTTTTTTCCGTGGTGTAAAAATATTATAATTAATTTTTAGAAAATTTAGAGATTATATTTAATAAAAATAATTATTTTATCTTCAAATCAATATTTTCATGGGTTTGAATTTGGGGATTTTACTAAAATGATTCATTTTTTAATAAATTGATAAAAAATACATATATATTTGAAATATGTATTTTTGTTTCATGTATTTAGAATATACAAATTTTTTAAAAAATGTTTTTAATTAAATATCGTTTCTTATATTTTACGAGAAATAATTTTTTAAAAAATTGGAATGATTTTTATATTTTAATTTTGTATTAAAACAAATGTATACTTAAAAATATATTTTTGTTACAAAAACTATTGTTCAATTTGTTTTATAGATTCAATAAAAATTAATTTCTACCATTTAATAAAAATAAATAAGTAAATAACAGTCATTTAATATTAATAATGAGGATCAAAATTTGTAAATATCTTTAATTTATTTTTATTATTTTTAAATAGTTACCTTAATAAATATTTTCCCCCATGATAAGTGTGGATCAGGTAATTAAGGATAAAAATATTTTGATAAGGATGAAAAATTACCCTAAAATATACATTTACACAATTATATGAGTTTATTAAGTGTATTTCAATGAATGTATCAATTATATTTCTAATTGTTTTTAATTTATCTTATTTTTTTAAAATTTAAATGAATTTAGGTAAAACACAGAATAGAAAATACCATTCTGTTGACATTAATATCCCTAATATTTTTACGTAAGGATAAAAGGAGTATATGATTTTTTATAAATTAATATTTGAAAAATAATTTTTTTTATCATCCAAATGTTTATATAATATTTATCAATTCAATAATTAAATTAATTTCTAATGGAACACTAACATAATACATGTTTAATAAATAAATTAATTATTTTCATGACTACTAAAAGTAATAAAATTTAAATGAATTATTGTGTTCCAATCAGATTAAATTTAACTATTTCGGATTAGATATGTGTGAACATATTAAATATAAATTCCATATTTTTTTTTCTTTTTATTAATTTCAAATTAATAGAATATTATCTAAAACTACATAAATGATATTTTATGAAAATTTTATTCTATTAAATAATTTAAAAATCACAAAAATCCGAAAAGTGGTCAAGGTGGATAGGATATGGCTAAAAAGTTAATACTATGTTCATTTATGTGCCAATTTTCACCTGAAATGTAAATCTATCACCCATTATTATTGAAATAGGTGTCACGGATGTTAAAGATAAAACAATTTGACCGTGGTTTAATTATGAAACAAGGTATAAGATGACATGGAAAAAATATAAATTTATGTTTATTATTATATTTAGAAAAAACATATATTAATTTTTATATATTTTTATTTTTATTCATTTGTATTAAGAATGAATAAATAAAAAAATTAATCTTTTTGGTAATTTCAGGACTGTACATCCCCTAACAAATAAATACAGACCTCTTCCACCTTTTTAGGACATATTTTGAACTTTCTAACTCAATAAAGGAATAAAATAACACCTTATTAGAATTCTTATGACATCTTGTATCTACCTCTACAACTAATGATCATTACCCTAAGTCTTAAATTGTTTTCGAAAAGATGTTTTTAAACAAAGAGGTATAGTCTTAATCGAGAATTTTCAATTTTTATTCAAAATTAACCTCCTTTAAGTAATTTGTATCCATTACAAAATAATGACTTTAGTATATTCGATATAATTAATTATTGTGATAATATTTAAACTATTATCTCCCCATTTCTACTTCTATAAATATTTAAATCATTGGTAATGCATATGTATGACTTACCAATTCCATGGAGTGATGTCATTCATTTTTTTTTCACAACATTATTGTTATGGTTATAATGACAGATTTAATAAATATATATGATATTTAATATATTATTTTGATTTTGGGAATGTGAATTATTTTTTATCATTCATTAATTTTGTCCATTAAATATGGAAATGGAATTCATACATATGTATGGCATGCCATCTCTATGAATAGGCTAATTATAATTATATATCTCTAAATGTTATGGATAAATCATTAAATAATTATTTTAAATAAGAAATAATTTTCATGTTCTGAATTTTATGCTTGACCTTGTATTTTATGGCCATATGTTTAAGTGTGTACATATCTTTGATGTCCATAAGAATATTCATTGACGTTGTATTATGCCCATATGTTTATGTGATGAAATTATTTCATTTTAATAACATAAGTAGTAAACCAATTTATATTTACAAAAGATAAAAGTAAATATATTCTTATTATTTATCAACATTACTATGACATATTTATGCTCACATAGATTATATTCCCTGATTATATCCAGATTCATGTATTAGGAATTTCTAATAATTTTACCATGCCATGGGATTATGATCTCTGACATTCATGATATGGTTTTCAAATGATAAGATAATAATATAATAACCTTAGACTCATGTAATTCTTAATTGATCATTTATAACTCCCTTTCATTCTTAGATAGAAAAGGTGAGCTCACCCACTCTTCTATTTCATTTCCCCATGTTATGAGGAAGTTTTGTATATAGGGTATCTTTATGATGATTATTATGTGGAATGATATTTATTGGATAAGATGAAGATAACTCCAAAAATAATAATACTGCATATCTAATATCAACAGATAGATATTATTTACTATAATTGGATGTTTATTTTTTAAATATATTGTTCATTCCACTAATATGATATAATATCTATGCATTAAATGCCATGGTCACTATAACATCAAATTCTAATTTTCTTTTATTAAAGGGGAAGTTTTGTTATCCATTTTTAGATATGGTGTTTATAAAATGGTATTTAAAAATTTTAAACCCTATATTATAGATATCAAATGAAAATTTTAAGGATGTAATTTACTTAATTGGATAGAGTCCAATATCTTTAGATTATAAAAACACTATGTTTTAAAGCATATAAAACATGTAACACTGACGCAAAACAGACTATGAAATATTAATATTTAAATGATATAATTAAAAAATAGAAGTTATATTTGAATGATTTTATAGGATGAACTTATTTATGAAATATATATAGAGATCCCACTAAATACATAAATATTGCTTAATTCCTTATAAATATGTACTCAAATTTGATGAAAATGATTTAATTCTTCCAAATTATATTTTATTCTAAAAATAGTTTTTATTTATTTTTATAATTGAATACTATAATAATTAAATGGGAATTTATTTATCTTAGAATATAAGTAGGATATAATGTTTTAAATCATTAGTTCAATATTATCTAATATTGAATTTTTTTAAAATTTCTAAAAATATTTATTTGTCTATAACAATTGAAAAATAAAAAATATTTTTAGAATCTATCATTTAATTTCATATACCTAAATAGAAATATATAATTTTTTATATTTTTCAAAATATCATTGGTTCTCATTGATTAATAAATACACTATAATTATTTTAAATCAACACTACACGTGAATTTGGTAAAATATCATTATTAATCCAAAAATGGAATTCTCCTAGAAAATATTCTTTAGTCGTGTTTTGTGATTTTAATTTTAAATTAAATACCTAAATTTATTATATTATTTCATTAAAATATAAATTCCTTATATTTATTAATCATAACTAATATTATTAAAAATTACAATATAATTTTTTGTTAATTTAATTCATAACAATACTACTCTTTTGTTACCATTATGCCTTTTTAATGGGATAATTAATATTAAAAATAATATTATAAGGATTCAAAATAATTAAAACACATGGATTAATTTCATTATATATATCTATTTTATCAATATACATCAATCAATTGAAAATATAAGCTTTGAACAAATAAAATTTTATTTTGACATTTATAATATTTATATAATGGAAAATAAAAAAAAATTCACATCCATTATTCATATAACTTTAATATCTTATTATAGGGATGAAATAAAATTATTTTTTAAAATAAATTGTTATATGAAATATGAAAGAACTGTATTTAGTAGAATAATTTATTAATAATTATAAATGATGAAATAGTTACATTAAATTCTTATGCAACATCAATACGATGCTTCTAAATTATAGGATCCCAACCTCTGGAGAACTCTTGGGATTTTTATAGGTATTATTTTTCCATGTTTTTTGAATAAATTATTTGGGTCATGATTGAGTGAATTTTGGTATAAATTGAATAATTTTGGATCGATGTGGTCAAAATCAGAATTGTAAGACGGTTTTCTAAATTGTGCCCCCCAGACCACCTAATCATGGAAACCAACGAAGAGATAATTATCATAGAGGGAGAACATCTTGGGAAAATATTTTCCCTAAAATGAGTGTCTATGACCCCACTAGACGAGGTTCATGGCAATGGCACATTTTTAAGGGAAATTGTGAGCCACTTCTTAGTAAACCATGCGTGTAGTTTTAATTAACCTAGAAATTAAATTTTAATTTCCCACACCACATATTTTTACTCATATTAGACCCTAAATAACCCAAAATCAAATTATATCATTTTTTGAGGAAATATGATGGAATTAAATCCATCTCAAATTCCAATAACTGTGAATTTAAGGGGGTGTGAGTATTTAATCTATTAGTGGAATAATGATATTGTTCTTCATCATTGTCTCGCTAAATTTGGATATTTTTGTTGACTAGTGTTTATCGTTAATCTTGAGTATGGTGGTCTAAAATATAAATCCTACAGTCTTGAATACAATTATGTTTATGTATTTGAATAATTTCTATTATATGTTTAATAATTCTTTTCTTGATTAAATTAATTAAATTATTTAATTAATTAATTAAGGGAAATGTGAAATTGGGATATTTTGATTCTAGATCATGAATAATTAATTGTTCAATTAATTATGTGACATAGGGATTGAAATAGATAAATAATTATTGATTTTATTATTGGAATTTGATTTTTTTGGTTACTATTTATTTTATTAGTGAATTATTTAATGGGGTTTCTGAGCTTAATTAATTGGGGAACTAATTAAATAGATTGATGTGATAAAATAATTGTTTAATAATTAATAATACTCAGTCAAAACATATATTTGGTGAATTTATTAGTGATATTGAATTGATTAATATGGAATAATAAAATATTGAATAAATTAGAGATGTTGAATTGATTGAGATATGTCAATAAATTAATAAATTTATTAGGGTTTGATGTGGTGGAATTAGAATGCCAATGAAGAATTTGTAAGTGGCATGCTTAAATTCCTCATGGAAATGCCATGTGGTCCTTGAAAGTGGTGGATGTATGCCTTGTATTTGAGATCTTAATGGAATGTTGTTATTCCCATGAATGATAGTGTTCTTGCAATTTTTTCAAAGAGTGAGTTGGAAATGCATCATTTATGTTTTTGATATTGAGCTTGAGACTGATGCGTCTATTTTGGATCGTATGATATGAGTTTAGGATCATATTAATAATGTTTTATATGGAATGAATGTGTTAATAGTTTATGTATTATGGAAACATACCCATGTTATGGAGGAAATATTGGAGAAAAAAGCATATATAGGGGCTTAGTGGGCTGATTTTTTTTGTCTCAAAACCCTATAGATGATTGGGAGTGCAATATGAGAATGAGCTTTGATAAGCGAAGGAAATTGTAGGATCCTAAAATTTTCAAGAGAAGTATTAGTAATCTTCAAATTTATTAATTTTCCTTATTTATAATATATCTTTATTAGGACTTTATTGGTTGTGTTTGGGGGAAAAGTGAATAATTTTAAAATGAACTTTGAAAGTGCAACAGTGGAAAATGGTTTTCCAAAACTGTGCAACCCATTACATCATACCATGAAAACCCATGTAGAGGGGATTCTCATGGCTGGTGCACGGTTTGAAAATCTGTGTTCCCTTAAAGAATAACCCATGAAACCTCCAAATAAGTTTTTCATGGTTATGTCTCATGATCAAGGGAAACTACACTCCCTTTCCCAGTGAACCATGTGTGTGATTTTCATTAACCCAGAAATTTGATTTTAATTTACTGAACCACCTATTTTAAAACCTATTCAACCCAAACTCACCTAGAAGTGAAATTATTTTTATATTACACGCTCTAAAAGATATTACAATCCCTCCTGACCACCACTCATAGTAAATATAAGATAGGATAAATGATTTACACCCCTCTAGTTTGCGTTTTCTTTTAGATTAGATATATCTATCTCTTTATCTACGCTTCCAAGCTAAAAGATTTATGTTTATCTTTTATTGGATATATATTTAAACTTTTTTTATTTGAAATTTATTTTTTAAAATCTTAGAACTATGAATTGAATCAATATCTCGCTCTTCATCATTGTTCCACTAAATTTTTGGATTTCCATTGGTGAGTGTTTATTTTTAATCTTGATGTAGGTGGTATAAATTTAATATCCATTATTATTGATTAAAATTATAAGTATGTAATTCTATAATTTGACTTTGATTATTAGAATTTTTTTCTTGATGAAATTATTTAATTTGGTGATTCAATTAATTAACAGAAATTTGTAATTAGGATTTTGGGATTTTAGATCATGAATAATTAACTATTGAATTAATTAGGAGATATTGGGATTGAATTAGATAATTAATTATTGAATTAATAATAGGAAATTGAGTTTTCTTATACTTATTATTTAATTTGAGAATAATTAATAGGTTTTGTGTTCTTAATTTATTAGTGAATTATTTTAGAGATTTGATGTCAGAAACTAATTATCAAATTAGTATTAATATTGACTTGGAAAAAATTATTGATGAATTAATTGGGTATATTGAATTGATTAAGTTGGAAAAATTAATTAGAGAATTTATTAGGGAAATTGAAACAATTATTATAAAATAAATAATTGAGGAATTAATTTTGATTATTGAATATTTTATGTTGGGATAAATTATTTTATGAATTTATTAATGGAGTAGTGTCGTAATTTAATTGATGAATTAATTAATAGGATGGATAAAATTAATTAATTCATGAATTAATTAATTAGAGTAATGTGATTATTTAATTATTGAAGTAAATAATGGGATTAATTGTCACGACCCCCTATATAATGACCCAACCTTATAACATTACATAATATTGAATTAAATGAAGAATTCACATTGAGGATATTTTCAGGTTTAGAGTATTAGAGAAATAGGACATAACTATTACATCTCAAAAGATTACAAAGTAGAAAATTCCACTGAGTTTTCCATTTTTTCAAAAAATAAAAACTCTTAAATATAAAGATGTCTAGTTCCATGTTTTAGACTGCATGTCGTTCCATTATCCCATCCTTGACCCTATTAATATTTATGTCATGTGGGAAACATTTCCAAAACATGGGATGAGCATAAAAATCACACTAAGGGATATAAATATACGGAAAGAAAACATTAGTCCATGTATACATAAGAATCACTGAAAACATACATTGCTCATAAAACATAAGCACTTAACATACCTCATGAAATCATAATATTTATGAATAACTCATATAAATCATAACACATTAAGGAAACTTGAGGAATTCATAACATTCTTATATAGGTAGTAACCCTCGTGGTTGCATTTGGAATACCCATCATAGTATATTCCCTAAATCTCTTTATAAAAACCTTATCGTTTAACTCCTTCACTATACCCAAGGCATTGGAGAGCAATCTCGGGCTCACCCACCCTTATTTTATCATGGAACCAACCAATATCATAAACAATTACCAAGAACCATAACATAATCGTATCACATAAAACATGCTTAATGGAAACATAATATTTCCACATGTCAATCACCAGATATCAATACAACACATTGATATAATAAAAACATTATCAGAACCATTTTCAATACCAAAATAAAATAAAATTAAAACATTGTATTTATTTTTCATTTAAAAAAAGTTATGGCTTGTAGAGGGAGCTGAAACTCAAATAATGGTCAAGGCGGCGGAGAAGTTGTTATCGCCACATATGTAAGAAAAAAACATTCCTTTTTTCATTTAGTAAAACGCTTCCTGTAAAAAGATTCATTTTTAATTAAATTAAACGTCAAAAGGGTTTTATACACCGTATAAAATAAAGTCGTGTAGAAATCAAAAGATTCCTCAATGAAAGGATATTGAGACGAAGTCCTATACAAGGATGGTTTCCTTAGATTAAGGATAAACCAATTACATAATTATGTGTGAAAACTATAAATACACTCAATATAAGTGGATATTATGGTTAAAATAATAATAATTCATCCACCCATATTCATAGCACGACCTAATCAAGAAGTAGAGGTTTAACCCAAAGAATTTAAATTGGGTTAAGAAGTTCCCTTACAGAAATTCGATATCCTAATGTCGTCCCATTAAAATTCAGAAAATGAGATGACGAGAGATAAAAAGGGTATCTCATCAAATGGACATAAAATTTATAGCAATAATGACATATAAGAACATATCCCAACATAATAATATGTAAATTGAAATACCTAACAAAAATAAGTCTTTTAAAAAGAGGAGTTTGAAAGGTTCTCTTAACGATTTTGGTATCTTTTGAAACATACACCCCTTTAAATAAGGGTAATATAATGAAGATTTAAATACCCATAAATTAAATTATATTATAAAATGAATACATTCATTTTTAGTACATACACCACACAAAAGGAAATAGTGTACAATGTAGCATGAATCTCACGGGAATAAAAAGTGAGATAAAAACCCCTTACTTCATTGTAATCAATCGAGTCGTATGACCAAAAGATAATAAAAACCAAATGAATCACATAATACCATGAATAGAAATTGAATGATGATAATATATATGAAATGGAAGTACACAATACACCACATTCAACACATAAGTGGCGAATAATGGAAATCTCACGGAATTTAAAGTGAGATAAGAAATCCCCTTACCTCAAGTCTGAATTATGTTGTTCATTTAATAATATTCCTGAATAATAAACATTTCTCAGTTTATAATTTCTTATGTACTTAATTTAAAGTTTATTATTCAACTAATATAACATATTATCATTTTATAATAATTAGTTAATTATGTGAGTTCATATCATACGTTTTGTCGATATTCAATACATGAGTTAAAAATAAACTTGTTTTGAAGAGAATTTTCCATGTAGTTATAATTACATCATCTTCGGAATTGTGTTCCAGATTTAAATATCATATATATCCAGTATATATGTATTTAATTATTTCCCATAATGTTTGGAGATATGAAATGAAATGTACCATTCATGGAGACGTTAGGCTGTACGTACGCATGTACACTACTTTCAATTTTTGTCATATTAATGGACTTTAAAACTAAATGTGGAATAGATATATTATAATTCCAGTATAATATATATGTTATATAGGTAAAAAAAGTTCATTAATTTTATTCATTATAAATTCCATGTTTGGAAAGAACGAGTCACATCACTTGAGGGGGCGGTTGTCTACACTTCCTCATATGAAATTATCGGATTTACATGACATGAAAATCACAAACGTATGTTTTAAATATAAAATATAGAAGAATATATAGTAAATAAATATAATATATATCATATATAAATATATTTCCGTCATAATGGACACCATTAGAGGTTTTAAAAATAGATTGATCAATCATCGTTTTGTGTGGCATTAATTCGATACCCACAGAAACAGTATGTTCTTTAACCATTAGACGGAGCTATGTGTATGTTTAGGTAGAATCCATATCATAAAAACATCCCAGTATATTTATGACAGTTGTGTTATTTAGGGATCAAATAATAATAAGATAGTGGTGAGTGAAGATGGAAAATAAAAGAATGAATCTCGAGAGAAGACATTACCTATAAATTGGGTAACTCTTTTTGATTTGAGCCAAAGGCTTCCTTGGAAGGACTTCTGCCCAAAGTGAGGCTTATAGGAGTAATAGAGGGATGTGGAGAGATAATATTAGAAGTGTTTCGATGATCCAATGGCTTGAGAGGTGTTGGTAAGTGGGTAGAGGTGGGGCTATTTATAATAGGGAGGAGGGTAACTTTTGGAATGTCTAGAAATGATACATTATTATAAAATGATTTTCGGATTATAAAGATACCAAAATGATATATTTTTAGGATAAGGTGATAATAGTTCTAAATCCACAAATACAATAGGTTTTAATCAAGTTTAGTTCTTAGATATTACCTTATCTTTTCATTTATTTAAATCGTTCATTAATGAGATAATCACTACATCATCATGGTGTCATAAATAATTTTTTTTATTGTCTAAATAGTATAAAAAGAATACCAAGATTTAGGTATTTTTAGCTTTACAATGACTATTTTTAGTCTAAGATATCATTTATATAAACAAAATTAAAATTGTTTTACATTGGATATACAACCCTTTGTAATATTTCCCATCTTTTTTAAAAATAATGTCATAAATGTTAGTATCACACCCATGTGACTCCATGGGCCCTCATGTTTGGTATAAAGCTTCAAATGGTCGTCCATGATGCAAAAAAAGGATTTTGATACATGTTGGGGTCATTTTATATTATTATGAAAGTATTTTATTACCCCTAACTACCCGATTACTAATTAATCACGATAATTAAAGATAATTGTCGTCGTTACTATTCATAATGTCCAAATACAATAGAATCATAATTACATAATTTGGACCTTCTGATTCCAAATATGGAATCCATTTTCAAAAATTCCAAATAATTAAATTGCAGTAATTAATTTAAAAATAACACCCGTTGTCAAAACCAAAGACGAGTTTTTAAGATAAAATATTTATCAAAATATTGACTTGTTTTTACATCCAATTGAATAGTGGAATAACATACAATGACCGAAATTGTATTAAGTTATAAAAACATAAATAAATTACACTTTAAAACCAATTAAATTGACAATATAATTATATAAATAATTTGGATGATAAAGCAGTTTTGAATTAAAATTCTATATTTTTCACTATTCATTAAAATTGAACATTATCAGAAAAATACCAAACATTCACCCTAATATATATTTGATAATAGAAATTCAAAAATAATTTCCATTTTACAAAATTCAAAACATAGAGGTTTCATTAATAAATTATATAGTTACTTCCCGCTATCAAAACAAATACTGTGTTTTTAAGAAACAATATCTTTCAAAAGATTGACACTTGTTTATGTCAATTTTCAAAGTGAAATTAATTCTTATGACCACAATTAGATTAAATGGTAAAAATATATTCTAATTATACTTTAAAATGAATTAAAAATATAATATATCTATATAAATAAATTATATTAAAAGGAGGTTCTGAATTAAAATACATCATTTTTCACAATTCATTAAAAAATAAACTTAATCAGAAAAATACCAAAAATTTACCCAAAGTAAATTTTTATGTCTTGATTCTAAATAAGGATATTATTTTTTAGAATATAATATATAAAAGTGAAAAAAGTATATTTAGAAAATGGTTTTCCATCAAAAGGTGCTTAATCGACCTTTTAAAGAATACTAGAATATTTAGGCTTAAAATTGGATTCATTCACATTTTAAGCCGGTAACATTTATTGGATAAATGTAAAAATATTTAACAAACATATATAATAACTTTTTAGTTAGTTATTTTCATTCCCACAATTTCAACGGCTAAGCATTTACTACCATTTACAATAATATTATTATATTATTTGTGTACATCGTAAGATTTCAAAGAAACACGTTGTTGCGTATTTGGTACAACGTCGAACATATAACCCCCTTCAAATTAATATTAATATATTATTCACAAATATTATTAAATATGAAAAATGTAATATTCTTTATTTACGTGGGATGTTACATCCTTCCCCCTTTTGAGAATTGTGTCATCAAAATTTTAAAATTGGGCCCAGAAACTTCCTTGAAAGCCCCACAACAGAAAAGGAGTCAATAACACTATCACTTTAAAAGAAAGAAAGAGAAGTACAATGGTCACCCGAGTTATCCCATACTAGGATTCCATGTAAGAAAACATGGATATTGAAGAGAAAAAAGGGGTCATGTTTTGATGGAGAGTGATAAAAAATATTTCTAGGAGAAAGTTAACCTCTAGATAATCAAAAACTTATGATGGGTTAAACGGTATTTGATTCGCCAGTAGGAAATGTTAACAGACAATGTTTTTGTTTTAAGTTACTTTTCATTGATAGATTTATTTATAAGCTTGAATAAAATATAAGTAAACATATTACTTGTCAGGTATACTTTCGTCTCTTACTATATTTCTTACACAAACTCATATTTTCTCCAAAATATGAGTATTAAGGATGAATTTCTCACATTAAGAGCACTATAATCAACTTCTCGAGAATCAAAAAACCCACAAAAAAATGGACTATATATTTCCCATGTCTTTAGACCTTAACCAATACCAAAATATTTAGTACAAGGTTAGATAATCCCCAAATGGATAATCCTTTAAAAAATAAATACTACTCTTAATCTACAAAATTCAGCAAAAAGAACCCAAGGTTCAAGAAAGACCATTAAATAAATAGTTATCCATAAAATTATTCAAAGTAATCCAAACTAAGATAGAAACCCAAATCTATAAGGGATTTAATCACATAGTCTTCCAAGATAAATCTTAATATTTATCTTCAAATAACATCAGTTACTCTTAAAGTCTCATATTGAATAATAATTAACCAAATTACATATCCTCCGTGATAGGTCAATAATTTCCATAGATAACTCAAAATAAAAAATTTATTGATTCAAAAAATAATATAACTAACAATAATTTGTCATAAAAACTAGGGAGTTCATGAAATATAGTGGAAGGTGATAAATACTAGTTGCACATTGGTTGTGGGTTCGATTCCCACAGCTTCGTCTGACGAGACGTGTTTTCACACGGTCTACTTGTTGTCCTTTTTCAAAAACTATATAATTTTATAACATTTCAAAAAAGAGATAAATTCATTAAAAATAACCAGAACATATTTTAACCAGAAAGGTTTTATAATAACTTTTTTTGCATCCCAAAATGTATTAACCTGTAATTGCCTCAAATTCAAGGATCATATAAACCCAAATGGTTCTTTATAACTATATCCACAAAAGAAAAGATAATTATTCCTAGAAAAAATGTGCATATATAAAACATCATGGTTACACATACTATATAAATTCTTCTAATGTAATCTCATCCTCAAAAGAGCCTTAATACTTTTAAGAATTTCACTGTCCAAAAATCTACCATAACTCATGAATCCCTTATATGTTTACTTCTTACAAATTAAACATTATTCATGATCCATTAACCATTCCTTTAGAAATTATTTTGAAATACATCTTTCCTACAAAAAAAATCATTAATCATATCATAAGATTCAATAATAGGAAAACATATGTTAAGAAATAATACATACTTTTCATTGGTCATTATCATTTTCGTCATCCTCAATTGGAATGGAATAAGTTATTGGTAAAAAAAATATTTGTATGAACCTAGTGATCCCATTCCTAAAACATCATTGTAGGAAAAGTGTTTTCATAATGATCATGAACACCACATTTGAAACATTCAATTGATCCTTCATAAAGAACTTCTTTCCCTTTCCTAGAGGCAAGTGGAAGCTTCCTTTTTCCATGGAAGGTTCATGCTTTATGACCTTCATTTCCACATCTATAGCATCTTTCTGTCCCTTTGAAGCATTTTCCTGTGTGTTTCTTTCCACATCATTGACACATAGGCTTTTGAACATACATACCTTTATGATTATTACCTGAACCTCCATAAGGATTTTTTTCTCGCATATATGATTTCTTATAAAAATCACTAAGGTTTAGGTGGTCAATCATTACTCTAGATAGTTGGTTGAGAATAACCACAAGAGTAATCATTTCAGCTCCCATATCATTCAGTTCCTCGATCAGAAAACCGTCACAGTTTTCTTCACATCCACTGTTACATTGGTGCATGCAAGATCGAGCCATTTACTAAAACCAAAAATTCCAGTTTGATTATATTAATAAAATCATCAAATAATACTAAGGTATAATTATTCCTATTATCTTAAAATCATTCAATTTATCTAAAAACTATGTGTCTTTCTGAAATCATAACCATTATGGTAATGTCACTTAATCTTAAAGAATACCCTAAACTCTAATGTTATCTTACTGACCTCTGATACCAACTATATGGACCCGGCATTAGAAAATTACATAATATTTAATTAAATAAATAATTCACATTGAGGATATTTATAAGATTAGAGTTTTAGAGAATTAGGACATTACTATTATATCTCAAAAGATTAAAAAGTAGACACTTCCACTCAGTTTCCATTTTTTTCGTAAAATAAAAACTCTTAAAAGGAAAGATGTCTAATTCCATGTTTTAGAAAACATGTCTTTCCTTGATCCCATCCTTGAACCTATTCATCTTTATGTCATGTGAAAAACATTTCAAAAACATGGGATGATCATAAAAATCTGAGTAAGGGATATAAAAAGATGGAAAGAAAACATTAATCTGTGTATACATAATAATCAATGAAAACATACTTTACTCATAAAACATAAGCACTTAACATACCTCATGAAATCATAAGATTTATTAAAAACTCATATAAATCATAAGACTTACAGGTAACTTCATGCATTCATAACATTCTTACGCATGGAGTAACCCTCATGGTTACATTTGGAATACCCATCACAATATATTCCCCAAATATCTTCAGAGAAACCATAGCGTTTAACTCCTTCACGTTATCCAATGCATTGGGGAGCTATATCAGGCTCACCCGTCGTTAGATTATCACGGAACCACCCGACATCATAAACAATGCCTAAGAACCATAACATAATTGTATCACATAAAACATGTATAAAAGAATCATAACATTTCCACACTTCAATAACAAGATATCAATACACCACATTGATATAATCAAAACATTATTAGAATCATTTTAACTACCGAAATAAAATAAAAGTAATACATGGTATTTATTTTTTATTTAAAAAATTTTATGGCCAGTAGAGGATGTAGAAACTCAAATATTGGTCACAGTGGCGGAGAAGTTGTTTTCACTACATACGTTAGACAAAAACATTCCCTTATTAGTTTTGTAAAATTATTCATGTAAAAGTCATCCTTTGGAATGACATTAAAATTTAAAAGGGTTTTATACACCATATAAAAAAAAGTTGTGTAGAAATCAAAATATTCCGAAATGAAAGGAGATTGAGACGAAGTACCGAATAAAGACGGTATCCTTAGATTAAGGATAAATCAATTACATAAATATGTGTGACAAATATAAATTCACTCAATATAAGGGGATATAAAGTGTAAAAAAAACATAGTTTATCCACACATATTCATATAATGACCTAATCATGATGTAGAGGTTTAACCCAAAGAATTGAAATTGGGTAAAGAAGTTCCCTTACAGAAATTCGACAGCCTAACGACGCCACATTAAAATTCAGAAAATGAGTTAATGAGAGATAAAAAGGGAATCTCATCACTTGTACATAAAATTTACAGTAATAAAGATATATATGAACATATCCCAACATAAGAAGTTGTAAATTAAAATACCTATCAAAAATAAGTCTTTTAAAAAGACGAGGGTGAATGGTTCCCTTACCGATTTGGGTATCATTTGAAACGTACACCCCATGAAAGAAGGGTCATAAAATGAAGATGTAAACACCCATAATTTAAATTATATTACACAAATAATACAATCATGTGAAGTACATAGACCACACAAAAGTAAATATTGGAAAATGTATCATGAATCTCGCGGGAATAAAAAGTGAGATAAAAACCTGCATCGCCTTGTAATCAATAGAGTCGTATGACCAAAAGATAATAAACACCAAATGAATCACATAATAATATGAATATATATATAATCATTATAATATATATGAAATGTCTGTACACAATACATCACATGCAACAAATAAGTTGCGAACAATGGAAATCTCACGAAATTAAAAGTGTGATAAGAAATCCCTTTACCTCAAGTCTGACTTGTCTTGTTCGTTTCTTTATATTCCTTAAAACTAAACTTTGGTCAATTTATAATTTCTTATTGACATCCATTAATGTTTATTATTCAATTAATATCACATATTATCATGTTATAATAATTAGTTATTTATGTGTGTTCATATTATACGTTTTGTCGATTTTGGTACATGAGTAAAAAATAAACTTGTTTGAAGAGAATTGTCCATGTAGTTATAAGTAAATCATCTCCGGAATGGTGTTCATGATTTAAATATCATATATATAAATAGTATATATTTATTTAATATTATTCCATAATGTTTGGAGATAAGAAATGAAATGTACCGTCCATTGAGACGGTAGGCCGTACAAACGCATGAACGCAACTTTCATTTTTTGTCATATTAATGGACATTAAAACTAAATGAGACACAAATATATTATAATTCCAGTATAATATATGTGTTATATAGGTAACATAAGTTCATTAATTACATTATTTATAAATTCCATATTTGGCATGAACGAGTCACATCGCTTGAGGGGGCGGTTGTCCACACTTCCTCATATGAAATTATCGCATTTTCACAACATGAAAAGCATAAAGGTATGTTTTAAGTATAAAATAAAGAAGAATATAGAGTAAATAAATATAATATATATCATATATAAATATATTTCCATCATAATGGCCCCCATGAGAGGTGTTAAAAGAAGATTGAACAATCATCGTTTCGTGAGGCAATAATTTTCCACTCATAGAAACATTATGTTTTTTAACCATTAAACGGAGGTGTGTGTAGGTGTATGTAGAATAATTATCATAAAAACCTCCTATTATATTTAGTATACTGGTGTAATTATGGTATTAAATAATAAGAAGATATTGGTGAGTGAATAAAGAAAATAAAAGAAAGAAACTCGAGAGAATACATTACCTCTAACTCGGGTAACTCTTTTTGATTTGAGCCAAAGGCTTCCCTGGAAAGACTTCTGCCAAAAGTGATAGTTCTAGGAGTAGAAGAGGGATGTGGAGAGATAATATGAGCATAGTTTTGACGAGACAATGGATTGATAGGTGTGGGTTATGGGGTATAGGTGGGGGCCTTTTATAAGATGGAGGAGGGTCACTTTTGGAAAGTCCTGAAATGTTACTTTATTATTAAATGATTTTCATATTTTAAGGGTCCCAAAATGATATATTTTTAGGATAAGGTGAAAAGGGATCGAAATCAATACATCCAGTATGTTTTTTACAAGTTTATGTCTTAGATTTTAACTTATCATTTCATTTTATTTAAATCGTTCATTAGTGAGTTAATCAATGCATCATCGTTGTGTCATAAATAAATTTATTTATTTAATGTCTAAAAATTATAAAAAAATACGAAGATATAAGAAATATTTTTAGCTTCCCGGTGACTATTATTATCTAAGTGATAATTTATTTAAACAAAATTAAATTTTTTTTACTTAGAATATACATTCCTTTGTTATATTTCTCTTCTTTTTTAAAAAACAATGTCAAAAATGTCACAATCACACCCATGTGTCACCATGGGACCTCAAGTTTGGTATAAAGCATCCCATGGTCGTCCATGACTCACAAAGAGGATTTGGACACATTTTTAGGGCATTTAATATTATTATAATATTATTTTATTACCCTTAACTACCCGATTACTAATTAATCATGATAATTAAAGATAATTGTCATCGTTACTATTCATAATGTCCAAAACCAAGAGTATTTATTACATAATTTTTACCTTATAATTAGAAATATGGAATCTATTTTACCAAATAACAATCATAGAAATTTAAGTAATTAATATAAATATAATTCACCATATCAAACCCAAAGATGAGTTTTTAAGTTGTAAAATTTATCAAAAGATTAACTTATTTTTACATCCAATTGAATAGTAAAATTACATCCAATGACCAACATTTTATTAAGTGATAAAACAATAATTCAATTAAACATTAAAACCAATTAAAACTAAAAAATATATATAAAAATAATTTTGATGAAAAAGAGGTTTTGAATTAAAATGCTGTATTTTTCACTATTCATTAAAAAAATGAACATTAACAGAAAAATACCAAAAATTCAGACTAAGCTATATTTGAACTTCCAAATTCAAAAATGATTTCCAATTTAACAAATTAAAAACATATATGTTTCATTAATAAATTATATAGTTAATTCCCATTGTCAAAACAAATAGGGTGTTTTTAAGAAACAATATCTATGAAAAGATTAACACATGTTTATGTCCATTTTCAAAGTGAAATTAATTCTAATGACCACCATTGGATTAAATGGTAAAAATATATTCTAATTACACTTTAAAACAAATTATAAATATAATCTAGACATATAAATAAATTAGATTAAAATGATGTTTTGAATTAAAATACAGCATTTTTCATTATTCATTAAAAATTGAACTTTATTGGAAAAATACCACAAATTTACACAATGTAAATATTGATTTCTAGATTCTAAATAAGGATTTTATTTTTTCAAATATAACATATAAAAGTAACAAAAACTAGATTTAAAAATGGTTTTCCATCAAAAGTTGGTTAATCAACCTTTTAAAGAATATTAGAATATTAATGGTTAAAATTGGATTTATTCGCATTTTAAGCCTCTAACATTTTTTGGATAAATGTAAAAATATTTAACAAAAATATATAATCACTTTTTAGTTAGTTCTGTTCATTCCCACCATTACAACGGCTAGGCGTTTACTACAATTTACAATAATATTATTATATTATTACTGTACATCTTAAGATTTCAAAGAAACTCGTTGTTGTGTATTGGGTACGCCATCGAACATAGCATCTCCTTTAAAGAAATATTAATATTTTATTCAAAAATATTATTAAATATGAAAATGTAATATTCTTTATTTACATGGGACGTTACACCCTCCCCAAAAAGTGTACCCCTCCTAGGTCAGCAATGTTAGAAGGAAGATAATAACCCCTGAGTCCCGCTTCCAATAGGCACCGGGTTGGCTAATAGTACCGAGGGTATAGTAAACGCACAAATGGGAGCCATTACCCTCTAAGAGAACACATGCAGAAAATAGAGATAATATAGACACCAAAAAACACCAACTCATAACTGAAATATAAAATAAACCCATGTTCACATAATTAATGTCATGAAAACGTACTACAACTGGAAGGGAAAAACTGCAAGTACCCAAAAGAATGTAAAAAAACAGTAACCACCATCCCGAATAGCTCCTTCAACCCAATTCTAGTAGAAACTATATTGATCTCCAAAATGATCCAAGTGTCTTGAAAATAGTTTATATATACATAGGTTGAGTATAACAATATACTCATTAAGATCCTCCCCAAAGCCTCTCTTGAAATAGTAAAGAAAGCATGCTAAAGCAAAGTGAACAACAAGTGAAACTAACTTTTCACCTAAACAAGTATAATAAGGTCCCAACCTCAGCATGGAAACTCTCACAAAGTAACACATACAATAATATATCATATAATAATGAATATCAAGGGTACCCCGCTACTACTTCCCCATTGGTTTGCCGCTTTGCCCCAACATCACACGTTCTGAGCATCTCTCTCCAAAAAGTCTTTCCCACAGACACCTTGGTGGAGAATCACAATGTGCGCGTCATGAAACAAAACCACGACATCCACATATTCAAAGTAACCAGGTAGTTTCTGATAGCCACCACAACCCGCATAATGTGTATCATACGTCGGGTATTATACCTTAAGCCATTACATCCCATACACTGAGTAAGGATCCTTAAGCCATCACACCCCATACAAGTTACACGAATAGTAATCCATATGATAATATATCTAGAATATATGTGTGTGAATAACCACAATCCATTACATCCCTCCACACACATATATGGGGTAAACTAACTGTTGTGTCTACCAGCAGAAGTAACTACCAATTGAAGAGAGCAGGGCCAAAGGGGGTAGTCATCTATCCATCCTCCCATCAGAATGTTGGGGAAAACACCCTGCTTGGGCTCAGAATCCCCTGGGTGTGATTTTCCCTTAATTACTAGGTGGATTATCATATGGAGACATAAAAAGTATAGGATATATTATATCTCACAACCACACTATGGGCATAACCTAGTCTTAGACACAACTATAGCTAACGTCTCTCAAACTCCGGGCTGCTACTTCTATGACTAGGTATCCTATATCCATACAACCATTTAAGGTGATTTATTAGATTAATTCATTCCCTTTTTATCAATTCCACTTTATGTTAATTAATTATTTAATCCTTAATTAACCATGATCAATTCCACATTAAATTTCATTAGCATCACACCCACAATCAATTGTTCTTTCAAAATTACAACCTAATCATTATGTTCCAGCAACACCATCCCCATGGGTTGACACCATTTATTCAATTATCCATTATAGAATTACATTCCCACATTCCCAGAAATTCTTGAAAAACATTCTATGCTACTAAAAACATGGGGCTCAACACAGTGAGTAGATGTACTACCCATCGAGTCTTTTCCGATTATACCATGAGAACAAACCAATCCTTCCTTGAGAAGCTAAAATCAGAAACCACGTGGTATACCCCATGTGTCTTTGCCTCTTTTGGTAGAAGGATAAGTAAGACCAGCTTCCTTGAGCAGTTGGAAAAATTAATGCAGATAAACAGCCAAATGAATCATAAAGTATCCAACAATCACATATGTCCTATTACATCATCCCTATTGTCCTCCCAAACAACCACATGCATTAACCGATGCATCTCACAACTTTAGGCATCATCTACTGCCACAACCAAAATCAACGTTCCTGGAACAGCGGAAGCGCACAGGTGGATGTGCCCACTTGTATTTTTTCATTAGAGATGATCAATCCGGGATCAATACGATGATAAATTTCAGTATCCACAGATCGATTCATAGAAATACACAAAGAAGATGAAAGGCCTTGGAACCATAATAGTGGATCATTACTAGTTTATTATAGTTAATTTAATTAATTGAAAAGAAGAACCTTTTGGGTGTTCTTTCATTATTGATATTCATGATCACATTCTGATGTGATTCGTCAGTGCATCGTAGAATCCATGTGTAGAATTCCTCTACCAGTGATCCCACGTGTACCTTGTATCTCTCTACATTTCCAGAGGAGTCTTCAGGTGCTAGCATGTAGAATATTTTTCTTGCATTGTCCGCATTAGATCATCTTGATCCTATGGAAAAGGATCACTCTCAGTCTTGAGAGCGTTCTTGGGGGAGGAGGATCTTTCGAAATTAAAATAACTCTCCAGAACTATTATGCACAATGATTCTCTTGTGTAGGAAAAGGAGTTGGGGTTGTGAGGATATTTATAATCGAGTTTGAGGTTGTAGAGTTATGAAAATAAATAAATGTGTTAGGAATTTTATTTATTTCATTGACTCTTTTTGAAATACCATGTCGAATAATTATTTCATTGACATGCGCCCATGCTGATTATATTAAATATAATTTAATAAAACAATATTATATCCTCAAAAGCCTGACTGGAAAACTACAAGGTGTGTAATCATTAATACACGGCGTGTACTTGTTTTCATAAAACTACATGGCGTGTAATCATTAATGAATGGTGTGTACCATTTTTTCTATTTCCATTCCAATTGAAAACTAGACAATGTTTAATCATTAATACATAGCATGTACTTGTTTTCAATGAAAAACTACATGGAGTGTAATCATTAATACACTGAGTGTATATCTTGTTTTTCATTTATTTCTTCCTCCATCATAAAAAAATTAAGATTCCATGAATAATTATTAAACCACGTTTGGGAAAAATAATTATTCTACTTGAGATACTTTGATACACATAGTGTGTGACCTTCTAGTCCTCTTTCTCATTGGCATTAGGTGGGCTTTCCTAATGTCCAGGATTTGTATCTAGCAATGGGTCAAGGAACCCAATAGAAATAAGTTGATGCCGCATTGACGTTTCTCCTCATACGAATGCCTAATGTGTAATTTAATCCATTTCTCTCAATATCTCATCAAGTATGTTTCAAGGCAGTGTCATAAACCTATATGCTTGATCTGTCATTTGTTGATTTCTAGAAATAAACGTGTCGTGGCACCATGGACATGGAATTTGTTCGACATTTATATTTCAATCAAAGGGCTCAAGATATTCACTTCCAAAATTATGGAAGGAAAAAATCCTTCCTCAAATTATCCATTAACGACATGTCATTAGAAAGGCACCCAACATACCCTACTTCCCGCCAACTGTCTTTGTGACGGTTTTCATCGGCAAATCTAAGTGTGCAAGTCAAGACATGAGTTAATGATAATCTTCCAATCCAAGGACCATTACACACGCTCGTAGATAGCAATATATTATGACACCAAAACATGTGGAATTACTAATGGTGGGTCTATTCTCATAATCTACCATCTTAGATATTACCTTGTGAGAACTCCATGAGAGAGAGTCTTGCCTTCTTACGGGTACTCATACATGACGGTCTGTATACTATGTGTCCTATCATAGTATGTTATCCAACCCTAGAACTTTATTTAAGAATATTGTTATCAAATTTCAAGGATCTCGTCATAGTGAGAATCCTCGATGACCTTATCAGTGCAAAAAAATATACTAGGACATTATTATATTATATTCATGCAGAACAATGAACAATATTTAATAAGTGAACATTCATGTAATCAAAGTACAAAACAGTTGGTTCTCAGGGCACCAACCCTAACAGACTACCACTTAGACTAGAGCCAACTGCCTATGACTTTTAGTCCTCTAGACCTCACATGATGATCATGTTTCTGCTGTGTCAATGCTTTAGTCATGGGGTCTGCCATGTTTTCTTCCATGGATGTACTGTTCACTACAACTTCACCTCTCTGAGAAAAATCCCTCAATAGATGATACTTATGAAGTATGTGCTTTATCCGCTGATGTGATTCTGTCTCTTTTGAAAGTTCCACCACTGCAGTATTATCACAATAGAGTGTGTTAGTACATTCAATTCTAGTAACTACATCCAGATATTGGATGATGCTTCGCGTCCATACTGCTTCTTTAGCTGCCTCAGAAGCTGCAATAAACTTGGACTCCGCTGTAGAATCTGCCACCACAGTTTTCTTTGATCTATTCTAGCTCACCGCACCTCCATTCTAACTGATGATGTAACCAGTCTGCGACTTCATGTCATCTTGATCAATCTAGAAACTTGCATCTACATGTCCTCTAATGAATAATTCATCATCTCCTCCATAAACTAGAAACATATCCTTAGTACGCCTTAGATACTTAAGGATATTCTTGACTGCCATCTAATGGTGGTCTCCTAGATCAGCTTGATATCTTCCTACAAAACTTAATTCATAAACAACATCTAGCCTTGTATATAATATACCATACATTACTGACCCACTCACGGATGTGTAAGGGATCCTTTCCATTTTCTCTCTTTCATCATTTGTCTGAGGACACATTTTCTTGGAAAGATGAATGCCATGTGACACTGGAAACAATTCCCTCTTTGACTGTTCCATACTGAATATCATCATTATCTTGTCAATATATGTACTTTGACTCAGGCCTATCATTCTCTTCGATCTATCATGATGTATTTTTATCACAAGAATATATTCTACCTCTCCCAAGTCTTTCATAGAGAAGCATTTATCCAACCATTCCTTAATTGACTGTAAGATAGGTACTTCATTTTGAATTAGTAATATATCATCAACATATACTATTAGGAAAACAACTGCACTTCCAATAAACCTTTTGTAGACTCAAGGCTCACATTCGTTCATAACAAAGACAAATTTCGTTATGGCTTCATCAAAATGATTGTTCTATGACTTTGATGCTTTCTTTAATCCATAAATGGATTTATACAACTTTTGTACCTTGTTGGTATCCATTGGAGTCAAAACCCCTTCTGGTTGTGTCATGTAGACATCTTCCTGGAGGTTCCTGTCAAGGAATTATATTTTGACATGCATTTTCTAAATTTCATAGTCATGGTATGTGGAAATGGCCAATAGTATTTGGATGGATTTCAGCATCGCAACTGGTTAAAAGTTTTCATCATAGTCAATTCCTTAACGTTGTCTAAAACCTTTTGCAACCAGTCATGCCTTATTAGTGCTGACATGACCCTCCATGTCTAGTTTCTTCATGAATTCCCACTTATTACAAACAGTCTTCACATCAACTGGAGGATCTACCAAAATCTAGACTTGGTTTTGGTACATGGAATCCATTTCAGAATTCATGGCTTCTTTCCACTTGCCAGCGTCTGTGCCTTCAACTGCTTCCTTATAGGTAAGAGGATCATCATTGTCAACCAATAATGAGTCACTGTCCTCAGTGACATGAAAACCATATCGTTCGGGTTCTCTCACCTCTCTCGTGCTACTATGTAGTTCATGTGTCTCTAGAATAGATTGTTCTTCCATGAGGCTTTGTGGAATCTATTATTGTACCCACACTTATGTATCTTGAGCCTCTACTTCATCAATGTCTATCTCGATCCCACTATCTCTTTTGGAGATGTGCTCCCTCTCAAGGAATATGGCGTGTCTTGCCACTATTACCATTTTATTTGAAGGTTTTTATAGGTAGTATCCCCTTGTTTCCTTTGGATATCCTATAAATAAATACTTTTTTCTTAGAGGTGCACACTTGTTACCAGATGAGGCTTTAACAAATTCTTTTCTTCCCCACAAATGTAAATTCGATAACATGGCTTTTCATCCACTCCATAACTTGTATGGAATACCATTTATCAATTTAGTTGGTACTTGGTTTATTATGTCTGATGTTTTTTGTAATGCATATCCGCAAAAGGATAATGGAATACTCACATGAGTTGTCATTGATCTCACCATGTCCAATAGGGTGATATTCCTCCTTTTACTTACACCATTACACTTAGGTGAGTAATGAAGATTGAGTTGATATAGAATCCCAAAATCCCATATGAAATCAATGAAGTCCTGTTTAAGATATTCTCCTCCTATGTCTTAGTTTAGTTTCTTAAACTTCTTACCAAGATGGTTCTCAACTTCATTTTTTATTCTTTGAACTGATCAAAAGAATGTGACATATCCTCATTAAGTAAATTATCCATATCAACTAAAATCATTAGTAAAAGTTATGAAGTACGGGAACCCACCCCTTTCTTCAACTAGAAATGGTCCACAAAAATCTCTGTGAACTAATTCTAGAAACACTTTAGCCCTTTCACATTTCCCACTAAATAGGGATTTGGTCATTTTCCCTTGTAGACACGGATGACATACACCAAGTGGTTTTAGATCGAAAGAATCTAAATACACATATTGTTATAATTTTGTCAAATGTTTCTCATTCACATGACCAAGCTGGTGATTCCAAATTTGGGTGTGGTATGAGTCATGTGAATTAAATTTTATGTGGATTTCCATTACTGGGTTTGTGTAGTCTAACACATTATGGTCGTTATATAAATGTGCCCTTCCTAAAAAATGATATCTTTATAAAAGTAGCAACATCCAGTTCCAATATTGTAGATGAATCCATCAGTATCTAATATTGAAACTGAAATAATATTTTTGGTTACAGATGGTACATAATAATATCCTTTCAAAACCAAGACCATCGGATTAGGTAATGTGAGGTTTTAGTCTCCAACAGCTTCAATAGCGAGTCTGGCTCCGTTGGCTACTCGTATATCCACCTCACCTTGATAAATCTTTCTAAATCTACTAGTTTCCTATATTTGGATACAGATGTGAGCACCAAAAGAAGTATATAATAACCAATTGGTAGAAATAGGTAGATTGGATTCGATAACAAACGCACCTGATGCTTTCCCTTGCTTCCATGGCTGGGTGCAGTTTTTCATTCAGTGGCCCTTCTCTACACATGCGAAACAAACAGCTTCTCATTCTCTTTCTTCCCCTTTGATCTTCCTTTTCTTAGAAGGCCTTTAAGAATCTTTGGGCTTAAAGCTCTACGCCTTCCCTTTCCTTTTATTCACCATGAGGATTGAAGGCTTTTAACGCTTCATTCCATTTTCCACTTGGAGAATGAGGATAATAATATCAGTCAGAGACTTCTCAATGTTGTTCATGTTGAAGTTCACACAAAATTTTGAGAATCTCTGGGGGAGTGATGCCAGAATGAGATCGGTACCTAGTTCTTTGGGGAGATTAAACCATAGAACCTCCAAGATCATAATGTAGCCAATGAGCTTGACTACATGAGGTCCGCATGGGGAACCCTCTCCAAGGTTTCTTTGAAATAGAGCCATGGAGATATCAAACCACTCCTATCTTTCTCTCTCCTAGTATAGACCATAGAGGTGCTCGAGCATGCTATAGGTATCCATGTCCTTATGAGACTTCATGAGCTCACTTGACATTGATGATATCATCAAACATTGAACGTCGAGTGCATCACTCAAATGTTGATCATAGACCAGGAAATCTTCATCACTCGCCCTTGGGGTAGGAGAGTCAGGAAGTGAGGACTCTAGCACTTAAAACTTTCGTTTATGGAGTAGGATAACCCAAAGGTGGCCAAACCATTCCTGACATTTACTGCTGGTGAGGATGTTGTCTTTTCTGGAATTGATCATAGAGAAAATGTGGTTGACGAGTTCGTCATATTGATTCTACAAATTAAAAGACCATATTTATCAGTACTTTCTTGATTGCATATTTTGAGACATAATAAATTTTATTATTTCTTCCACTATATTATCAAGTCCCAATGGCCCTCACAATTAAACTCAGAATGTCTAGTTTTTTTGACATTCTATTGGAATGGATCCATATTCCCCTTCTTATAACCCCAATAAGGGTTGGTCAAGCTATTTGAAGGTATTTAGGTAGCCAGGTCTTTTCCCACAATGAGCTTACAGTTCCTTGATCTGTTGAGTGGACTCGCCAATCCTGAATTCCTGACTTGGATTTCCTTAAATCTTGCCTCCAATATTACATCATGTCTATCAAGGGATACTCCTCTTAATGTAATATGGTTAAGTCAACCTGAAACCTTTCACAAGGGCTTCATTTATAAAAGTAAGTTCCCTAACAAGGGTTGGTCAAACACATTGTTTTATTAAGTCTTTCCCTTAATAAGGTAATAGAAGGCTTGGTCTGACTTAATATGGTATTGGGGGATTTTAATCCTTTATGCATAGTTTTTCATTATCACATTCTTGTTAATATTAAGTGATTATTTCTTAAGTGATTAACCATGTTCTGATAATGTTTACACATAGTCTGGTTTTTATTTTATTCCATCTTTGCATGCTTTTTTATTTCATTAATTATGTGATCGCGACAACACATACATAATAAATAAACCATCCAATCATACAGAAATAAAATTAGATGGTATGATCATGAGATTCTATTGGTTATCTTATCCAGTAGTTTGATAAGATAACCCTGACCTATGGAAAAATACCTTGAACTAATGGTTCGTGTTTTGCAGCTCCCACATATCCACCTTCATATCTTCTTGGGTTTGTTTTGCCACAACATTGGGTTTTGAACCGTCTCCTCGAGCATGGGAGATCCTACATTACATGGGGTTTATATTAAATTATCCATAGTCACAAAGGCCCTACATTTTATTGGAAGAAGGCTCGCATGCCAATGAATTTAAATTAAACAAATTTAAATGAAACCATACACACATACAAAGGGACATTGCTCTAGCTCATGATCATCCATAGTATGCAATGACATTTACACTTATTTAAAATTCAAATTCTTTTAATCGTTCTATTATTTAAGATAAGTCGTTCTTGACATCAATTAATTATGATCTTATAATTATTCAATTATCTATCTTAAATTCCTTTATGAATTTCCTTGAGATTCTTCTCATCCATATTCATTGTACAAGTCATTGTACTTTTGGAGAAATCCTGGGGAAATTCAATTTCTGGAAAGTACACGGCATGTAGTTTATATTTACATGGCGTGTATTTATTTTCATCCTTTATCCAAATTACACATCAGGGGCTTTGGCATGATTTCTCTAAATTGGAAATTTTGGAGTACATGGCATGTATATTAATCTAACAAGGTGTGTACTTCCTTGTTATGTGGTTACCGGCCTGGTAATCCCATGTACGCAAAACATGGATTCTCCTTGTACACGGTTTCACCTGTACCAGATCAGATTACACAGTATGTTGATTCAACATACATGCCGTGTATTCCTATTCCCATGTTCCATTCATTACTGGTCAACATGGGGTAATAAATACATCGGTATAATCAATTCACATGGCGTGTTTTGGTGGAACAGTACTGGTTCGTTTAACCTCAGTACACAGCATGTAGTTTTCACTACACGCTGTTTATTCTTGTGTTGTATGGAAAAAAAGAGCAGCTACTCCAGATGAGATCCTTGATTTTAATTTAATCATAATTAAAATTAAAAGTTTGTTTCTGTGATGTGAATCGAGAAATTAAGGAGGAAGAATAGATCTCGTTCATTAAGTATTATATTACATTTTATCTTGAATTGAATCGAATATAAATGTGAAAATTGTCAACAAAAATTAAATAACTATAATCAACAATGTAACCTCCCTCTAATATCAATTAATGGTTCCGGGCACAGCAAAAACACGCGGGTGGATGTACCCACTTGGATTTTTGTCATTAGAAATGATCTATCCAGGATAAATACGATGATAAACGCCAGTCTCCACGGATCTATTCATAGAAATAGAAAAAGAATATGAATGGTCCTAGAACAACAATAGTGGATTGTCACAGGTTGATTATAGTTAATTTAATTAATTGATAAGAAGTACCTTTTGGGTGTTCTTTCTTCATTGATATTCGTGATCACTTTCCGATGTGATTCATCGTTGTGTCATAGAAGCCAAGTGTAGACTTCCTCTAGTAGTGATCCACACGTGCACCTCATATCTTTGGATTTTTCTAGAGGAGTATATGGGTGCTAGCATGGAGAAACCATTTCTTGCATTGTCCGCCTTAGATCATCTTAATCCGATGAAAGAGGATCTATCTCGGTCTTGAGAGAATTCTTGGAGGAAGAGGTTCATTCAGCCTTTAGTGAATTCTCCAGAATTGTTGTGCACAATGGTTCTATTGTGTAGGAAAAAGAGTTAGGGTTGTGAGAATATTTATAATCAGGTTTGAGGATGTAGAGTTATGATAATAAATAAATTCGTTACGCGTTTTATTTATTTCATTGACTCTTATTGAAACCCCATGTTGAATAATTAATTCCTTAACATGCGCCCACACTGATTATAATAAATATAATTTAATAAAACAATATTATATCATCAAAATCACGACTGGAAAATGACACGGCATGTAATCATTAATACACGGCATGTACTTGTTTTCATAATACTACACAACATTAATCATTAATACATGGTGTGTACATGTTTTTCTATTTCCTTTCAAAATGAAAACTACACGGCATGTAATTATTAATACACATCATGTACTAGTTTTCCATGGAAAACTACACAATGTGTAATCATTAATACATGACATGTATATCTTGTTTTCCATTTATTTCTTCCTCCATCATTAAAACGATTTTGGATTCCTTGAATAATTATTAAACCATGTACGGGAATAATCTTTATTCTACTTGAGATACTTAGATACCTATAGTGAGTGACCCACTATGCCTCTTTCTCGTTGGCATTAGGTGGGCCTGCCTAATGTCCAAGATTACTGTCTAGCAATGGGTCAAGGCTCCCTAGAGGAAGAAGTCGATGCTGCATTGACGTGTCACCTCATACGAACATTTACTGTGTAATTTAATCCCTTTGTCTCAATATCACATGAAACAAGTTTCATGGTAGTGTCATAAACCTATATGCTTGATATGTCATTCTTTGACTTCTAGAAATAAACTCATTGTGTCCCCATGGCCATGGAATTTGTTCGACAGTTCTATTTCATTCAAAGGGCTCGAGATATCTACTTCCATAAATATGGAAGGGAAAATCCTTCCTCGACTTATCCATTAAGGACATGTCATTCATGACGCACCCAACGTACCCTACTTCCCGCCAACTATCTTCATGATGGTTTTCATTAGCAAATATAAGTGTGTGAGTGATGACATGAGTTAATGATAATCTTCCAGTCTAAGGACCATTACACACGCTCATAGATAGGAATATCTGATTACACCAAAACATGTGGAATTACTAACGGAGGGACTATTCTCATAATCTCCCATCTTAGAGATTTCAAAGTGAGAACTCCATGAGAGAGTGTCTCGTTTTCTTACGAGTACTCGCACATGATTGTTTTTATACTATGTGTCCTATCATAGTATTTCATCCAACCATGGAAAATTATTTAAGAATATTTTTATTGCATTTCAAGGTTCTCATCATAGTGGGGATCTTCCATGACCTTATCAATGGAACAAATATTCCAGGACAATATTATGTTATATTCATATAGAACAATGAACAATATATAATAAGTGAAAATTTATGTAATTAAAGTAAAAAATAGTTGGTTCTCAGGACACCAACCCTAACACAGAATCCCTCCATGCCTCCATATATCAACACAACCATCCATGCTCACATCAAAACACAAGCAGCAGTAAAACAATCATCTTCACAATTGGGCTCTTTGACCTTAAACAATCAAGAGGGTACCTCATAAACCATTAAGACATTATCAAACAATCAGTTCTATAATCCATCATGAATTAACATATTCATTATTCGTAGGTTCCAAATTCGGGAAACCTAATCAGTAAGCTATCATAATGAATTAAACATTCTTACTATTCCAATTTGATTAAAATTAAATTACAAAAATAACCAGATTTGTTTACATTCCTCCTTATCTTTATCCAATAAATTATCAATTAATCTCAATTTATGTTCTCTACCGACTTCCATCAAGAACGAACAATGAAGAAAATGAATCATAGATATCACACTATCTAGACAAACAAGAGGCAATAACATATGATCAATATCAATTTATTTATCCAGTTAAAATATTTATTATTTCAATTCCACTCTAATCTAGTAGGATTAAACATGCTAACAATACTGTTTCACATAAAAGAAAAGAGAAGAAATGAATCCCAAACCTCAAAAAGTTCCTCACATTCTTTATCTACACAACGGGTCACGATCCTTCTCTCGTGACAACTGCATCCACCCGAGGATGCCACGGTATGATTTCACCATCTACGCACCAAGAAAAACCCCATTTGAATCATGGATATTACATGATATAACATGGAAAGGATAAATACGATAATATGATCCCCAAAGAAACAATGATAAAACATACCTTATATCGAAGATTGGTCGATACTGCTTAGTTGCATCAAAATAGAGTGGAACAAATCTGAGGAGGAAAGTTTGATTGTGAAAATCATATGGGAATGATTGAAAGGTTCTAATGTCTTATAGTCAAGAACAAAGAGGAAGAATAGGGGAGGAATATATCTTGTCCCTTTTGAAGATTTAATGGGTCGACTGTTTAAGATACGCTTAATTCCCCATTAAAAGAGGATCACATTAATCCATGTGGTTTGACCAAGTAAAAACATCCTGAGCCATAAGAATAATTAATATAGGATTTATGGCCTTTGAATCAGTGTTAAGAGTCCTTAAAATAAGTCTTTAAATGTATTTTAGGTCAATGGAAATGTCAAAGTAGTGAACCTGTAGGAATTTGGAAACACTGTACACTTACTGTTACTGTACACCAACTATTAGTGTACACCTACCGTTACTGTACACCAACCGTTAGAGGTTACCGATAGAACTCACCAATCTGGAAACATTTTACACCCACTGTTACTGGACACCTATAGTTACTATACACCTACCGTTAGAGGGTACCGATAGAGGTTACCAATAAACCTCAATGTTTTGGAAACACTATACACCTACCGTTACTGTACACCTACCGTTATTGAACACCTAACATTACAGGTTACCAATAGACCTCACCGTTATAGAAACACCATACACCTACCACTACTATACACTTACCGGTATTTTACACCTAACGTTGATGTACACATACCATTATAGGTTACCGATATACCTCACCATTCTGGAAACATTGTAATCCTACTGTTACTGTACACCTACATTTAGAGGTTATCGATAGAGGTTACAGATAAACCTCACCGTTTTGAAAACACTGTATATCTACAATTACTATAAACCTACCATTACTATGCACCTACCATTAGAGGTTACAGAGAGAGGTTACCGATATACCTCACCATTCTATGAACACTGTACACCTACCGTTATTGTACGCCTACCGTTACTGTACACCTATTGTTAGAGGATAATGATATACCTCACTGATAGAACAGTTCACCGATGGAACTATTCACAGATTTGAAAATTTGGAAAAGTGTTGGGGATAAGTCACTTTGACCTCCCAGAACACCTCAAACACCAAATTTTCACAAAGTAATGTACTGGGGAGGTCTGATATATTACATCAGATACCTCTCAAAACATTATCGTCCTTGAGAATTCAAAACCCACCTAAAGAGAAAAGTAAAAAAATGGGGTTCGAACAACCACCCATCATGATACCTCTCAAAATAGAGCAAGCCACAAATGCAACAAAATAAATTCATAAATAAAACATGAATGGTCTAACCACAAAGGTAACATTGTTACATGAAAATAGTTAAACATCAAACAACTCTGGTTACTGAGCACGTATCTATGTCTCACGTTCCTAGGTACTATCTTCTATGCCACTGTGTCACAACAAGACACGAACTAAGTGAATAGATCGCTCGGGAAACACCTTCTCATGGCACTCTTGGTTCTCCATAGGTCTCTTCTCAAAGGTTACATCATCATAAACAGAGATCTCTCCCCAACAGATGATGTGAGAGTCATCATGAAGATAATAAGGAGCTGTGATACATGGAAAACATCAAATATCCAACTCATCTATGGGGGAAGTGCTACTCGATATTCCTTTGCTCAAACACAAGATAACACCTCAAATCCCAAAAAACAGGGGAGAAATCTTACTTCCACAACCAAACCATTACTTCCCACGATGGGGAGTCACCTTCATAAACCCATGATCCCTAAAATTAGACTCCACGGGTCTCCCCCTTTGATCAGCATATGATCTCTGACGATCTGGTGTTGTCTTCATCCACTCACGAATCACCTGGACTATCTCTATTGTATTCTGCACTAGTTTTGGACTGAGATTTGATGACTCTTCGACCCCAGTCTTGCACAATGGAGAACAGAAAGGTTGTCCATACAAGGTTTCAAATGGTGCCATACTGATGGTGGAGTGAAAACAATTATTGTATATTAACTCCACCAAGGGTAAGCACCTCATCCATGAACCTCCAAAAAAAAGAACAAAAGAGTGTAACAAGTCTTCAAGAGTCAAGATGGTTCGCTCTGTCTGACCATCCTTTTGAGGATGAAAAGCAGTGCTATGGCATAGATGAGAACCGAAAGCATGTTGGAGACCACTCCACACCCTAGAGGTAAAATGAGGATCTCAATCAGAAATGATCATCCTAGGGACTCCATGATGTCTCACCACCTCCTCTAGATACTTGCATGACAAAAATGCCACTAAGATCAACTCCTTGATCACTATGAAGTGGGCTGGTTTTGTTAAATGATCCACTACCACCAAAATAGAATCATGTCCTCCCGGAGATCGAGGTAAACCAGTAAAAAAGTCCATTGAGATGTTCTCCCACTTCAACTGATGAATCTCTAGTGGCAGGAGAAAACCACTAGGAACATGGTGTTCAGCCTTCACCTTCTGGCTGACTAATCATCGAGACACAAACTCCGCAACCGCATGCTTCAGCCTAGGCCACCAAAAATGACTCCTCAAGGATCGGTAAATCATTGTCACACCAAGATGTACTACTAATGGCGAACTATGGAACTCTCTATGAACCATCTCAAACATCGTCAAGGGAACAAAAATCCTTCCATGATACAACACTCAGTGTTGTTCATCCTCATACCAACCATCAGGGGATTCACCACAAACAACTGGGTCTCTCCAGACCTCCACCTCTAGATCTTCAAATTGGGACTCTTCCACCTTCTGCATCAAGGGTGACTGTACTGCCATCTAAAAAAGACAACCTCTACCCACAAATTCTCCCATATCAAGATGTAATGCTGATGGTTCTTCCATTACTCTCTAGGAATCATCATATTCACGCACAACATCACTACGTGACTTTCATCTTAGATTATCAGCTAAAAAATTCCCTTCTCCATGTGTATATGATACTTCGAAGCCGTATTCCAATAAGAACTCCATCCACCGAATCTATTGTAAGTTAAATTCATTCTGGGAGAAAACATTCCTCAAATATTATGATCGGTTAAAACCACAAAACTCTCACAAATGAGGTAATGTCTCTACAACTTCAGATCAAATACCACGGTTGGGAACTCAATATCATGGGTGGAATAGTTGTATTCATGGGGACATAACTGCTGAGACCCATTGGAAACAACTGACCACTGATTCATGAGAACATAGCCTAACCCCAGATGTTAAGCGTCATAGAAAATTTCAAACTGAACTCCTTTAGCTGGAAGACAAATGACTGGAGCACTTACTAACTTCTCCTTTAGATACTCGAAAGCTCCCTGAAAAAGATCAGTCCATATGAATGCATAATCATTCCTTTTCAAAGAAATCATAGAAGTCAAAAATTCTGAGAAATTGGCTACGAACATCTGGTAGTCGCACGTGCGACAATGGAAACATCGCACCTATGAAAATGTCTTGGGGGATGCCCAAGACAAAAATGCTTCTATCTTCGATGGATCCACAGCTACTCCTTGTTGGGGCACAACATGCCCCAAGAAATGGAATTCTCGAGCCCAAAACTCACACTTTGACAACTTCCCAAATATCTTATGTCGACGAAGAACTCCCAAAATGGCTTGTAGATTCTCTGCTTGATCCACTTCAGATGTGGAGTACACAAGGATGTCATCGATGAAATCTACCATGAACTTGTCCAGGAACTCAATGAACACAATATTCATCAATCCCATGAATACATTGGGAGAATTCATCATGGTAAATTGCATTATAAATAACTCATAATTCCCATGACGACAACGGAAAGCATTCTTTGGGATATCCTCATCCTTCACACGGATCTGATGATATCCCGACCGCAATTCGATCTTTGAGAACCAACTTTCACCCTTCAGTTGATAGAATAAATCATCAATCCATGGAAGAGGATAGTGATTCTTTATTCTCACTTGGTTTAAGCGATGATAATCAACACACAACCAGAAATTGCTATCGGCCTTATTCATGAACAAAACTGGTGCACTCCATTTTGACACACATGGACAAAAAAACTACACTGTAACAGACCATCAAGATGTATACGTATCTCTTGTAGCATCGAATGGGCCATCCTATATTGAGACATAGAGATAGAAGTCGATCATGGTTGTATCTCAATCCCAAACTCGATCTCTCATCAAGGGGGTAATGCTACAACCTCCTCTAAAAAGACACCAGGGTACCCTTCTACGACCCTAGGAAATGCCATATTCTATACCTCTGAATAATGTTGTATCCTCTCATCCATCATGGATGGTAATGATGGAACACACCTGGAACCATTCGAGGATCTCGCTCACCAAAAAACACCACTATCTCTCCATCCGCACCAATGAAGACGACCTTCTTCCTGAAGAAATCCATGATAGCCTCCACCAAACACAACCAATCCATGCCGAGGATGACGTCAAATTGTTTTATTCATAAACACAAGAAATATCCCCAAGAGTAGTGTTTCCCCAACACTAGATCATAGTCTCTACATACTTCAAACGAGTCAGCTCGGCCTTCAACTGGCGTAGTCAACGCCAAGGGTACTGGAAGCCCGTCTACCTCAGGTCCCAAAGCATGGAAAATGGTAGTTAATATAAAGGATTGTGTCACTCCTGAATCAAACAAGGCATACACCAAGGCATAAAACAATCAAAGGGTAGCTCGAACGACGTCTGGATCGCGTGGATCTGTAAATGCTAGAGCATGAATCTGACCACGACCTCCTCTATGGCCACTCTGACCCTGATGACGACCACCACCACGGCCACACTTTGCTCTCTGGGGATGGAGAGCATCATGGGGCTGTCCTCTGCCTGTACTATCTACCCTCTTCTGATCTAAAGCTGGTGTAATTGGCTACTGCTACCTCAACTGGAACTTCCTCAACGGAGGAACTTAGTGCATAGCGCCTAGTACAGAATGACTGCTCTGAAAGGTTGGGCACTCCCTATATATATATCAATGACCACCACAAGAAAAAAAAATAGTTGGATCCCTTGGCATAGGCCTGAGAGTTATTGCCTCTAGAGAAACGATATGTGAAGGGATGGGACCTACCCCAAGCCGAACGGAAACCCTTCTTCCCTAAAAACAAGGAACCCCAGACCACAAATCTGCTTCATGTGGAATTGTGCTGATTACAATATCATTATGATCTGGTCCGGGTCAAAGTCCTCTCGACAACCTTTTCCCTCGCCAGCACCTCAAGATATGATTTCAGCATAAATGGTGTGACCTGGCACTGGATCTCTGGACCCAAAGCCTCCTCTAAATGCCTCACCCTGGCCTCCACATCTGGAAATAGGTCCGAATCATATCTTAAAAGGTTCCTAAAATGGATTCCATAATCTTGAACACTGGATCTCCCCGGTCGAAGGGTATGAAGCTCCTGGCGACTGGACGCCTTCACAGTTGAAGAAAGAAACTCAACTCTAAACATGTCTCGGAACTCCTCCCATTAGATCGTTACCTCCTCATGATCCCCGAGGAACAAGAACCACCATTGTCTTGCTGCTCCACACTGCAACGTCACAACCAAGGACACCCAATGTTCCTTCCGAGCACAAATCGAACTGAAGCCAATCTTGGCCTCCTCTAACCAGTCTTGGGGTGTCTTTCTCCAATTTTCATCTTCATCAACCTCTACCCTGCAACGATCTACTGGAACAACCTACTAGGAATTTTCTACACAAACCTGAGAAGGACATCAACATGGAGACATACCTAAAAAATAACAAACCATTAGGGATCCTAAACCAAGAATAGGGAAGTCTCAACACTAATTAATTAATTATTTTCTATTATTCATTTTAGGTTAACCTATCCCAAGGTCTACCCATTCAAACATAGGCACAAAGGATAATTATGCATGATCCATTCCTAGTTCTCTACCCTGCAACTAGTATATCCTTGTTTAGTAGCCATTGTAATCTTAATGGTCCATACATCAGATCACAGGGGGCCCTAAATTCCTATGTCTCAGCCAGTCTATAGTGTTTACCTCACTTGATAAACATTAATGACATCATTTCCCTACCAACCCATGCAACCTCACCTATGCCTAACTCCAAACTCCATCCTATCCCTCAACCAGACCTTTGATACCACACTGTCAGAACCCCCTCCCCACAATGTGTACCCCTCCTTGGTCAGCAATGTTAGAAGGGAGATAATGACCCCCCGAGTCCCACCTCCAGTAGGCCCCGGGTTGGTGAATAGCATCAAGGGTATAGTAAAGACACAAATGGGATGAATTACCCTCTAAGAGAACACTTGTAGAAGAGATAGATAAGATAGACCCCAACCAACTCCAACTATGAACTGAAATATAAAAGTATCCCAAACAGCTCCTATAACCCCAAGCTAGTAGAAACTAGCTTGATCTCCAACCTTCTCCATGTGGCATTAAAATAGTTTATATATACATAGGGTGAGTGTAATAGTATAATTAGTAGAATCCTCCTCAAAGCCTCTCGTGAAAAAGTAAAGAAATCATGTTAAAGCAATGTGAGCAACAAGTGAAACTAACTCATCACCTAAACATGTATACAAAGTTTCCAACCTCACCATGGATACTCTCGCCATTTAACACGTACAAGAATATGTCATATAATAAAGAATATCAATGGTAACCCACTACTACTTACCCACTAGTTTTCTTCTTTTCCCCAACGTCGCACATCCTGAGCATCTCTCTCCAAAAGTCTTGCCCGCAGACACCTGGGTGAAGCACCACAACATTCTCCTCATGCAAAAAAACCACCACTTCCACATAAGCAAAGTAACCAGGTAGTTTCTGTGAGCCACTACATCCCTCATAATGTGTATAATACATCATTTATTATACCTCAAGCCATTATAGCCCCAACACCAAGTAATGATCCTCAAGACATCACAGCCCATACATGTTACACCTATAGTAGTCCATAGGATAATATATCAAGAATATATGTGTTTGAATAATCACAAGACATTACAGACCTCTACACACATATATGGGGATAAAGAACTATTGTGCCTACTAGCATAAGTAACTATCAAGAGAAGAGAGTGGGTCCAAAGGGGGTAGTCATCCATCCATCCTCCCACCGGAATGTTGTGGAAAACACACCAGCCAGGGCTCTGAATCCCTAGGGTGTCAGTTTCCCTTACTGACTGGGTGGAGTAGCATATAAAAACAGAAAAAGTAGAGGGTATATTATATCTCACAACCACACTATGGGCATAACCAAGTCTTAGACACAACTGCAGATAATATCTCTCAGACTATGGGCAGCTACTTCTAAGACTAGCTATCCTATAAGCATACAACCAGTTAAGGAGATTTATTAGATTACATAATTCACTTTTCATCAGTTCCACTTTACGTTAATTAATTCATTAAACCTTAATTAACCATAAACAATTACACATTAAATTTCGTTAGAATCACACCAAAAGTCAACTATTACATTAAAATTACAACCTCATCATTATGTTCCACCAACACCATACGCACGGGTTAACACCATTTATTCAATTACCTATTATAGAATTATAATCCAACATTCCCAGGAATTCGAGAAAATTATTCTATTCTACTAAATGGAAGGGGGCTCAACACGGTGAGTAGATGTACTACCCGTTGAGTCTTTGCCGCTTATATTAATAGCATAAACCCATCCTTCCTTGAGAAGCTAAAAACAGAAACCATGTGGCATACCCAACATGTCATTGAATCTTTCAGAAGAAGGATAAGTAAGACCAGCTGCCTTGAGTAGTGGGGAAAAGTAAAGAAGATAGACAACCAAAAGAATCAGAAAGCATCCAATAATCACATCTATCCCATTCCATCATCCATAGTGTCCTCCCTAACACCCACATGCATAAGCTGATGCATCACTCCACTCTGGGCGTCATCTGCTACCACAACCAAAAGGCTTCCATGCCTCCACCTGTCACCACAACCGACCAGGCTCACATCAAAACACAAGCGGTAGCAATACAATCATCTTCACAAGTGGGCTCTTGGCCCTTAAACAATCAAGATGGCAACTTAAATCCCTTTAAGGAATTATAAAACAATCAGTTCTTGATTCTATCTTGAATTAAGAGATTTATTATTCGTAGGTTCCAAATTCGGGAAAACAAATCAATAATCTATCACAATTACTTAAACATGCATATGGCACCGATTTCATTAACATTAAATTACTACAAGAACCATATTCGTTTACATGCCACCTTATTTTTAGCCAAACAATCATTAATTAATCCCAATTTACATTCATTGCTGATTTCCATCATGAATGAACATCTAAGCAAAGCAAGCATGGATATCACACTATCTAGCAAAACAAGAGGCAATAAAATATGATCGATATCAATTTATTTATCCTATTAAAATATTTATTATGTCAATTCTATTATCATCCAGTGGGATTAAACATGATCAAAATACATCTTCATGTAAAAGAATAGAGAAGAAATGAATCCCCTACCTCAAATAGTTCCCCACATTCTTTATCCACACAATGGGTCATGATCATCCTCTTGCGACAACTGCATCCACCCGAGGATGCCACGGTAGGACCGCACCAACCAAACCCCAAGAAAAAATCACATTAGAAGCATAGATATTACATGCTATAATATGTAAAGGAGAAACAAGAGAGGATGATCCCCAAAGGAATGATGATAAAAGATACCTTATATCGAAGATTGATCGATACTGCATGGTTGCATCAAAACAGAGTGGAACCAATCAGAGGAGGAAAGTCTTATTGTGGAACTCCTACAAGAATTATTAAATGGTTCTTGTGTCTCATTGTCGCGAACTAAGAGGTAGAAGAAGGGAGGAATACATCTTGTCCCTTTTGAAGATTTAATGGCGTGATGGTTTACGATTTTCTTAATTATCCATTAAAAGTGGATCGCATTAAACCACTCAGTTTGACCAAGTAAAAACATCTCGAGCCATAGGAATAATTAATATAGGATTTATGGCCTCTGAATCAGCCTTAAGAGTCCTTAAAATAAGGTTTTAAATATATTTTACATCAAAGGAAATGTCAAACGAGAGAATCTGTAGGAATCTAGAAACATTGTACACCTACCGTTACTATACACCTACCGTTACTGTACACCTACCGTTAGAGGTTACCAATAGAGGTTACCGATAGACCTCACCGTTTTGGAAACACTATACACCTACCGTTACTATACACCTACTGTTGCTATACACATACCGTTAGAGGGTACTGATAGATGTTATCGATAAAACTCACTATTCTAGAAACACTGTACACCTACCGTTACTGTACACCTACCATTACTATACACCTACTGTTAGAGGATACCGAGAAAGGTTACTGATAGACCTCACTATTTTGGAAACATTATACACCTACCTTTACTGTACAACTATGGTTACTATACACCAACCGTTACTGTACAACTACTGAAATGTGCCTATCGTGGGGTGTGGAAAAAACTTATAAAACATAAGTTAAAATGTATTATAGTGGGTTACCTAGGATGTCTCCTGAGAGGAGTGCTCAACAATAGTGTTTGTCATGTAAAATAAGAGGAAGCTGTGATGTTGTTTTTGAAATTGTTTGATTTTGAAAATACAAAAAAGAAACTAAATAAAGTAAACCAAATAAGTGAATTTTTTAAAACATATTTAGAAATGATGAGATGAGAATCACTGATATGAAATGGTGATCAGGTTAGGGTTGTTTTTCCAATTGTAATTCTATCATAGTTCATTTTACCCAATTCTCTTCTGCTGAATCGTTAAGAGTGAGAATCCACATTCGTTTTTTCTCACTATCTTGTTCAAATACAAATGTGAGGAACAAATTACTAAAACCTCATATTTTTTTACTCTCCTTCCAATGTGTAATATAGTTGTCGAAAATACCCCCAATTATCTTCAGCAATTCCCAATCGGGTCTTGTTTATCCCAAGCAATCAAGAACATTCACTACTACTTACACATGTACCCGTGATCACTGAGTACCACACCAAAAAATCCTAGTCTATTAAAAAATTTATAAACTAGAAACTGGTGGAGAGAGATTTTGATAATTGACCAAATATAAATAAAATAGGATCTAAAATCAGATACAATCGTACAAGATAATAAAAACTGTTATAAGAAATTGAAAAAGATTCACAGAAGAGAAAAGTGGATATTAAAAAATTACGTGCAAGAACACAAGAATTACAAAAGGGAAAACCTAACATTCACCAATCAATAAAAATATCTACCCCACTATGTTAAGGGTAACTGCATTTAAGGGGGCAAAGAATTCATTTCAATGCTAAGAAGAACAAAATAAAAAAACAAGAATATAAATTTTGATCCTCCAAAATCTGTCCTCCAGAATCTTGCCTCTGTTCTATCCACCATCCTGCCAAAACTCAATGAGGTCCCTTATTATAGAATGTTGGAAATTTAGTTGGATATCCACCTTCAAAATTTCAGAGTAATTTGACATGTGAAAAAAAGATATGGCTGAATCAATCACCATTACTTTTCTGGCCGCCAAAAACCGTTTCACCCACTCCACTTGGACGAGACTGAAAGATGCGTTAATGAGCTTTATATTTTATGAAATTTATTGTGAACCGTCCTTTAAATGTCCTATGTCGACACCAGCTGATAGAATCTCATTATAAGGCCGGCTAAATGAGATATTGATTATTTAATGCGGTGTGGTCCATTCTGCCAGTGATACTGAGTTCTCTACTTATATGATTTTTTTGTACCATTGGGTTTTAGATTGGGTCTTGGTCTAGATGGAATATTTGAATCCCACGAGCATATTAAGCCTATAAAAAATTATTCACATCAACTGGACCAATATTATAAATGTTATTCCCAAAAAACAGAAGCTATATAAACTGTCAATTTTATTGAATTACCCCATTTTCACATTTAAGCCCAAAATATACCAAAAACACATAATTGATGAAAATACACTCAAATTGAATAATTGAGAGTGAATAAATCATTGAAAATATTTTATTAATATTGAAAATATTAACTCTATCAATTCATCCACAATAATTACTTAGACTCGTGGACAAGTCAGAATCAAAGTAAATTCAAAACGCATATCCATGAGATCCACCAATTTCAAAACTAGAAACAATATATATCATGCCTCATCAAACTATATTATTTCATGTTCTTAATTTATGATCATTCAATATCTTTACTCTTCATTTCTCATACCAGGCACACAAAACAGTTACCTAACATTCATTATCTCTCATCATACAAATTTTTATTTTTTTACCAATGTCTTTCTCATCCAAAATCATACAAGGGACACCATAGGCTTGATAAATTCCTAAGTCTCCCCCTGATGTGAGTCCAAGAAATATGTTTATCATGAATACTTCATGGTTGTTCGGTGGCTTTGGGTTGGTAGGATTTATATGTGAAAATTCTGAGGCTGAATGAAGAGGGCTTGGCTCTTTTTGAAGTAAAATTACATTACTCTAATTTTCACACAAATACGGTCTCCTCTTCACTCCACATAGTAGAAAATAGGCTCCTTCTTCATGGAATATCAAGGAATGTTCACATAGTTCATCATTTCAGAAGAAAAAATTTCAATCTTATCAAATATAATATTTCTTAAAAGCTATAGGAAAGGAACAACTTTCTTTTTTACATTAGATGCTCTAGAAAGGCACAAATTCTATCATCATGAAGGTTCCAGAAAAGGAACAACTTTCAGCAGAATGATTTTCTTTCATAGAAATAACATCACTTTAGAATTTAATATTCAACCCAATTCTTCCAAAAATGAGCTAGCACAACACAAGACATCTTCCCCCACACTTAAGTTCAACTAGACCAGGAAATCTCACTTCAAGAGTAGGTTGGATATGGAAAATTGGCTTGTAATGTGGCTAACCAAACAGGATATTCATGGATTCAATGGGCTACAAGGATTTAATTTATAAGGTAGGCCAGAATGAAAGGGGTTATCAAAAAAATGGGGCTTCCAAAAAAAATAATTTCATCAATTTTTTAAATCATATGTACCTCAAACCCTCATGTTTTGAAAGGAATAAATCAAATTCTCGTTAAAACAAGCATAGTTTGGTTCTTTCAAGAAGTTAGGTGAATGTAAAGAATATGAAAATAATAAGTTTAGAAGACTCACGGGAATGTGATTTAAAATATAAAGATAGAGATATGTGGCATGGGATTCCAAAAAAATTGTGTATTTTTCATGAAATTCCAAAATAATTGAACTTGAAACAATGTCATTTTCAGCTTTCATTTAAGCTGAGTTTCAAGGAATAAATTATTTGTCACATGGAAATGGGTTTCAAAAATGTCAATGATAATAATTTCAGTACAAAATATTCAAAAATACACAAAAATTGAAAAATAAACACTATAAATTTTAAACACACACATTTTGATAAAAAAATAGGAAAACAAACAACACAAAAAATCCAAAACTACAAAGGCCCCCTCCCCACACTTAAATGATGAAGTGTATACAGTGAATTCAAATGTATTTAACACATAAGAATAATGGAAATTGAATCACAAAAATGATGAAAATATAAAGGATAGGTACGACCTGATGGATTTAAATGATATATAGGTTGGAGGTGTGTGATCTCCTCTATTGGCTCAGATGGAATGGTCCCAAGGAATTTCTTCAATAAATGCCCATTAATAGTTAATGGATCCTTCACTCCATCATTCACGATCTGAACAGCACCAAAAAGATATACATGAGTAAATATAAATGGACCTTCCCACCTGGAACGATGATTACATGTCCTCAAATTGAGTCTTGAATTGAATAACAACACTTTGACTCCAAGATGAAAGTCTTTTGTTTGGAAAAGTTTGTCATGAGCCACTCTTGTTCTATCTTTGTAAATCCTAGAATTTTCAAATTCTTCCTTATACTTTCTTCTATCTCCTATAACTTCAAACATCTCACTTTCCCAGCACTTTCAAGATCCAGATTCATCTTCCTCAGAGCCTAGTATGCCCTGTGATCCAATTCCACAGGTAGGTGACATCTTTCCCCATAAATCGACCTATAGGGAATCATTCCAATAGGGGTTTGTAGGCTGTCCGATAATACCATAATTTGTCTTCCAACCATTGGCTCAAATACTTCATATTTGGATTAACAGTATTTTCCAAAATTCCTTTTATTTCCATATTAGACACTTCAGTTTTCCCATAGTCTGTGGATGATAGGGAGTTGATGTTTTGTGATAAACCCCATACTTTTTCAACAAATTCTTCATTCTACTGTTGCAAAAGTGAGTCCCTTGATCACTAATGATGGCTCTGGGAACTCCTAACCTACAAAATATGTTATCCCGGACAAAATTGCAAAAAATATTAGCATCTTCAGTCCTGGTGGATTTTAATACCACCCATTTGGAAACATAATCAACTTCAATAAGAATATAAGAATTTCCAAATGACATTAGGAATGGTTCCATAAAATCTACCCCAAAACTTCAATAATTTCACAAAAATTAAGGGGATTTTGGTTCATTTCTTTTCTCTTTGAAATATTTCCTGTAAAATAACATTTTTCACACATTTTGAAAAATTCATGAGAATCATTGAAAAGTGTTGGCCAATAAAGTCCAGATTATAAAACCTTCCTTGCTGCCATTTGAGGTCCAAAGTGAATTCTACAAGCTAATGTGTGAAAAAAACTAAAGACTGATTCAATTTTATTTTTAGGTAAACATCTTCTGATCATTTGGTCATTGAAAATCTTCCAAATAAATGGATCATCCCAGTTGTAATATCTAGATTCAAATTTAAATTTTTGAATTTGCGGAGAATTTAATTGATATGGGACCTGAGATATTACCAGATAATTTACCATGTCTGTATACCAAGGTACATCCCCTTCAATCAAGTACAACTACTCTCCTGGAAGGCGGTCATTTAGTTGTTCAGTGTCTGGAAAATCAACATCAACAGTGTTGGGTAGTCTACCTAAGTGATCAGCCATTTGGTTCTCAGATCCCTTATTATCTTTTATTTCTATATTGAACTCCTATAGTAGTAGCATCCATCTCACTAGCCTCAATTTTGCTTCATCCTTATTCATCAAGTACCTAAGAGCTACATGATCCGAAAACACAATGTCTTTGGTTACAAGATGATATGATCTAAATATTTATAAAGAAAAAACTCCTCAAAACTCTTTTTATTGTTGTGTTGTTGATTTGGGCCATGGATAAGGTTTTTGAGGCATATGCAATGACTTTTGGCATGCCCTCAATTCTCTGAGAAATTACTGCTCTAATTTCTTAGTTTGAAGCATCACAAAATATCTCTAATGGTTCTTCCCAATTGGGTGGTTTCATTACTAGTGGTGTAATAAATTTCCTTTTCAACTCATAAAAGGATTCCATACATGAACCATTAATATTGTAATCAGCGTCTTTCAAAATTATTCTAGAAAGAGGGAGGTAAATCTAACTAAAATCAATTATATTCCTCTTGTATAATCCTACGTGTCCTAAAAATGACCTAACATGATCCACACAAGTTGGGTAAGGCAAAGAATTTATCACATCAATTTTTGTTTTATCATCTTCAATGCCTTTCTATAAAATGACATGCCCAAGGACAATTCCTCTCTCAACCATAAAATAAATCTTTTCAAAATTCAAAAAAAAAGGTTATTTTCAATGCTAGTTTTTAAAACGTTTTCATGATTTTTCAAGAAATGGTCAAAAGAATTTCCAAAAACAATGAAATCATCCAAGAAATCATCGAAGACATCTTCAATGTGATCAGAAAATATACATAACACACTCCTCTGAAATGTACCTTGAGCATTACACAATCCAATTGGCATCATTTTGTATGAAAAAGTGGCGAAAGGATAAGTAATGTTAGTCTTATCTTGATCTTCAGGAGCAATGGGTACCTGAAAATAACATGAAAATCCATCCAAAAAGAAATAATGAGTTCTACATACCAACCTCTATATCATCTGGTCAATGAAACAGATAGGGAAATGATCTTTTCGAGTGACCTGATTTAACTTCATAAAACCTATGAATACTCTCCAGATATTATGAATTCCCACAATGATTAATTCATTATTTTCATTCCTCACAGTGGTTAGTCCAGTTTTCTTTGGGATTACATGGATGGGGCTAACCAATTGTGAATCTGATATGGGATAGATGATCCCAGCTTCTAAAAGCTTCTCAATCTTTTTTTTCACAACCTCCATTAGGGTGGAGTTTATACTCCTTAAGGGTTGTCTAACAGGTTTGGAATCTCCCTCAAGAAATATTATATGTGAGAAAAGTTTTGGGTTTATTACTAGGATATCACCTAAGCTCCACCCTATTACTTGTACAATCTCTTTCACAATCTCAATCAATTATTTTTCTTGAGTTTTAGATAGATTATTACTAATTATTACTGGTAATTTTTCTCCCTCCAAAAGGTAAACATATTTTAAATCAGCGGGAAGTGGTTTTTTTCTAGATCAGGAGGATGGTCAAGGGATGAAACTAAATTGAGGATCTCCACTCCCAATTTTTTGACTTCCTGCACACATGAAATCATATCCTCTTCATCATTATTTAACAAATTATGAAAGAAATCAGATTTTACCTTTTCTTCCAACAGGAAGTCAAAATCTCAAAGAGTTTGGGCATCCATATGTTTAGTGATTTTTTAATGGAAAAATTATCTAATAATGATAAAAATTCATGAAACATACCTGATTCTTCAATTGGTTCTGTACCATCTTCATGGGAGAGTGATAAGAGTGAATGATCATCTAATGGGATCCTTTGGATTCAAAAATATTGAAGTGGACAGTCCTATCTCCAAACTCTATGGTAAGTATCCCTTCATGGACATTGATGATGGTTTTGGTCATCTTCATTAAATTTCTCCCCAAAATGATGGGTGAGTGTGATGGGATCCTATCATCTTCCATATTCAACACATAAAAGTCGGTAGGGAATAAAAGATCTTTGACTTTTACCAAGACGTCCTCCTGAACTCCTGCTCGGAAAACTATGGATCTATTTTCAAGTTGGACCACCACTCTTGTGGGATTCAAGTCTCCCATATGCAAAGAAGTATATACTGAGTTAGGAAATACATTAATTTATGCACTTAAACCGCACAAATAATTTGATAAATTTAATGAACCAATAGTTCATGGAATAGAAAACGTCCCTAGATCTTGACATTTGGTTGGAAAATATGGTGTGATAAGGGTTGGGATGCTTCTTCCCAAATTTATCCTCTCATTCCATTTAAATATACTCTTCTTGGATCAATGAACATTCAAAAATTTAGCATACTTTTGAATTTTTTTGAGTGCTTCAATTAGAGTTTGGTTGATTTCCACTTTCTGGATGGTGTCCAGAATTTCATTTTGTAGTGCTTCTTCTTGAAACCTCATTGATTCAATCATCCTTGATGGAAATGGTGGTGGTATATCTTTCTTCTCCCTTTTTCCATTAAAATGGTGTTTCTTGTTTCTTATTACATATCCTATCCTTATCCTCCTCCTCTTCTTATATTCTTCTCGATGAATTTTCACATAATTTTCATCATTTCTAACTTCATTCTCTCCCAGATCTAGTATTCTTGTTTCAGGTTCAATGGTGAATGGGGGTGGGAGTTCTTTTCCACTTCTTGTAGTTACAATAAAAAAATTCTCTTTTAGGATTGGGATTGTTTGGGAAGGGAGTGTACCTGTATTTTTTGTCAGAAAGTCTATGAGACTTTCAATCTTGTTGGAAAAATCTTTAACAATGACTTTCAGTCCTCCAAACTCAGATTTTTATTGTTTTTGAATTGGAGGTTTTGCACTAGTGGATGGTTGCTCATAGGGTATTTGTAGATTGGTTGGTTTTTGGTAAAAAGCCTGGTTGTTTTTTGGTAAAAAGTATGGTTATAAGACTGTTTCTCTTGAAAATGTGGTGGATTCTGGAATTGATTCTTGAATGGTGGTTGGTTTTGAAACCGGTTTTGGTATGGGGGTCTACCTTGATTTTTATGATTTCCAAACCCATATTGGACTTGGTTAGAATCTCTCCATCCTTGATTTTGTTGGAACTTCCTTGGATGAAAGGACACTACACATGTTTCCATTCACTATATTTCAGAACATTGGTCAGTAAAATGATCAGGTGATGAGCATAAACCACATACCTTAGCTGGCACTTGTTGGTCACCAACTTGCATCAAGGAAATATGCCTCACCATAATAGTTATCTCTTCAAAATTAGTTTCTAATAAGGGTGATGGATGAGAAGTTCGTACCTCCTGAATAACTCTTTTTCCAATACATCGTGTTCCAAATTGCTGCGAGTTTTGGTAAATCTTATCAAACAAGCCCTTGCGTTCTTCTGGTGACTTGTCAATCAGTGCACCTCCAGATGATGGATCAAGAAGGTTTCTGTCATTTTCCAGCAGTCCTTGATAGAAGAATACAAGAAAGTGGTGTTCCTCAATGGCTTGATGTAGATAGTTGGAACATAGATTCTTAAATCTCTCACAGCACTGGTAAATGGTTTCTCTAGATGATTGTCGTATGACATAGATTTCCTTCCGAATGGTTGTGATTATAGATGTGGGGAAGAATATTTGCATAAAACATCTTACCAGGTAATTCCAGTCATGTACATCACTGGTTTGTAGGTTGTTAAACCATTCTTTTCCAGCTTCATCCAATGAAAATGGAAATTCCTTCCACTTACATGCTCCTCAGTAACTCCAAGGGGTATGAATGTTGAGCACACAAGTGTGAACTCTTTAATGTGTTTGTTTGGATCTTCCCCTGCTAAACCATGAACATTTGGGTTCAAATGAATCATACTAGGTTTCATTTCAAAATCATTTTGTAATACTGGCCTGAAAATTTGATTGTTTTGATTAAGGAATTGTGGTGCATAGAGGTCTCTAAGAGTTAGTTTTTGAATTTCATCCATGATGACAGGCTTAGAGTGACCACTAGAAGTTCCACATGATTTTGGAAGGGGAATTTACTCAAATTCAGATTGAAAATTAATATTTTTAAGTCTATTCAACAAGGTTCTTTAAATTTTAGGATCAATGGGTAAATTATCCAGTTTTGAGGTTCTAGTCATGTAATTATGAATAGAAAAGGTGAGAAAAGAGAAATGAAAAGAAAAGAAATGTTGGCGCTACATCCATGGCAATGACGCCATGTTTTGACACGTTCCTATCGTGGGGTTTGGAAAAAACTTATATAACCTATGTTAAAATGTATTATAGTGGGTTACCTATGTTTTCTCCAAAGAGGAGTGCTCAACAATAGTGTTTGTCACTTAAAATAAGAGGAAGCAATGATGTTGTTTTTGAAATTGTTTGATATTGAAAATACAACAAAGAAACAAAATAATGTAAATAAATTAAGTGAATGGTTTAATTAAAATTGAAAATGATGAGATTAAAATCAGTGATATGAAATGGTGGTGAGGTTAGGTTTGGTTTTCCAATTGTAATTCTATCCTAGTTCATTTTACCCAATTATTTTCTGCTGAATCGTTAAGAGTGAGAATCCACAATCGTTTCTTCTCACTCCCTTGGTCAAATAATATTTTGAGAATTAACCTTACTAAAACCTCAGATTGGTCAACTCTACTTCCAATTTGTAATAGAGTTTTAGAAAATACCACCAATTATCTGAGGCAATTCCCAATTGGGTCTTGTTTATCCCAAGCAATCAAGAACATTCACTACTCCTCACACACGTACCGGTGATCACTGAGTACCACACCACTAAATTCTAGTCTATTCCATAGATTATAAACCAGAACCTAGTATATGGAGATATTTTTCACTGAACAAATATAATTAAACTACAAAATCTAAAATCAGATACAATCGTACATGATAATAAAAATGGTTATAAGAAATTGAAACAGATTTGCAGAAGATAAAAGAGGATATTAAAACAATAAGTGCAAGAACTCAAGAATCAAAAAAGGGGAAAACAAACCTTCCACAATCACTAAAATGATCTACCCCACCATGGAATGGGTAACTGAGTTAAAGGGGGAAGAAGAAGTCATTACAAACCTAATAAGAATAGAAGAAAGAAAAACAAGAACAGAAATTTTGATTCTCCTGAATCTGTCCTCCAGAATCATTCCTCTATTCTTCCCACCCACTGACCGAAACTCACCGAGTTCCCTTCTTATAGAATATTGGAAATTTAGTTGGATATTGACTGTCAAAATTTTAGTGTAATTGCATAGGTGTAAAGAAGGATATGTCTGAATCAATGACCATTACTTTTCAAACTGCCAAAAACTATTTCTCCCACTCCACTTAGACGAGACAAAAAGAGGCCTTAATGAGCTTCATATTTTATGAAATTTATTTTTAACCTTACCCCAGATGTCCTCTTTGGACACCAGCTGGAAGAATATCATTATAAGGTCAGATGGATGAGATATTGTTGATTTAATGCGGTGGGGTCCATTCTGCCAGCCTGACTAAGTTCTCTACTTGATTAATTTTTCTGTACCATTGGGGTTCAGATTGGGTCTTGGTCCAGAATGAAACATTGAAGCCCACAAGAATATGAAGCCTAAAAAGGATTCACTTCAAGTGGACCAATATTATAAAACTTATTCCCGAAAAATATAAGCTATATAAATCTTTCACTTTTACCGAATTACCCCATTTTCACATTTTAGCCCAAAATATACCAAAAACACATAATTGATTCAAATACACTCAAATTGAATAATTTTGAGGGATTAAATCATTGAAAAAATATTAATAATATTGGAAATATTAACTCTACCACCTACCATTAGAGGTTACCAAGAGAGGTTACCGATAGACCTCACCGTTCTGGAAACACTATACACCCACCAATACTATACACCTACCATTACTGTACACCTACCATTACTATACACATACCGTTAGAAGTTATCGATAGATGTTACCAATAGACCTCACCATTTGGGAAAAACTATACACCTACCGATACTATACACCTACCGTTACTATACACCTACCATTAGAGGCTACCGATAGAGGTTACCGATAGACCTCACCATTCCGGAAGCACTGTACACCTACCGTTACTGTACAACTACCGTTACTGTACACCTACCGTTAGAGGTTACTGATTATCCTCACCGATATAATTTTTCACCAATGGAACTGTTAAAAAAATTGAATATTTGGAATAGTGTTGGGGATAAGTCACCTTGACCTCCCGAAACACCTCAACCACCACATTTTCACAATGTAATGGACCGAAGAGGTCCGGGCCATTTCACTAATGTGGTTAATTAATAAAATTAATTAATGGTTTTGAAAAATACAATTAATTTCAGAATTAATTGAATTACTGGAATGTGATTAATTATTGGGGGAATTAATTAATGGGATGTATCTGAAAAATTAATTAGTGAATTAATTTAACGGATTGAGGCAGATTAATTATGAATTGAATTAATTAATTGAATTGAAATAGGAAATAAATTGGTGAATTAATTTATGGTATTGAATGTGATTAATTAAATGTTGAATAAATTTATGGAAATGACATTGAATAGTTAATTGGTGAATTAATAAATTGGTATTGTTGTGTTGATGGAATTGAATGAACTAGATTAATTAATTGGTGAATTAATTAAAGGGGATTATTGTGATGGTGTAATTGAATGAATTAAATTAATTAATTAGATATTTAATGTGGATTATTGTGATTTTGAATAGAATGAAATCGACAATAAATCATATATGTAATTATAAGATATTTTAATTGTTTATTTGGATATTTAATTTTTGAATTAATTATGAGATATTGACATTGTTGGTTTTAGATAATTAATTGTTGAATTGATTAAGAGATATTGAGATAGATGATTTGATATAATTAATTGCAGAATTACTTATGTGTTATTATGATTGTGAATGAGATAATTAATTATGAAATTAATTAAGTGGAATTTTATTTATGGGTATTAATTAATTAATTGATGAGTTAAATTTTGGGATTGATGTAAATAATTATTTGGGAATTATTTAAGGGTATTTATGTTGTAAACTAATTTTTTGAATTATTAATGAGATTGATGTGATTATTTATTTTTTAAACTAAGAAGTGAAATTGATGCGATAAATTAATTGTAAAAATTAATTAATGTTGTTAACATGATTAGTTAATTGTTGGATGAACTAATGTAATTGATCTGATTAGTTAATGGCGAAATTAATTAGTGTTATTTATGTGATTAGTTAATTTTTTAATTTACTAATTGATATATATGATTAATTAATTTTCCAATTAACTAAAGGAGACTTATTTTATTAATTAATTGTATAATTAATTAATGGACATGGATTATTTAATTTACAAATTAATTAATATATGATTCTGGTGGTTAATTGTGATAAGACGATTAATGTTGAATAAAATAAGTTGATGTAAAATTATGAAAACATGTGATATTGATATACATGGGATAATGTGATTTTTTTATATGTATGATTGATCGATGAATGGGGTGCCCAAAATTATGTTCTACACCAATGATATATATGTATGATTGATAAATAGGGTGTGAGACATGGATTGATGCTCCAAATACTCACAGGATTCTAGAAATGGTATTCTACAGTATACATGTATGATAAAATTATGTATCAAGGACTGATTCTACAAATACACATGTGGTTTGAGAGAGTTATCGATGCTCCAAACACTCATGGGGAAGTGTACATGGAATTCTACCACAAAAACATAGACATTGGACTGTGATTCACACTATTCCTAATAATGAAAAATAAATTACATGGATAATGCAATCCCATGTGTTATAAAAAAATGAATAATGAAAATGTGACATGGTTCTGACCCAACTCAGGCTGAATTAGGTATTGAGGTATGGGTGTCCTTAGAAAACTAGTTGTTTGTGTGGTTAAATGAATAATATATGACAATGTGATAACTGAATACTTATGAATTGTATGTATTACATTATAAAACATCATACACATTATATTGACTAGATATTGTTTTAAAATCCATTTTTGTTAGACTATTTATTCTTACTCATAACCTACTCGGTCAACAAGATGGGTAACCAAATATATTACATGATTTGCAAAAATGATAAGGAAAATGAGAAAATGTTATCTGGATGATTTGGGATGGATGATGGATGAGGGAACAAGATATGGTTTGAGAACCTCATTGGAGTTGGCAAAGTCATTTAATTTTGGTTTGCATTTAGATACCTGTAAGTTTATTTTTAATCCCTTATCTACCATTCGGTTTTGAATGCTTATTTTTAGTTTTGATCATCTTGTGATATAAAAATTTTCTGGGTATGTTATATTATTTCTATTATTTCTTTATTATTTCCACTGGTGTATTACTCTGATAATGAAAAAAGAGGTTAGAGTCTCTCCATGGCTCTTATTATACCCTCACTGCTAGTTGGAATCCTCTACGGTATGGGGATGGATGCATATGGTCATGTGATGGTTCATCTTAGGGCCTGACATGTGGCACCCAGGATGGGACGATTCATGAATGTTGTAAAAAAATCTAGTAAGTAATATTAAAAATATTAAATAAAATATTTTTTTTGTGTGGGTTATATTTTTTAATTAATATATCATATAAATAAAAATTATTATTATTGTGTAAAAGGATTATATTATAAATCCATATCAATCTTGATGACATTAATTTCAAATAAAATTTATAGTGTAAAAATGACATTATTTATACATTTTATTGATAATATTTTAATTAATTATTTAAAGATTATAAAAATTTGTAATTTTGTAAAAAATAATTATATGTGGCCAAAAATCTTTTATAATTACCATTAATTAACAAATTTTCATCTTTATAATAAAATTATAACACAGTAATTTTGAAAATTCCATTACAACGGTTAATTATAACATTTCATAACCTAGGGGTTAAACAATTGTGCAGTTGATGACAATGATATCTAAATGAGTTTAAATTTTAATGGATGAATATATTAAAACCATATACTCATTATATTTGAATCATATTCATTTTGTTTCAATTTTTAATTGGTTAGACACATGTTAATTTATAAAATATAATGTATTTCCAAAAAATTACATTCATAAAATAATACAATTAAGAATATTTTATTAAAATATTAAAAAATCATAAAAAATGTATTCTATATATTTAATTTATATTTTTTTTACCATGGTATATTTCGGTTCCCATTTCCATTAATAATAACTTTCATGAGTCCTAAATAATAACAAACATTGTAATTATAGTATTTGTTAAAAGGGAAAAAGGGTTGTTACAAAAAAATATTTAGGGTAAAAACATACCCAAAACATGTCCATATTTGTAGAAAATATTGTATCATCAAAGAAATATATTTTAATTATATCAATTTGGTTCATTTTATTAAGAATGTAATTTTATATTATTTTAATAAATTTGGAAATTCCAAAAGTGCCCCTCCCCTCGCTTATAAAAGGGAACCCACTCTCCTCCCCACTACACACGTCCGGTACCATTTGAACAGATAAAAAAGGCCAAATTACATTCCTAATATCCATACCCACAATCTAGAGGTATTATATAACACCTTATAACAACCATGGAGGGATTCAGGTGTAATGTAATGGAGGTTGTCTAATGATGAGGCATAACATTTCACCAAATGTTTTAGATTTATATTTATAAGACCACCATTAGATAAAATTAGAAAATGATTAAATAATAACACAAGTATTATCCATATATATATATATATATTATGTTAATGTAATATCTAATATCCATCACATCTTCTATTAAATGTAAAAAGAAACTATAGTTCATCTGTATAAAGAACTACTACCTTGTCAACCGATGTACTTTGTCTTCGACCACAACCACTCACGAATGGTAAAATAATGGATTTAATATATATATATATATGTCAATTTATTGACATAATAATAATTATTTAACAATATTTATCAATATATTTTCTTACCCTTCTATATTCTAAAAAAATTAAATATAATTCATGTTCAAGTGTATATTAGTACTCCAATGAAGAGATGGGATGCATTTTTCATCACCGCATTATATTCATTGATATATATATTGTTTTAAAGGGATAATATGATATTGTTGATATAATAATTAATATTTAATTATTAAATTTTATTTATATTCTTACCATCATGTTTGTTGAAAATTGGAATCATTTCCCATGTATACATATAACCTACATTATCCACGACTGTAACATAGTTCTTTTTCCTAAATATCAATCCTAGTTGGTTTAAAATTTATAATTTTTTTATAAAGTAGATAATTTTTCAATATTATTATTATATTTATTAGAAAAAAATTACTCATTGACAATAGTTACCATAAAAACATTTTTTTGGACATATGAGTCGAACATCCTCAACCCACCATAAATAGAACATACTTGTTATATATTTAAATATTTCATTACAAGTAATGAAATAAATAGTATAATGTTAATCTATTATACATATACATGGTTATTATGAAAGTAATTTAGTGGTATAATTTTATTATGAATGTATTATTGTACGTACAAAATAAGTATGTACACAATGTACCAGAATTCAACCCAATTTCCAATCGTTTAGGTATGTTTTATTTTTATTCCCATTAATTTAATTTATATAAACTTCTCCAATATAATGTTTTGTTATGAAACCTTAGTTATTAATTCTATTGTATTATTCAATTATAATTATTCCATCAAGTGGGATTTGACAAGAATGTTTTCAATTTCTAAGGGATTTCGTAACTCAATTTCCTTCCATTATGTATTAACTCTAAATCAATTGATTTGATAAGACATAATTATTTATTGATCAATATTTATGTTTTCAATGTTGGATTTCAACTTGTTTTATATTTAGTTACTTATGTTCACAAATCTGCATCATGGATTTATTATCTGAACAAATGTTATGAACATTGAAAGGTTTTTGTTTGACACAATATCATTTTCATAAGACGCGATTGATGTCATTCACCATGATTTAATTGTATTATGTAATTAATTTACTATGAATTAATTTTTGATTAATTTTGTTTTGAAATTAATTTAATGAAATATCTATAACATACAATTTATTTCAAAAAATTCTTGAAATTTACCAATGAACCAAATGATTTATGTTATAATCTTCATTATTTTCCTCATTATATATGTTCAATGATCCATTTATGGAAATAATATGATCATATTTTAAGTAAAACTATTTATTTTATCCCTTTTTTATTAATTTTTTTATGATTTGAACTTATATTTATTTTCTAATTTATTATATAAAAAACCCAAATAAATTATTGTTTTTGATACATATGCTATGTATTTTTTAGATATAGTTATTTATCTTGTATATAATATTATAATAAAATATATTAATGAATGTTATTTTATAAACATAAAAAATATCCTAATTATATTTTAACTGAATATTAACATTCTATTTAAAGGTTTTAAAATTATTTTTTATATATACAGCATTGATAACATTTGACACTTTTTTTCTTATGCTTTAAAAGTGTATTTTTAATATTTATGACATAAATATAATATACAATGAATATTACTGTTATATAATTTTAATATTATTATATATGTTCATGTGAACATTTTTATGGAATTTTAAATTCCTTATAATTTTTAATTTTATTATTTCAAAAGTTATTTTAAAAGTGAAAATGGTATATTCCTGAAGAATGAATTTTTTGACATATTTATGGTATTTATAATAATTAATGGAAAATACCATAATTTAACAATTTTTACATTGGGGATATATTGTAATTATACCATCATAATGTATTTTCTAAGTACATTATGATTTTTTTCAAAATGATAGTGGTGGAAGTCATTTCATTCCCCTGTGTGCATATTGCTACGAAATTACAATGATTGTAATAAATTTTCAATGTGGAAGATTATATAACATTAATAATGAATGATACATGGTAATTATTGATGATGATATGTGATCACAATATTGGTTATATGAATGGGGGTATCAATAAAACTTTTATGAATACGTAAGATTGAAACAACATATATGAAAGGTGATCCCAACATGGATAATACAAATTGTGCACCCAATATTCATGTATAATGAATTGGGTAATTCTCCTTGTACCTCAAGGAATAATGGTGGGAGTTTTTTTTGGGAGGATTCTCTAATAGATTTAACTAGGCTCTCGTTATTTATATCATCAGTAATTAAGTTAACAATACATGATACCAACCTATTTTTTATTCATGATAAGGGATTTTAAGAGTTCATTTGATCAATACTGATATCACATGCCTCAAAATTATTGATTTATATGACCTTCCATTTCATAATGGTTTAAAAATGCATCATTTATATTGATATGATCTTTCATGGTTATGATATCAATTTTTTATGTTCATAAAATATTATTATTTTATTAGACACCTCTATTAGTCTTATCCACATTGATGATATTATATTGTAAATATTATGTCTACCCTTACTAATAAATTTTTCCCTTCATTCATATGTTTTAATTTCCCACAAGTTATGAATAAAAGTAAAAATTGAATTTTGTTTTGAAAGTAGTCATTTTTATTAACATTAAGGGATATGTTGGAGATTTAATTTAGAATAATTGAACATTAGAATAAAGAAAAAAACTCATTAGAAGAAATAGATATATTTAGGTAAGGGTTTTTCTGAATTATAGAAATATTTAACCATAAATAATACTTGTGTAATTATCTGATCAAATATTTACTTTTTATTTTGATAGTTTTAGGTAGTTTAACTAGGATCACATTGGTTGATATAAAATCCTTATATGTAAAGATTTTTATTTAAGTGCCATTTCAGGAGTTTTCATTCAAGGTTTCTATAGATCATGACACTGTTAAGGGAATGTTACATACATTAGATGTATGTTTTAGTTTCCTATAGATAGTTTATGGATGTGGAACACTTTACATGTTTAATAATTTACTCATGTATTCTATTTATTGTTAGAAATTCTATATATGATTGGAAGATATATAATCATTATATCATTTATGAATCCTGTGATATTTTATCTTTCTATTTTATTATAAAAAATTATAATCTATATTCTTATAGTTTTTTATCTGTATTAATTTCCATATTATAATTTTATATTTAGAATTTTTTTACAATACTACTTCTACTATGAAATATAGATATATGTAAATGAGATGGTATAATCTATCAATTATAAAATTATATGACACTTCACGTAATTGGTTTTATCTATAGAATGAGTATTTTTTTATAATATTCATTATCTACAAAAAAGTTTGGATCTTATCCTACATTGTTTTCTTTCACTGATGCCACATTTTCATTTTTTGGTGACCAATAGTCAGGTTATATTGGACTAACTCAATGGTTTCATCCCCTTAATAGAGGAAATATTTCCAGGACTCCACTATATTAGTCCCAATAATATATATAAAAATATTCCATAGTAAAATAGGTTGATAGTATTTCTGCATCATACAAATTAATTTATAGCATACTCCTGTTTAATAACTCATTCCTCCATTAGTTAGAAACCAACCACTAGCCAGAAATTCAACTAGTGATGATGACTCTATCTCCTTAATAATATAAATAAAATGACACTCTAAAAAATTCATCCTCCACTACCAAGGCATGTACACTCGATAAAAGGTCCCATTGAGATAAAAAAACAACTAGCACTAGGAGAGGGAATGTATCCCTACTCTTTAGAAGGAGGATTATTAGCACATCTTGATCGATAAAGAATATATGGCTTCACTCCTTACACATTATAACCATGATTTCTTTATATTTTTTAATTATTTTATGAATATTTTCCATAAATATAAATTAAAACTAAGTTGCATGATAATTTTTCTATTCCCATTTATAAAAAACATTAGTATAACCCTATAATTAATGGGGAACACTATTGATTCATATCCACACCCAACTAAAAAAGAATCATTCATTCCTATTTATAATGTTGAATTACATCATCAAAACACTCTATTAATCAATAGTAAGCCTTATATTCTTTCTTATTTTCATAAAATGTAGAAAGATATATTGATAGTAACAATAGATGATCACCCTCAAAATATTATGATCACTAGTAGGGTATATACTACAAACCTACTCCCATTTCCATAAAATATCATAGAGAAGCTTCTGTAACTACTATGGGATGGGAAAACAATCAAACAATTATTAGTAGATATAATATGAATATCTATGGGGATTTTTAATAATTGGTTCTAGTATATATTTCCACTAGAACTAGTTTTTAAAAACAATTATATAAAATCCCATCAGTGTATGGTTATATAATTTTAAACAAAATAGAATCTTACAAACACACATTTGCAATTCTAATAAATATTCCTTATATCCATATTCCAACTAGATGGTATTAGTATAAAATTATTGGAACTACATAAGGATAATATCATATTCAAACTCAAATTCAGGTTGTTTGTCGGAATATCCTAATGGAATTCATTCAAGAGTAGGATCTTATTTAAATTGTATTAGTTGAGGATAATGAAGAAATTCTGAAAGTGTATCTTGATATGTAACGGGTAAATATCCATGTTCCATAACATACATATAAGGAATGTCAATATATTAAATAATATTCTATGAAATTAATCATAAAATTCTACAAATTGGTATAATGACTCGATGAGGGTTCATTTGAATAGTGCCTGTTATCTACAACACATGATCAAAATCATGAATGAAGTCTTAGGAATATTCACCTTAACATAATTATCTTTAATATTAATTCAAGGGTTATTATAATAATTAGAGGAGGCTTATATTAATCACCTAATAAATGAGTATTTTTTTAATCCCATTAGATTATATCAATAGTTTATTACCAATATATCAATTTCACATCACCAATAAATAGTTGTATAATCTAATATTTTTCAAATCAAGGTGAAATAATGAGATACTATGAGGACCCTCATACATTAAATAATAATTGTAGACCATGTTTTAGAAATTTTATGATCAATCATAGAGGTCCCCATAAAGATGAAAAAAAGAGTAACATCTATAAAGAAGGAAATAAATTTTTAAGGAGGAACTCCCTTTGATGACAAATCACAAATTATTTATCAAAATCATCCTCCCATAGAAACCAAAATATCTACTATAGACACCCTCCCTGGATTGTATTTTTCTCAAAGCCCTCATATAGAAAAGGATCTGAGAAAATGTTTTTTCTTCTTATATAGGGGTATATAATGATGACCAAGAATATCCTCTTAATAGTGTTAATTTAAAAATTAATCTATATCGTAATATATTTCCCAAGAATGAGGGTTCTCCTAGTGTTGAAATAGATTCAACTACTCCATCATATCAGAATACACATCAAATTAATGGGAAAATGAATAATGTTCCCTCGTCACAGGATCAAGGTGTTTCGCATCCCTAAATTAAAAATTTGGGATGGTTAATATAATTAACACCTTATGTGTTTAAAATATTAACTTATACATCTAATGATATTATTGAAAATAACTCTCATCATCATAATTTTGAAAATGTCCACTTATTTGATTTAGATTGAGGTATCCCTCTTAGTGAATGAGGAGAAAGAATTATTAATTTCTAAATAACTAAACGAAAAAATATATTTATTTTGTTCAACTAATATCTACCACCCATTAATAGATTCTAGTACCATTTAATAATGAATGAAGAAATTAAATTTTCTTAAATTTTTTTAAAACATTCAATTAATTAATGTTCAAATATTTTTTATTCAATGAACATACCAATATTTTGAACAAAATAGATTAAATTTATCACATGGTAATATTATTTCCCCTATCCATGGAACATCATGAAATATTAAAGAAAAAATATTGAAATATTACAAATGTATGTTTTAATGGATTGACTGTTCTCTAGTATATTGTTTTTATACATAAATTGATGCACATAGTAAGGGATTGAATGAATATGAAGTTTTTTTATGTAAAATTCATTGTAATAATATTTTACCAAGTAATATGTTATCAAATTCCATTTCTTTAGGGTATTTAGAAAACCCCACATATAAAAAACCCAAATTTATAATTTTATAAAAATAATTGATTTTCATGACAGAAATTTTTTAATTCTCATCATGATTAGGACATCAATAGAATTTTATATAATTATTGAAAATTTTTTACAACGTATTCTTATAGATGAATGAATAAAATAAAATTATTGCACTATCCTCCAATGATTAATATTACACTTTTATGTTACACTCCTTCTAGTTGTGGATTAATCTAATGAAAAAACAATAAAATCTATAATATTAGTATCTCAATGAAAATTTGTTATCAACCACATCCCATGGGAGTATGGTATTTTGTAACTCCACCACTACATGTGGGATCATTATATCACCAATGTATTCATAATATAATATTGTAATATAGAAGTATATCACAACCTATATGTATTATGTTATTTATATATCCTCTATTTTAATAACTAATGAGTTATGTCCTCTCATAGATTGTAGAAAAAACAATAAATTTATTTATAGTTTCTCTCATTGGGTGACCGATCATCAACATCATGTGTATTATTCATATGAATCAATCAATTTACCTGAAGAAAATCCAAATATAAGACACTTCTCGGTGAGAATACTAAGGATTAGTGAATCCTCACTTGGGCTACAAGCTCATATGATCCACTCTAAAATTAATAATTATTGAGGATTTTAATATTTTTATTAATAATTCTTCTATAGATGATGAATCCAATTATTATAATTAATATTACATGATTTAGATTGGAAATTATTTCGTAAAGAATTTTATATTATTTAAAATCATAAATAACATTGACCACAATGTTATTGGAGAAGTTCAATTGAGGAAACATTTATTTGATAGACAAAACACACTGAATTAAGAAAGGAATACATGAATAAAAAACAGTTTATCACATGGAATCATGAATTACATCCAAATGCTCATTTTATTTCCACTTGAAGTGTGATTACTATAAAAATGGGAAAGGATGTAAACACTTTCATAGCCTAACTACCACTATAACAAGATGATGCTCAAAATAATGAAGAGGAATTAAATAAATTTTAATTTTTTTGGGGAAGTTGGTTTTTATCACTCCTAAGACACTTATAGCTAGTAATCAAATATTTTACTTCCCATAAATAGTGTTAAAAATTTGAATAAAATAAAGGACTAAATCATACTTCCCTCTTCATCTATTTTTTTCATTATGGATTTCTATTCCATTTTATAAATTTGTTTTACATAGAGGTTATGATGATAATAAAATAAAATGATGTAATTAAATAATTCCAACAAATATTTTAGATGGACATGAGTAATAACTACATGGTAATTTAATAAATCAATTTAACAATAATATATTTTTATTTTCAATTTTATTATATTATTTGGGGATATCTACATGGTAAATATGACGCACAAATAATGAAATTTCTTCATTTCCATTCATAAAATTCTAGAATTATGATACATAGAACAGAAAACAAATAATTAGTTTCATCACAATGAATACACTCAAAAGTCTCTTTCCCAACACTCAAACATGAAATATTCATGTTAAAATATTAACAATTAAGGTCGGTTTAGAAAATTCGTCTTGTAATATGGAATTTTTTTAAAACAATCATTGATTTTAAGAACTAAAATAATTTAAATGTAAAGTTTGTTCGTACGTTAATATATATTAATAAAAATGACATAATCACATACAGTTTTCTTGAACTCTAAATCATTTCAATAAAATAATCACAAGATCTATATTGTATATAAAATATCTGATTCTCTAAAGAAATAGTGGACATTAGGAAGAATATGGAATAATTCTTCATAATACATTGCAATATGAGAATTAATAATAGACTATAGTGCTTAATGGTAATGAATTTGTAAAAGTGAAAAAACTCATAAAATTCACAAAGGTAAATATAAATGAAATTTTTTTAACATCAATAATAATTAAAAATACATATTATCAAATACTAAGAAAACTATACCAAAATAAATTCATTTCAAAAGGTTATTTTCATTAAGGCTCAATGTTACCAAAAATTTAAAATAAAATAAATAAAATAACAGAATGACACCTAAAATGGTTGAAAATACCCCAAACATAAGATCATACTACCACCGTTTTAGGATACACAAAATAAAATGATATCGTAATAAAACCCAAAATATATACAGAGGAAACCCGAATTTACATTATAGTTTCCACCATATGTTATGATAACAAATAAAAAAACATGAATTATAAAAACAAATACTGAAATAAAACATTAAAAAACAATGAAAATGAATGAGAAAGGGAAAATTTGATAGAACATTGTGGGAATACCATGGGGTTCTTGGTTTTTTGTGCACGTTGTTAGGTAGTTACAGTTCTTTTTATCAATCTAGTGATGGGTTTGCTTATGTGATTCAAACTACCATATTGATTTCTTTTAAAATTCAGACCTTCACATTGATTTTGGATAAACTAATAGAATTATGAAAACAATTTATTCCCCTTAGTAATTAATACAGTATGCAATGTGAGAATAGAGAATGAATTTTCCCACCACTTTCTCAACCCCAAATCATTTTTCCCCATAAAATCAACTTCTATGGAATGTTCTGATGATAGTATTTCCAAAAATATAGTACAGGGGATGGATCAACACAATTCAACATGAATATTATTAAAAAATATTGATTCAATAGATATGTATTAAAAAGTATTTATCTTGAAACGTTATATCTTATCACAAGGCCAATATTAACTCAATCAGAATAGGTGTGTCATGTTATTTCCTAGGATATATCAAGGATAACCTAGTAAAAGATGAATCAGTAATTTATATTTAGTGGTATGTAATTATTAATTCATTTAAAATAATATACTAGTAAAAAAATTACCAAAATACATTCTCCTTGATAAAACATGATTTTTATTTATTATTATTATCAAAATGCCACATAGGGATGGTATTTTGTGGTTGGATGAAGGTATTAAATCTGCTCCAATTATAAAGAAAATTAAACCACATGAGTGGTGTATTCTAAAAAATTACATGAGAGTTGTACAATTATTTATTTTTCATTGATAATTTTTGAAGGATCACATGACATATTATCTTATAAAAAATCAACCCAATATCCATCCTATTCATCTGTATCTCACATATGTTCATTAGTTGGAATGTATTATTCGTTTTCCTCCTATATTAATATGATGGATAGAATCATGGCTATTTACATCATAATGACTTTTTCACATGTCTATTGAATTAAAAATATCATAAATGTAAGATTTTATTCGTCCTTTTCTTGAGATTCATTTTGAGATAAAAATTATTTCAAGGAAGCTACAATAATTTCCATTTTATTTATAAATAGATTATTAATAATTTTATTCTAATGAAAATTATTATTCCATGATTATTCACCATAAGACTCAAAAAAGTAGTCTAATTACTATCAATATATGATATCACCATGATACTAAATTTTGGAAAATCAATTTCAAGAATAATTATATTTAATGAAGTGGTATTTTTAAATTTTTAAAATTAATGAATTATGATTTAGTTTTATTAGATAAAATGTGTTCAGTTGATTATCCTTATTGTAAATTGGACAAAATTTAAGTGTTTTATTTTTTGGGATTCCCTCATAATTATTTTTTATTAACAAAATAGAGAATAGTGTGGACTATATCATAGATCCCTCGAGGAGCCTTCTCATAGACATGTCATCCTTATTATTGCATTTTAAATATATCTAATAATATTTTGATGATATACTGATATAGTGTAGGGTTTATTGAATTTTAAAATATATATATATGGAAATGAAAAAAGTTGAAAAAAACAACAAAGTAAAAAAAAGATTTTTATTACGAAAAAAGAATGAGTTTTTCTTCGGGTTGATATTAATTCAATTATTTCTCATTAAAATATTCTCAATATTCTACTCAATTTTGAAAAAAAACCCTGTAGCTCGGGATATTCTTACTAAATTCATATTATCACACATTGAACCTATTCACAAAAGATAATACTCCCTCATGTCATCACCACAATGCTACCCCACCATGTATGTATTATTATAAAGATAAAGGATAATAATAAAAATAAAATGGGAAAACCGTACAATTGCTGTGAAAGTGGGGTGGACCCTATAAAAAAATATATTATCCAATACTAAATTCACTAAAATAAAATAATGATAATATATTGATACATATAGAACGGAAATCACAACCACTCCCCTTACCCCATGAATAACAACAAGTTTTGGTTCTCCTTTTTAATGTAGATTAAAAGATGTAATGTGGGGGAAAATGGAAAAAAAATTATAATACTCTATTAAAATGTTAAAAAAAATATTACATATATATATATCAAGCCTAAAAATAGAAATTTTAACATAAAAAAACAACTTTATCCACCAAAAAATTTATCCTTTGGAATGGATGTGGGGGTGAATATTTGTTGTAAAAATATTTCAAATTTCCCTCCAAACTATCTTGAAAGGGTTCCCAATTGATTGATATAATCTATTAAAGAATATGGTAATGTGGTCCTTATTGAATATAATTCTAAATGTCTTCTCTATGATCCCATGATATTATGGATCAATTTTAAAGGTGATCTTTGGTTTATGAAAATTTTATTTCATGATTATTGTGTTTCTTGGGGATTTTTCATATTCCATTAAATTAATGTACCTTGAATTTAAGTAATTATAGGAGTAAAAATATCTCAAGGGTGTTGTTGATGATGTTTTTCCCATGATTTTCTCTATATTCTTGTTATTTCTTCAGAACATTTGGGATGGAAAGGTCTGATATATTTCCCAAAAAAACATTTACCTTGATCTGGGCACAGAATCTAGTTCTAGGCCTGTAAAGATGATTTGGGCCCCAAAAAATGTTTAATTCAGGTTTGGGTCCAGTTTAATAAATTATATACCATCTTGTTTTGAATCCTAGAATGTAATAATTTCATTATTTGGATTAGTTCAATAAATGGTATCAATGAAATAGGATGATGATAAAAAATATTTAAATTCGAAAAGAATAATCTTTTCTTTATTTAGCTAAATTTTTCGATAAAATTCTTAATTGTGAAGGTTAAACATATATAGTATATCAATGAGATTAAAAACCTAAATTACTATCTATTATGTTTAAAATAATGAGTTTATAATCTATCCCATGATTTGGTTAGTATGTATAATAGAAATATTGTAGTTATATCCATCCCCTAGCTATCTTGGGTACCTCACTCTCTTGTAAGAGGATGATGTTTGGCTAGAAATCGTATAAGTCAAAGTCTAAACCATCTCTAATGATTGGAGTTGGACGATGGACCCTCTAGAATGTGTTGGAAATACATATTCCAATGGTATATTTTTTCAATGTACACATTTCCATAGAAATATATTTGGTAGATAAATAGATACCTTATAAATAGGTTACTATCTTCCATCAAACCCATGAATATTGGATATTTAACATAATGTTTCCTTTGAAATCCTAAAAAAATTAAATAAAAAATATAATTCATAACAGTGTTTTTTTGGATTATTCGTTTTACTATTATGATGTTATATCTAAAATAAAAATATATTTTACACTAAGGATATATGAATAATATTGCATAATATAAAACCCTCAATATATTTTTACAGATTGATGGATATATATTGGTAGATAACCTAAAAAAAACAACGAATTACAATTAATGATTTAAAAAATTAATATTTATTATTCTATTATGATGGATGTGTTTATCCCTATACATTATTGGAATTAATGGATGATGTAATATTTCCCCTTTTATAAACAAAACCCGATGTTATGAACTCATAAACTTAATATTCTATTATTCTTTCATCTAAATCCAGAACCCTAGTTGATCAATAAAAGAATGAGATGATAATTGGAATCAAATATTGAAGGGTTGGTTAAAAATTTATCAATATTTAAGTAGAGTGAATCAATGAAATTATTATGAACATTGAGAAATTCACACAAATTTAATCATTAATATATCACTGAATTTGAAGGATGTGGTAAATATTGGAAAACCACCATTTTGGATCTCTCCTGAAGAACTCTTCCAATATGGAGTATATTATTAACTTGGATGTATATATTATTTTCTATGATGGACATATTCATTGATGGAAGTATTAAAACATTCCTTTAATGGGTTACTCAAAAATGAATTGATATAGGGTAGACCCTTGTCATTATGTATCAACACCATACAGTTTCTTATAGTCCCTATAAGTCAGAAACCAATATCAAAAATCCCAAAAAAATTATATGGTTATATTTAATCCTAGATTATATGAAAAAACATGGAACTCATTTGTATAGGATATTAAATGAAAATTCATTTAATATTTTTTCATTAACCCCATAATTTATATAATAATACCAAATAATCATTTTCATTTGTTATTTTGGGAATTGAGTTCAATAAACCATATTACCTAGATATATAATAGAATTTCATGTATTTCATTACATAAATAGATATATTAAATAAATACATTGAGGTTATGAATTATGTAATTATATATAATGTCTCTTTTTAACATCATTAATTTGGACATCAACAATGTATTTAGGGACCCTTCTATGATGTTGAAGTACAATTACTATAATCACTCTACATCCATGATGAGAATGTTGTATCAGGAATAAAACATATAATATTTCTACCCATGAATCTAGTAAAATATTATGTATAGATATATATTGTATTTAAATAGGAATCTATCATATAAATTTTAGTATATGTTGGATAATGATATGAAATATTTCCATAAAAAATAATACAAGATTTGTATACTTACCACACCAATAATATTATAGATACGCAAAATTTCCCATATTCATTCATTTATAGGGTAGGGGTCAACATTCCCATTGAGAGATTTCTAACCTCACATTGCATTACAATGTAATTTAAGACATCTAAAGATGAATAGTCTCAAATATTTATTGTGGAAATGATATTAATATGGTGTCCACACTACACACCATTGAAAATTAATAGAATTGAGTATCACAATCATTCAATATGAATTATAATCTTATATTTTTCTACTATGAATAGTTGGGGATTGATAGGATATATGATAAAAATACTCTGAAACATGAGTGTATGTGGGAGGGTTCTTATACCATATAAAAGGTATAATCCAATATAGAACTCACATTAGTAATATTGGAAGGAGGGAATATAACAATAACCACTAGGTTGAGGTCCCATAAGTTATACATTACAACAAAACATATCAGGTTCACATGTCTATGTAAAATGATGAAATAATATATTCCATTTTGTTTCATTCTACAATACACTAAACTGTAAGATCCTATAGTACCGATCACATGAAATTAAACTATAACAAACATATGTCAATGTTTTAGGATATTAAACAATATAGAAAATATCCTAGAAGTGCGTTGTTAAAATTTTTTATATATTCAATGATGTATGAATATAAACGATAAGATATCATTATCATAGTTTTATAATTAAATCATCATGTCATTATCCATGTTTCATGAGGATAACCTTCAAAAATTAAGTACCATAATGAACAAGCATAAAGTAAATAAAGGTACATTTTCCTTATACAATTTCTTCAGTAAATGTGATTATAGTCTATTCTAATTCATTATTTTTATCGTATAAAAATTATATAAAACATAAATTAATATAAACCCTCAAAATATAATGAACTACGTGTGGATTTATTATAATTATATTAGGTATGTTGTGATTACATAATGTTTTATGAAAGGCCCCACTAAAATATACATCAATAAAACCCTACTATTTCCTGGGAATGACATTATATTAAATGTTAAAATGATATTGCATGATATTAATCACCAAAATTAACATTAATCCCCACCATTTAATATATTTTGAAAAAAAATGATCATCTAAAACCCCATTGTTTATCACACTAGTCAAAACTCATATGAGAGTAGTAGTTTTCAGGTTCTCTTCTCCATTTAACAGGATTAAGATAAATAATGATGAAGGATAAATATTCAATATATTTATAACATGTCACAAATCTTAATAATTGATCAATCAAGTAGGTCCCTAAATTAAATAGGGAAACATTCCACAAGGGGCCTTTCTTTAATACATGAGTATAAGATCCTTGCAGGAGCTCATGGATTATTTTATAAATTTCATGTATTCATTTAGATAGCTAAATTTTTTTAGTGTTACAAGAATAATAAATGTATGTATTACATATAATATATGATACAGTTTGATTAGTGGGACAAATTTCCATGTCCTAATCCAAAATCATGAAAATATAAACAAACCACTTCATTATTGAATATTAACATCCACATTCTTATCATTTGGCCTTAATGACCCTATATTAAGTAGATATTGATGCACCCTCAAGAAAAGATTTTGTTATCATTTTTTTAGGGTTTACACGATTTAATTATATATCTATTAATTCTCATTTCAATGGTTATATTGGGTTTTCTGGATTCCTTATCAAGGTTCTAGTCATAAAATTATAATTTCTGGCTTCCTCTCATAAAAATGACATTTAATTCATGTATAGTAATTTTATATTATACTATATATTGTGAATTCATATAAACATATTTTCACAATGTATAAAGTAATATTGTTTTTAAACTCATTTATATAAATAGGTTTAGAAATGGTTGTTTCACAAAGATTATTTATTTTTAATAATTAAATATACAGAATTTTTTTAAAAAATATAAATAATTTTTCTTGGATTTTAATTATGTTTTTAAATAAATAAACATTGAAAAATAGTTTAAAAGGAAAAAATATAGTTGTATTTGTGATTAATATTATTTGGTGTTCAAAACATGATCACTAAACAAATAATCATGTTCAAATATATTAATATTTCACTTTTGAGTGGATTAAATATTTTAATAGCAAATTAGTCTCCTAATTTAACTCTATTCTTTAAAAATAAATATTTTTAACCAAAACATTTAAAAATCAATATTAAAAGGATTACACATTATAACAAGAATAATATAATATAAATACAATTCATATTTCATTTCATGGGATATAAATTTATTCAATTCAATTATAATGGGAGAAATATATGTTAAACTCATAAATTCTCACACTGATCGGTTAGAAATAAAAAAACATTACACACATGACTCAAAAAATGAATTCATATAAAAGAAATTTGATAAATATAAATTATATATTCTCTAACCCAGAATAAGTAATACTGGTTGGTAATAAATGTGTCCAAACACCCATGAAATTCGAATAGCTACAATATGATGATACCCCATAGTTTTGATCTTTATCATTACATAGAGGGGCCTCCAGGGGAACACCTTCTTCATATCACCTCGCAATATGAATATAGGGAGATATATAGTGTATAAAATAATTAGAGGACTCCCAAATATCATTAATATTTTAAATTGTCAATCCCATAGATGTTCTTACAATTGAGGTTACCAAGGAACTATTTTATAGGCATTGGGAGTTATTCTGTTTACAAACTGATTTGTTAATTGATGTTGCTGAAGTAATTGTGACAAGTAAATCATATTACATATTTTTTAAAAAGTAACAGTTTTAGGACGTTTTGGTTGTATATAAATAAATTTTTACATCAATTAGACATATATCATGAGAAATGTTGTTAAAATACCATTTCATTCTCTTAACATCGATAATTTTACATTTTTTGGTAGAGCACATCATTAATGCTAGAATAAATTAGTTTTATACATTGTTCTCTTATAATGTGTAAAAAAATTATTTATTAATATACCACTAATGATTCATCATAATTCACATGAGATACATTATAATGTGTAGAAATTCATATACATGTGTGCATGGGCTTCCATGTAGTCTGACAATTTCTTTTTCAAAGCCATCTCAGGTTCTAAAAATCACTTAATCCTATAATATAATAATCAGAAAAGAGAAATAATTTGTTTGAATTAATTTTCATTATATAATTTAATAAAAATATTAATTGTAATTATTTTTTTATTTCAATTGTATAGTACATAAATTTTATATTATTGTTCTATAAAGAGTAAATAATATAATAAATATTATCATTATCACCCTACTGAAATTATTTTTTTGTAGAAAAAGTAAAATATTGATTTTAAAAATTTATAAAAATTATAATTACATGATCAAACACTTTAGATATAATGATTCATGATTTAGTGTAAATTTTCAACATTATTTTAGTGTGAATAAATCAATAACTACTCTAAAGATTGAATCTCAGTAAGAATGGAAATGAGTATCTTAAATATTATATCAACACAAAATAATGTCATTTAGGATAATATTTATGTCATTGAAGTATTTTATTCATCAATTCCAATAAATTCCCAAAGTTTTTGTGTGAGAAAAATTCCATTTTTATATTTCTACATTATATCAAATAAATATTTATTATTTTAAAATTTTTCATCATACCTATCTTTTTACACCACACACAACATACACTCAGTGTATTAAAATTTATAAAAAAAACTCAATTATGTTTATATAATGATCAAAAATAAAATTAATATCTTAGATATCATAACATTTTGTACATTCCATAACTCTACTAATTATTTATTACTTATTAATGGATTTTTTTATTTTTTTATTACATTGTGTGTGTAATACTCAAGTAATAGGAGTACACACAAATGATAATATAATAAAACTGAGTAAATGATCAGATAAGGAATACATATAAGGAAAAATTAATTTGTAAACCCAATTAACATTAATATTATATATATTCATTTAATTAAGAAATATCCATACTTATTGTTTGATTATATAATTATTGGAAATAATAAATGAAATGAATATTCAGTAAACATATCAAATAGAGGGAGTAAATTTCCCACTTGTTTTATATGTTTAAAAAATAATTTATCATTGGAAATAACCAATTATACTAATTTCACCTAAAATTGAAAAAATCATGCCCATGCTCACAAAACATCATTGATGTTATTTTCATTATATTAAAAAAATAGAAAATAGGGAAATTAAATACACATTTTTGATAGATTTATGTTTAATTTAACAAATAAATGTGTTCATTCTAAGAAAAGGGAAAATAAACATGAGGAGGAAGTTTAAAAATGATGATATTTTAAAATTATTCAATTCATTAAGAAAAATTGAAAAAAAAATTATAACAAAAGGATACCATGGAATAAGGAAAAATGAAAACGACCAATAAATGGTATACCTAACTAAAGAATATATCCAATGCGCTTATATTTTATTTTTAGTGCCTTATCTATAATTGATGATAAGTATGATGGATGGATATTACATGGTGTTTTCCAAGTATACTATTAATTTAAATGTTGAATTTCATCTTTTTGGTACACTAGAATCGTTTTATAGATTTGTTTTAGCCTCTTCGAATTCATAATAAAATTCTATTTGGTTCTATAATTTTTACCCCTAATTACCTAAATAATTTTGACATTAATAAATATGTATTGGGAAAAAATATAATGATTCTTATATTTGGGAAAATTATTCCTTATATTCATATGAATGACTTATTATCCTATTTGGAATTAACAATGAACTATTGATCAGTTACGATAAACCATCAGTATCCCCGGAAAAAACTTGTCTGTTCTCATATGAAAAAAATCTTATTTTCTCCATCTTCAAAATAGAATACAACCCATGACCATCTAAATAGTATATATTGTATTCAAACTAATTATCCTTTTAATATACATGTCCCTTTATCTAAATAGGCAGTGAACACTCCCTCTAATTTTTAATCAATATGGAGAGTTTCAAAAAAAAATTATAATATGTATGGTATTTCCAAAAAGTATCATAAAATATATTTCTCATTAATTTTCCTTTATATTGGCCCATTTATTCAGATTTTTTATTCCCCAACCCCATGTTGTTCGGATAGGATACCACATTTGATAATAAAATTTTAATGTTGTTTTGGTTTGACTCTATGTCATATTACTTATGTTAATATATATTTTAGGGGTGATAATTATTAAATATATAGTACATTACCCCATTCAGATGATAAATTTTATGCATTATTTTTTTAGAAATGATATCTCTTGTCCAAGTTGGGAAAGAATAAAATAATGAACTAAATAATATTTGGGATGTTAAAATTTTAAAATCTATAATATAATCATTCATCCTACTTTCTCAGTATTCTACACATTTAAAAAAATACAATATAATATGAATTTAGAACATACATAATGATTTATAAAATACACATGTATTTCTAATTATGGATGGTAAAATAATTTAATAGAAATGATTTTTTTGGGATTTAATTTTATTTATTTACATTTATATTCCTCGAAAAGTCATCAAAATCCCCAAAAATATCATTGGAATCATGAACAAATCGTTACAAAAATTCAAGAGTCAATGAAAATTTGAGAACTCTCTTCGCAACTAAATTGGAACCCACATTCAATACTATGAAAAAACCATTGTATTGAAAAAAGATTAATTATTAGGAACACAATATTTGAAGAAATTATTACTGAATGTTATCTAATGTTATGAATCATCTTCAGTGTACCACAATGACTCATATTTAAAATTTATATATAAGTTCTTATTATAATATATTGGAATGAAATTTGATACCAAATAATTTAAAAACTCATCATACCATGGTTTAACATCTTCGATGTGATACAAATGATAATCAGGATACATTTTATTTATAGGAAGGTATAGTTATGAAATAATTAATTGCGATGGAAGGATCATGCATATCCGGTGATCCACCAAATTATATATTCCTATTATATCCATAATTTCATAATTGAAATATTAATAGAAGAGAATCCCAAGAATGAAAAGTTTATTGGAATCCAATTTTAAAATATGACACCAGAGGTATGAACATTCCAAATACATTTTAATTTTTGAATCAAAAAGATATGACCACAATTTTTCATAGGAAAATACAATGTAAAGTAATTATTTCTCATATATGGTGGTTTTTCTATGGTATATTCTTTTGTGAAAGAGGTATATGGAATGACATGTGTTATACTGTTGACATGTTGTGATAATAGTTCCCCAAAATCACAGTAGGAAGCATTAAACATGTGTTTCAATTTAATATCATACTGAAGTAGATCGATTAGTTTGGTGGCATGGATATACATTCCAAGTAGTTAATTATATCCTATATGTATTTTCCAAAAAAAAATTAATTATTACTTAGTAGTGATCTCAAAATCGGTAGAGAATTATTTTGTATAAATTGAGTAAAATAGTAGCCAAATTCGATGTGTACTATGCGATTTCACTCATCCCACATATTTATAGGGAATGTTAAGGAATAAATAAAATACTCTATATATATATGGAAAAGATCCATATAAATTAAATGTCCATGTATTCTGTCATTTCAAATAACTGAAATGGGATTATTTACAATTCAATAAAAGATTATTTTTGATACAGTAACAATGTACATCAAATATACTATTCACACCATCATTAAAATGGGAACTATATTTACTAAAATATTCCACTAATAACCCCATTAATTTCACTATATCATTCAAAAAATTATATATCATACATCATTGGAATATACCTACATCATTACATAATCCAAATAGAATCTTGCAATATTAGAATATGCATATGGGTCATTTAAATGGTTTCATTTACTGTTTCTATGAGAAGATATATATATGAAAATATCTCTAACAACAATCAATGAAATAGTAGTTGGACTTCCCCAATAACCATTATAGCATATTTTTAATTAAAGAAATTAGAAATGGGATTACCCAATGTATGTTTTTAGTTTATTATAGTATATAAATGAATAAAAACAATTCTAATCATGATTCCATTTGATATAATTTATTACAATTTTCATTACAATAAAATAATATATATCTATAACTACCCTAATTAGATTTATTTTATTATACCTAGCGGTACATTTTAAAATTTTATGATTCCATTTGGTCTATTAAAATCCCAAGGTATATTAAATGGAATTATGATAAATATTTTATTGATTATTATCCCAAATAGGATAAAAGATTCATGTAACAGATAATTTTTTCACCTCATTTTAAAAATATAATTGAATTGGGATCATTAGGTATTATATGGGAAACACTGCTATATTAAAATAATTTTATAATATATAATATATGATTATTGATGGTACAACACAATGAATGTCAGCGTGTTCCCACACCAATTAATTTTTATACTCCATTCAAAGTTCATTATTCCATAATTTAAGACAAGGTGAATGGGAACTAGAAAGGATCATATAATATATGTTTCCATTAACATTTTATGAATATTAATATTATTGATGAAATATTTTTTGTTAATTATTGTGTTGATATGACACTGTTTTTATGGTAAATGATTTAGAGAGGTTAATTATATCATTTATCTACTCAATTATGTGATACTCAAATATATTTTATTAATTTTGTAAGAAGAAAAGAATGAAAATTTCTAATAGCTTACACAATTTATAATAGATCATCAATTATTAAATTTCCATGGATATATTATAGACTACGGAAACATTAAACACAACAATAATTACATACAATAGCTATTTATAGTGAATAATCATAATTTTGAAAGGGATAATAAAGAGTAATTTCAATAGGAACAATTAATATATCAAATAAATTAACAAAATAAAACAATTCTCTTTATAATGGGTGCTTCATTGAATCAATTATATTGAACTAGATATTTTTACCATTCATATCCATATAAAATGCCTCATTGTGTACGAGAAATATATATTTTTTTATTTTCTTTAATGGACTCCCAATTACATTCATTGTTTCATTTCAAGTTTATGGACATAAAATTATGTATGGAATATTAGTTTCTTTACCATTTTTTTGTAATTCATCTATCGCTATAGTGGGTTGTAAATTATTATTAATTAATTATTTAAATGTATACTTTTCTGGTTTTCTAGTACAAAATATATAAATTTGGAAAAATGGAACATAGATTAATATTTTTAGACATAACTAATTTAGGAATATAAATAGTAAACAAATACTCCCATGAGACACATTGAATATTGAATGTACTAGGATTCTTTAATTTGATTGTCTCTGATGGGTGGATCAATAAATAGATATTCATCTAAAATACCACTTTCCATCTCCTAAAAGTGACCCAAAATGTATACAAGTCTCATTATTGATTATATTATATCATTTAACATTCTTTAATAATCATATCAAGGAATGGTAATATATAATTTTTGAGTGTTTCCAAGATTTTATTATCAAAGAAATTTTCATTAGGTTTCCATTATTGGGTAGAAAAGTTTTGGGAAAGAAATATTAAGTTGATGCCACTTGGATTTCACTAGTCCCATGGAATAATTAGTGGTATATATAGTATTTTATGTGACCCGTGAAATTAGAATTCCAATAAAAATTTGATGATTTAGCATTATTTATGATTTATTTGTTTTCTAGATATTTGGGTAGCTTATTGATATTGATTTTATTTTTGGGAGATTTGTTTCATTAGATCATTTGGATAAGATCATATTTTATTGTGTGATATTTAAATAACATTATGTTTTTTTAATATATATGGGGGTGGTGGTGGATAACTAATCTATACTGGGTGGTTCAATAACTTTTGAGTTATCTTAGAATAACCCATTTCTATGGGATTTTTTATATTTACATATATAATTGGATGGGTTTCATTTTACATTCCTAATTGGTTTTTTGTATAGTTGGAATCAAAAATTTTCTATATAACACAAAGTAGGTTCTATCAAATGAGGGAAAATGATATAATAGTGGGTATTAGTGAAATAGATTGAAAAATAAATTAGAGGACAATGATGAGATTTTCTATCAGAATGTGTAAGATTTCTCATAAGGATAATTAATTCTTCAAACTTTGAGACCCCCTTCTTCTCAAACATGGAACATCTAATTTCATGGAAAACATAAATATGTATAATAGATATTGAACAAAACTATTTTGTATTTTCTTGTGACTTTTATACAATATTCCTTGAAGTGACTAATTTTTGGTACATTGGTCCACCAACTATATTATTTTTAATCATTTAATTGTCAATTAGAATTTATTTATCATAAAAATATAATATTAATTATAAGTTACATATTTGGATGTTTAGGAAAAATAAAAATAAATTATTAAATAATTAAAAATAATATTGATGTATTTCTTCATTATAGTCCCTTATGGAATAAATTTAAATTTTTTTATTATAATTTTAGATTATGGTATGTATTTTTAATGAAAATAAATTTTTTATAATCCCAAAATCAAATTTGGGTGTTAATATAAAACAAAAAATAATAAATTTCACTTTTATATAAAAATTAATAAATGTATATATGTTTTACCAAAACCTTATCAATTTTATAAGATTAATTAATAATTAAATTTTATAAAATTAATTATGATTGTATTCTCAATCATGTTTATGATATTTTTATAATATTTGTTTTTTATAGATTTTAATTGATTTCATGGTACTTCTCTACATATTTTATCATATTAATGTTTTATTTCATCATAATTTAATATTATATCTCTTATTGTTCTATTATTTTCACATAGATAATAAAATTTTATTTTAGTTTTGGCTTTATATGTGGTGGAAGAAGGTTTTGTGGTTTCTCTAAGATTTTTGTGTCCCCTTTCAATGAATCATTCATCATATATCTGGGTTGATGTTATATGATCCCATTAAATTGAATTTAGAAAGGAAATAATTATATGGAATAATAATTAAAGGTGTAAAATCATATTAAAAGAAAATATTATAATGTTCCATGATTAATAATGTTTTTATATTTAAATAAAATAATAAATTATTCAGAAAATAGAAAATCTTTTTATAATAATTTGTAGTACAATCTAAAGTGATCCCTTGAAATGGTTCCTATATTTTATTGTAATATAATATTCTATCAAATTAATTAGGGTCTTAATAATTATTTATTTCACATGGTAGACCCTTGTTTTTCTATCAAATAGAGTTGAGATTTGAAATAGTAATTTAAAATATATTTTTTTAAATTGAAAAGTAATGAAATGGGGAATTGAATAATGTTCCAAAATAAAATTGAATTATTAAATGATTTATTAATTTATAAAATAATGTTTGTTTTGTGACAAATATTGTGTGGTTATCATTATAAGTTAATCAAAATTAATGTAAACTTGAAAGTCCTTATATTTTTTTTAGGATTGGATTTAGTCCTCAGTTGATGTTTTTGGGTAACCTGATTACCCACCAATACATTATATTATCCCATCTAAACCAAAAACTAGAAATAAATATTTTTTATCCATTTTAAATAACATATATGTTGTATCAAGGATTCCAATGAAAATTTATATCTGAAAAATGGTAAATAAAAGGATTATCATGTTAAATTAGGACAACTAATGTTTTATACTTGCAATCTTAGCACAATAAGAAATTAAAATATTATCATTCACATTAATCCAAAACAATAAGTAAAATATAAAAAAATGTTTGATTAATCATAATGATATAATTTCAACCTAAAAATAAAAAAATCTATTATATTGAATATATAAATCAACTACCATAACATGTTCATCACTCCCATCAAATGATATGCCAAATTTTAACTCACCGTGAAAAGGAGGTGGCAGCTTCTGTTAAACTCATTCTTCATTTTAGATCTCCCTATATGGATATAGACATCAATATTGTATTATAATTTAAAAGGACTTCCTTAGATATTAATAATATGAGCTTTTCATGCCCATAGATTTATAAAAAATTGTGGTGCCAAGGGAACCAATATATTTGAAATGGGATGTATTTGATCTTTACCAATGATATTTAAATATCAATTATGTCCTAGGTTTTTACATATAATATAATCTCTTAAAATTTTAAATGAATTACAATATGTTTAATATCATATACGACAAGGAACATTATTCTTAAATGAACCAATACAAATTCTTTTTAAAATATTGATTCTATTAACAAGTTATTCAATTCATTGATATGAGTAGGAGTAAAAATATTATTGATATATATATATAATTTGTAATCAAAATTAATTTATTTATAAAGGGGTTTGAAATAAGAATTCATTTTTTAGTAAAGTTATTTTCTGTTTCCAAAATTCAATTTCATTTAAAATATTTATTATTTATCTTAATGAGAAATAATATATTTATTTTATTCTATTTTTATAATATGAATTTTAATCGAATTAACTCATATTATTAGATCAGAATGTAAACATTATATTATGGTGATATTTATGGATTATTTTGTGTAGATTGATTTTTCATTAAATAGTGAAAATAAAGTTTTTTTATAACAAACATTTGTATTCATTAACGATTTCCATTAATAAATGAAATTGATATTAAATTAACATAATAATTCTTGAATTATATAAAATATTATTATTTATAATGGAATTTTAATATAATTAGTTTTTTATATGTTCATTTTTGGCTTAAAATATCATTTTTATAACTTTCTTTACAACTTTTTATGCATATATATTGAATATTATTTATATCACATAAATAAATTTAATTTTATGAATGGAATTAATTTTTTTATTAATTATGTATGATTTATCATATGATTTATTCTTTATATTATTTTTTATATGTTAATTTTTTTGTGAATGATAAAAAAATATACATTTTATAAAATACGGTATATTTATTAAAATCTCAAAGATTTTAATATGATTTAAAAAATTATTATCCTGACACGTCCGCTGGGTCCCATGTTGTGACTACCCCAATCCCACCTTCTATAGGATAGGGGCTAGTGACTAGAGCCGGAATGGCATATCCCAATAAGGGAATGGATTTCCTTTAAACATGTACACACACAGACTAGGTACAAAACAAAAACAAACCCCAATGTAGAACTGCTGATAGTAAAAGTGTGAACTGCAAGTAAAAAGGTCCAGTATACAATACCAATTCAAAATAAAATACAGCAAAAAAGGAAACAAAATGTGCACCAGAGGTCTTCCAAAAAGGATATTACATGAAGGGTAGGTACAACCCGTCTTCTACCATCACTGCCACTCCCCACGTCTATCAATCACCACTAAGAACTGTCTATCCTTAGCTCCAAAAGAATCAGCTAATCTATCTGTCATCTACACAAGATACAAAAAGGTGCGGGAAAATATCGTGCATGGGTGGGTATAAAAATCCCCAGTAGTGACCTCGAGACTCCCAATGGTCTCCCAAAATTCAACAGGAAAAACCACAAAGCATGATCTTAATCACAAAGCATAAAGTAAAAGACATACCACACGAGGTATAAAACTTATTGAAAAATAATAAGATGAGTAGAATTGAGCTAGATTATTTTATTCTCTTGAGTGGTTCTTCTTCTGATCCTCTACGGGTCTCTTTAATACTAATCCACTAAGGGTATCTTTACAACTGATCCACAGAGGGTTGCTCTTCTATAAATCCATATAGGGTTGTATTGTTGTCGATCCATGAATGATTGCTCTTATGTCGATCCACGAACAGTCTATTTTATTCAGTCCCAAAAAGTATTGATTTTTTCTGATCCATGTAGGGTCTCTTTCATGTTGATCCATGGAGATTTGATTTTATGTCGATCCATGAAGGTTCACTTTTTTATCGATCAATGAATGGTCACTCTTCAATTGACATCCAGCCACAAAATTCCTACACTAGGTACACTTGAATTTCGTAGATTCTGCACCTCAAAATATCGGTTTTACCATAACCTCCACAAAGTACATGAATAACTCAACCAAAGGAAAATCTTTTTGTGAGGGTTCCAATGAAATAGTCGGTGCCTCCATCGAATGCCTGGTCTGTAAGTTATAAGCAAAAATGTTTAATAGATCTCAGTTAGATTATTGTCTGATCTAACCTAGCTATATTCAAACATCCTCCATAACTTATATACTATCTCAAATGGACTTCCTCATCCCAAGGGTCTCATCTCGGCAGATGGTGCATCAATCGGACACCCGATTTGGGAGATAGGTCCATTTTAGTAAGACGGGGTCTGTCAGGTCCAGGTCCAGTAGGGATCCAGTGCGACCAATTTATTGTTCCCATGGGTCAGGACAACCTAGATGAACTCGAGCCTCATGGATTCCGGTCAGTCATTTCGACCAGACATGGGGCACAACCCCTTCTTCCGAAACAGCTGGCTGGAGACGGCTGTTGGTCCTACCGAGCGGGTCACTCTTCTCCTCGCATGTTCCTTCAGCGCCACACCATTTCTCCACCACATCTCATCTATTCATCGCTCCTACCTCTGTATATCCTTCAATATCCACTCTTCAATGAGGCCGGAAAATAAGGTTGCGACCACTAGATACTGGGGTCACCACGCTGGTGGTATCGCACTGGCAGTTGATTCTATGGGCCACCATAGATTCTCCTGTTGTCTGTTTTCATTCTTGTCAGCACCTATGGGCCCCCTTGGTTTCCACCTTCACTGCAATCCCCATATATTTGTCTTTCGGCCACATTTCTTGGTCGCACACAAATAATATACATACACCAAGAAAGGATGACGTTCCAGGACTTGTTCGGATAGGCCCACGCACTCCGCGTTAGCACTTAATCATGTAGAATAATAATAATAATTAAAATCCCAATGTGAAACGCTGAAAAAAACCTCTTATAATAAAGTGTGATTCACAAATTGACCCATTCGATAGTTGATCCACATTCTTCATATTATTCAAGAAATTCAAATGAAGAAAATTAAACTCATAATCCCCATACATGGAAACAGTGTTATAGGCTAAGGAGAATATTCATGTTCGTTGACTTTCGACATTTTCTGCTCCTTGTAGAACCCTGGTTCGATTCCTCCAATGATCTTTGCTCGACTGTCATTCATCATTTTAGATGAAATTCATCAGCTTCACAATAGAGGCTTTGACCATGGCTGTAAAATCAATTTCCAACATTTTGATTAAATAAAAGAAATTGCACAATGTTGCGATCATTAATATGGTTAATTAACAAATATCAATTAATGAAACTTTTATTCCATTAGCATTGCGGTTACAAAATGAGAGGATTGATTCATTAAAATTCCATCCTTAATTGATCACTATTACAATGTGGTTCCCCCAAAATCCACACAATTGTGGAAGAAAATAAATAAAATAACATATAGTTATTTTTTTTATTTATTTATACCGAATGTCAAAAAAATAATTTTTCTACCGACCCTCGTGGGTCAATTTATTATTTCTCATAAGGGAATCGTGGTGCTAAAAATTCAAAGGTTCCTTAAGATTTTTAATCAGAGCACTGGTTCAATGAAAAACCCACTCACAAATTTACTGAATGTACCTTAAAAAAAGGTCAAAATTCTCTTTCGTGCTCTATGGGGATCAGAATCACATGATGTCAATTTTTGCAGTCTCATAATAATTCCATATAACTATAAAATATACATAATTTCTAGGACTTTACATTCTACCCACATTAGGGATTTATATCCCCAAAATCCTCATAATATCTATGAAAACAAATGGGGGTACTAAGCACGAATTTGTGCCTTCCGCTCCAATGTTGTCTCATGGAAGTTCTCATGCTGCCCTTGATCTTGAACAAGAGGAATCAACTGCCCCCATAGGAACTGATCCTATCGATCAACTATATCCATGGGGAAGTCTGTGAACGTCGACCCATCGTCAATGTTCAGCATTCCCCAATCGATGACATGTGATGGATCATGCATGTATCTCCTCAGCTGAGACCCGTGGAAAAAATTATGCACTCGGTGCATCTTTGGGGTATGATTTAGGAGGTATGCCTCCTCACTAACTCTACTGAAAATCTGAAATGTCTGATGAACCTCAGAGATAGCATTCCACCTCATCCAAATCTCTGTATTCCTTGTCGAGGAGATACACAAAGGAAAACATGAACACCCTCCACAAACTATTACGGTCTCTTTCTCCTATCAGCATAAGACTTATGCCTACTCTGTGTAGTCTTCATCGACTCTAAGATGATCTAAATCTTCTCAATGATAGCTCGTACTATCTCTGGAACCATAACTGCTGACTCCCATGTGTATATCCATCATAGAGATGATCTACAAGTTCGACCATACAATGCCTTAAATGGATCCATCTTAATGGTGGTTTGATAGCTATTGTTGTATGTGAACTCCACCAGTGAGAGGTGGTCCTACAAACTAAGTCTAAAATCAAGGAGGCCATCATGAAGCATGTACTCATGTGTCTATATGGTCCGCTTCATATGACCATCATCCTGAGGGTGAGAGGCAGTGCTCAGGAAAAGGAGAGTTTGGAACTCCTCCATTAATATCTTCCACAACTTGGATGTAAAACAAGTATCACAATCTGAAATGATCATCGATGGTACCCCTTGAAGCCATACTATCTCATGGATGTAAAGGAGTCCCAATCCCTCTACTGATCTCTACTCTATGATGGGTAGAAAATGGGCTGACATGGTGAATTGGTCAACGATCACCCACATAGATTCATATCCCATGGATGTATGTGGTAACCCCATTTGGATGTCCATCGAGAAACCATCCCACTTCCATTCTGTTGCCTTTAATAGTTTTTCTATGTCTATTGGAACCTGATGCTCATCCTTCAATTACTTATAAGTGAGACATCGTGAAACAAACTCTACCACTACTTTCTTCATCCCTGGCCACTAGTACCGATGTCATAGGTCCTAGTAAATCATTTCCACTCTAAGATGTACCGCCAAAGGGGATATATGTAACTACCTAAAAACCTCCTCCTGAAATGTCACTGATACCATGGTTCAATCTTTAGAAAGGATGACGTGCTCCCCACCAAAAAAAATCAATTAGGATCCTTTCCTGGGGATATCTGAGAACATTTCGGCCCATAGTCAATGTCCTCAAGTAGTAACTCTCGTAAATGCTAAATGTGTGGGGGTGCAGTAATAGACATGAGGTATGCTACTCCATCACTATACATGAGGGATATCTACAAAAAGTCTAGCTCCTCTATCACCTCACTCAGTATCAAAATTCTCGACCTCCTGTTGAGTGCATATGCCACTACATTTCCCTTCCTTATAGTGTAGAATATCTCAAATTCATAGTCATGGGGTTTCTCTTGCTATTGTTGTTGTCTCAGGTTCAGTTCCTTCTGTTAGATGATATACCTAAGAAACGTGTGATCGGAGTAGACAGTAAACCATTCAACCATCTAGTAGTGCTTCCACAACTTCAAGGAAAAGACACTTACTACTAACTCAAAGTCATGGGTCACATAGTTCTTCTCATGTTGCCTTAGCTATCATGAGCCGTAAGAAATCACTACCCGCTTCAGCATCAAGAAACATGCTAGCCCAGTCACTGATGCATCGCAACATAGTACATACCCAACACAGTCTTCTGGTATCCTCAAGATGGTAACACTCATCCTTCTCTACCTCTTCCCTTGGTAACCTTGATGGAATCTATCCATCCATATAAAGGGTTATCCCTTCTTATTCAATGCTGAAATGGGTACCGTTACTCTGTAAAAGTAAGGTATAAATCTCTGGTAGTACCTAGTCAACCCCAGAAAACTCTCCACTTCAATCACACTCCTAGGTGGCTCTCATGCAGGCACTACCTATATCGTCTCCAAATCCACTGCAACTCTAGCCTCTATGATAACATTTCATAGAAAGTGGAATTATCATATCCAAAAACTTGTTCTTCAAGTGCTTTCTAAAATTTTGGAGATCTTGGAGTGTATCCAGTACTATCTATAGATTTGTGGCGTGATCCTCCTTTGATGTCGAGTACACCAAGATTTCGTCAAATAATAACACCACAATGCGATAGGGCTAAGGCTGGAAAATCATGATCATGAGTCCCATGAACACAACCGGAGTGTTGGTCACAATGAAAGGAATTTCCAAGAACACATATTGGCCACATTGGCATCTAAAGTATGTCATTTATATGTCCTCGTATAGAACACAAAGATGATGATATCCATAACTAGGGTCTACATTCAAAACCCACTAGGCTCCATTCATCTGAGCCAAGAGATCATTAATCCCAAAATGAGGATTCATGTTCCTCACGGTAAACTAATTCAGGCATAGAAATTCCACAAAAATCCTCATACTCCCATATACCTTCTTGGTGACCAAAATTGGGGCTACCCGTGGAGAGAGACTAAGTCTTATGAACCCCATCCTCTGCAAGTACTCTAACTATACCCTGAACTCACAAAGCTCTATGGGAGCCATCCAATATGCTAGTGTAGATATCGGTGTCATCTCAGGGTATAGGTCTATGTGGAATTCTACCTCTCTATGAGGAGGTAGCACCATAACATTCTCAGGAAATGCATCTGCATATAGGTCCAAAACTACAGGATAGTGTGGAATCCTCTCATCCACTACACTGAGGCTGAGGTTAGCCAACTAATGATTTATTGGTTTCATCCTCCTTTTAGAATATTCATCCTATGTTGAAAATGTTCCCTTATCTCTGGTGATGGAAAATCTAGTCCCATCCTCCTGGAGATATTGCAATTTGCACCTAAAACAGTCGATCTGAGCATGGACCACAGATTACCATTCCATACCCAAGATGACATCGTAAGGCCACGACACTGCTACTAGGATATCTCAGCCAAAGCTCTCGCCTCCTAATGTAATCTCACACTACTGGAACTAGTATGTAATCATAGAATCCTCTCTTGTTGGAGTCTCTAATCGTTATGATTTAGGCAACGGCTCCACCGAAATCTACAAGCTCGGAACAAGATCCATGGTAATGAAAGAGTGACTGACACCTTTGTCTATAAGAACTATAATTAGAGTGGATTAGACACAGATCATACCTCGAATCATCTCTAGAGCACCATGGTCAAAAGCCTATGTCTTCTGAATCAGATCTCTTACTTGTCCACCTGCTCCCTGAGGTCATGGTGGACCACCATGGGGTGGTGGATGTAGTACCTCAAACTGTCACCCACTGCCTGCTACATAGCCTGCTCATTAGCATCTTTCACCACCCAAAAGTCCTCATCACATGATCCTATGCCTCTCCTATAGAGGTCCCTCAACTATCTACTGATCACCAGTAGGATAGGCTGGGCAATCACGATCTTTGTCACCCTACCCGCTGCATGATTATAACTGCATGCTCCTCTACTGACCTCCACTACCATTTGAACTAAACACATCTAACCCTAAATTATGGGGTCATCCTTTATAATATATGGCCCATTTGAGCCTTTGTGTCCTCTATCTACTACATTATACAGATGACTCGACATCCTTTCATCCAATGGTGGCTCTCACCGTTGGTGCCTGCTCGGCTAGGATGATCTCCACTAATAGTTCTTTCTCTAGCACTCGAGCATGCATCGGGATGTTGAGTGATATCATCAGTGCTTTGATATCTCATTGGAGACCCTTATCAATGGTTTGGGCCCTAAATAAATGGTATTGTACCGTGTCAGTGGAGTAGTGGAATAGGTTAATGAACCTCGCCGAATACTAGGCCACTGTCTGGCTACCCTACAACAAGTGCAGTAGCTCTTTAATATGCACAGAGCGTAGATTTTCTGGTAAGAACTCCACTATAAAGAGGTTGTTTATGTCCAATTTGGAGTAAGACATCTCCTCGTGAGTCTGGAGCATCAAGAAGAATAATCTCGCTATTGTGCCATAAAAAGGTCTAGAAGCTGGGTTCACCATCTGGTCTGCTAGTGTCTCTTCAAAGTGGAAAACTCGATCTGTAGCCTCTAGGAAGTCCTCGCCTACCTATGGATTTGTCTCACCTTGAATCCTTAGGGGCCTATATCTCGATAACTATTGCAACCTGCTAATTCATCGAACACGGTCCTCCTAATGGGGGTGGGACTGGTGGGAACTGCAGCCCAATAGGGGGGTATTGCCGGTTCATCACCCGAAGGGGCTATTGCTATGTGGGGGCCCTGTACTGATTCCTCATTGCTCGGTGGTTTGTCGTTGTGATCTTCCACTAAAATATCGTCTAGATCTCTACGTAGTGGCATTCTATAAAGAAATAGATGTGCCCCTGTAAATAAGTTATACCAGATGAGTTGAGTCAAAAGAGATCAAAAGAAAAACATTTTCAAAACACACACAAACAGTTTTATCATGTATTGAGTTGAAAACCCAATCTCAGTGTCCTGGTGTAATGATACGATGGATGGCACACCAACATTGGACTCCCTGATCGGTAATCCAAAATCAAAACACTAAACATTATTTTTCTATTGAAAACATTGACTCTTAGTTCGTCTGGTATAACTGACTCCCTCTGATACAACTGTTTCATGACCCCTCCCATGGGGCCCATGCCATGACTACCCCAATCCCACCTTCCATAGGCCAGGGGTTGGTGACTAGAATAGGAAAGGAATATCCCAAAAAGGGAAGGATTTTCCTTAGACATGTATACACATAGACTATGTACTCAACAAAACCAACCACAAAGTAGAACTGCAGCTAGTAAATGGGTGAACTGAAAGTAAAAAGGGCCAGTATTCCAACCTAGATGAAAAGAAAATATAGAATAAAAGGAAAAACGTGCTCCAGAGGTCTTCCAACTAGGATCCTTCATGAAGGGTTGGTAGAAATCGTCGTATACCATCACTGCAGATCCTCATATCTATCAATCACCTTTGAGAACCGTCTAGCCATTTCTCCCCAAGTCTTGGTCAAATTTTCCATTGTCTACACAAGACACAAAACGTTTCATGGAAATCCCATTCAAGGGTGAGTATAACAACACCAAGAGATATATAGAGACTCATGATGGTCTCTTAAATTTTCACAAGGAAAAACCACAAAGCATAATATCAATAGCAATGTATAATGTAAAATACACCTCTCACCATGTATACAAGATAGAGAAAAATGAATAAGATGATTAGACGTAAGCTAGATCATTTTATTCTATTGAGTGGCGCTGATATGAATTCATGAAGGGTCGTTGTTCTATTGTTCCACAAAGGGTATCTTTACTACTGATACAAAGAGGGTCACTCTAATGACGATCCATAGAGAGTCGTACTTATGTTGATCCAGGATGGGTCTCTCTCTTGACGATCCATGAAGGGTCTCTTTTATGATGATCCACAAATGGTCTCTTTTATGCTGATCCATAGATGGTTTCATTCATGCTGATCAAGAAACAGTTTCTATTATGTTGATCCATGGAGGGTCACTTCTATACCGATCCGCGAAGGGTCTCTCTTCACATGACTGTCTTCCAATGGATTCCCACACTTGGGGCGCATGAGTTTCAGAGATTCTTCTCCTAAAGATATTGATCATACCTCAAACACCACAAATTCCCAAAAAGAAGTAACCCAAAGTTCTGTCTTGTCGTAAGGTTTCCAATGTGAGAGACGGTGCATCCATCAGATGCTCGAACTGTATGTTAGAAGAAAAAATGTAAATAGGCCCCAGTTCGATTTTAGTCTAATCCAACCAGGCAATAGTCCAACCTCTGCCAAAACCCATGTAGAGTATCAAAAATTGACCACCTCTTCACAAGGGTATCATCGTAGTAGATGGCACATCAATTAGATGCCTAGCTTGCAAGATACATTCATTTTAGTCAAATGTGGCCAATCGAGTCCGAGTCCGATAGTATTCTGGGTTAGCTGGTGGGTCCAACCCGATTGGCGTACCTGGCCCGATTGGCGGACCCAGCCTAGCATGAAGGTCCACACCAGCCAGTAGCTTCATCCTGCCTATAAGAACCCGACCTGCCCGAATGTGGGTCGGTCGCACCGACCGGACATGGTACGTCTGGTGCCACCAACTAGAAGTGCTAGTGGGGCACTTCCCCTTCTTCTGGAATGGCTTGATGGAGCCATTTGTTTTTCCAGCCAAGATGGAAGAGCGAGCAGCTCCTCTCCTCGTGCAACGTGTCGACGCTGTTCCATTCCTCATCTACGGCCTGACTAGCTGCAGCTCCTACTGCCACAGCACTTGCGGGCACCACACCTCTATGCAGCCGTCTCGGCCCGCAGCCGCCTCCGGTGGTGCCGTGCCGACTATTCGTTTTTCGGGCCACCAGAGATGCTCTACTGGTCTATTTTCTTTCCCTTTTACACCTAAAGGCCTCCCGGGTCATCGCCTCCACTAAGAGGCCATTATATTTTTATTGCCACCATGTTTACCGATCTCACAGAAAGAACGCATATACACCAAAAATTATTGAGGGTCCGAGACTTGTTCGGATTGGCATATTCCCTCTACATTACCACTTAAACAAATGTCAGAATACTAACCATAGAAAAATTAACGTGTAGCCCCACAATAACCTCTATTAATAAAGAGATATCCCTTGATCAACTTGTTGGTCGGTTGATATTCATTTTTCATATTATTCCTGAATGGTAAAAGAGGGGAATTATACTCATAAACCCCCTACCTATAAATGTTGTTCAGACGAAGGAGAATATTCAATTGTTTTGTCATTCGACATTCTTCGTCGCTTGTTGATACCTAGTTCAATTTCTCTAACAATAATATCTCGATCATTATTATTCATTGGAGAGGAATGTCGAAATCATCACTAAAGAGGTTTATCTTGCGGTTGTTAAATTTCATGCCAACTGTTTGATTAAATAAAAGAAATTACACCACGTTGTGTTCATTAATATGGTTAATTTATGAACCCCTATTATTGAACATTTTATTCCACATGAATTGTGGTTACACAACGAGAGGATAAAGTCATTAAAAGACCCTCATTAATTGACTGTTATTACACTTTGGTTCGTCCAAAATCCATTCAACGGAGGAAGAAAAACAATAAAATAACTTATAGTTATTTTATCATTATTATTTTTCGAAAGTCCAAAAAATATCTTCTTCATCAGACCCTTCTCGGTCAAAGTTATGTTTTTTCTATGTGAATCTCGATATTGTGAATTCAACGGTGCCATCAAATTTTTAATCTGAGCACAAATTCCAAATATATAATTCTCCTCTTACACATTTAATAAACGTACCATAAAAAAGTTTAAAATTTTGTTTCGAGCTCTTCGAGCCTATGAGTCACGTGCCGTCAATTTTTTTCTTTTTAGTAATAATTCCATATAATTAAAACAATATACAGAAATTTTGGTTGATTACATTTATTGAACATATATAAATTTGAATTTATGATAATATACTAAAAATCATAAAAAGAAAATTTAAAACATATAAATAATGATTAATTTTAGGATAAAAATGATATTTATTTTCAGAGATAAAATTGTTCTTATAAGACATTGAATAAACAAAATCCTTTTAAGTAAATATAATGTTTGAGGTGGAAGAAGTATTTAATATACATGGTTATACATTTAAATTATTACATATTATTTAAATTAATATTTATAAATTTTGGACTTATATAACAACATAATTCTCCAAATACAAGTGAAAATATTACTCAATACTTGAAATTCTAAAATAACATATTGAATATTATTTAATGGAATAAATATATGTATATAAAAAAATTTAATGTATATAATTTTTTTAAAAAATTTTAATAATTTAGTTTTATGATGATTATTTATTTTTAATTTTTAGTGATGAAATACATTCTGTAAATTCTTATGCAATTCCTGTATTATGCTACAAAAAATCTACATGAAAATCCAGGAAATGAGTTTAAATAATTAAAATTTAATTCATATTAATAGATTTAGACTAGAGCCCTAATATTATATCTAAATTAAATATATTAATGTTATAAAACAATTTTATATTATAATTCCACTCTTATCATGAAGAATTCATTTTCAAATTATATGAATATTTCAAAAATTTACATTAATGATATTTATAATGGCAGTAATTTATTAAATGTTTTAAAAATATTAAAAAAATTAACACCATCCAATATATTTGGAAATTGTTTATAATACCATTCACTGTCAAATTATGGATCAGGTTTCCATGTATATTAACATTAATTTTCACAAAATTATTACAACTATTGAAATCACTATAATCAGCAAAAGGATTAATAGGTGTTTGAATGGGATATGTTTCAAAAAAACATGAAAATATTTAAAAATTATATTTCATGAGACTATTTGGACACATAATATTCCAAAATTATATGTATATCAATTTGGATATATTTTCTATGCAATATGTTATATATTAATATAATACATTTGGAAATTCCAAGATCATAACTCCTCACACCCGTAAAATGGAACCTCCTCCCCTAATATTATCCCTCGTTTTGAGAATTTTAGTTCAGAAAAATACCCTAATACCTTATTAAAATCCCTCCATACACTATATTGGTATTTTTTGTGACAATAACATACTTAGAAGGATAACAGTGTAATGAAAAGGATTTTGTTTGAAGTAGTGGTGTTTCTTCTGATCAAATGTTTTAGTATTATTTCCTATTCTACCAACATTAATATTATTACACCATTATAAAATAAAAAAAATTATAATATTACTTATACTGATATGATATTGTGTTAATGGAATAACCTTAATCAATATCCTTTTATATTATTTTGAAACAAAACTATGGATCATGTGAATAGAGGTGAACCACCTCACAAACCAATGTATATTTATTCTGATAATATCCTCTCATGACTATTTATAATGACAAATTTAAAATATAAATATATATCTTTTATAAATGAAATAATTATAATTCTCTATAGATCATTCATTTTTATGTGAGGATTTTTACCACCGTGAAGTAATCTCATTTATTTTTCATCACCACGTCACATAGATAATATAAATAATAATATTTAAAGTGATAATATGATTATTAATATTTAATAATGAGTCTAGAATATCAATATAAAAATTGACTTCTTTCCCTCATTTTCTTGGAAAAATTAAAATGTTACTCACACATAAACATAGCCCATTGAATCAATTAGTGTAACATAGTTCCTTTTCTAAATCATTATTCATGGTCAGTTTTACAAGTATAATTGCTGTATAAAAATTATCATTATATCATGATAATTATTTTTTATATGATGGAATAAGGGACCATTTGACCATAGAAAACATACAAAATTCATTTTTTACATATTAGATAAATATCATTTAAAACATCAAATATAACCATGATTTATTATGTAATTCTATATAACATGGTAATAAATAATATAAAACGAATTATAAATATGAGAAATGATCTTAATAATGTAAATAATTAACCTCTTTTTTTGTTATTCGTGTAGATAAATAACTTGCTTGATGACTCCATCTCGAGGTAAGGGACACTTTACATCCATAACCTAATAATAAATGTTTTTATGAAATATTTTATTCATATTTTTCTTTAATTTCAATTTTTAATAATTATTTTATAGATATTTTAATTTGTACATAAATGAATTATAACGTTCATTTTATATATCATTCAACATTCATTCGATGTTATTATGAAGAAATTTTTTTATGATTTTTATAAGGAACTTTTTAACTTTTTTATTATATAGAAAATGAAATTTTAAATATTAATGTATTCAAGGACACTATATTTCCCAACAACCAAAACCAATATTTTCTGTTTGGGCCACATTATAATTATTAGTTTTTTCTTAAATGAAAATACACCGTTCTGTTTATTTGAGTTTGTTTGTTTTGAAATTATTTTTAATGAAAATGGACATATTGATATCTGAAATGTATTTATTGTGTGATTTAAATGATGAAAATGAATGAATTATTTTGTTTTATATATTTTATTTTCCATCTCAATTTTTTATGATTATTGTTGAGGCTAATATATTTCCTGATGATGGGTGAGGATGGTAATGATCATTAATTCATTGTGTAATTATTATCCTTTATAGGGAATTACTTCAATGTATGATCATATTGGTTAATCAACATGTATGTTCAATTGTAATGGTTAATATAAATGTTTTATAATGATGATAGACCAATAAAACCATGTGTATTTTCTATGATTACAAATTAATTTCAATTGAATTTTTTTAATGGGTAGTTTAACGATCATTTATTTAATGTAATGATTAGGAAATTTTATGTTAAAATTCAATGTTTTTAAGAAAAAATTCATGTATTCTCATGTTTTCATAAAAAATCAGCATGATTTGGATTTTCCCATTATATTTTCTTATAATATGTTTTATATAAAACATTTGGTAGTGATTTATATTTTATATTTTACTATTATTTTGTCTAAATCATTATTATTATATTATGCTTTTTGTGGTAAAATTACATTTAAACACACACACACACCTCACACATAGGCTGGAAAGGTAGGACAGATTCCCCAATGGATATCCCACCCATAAAACCATATTTATTAAATACATGGCCCATAGTCCTAGTGGGAATGAAGCACATTACATTTCCCATATAGAAATCCTATCATTTTATATATACTATTACATGATTTTAGCTTAATTATACATCAGACTATAAGTTAAGGATCATAAAGTCTAGTGTCATGGTATACGTGGTACATAAAACTGAAAACATGGAACCAAATTAATCATTTGTTTTTTTAATATTCAAATTTAGCCTTTAACTTACATTGTGTTAAAACATCTGCATAGGGTACACTAGGGAACACATGAACAAATGTATGAGATAAATATACCATTAAGAGAATAACCATAAGAGCACAACATTAACACATGAGATAACAGGCAGGACCTGATGATATAAAAAGACATGTGACATATGGAATCATAAAATGTAAACATGGAATCATATAAACATTAAGATCTAATAATATGGATGTAACAGAAAACATTTCTTTATGATGAGTCAAGGATAACTTCTAGGACTGTTTCACATGGTAGCACAAGACAGTGCTAACTACCAAGAATGTCACCAAAAACATCTCATGAAACTCAACTATACCTGACACATTCGAGCTCTATATAGGTGAAACCATATTAAAATTTTATTGTTATGTTTTCCACATAAGTAATCATACGTATTCAATCAAAAATAAACTTAAGGGAATCTATGGACAAAAAGGGGTATCACAATCATGTCATAAAGAATAATGAAATGGCGTATCATAAAACTTCCCATGAGAGAAAGGAATTAAAACAAAAATATGAAAATTAATAAGGTGAATTAGTTATACATAAAGATATGTGATGTTAAAACAATGTGACAACATGCATGAATATTATTTTAGAAATTCATAAAATTAAAACATTTTAGTGCAGTTTTAAGGAAAATACTAAGTAGAATTTAAAACTGAATCAGGAATAATCTTTTATTTAAAAATAGACGTGAAACAATAAGACTTTTATAATAAAAATACTTATTTTATAATGTAAATTTGATGTTTAAAACAAATGGTAGAGTTCACATGAAATTGGGTAAAAATTTGTGAAGTTCCCTAAAAACGAGTTCGCTTATTTGGATGTATCGAGGCGGGAATCCCTTAAAAGCATGTATATACACAAAAGAGAATGAGGGATGGATATTGAGACTATATTTTTTAGCATATAAATAGTATTTATAAGTTTTATATAAAAAATTGACAAATTTATTTGGGTAAAAAGAAAGATATAGAAACATGAATGAATAATGTCGGTTCAGGTAGAATCCCTTATGGAATATCGGAATGGTATCGGGTGTACTTAGGAAATAATAATGGAATAAAATGGGTTTATCATCACTTATACATCAGGAGGGAAGTATGGGGGATGTTGGAAATCTTTTCCCATCATTAGGTATTACATATAAAAGGGTATAACATAGAGGATATTCTTCAATAATAGTTAAATATATGGGATCCCTTACCTTAAGTCTGATGATGTTCATCAGTTGATATTAATGACCTGAATAATAAAATTAGGTTCATTAATTAACAATTAATGAAACTATTATATATTTAAATTTTTTATTATAACTTTTTTATGTTCATTCAATAACTTTTTGATTGGTTAAGTGGTTCAATTTTACTGTTCGATTCCCTTGGTTTTCTTGGTCTTTACAATTGGTTAAATATTTTAATGAAAGTAGAATCATATAAAATGTGGATGGTTTCCCATAATTGGAGTTATATTTAATTATTTAACATTTATAAGGTTATGTGTCTCTGAATTTAATTTGGTTACTTGGAGTGATGTTTAATCGATATTAAAAACAATAATGATATATAGTTGGATTAATTTGGTAAATTTTCTTATAATTAACATATTTGGTATTATTATTTTTCAGCATGTGTAGAAAATGATTCAAAATCATAACATAAGCTAGAATATATATAATAAGATCTATTTTATCCATTAAAATTGTTTCATAACCCGTCTAGAATATGGTAATGAAAATTGAAATCTCGACATCCTTGATGGTGATAAATAAACACATCTCGGACAGAATTTTCATTTACAAAATGAATGGAAGGTAGATATTATGATAATCTATCCCATTATAATTATATAATTCCATTACATGTATATGACTAAATTAATCATATCATTTTTATTAAGGGAAGTGAGTAATGAAACAAGAAAAAAAAGAACATTAATGAAAATAAAATAATCGGAAAGAGGAATTTACCTCTTAAGTTTATCTCCTTTGAGATCCTAATAAGGGGAATGGATTTGGTATTTTGAGGAGACCATGGTCTGTGGGACTTTGGGGAGTATCATAGGGAGAGATTTGGGTAGATCATAGGCAAGTAACAAGGCTTTAGAGGAGTGAAGAGAAGAGGGGAGTGAGGGTGGTTTTTATAGTGGAGGAGAGGAGGGTTTCAATAATATTTAATTAATTATTTTATTAATTTCATTCAATACCAGAAATATTGATGATTCCATGACCTAAAATAGTAATAAGAGCATGTGTGTACTAGATATAGGTGCTTAAATAAATAATTATGTCATTAATAGGAGATTTTAAATATAATTTATTTATATAGTAAATTATTGTATTTTACTATTGAAAAAAATTCATATAATTCAGAAAAAATCTAAAAACATCACCCTAACCATTTTTTGACCAGAAAAAAATTAAAAAATGAACTACATTTTTCAAAAATAGTTTTATAATTATGATTAAATTTATTTTAAATTAAAATCATAATTTACTTGAAAAATAAAAATTCTCAAACCCTTATTGATTTTATAATTCGTTAAAAAATTTCATAAGCTCTTATAAAATTATCTAAAAACCAAAAGACATAAAAGTATTTTTTTTATGAAAACCATTTAATAAATTTCATAATCTTTTAAATTAATTAATTATTTTATTTAATTATTTTCGACCTGCAAAAATACCAATACTTTTAATATTGTTATATTTTCACTTATATGATTCCTTTGTTTTATTTATACATTCATGAATGAGGTTACTATTCATTTAGGCTATTTAATATTTATAAGGTTCATAATACTATTCATCATGGTTTGGTACTATTCATAAGGGTGGGTTACTATTCCAAAAAACAATTAATTTTGTTCCATTATACTCCAAAAATCTTACTAATCATAACCGCATATGTCAGATATTCAAAATTTAAATCATAGTGATAACAATATTATGTTTAATGGTCACATAACACTTAGTAGTTCATTGTGTTATCATTTCAATTGATTATATGACATAATTATAAGGAAGCAATACTAATTGATCACACATTGGGTCATTACATTATTCCCCCTTATGAAATTTCACCATTGAATTTTTTTTTACATTCTAAACCTTAAATATGTGTGGATACTTTTCCATAATTTCCTCCTCCAGTTTCTGTGTTGTCTCTTTGAACTTATGGTTCTATCATAGTACATTAACCAGTTGAGTAGTCTTTTAACGTAAAACATAATCTCTACAATCCAAGATCTTCATTGGATGCTCCTCTTTTTCAACTATACCACTTCTGAAGAGAGTACTTGTGAAGGGTCCAGTATGTAATTCCATAATACGGATATGTGGTAGACATCATGTTCTTTGACCATCGTAGGAGGAAGTTCTAGTTGATAGGCTACAACTCCAACATGATCAAGATTCTTGAATGGTTCGATGTACCTAGGAAATAAATTTACTTTATTCATAAACATCGTGACCTTCTTCCATGAAAATATGTGTAAAAATACCATGTCTCTAGCTATGAACTCATGGAATCATCGAGGATTGTTTGAATAACTCTTTTTTCAACATTGGAATTCCTTGACGTTCTATTGAATGGTTTTACCATCTCCACCATTTCATCAACCATTTAAGGTCCTAGTATATTATGTTGGCTGACTTCATCCCAACACACTGGTGTTCTTCACCTTTTCTCATATAGGGCTTCATATGGTTCCACTCGAATGCTCGAGTGGAAAATATTATTGTTGTATAATTCAAAAATTTGGTGATGTTTCTCCCATACTCCTTTGAAATCCATAGAACATGCATTCAACATATATTCTTGTGTCTAAATAGTTCCCTCAGATTGGCCATCTGTTTGAGAATGATAGGTTGTACTAAAGTTCAGTTCAGTGCATAGAGCATGTTGGAGTCTTTTCCAGAACATTGAGGTAAATCTCAGATATCAATCAGATGTAATTGATAATTTTACTCTCTGAATACTTACCACCTCATTGATATATATCTGTCCAAGTTTATCTAATGATATGTCTTCTCTAATCATGATAAAGTGAGTTTTCTTTGTAAGATGATCCACAATTACCCATATTTTATTATTTCCTATGGATTTCCTTCAAAGTCCAATAACAAAAACCATGGTGATGTTCTAAGACTTCCATGTTGGTATGGGTAGGGGTTTCATCATCCCTGTAGAATAATGTCTTTCATCCTTCACTTGTTGAAATACAATGAACATTGATGTATATTCAGAAATCTGTTTCATTATATTGTCTAACCAAAATTTCCCTCAGTGATCTTGATACATAATTGTACTCCTTGGGTGGATAGAGAAGGTAGAGCTATGTGAATCCTTCAAAATCTCCTACCTTATCTCTTGATTAGATGGTACACATAATCATGATCCATGTCATACAACTTATTTCTCATCAATCTTGAACTATGAGGATTTCCCATTTTAATTGCTTCCACCATTTTCTGAATTTTTAAATATTTTCTATCATCATCCTTTATTTAATCCATGAGGGATGGTTGATAAATCATTTGAAAAAAGATTGATGATATTCCTCACTTAATGATTCCCATTTCCATCATTTGAAAATCTAAGAAGATTATATCCTTTTCAATTCTCATCTTTGATAAAAATGCAAGATCCATTCTACTTAGAGCATCTGCCACATTGTTGGTCTTACCGGGAAGGTAGGGGATTGAGAAATCATAATAATTTATGAGATATATACATATTCACTCTCTCATATGTATCACGTTCTTTTTGAATATATATTTGAGAATCTTGTGATAAATATATATCTCACATTTCTCCGCATTGGGATAATACTGCCAGATTTTTATCCCAAGGATCACTACCGCCAACTCCATATCATGCACAAGATAGTTTTTCTCATTGATTTTCAGTTACCTTGATGTGTAGGCTATCAATTTGACTTTTTTCATCAGCGCACAACCTAATATTTTCTTGGAAGTATCGTTGTACACCACAACGAGTTCTCCACTTTTTGGGAGTGTGAGTATTGGCCTAGTGATTAGCCTCCTTTTCAACTCCTTAATGCAGTCTTCAAATTCATGAGTCCATAAAAACATCATTCCTTCTATGTCATCATGGAAATTGTGTTTGACAGCCATTAAATTTTCTTCAGAAATCTTTAGTAACACCCGAATAGACCCAAAAATATGTGAATCTCCATTACAGATATTGGAATGGTACACTCTTCAATTGCCTTTGTCGTGAAAGGGTCTACATATATCCCTTTTCTAGTGATAACATGCTCCATGAATGATACCTAGACTATCTACAACTATCATTTATTATACTTTTCATTCAAATTGTATGTTCATAATGTTCTTATCATAGTATTTAAATTATTCCCATGTTCCTCCTTGCTCTAAGAGTATATCAATATATCATCAATAAAGACTACCAAAAAATTTTCAGTGTAATCTCTAAATACTATATTCATTAAATCCATGAAAATTAATAGTGAATTAGTGCATCTAAAGAGCATCACTATGAACTGATAGTTTCCATACCTCATTTGAAAGGAATACTTTTTTATATCTTCCTTCCTCACCTTTAATTGCTGATATCCCAGCTGAAGGTATACCATTGAGAAATAACTGTACCAACAATGTTGATTGAACAAGTAATCTACCATGGAAATAGATTCATGTTCTTTATCAGTATTTAATTGACCTCAATATAATCAAAGAAGATACACACTAATCTATCCTTCATTTTGACGAAGAGGACCGGCACACCACATGGTGAAGAACTCGATCATATAAAACCCTTCTATAGATTCTCCAGTAACTACTTCCTCATTTTTTCTAGATCTACGGTGTCCATTTTATAATGTTTAATTGAAATAGTTAAATATCAAAGAGTAATTTCAATTGATAACTCAACCTCTAGGTCAGGATGTAGATCAGATAACTCTCAAGGAATACATCACTATAATCCCTCGCGATGGGCATGTCTTCAAGCGAGATTCTCTCATTTGTCTCAATAATTTGAGATATAAATGCTTTCTCATAAGAAATTAATATCCACACTTGTGACAATGAATCTGAAGGAGATTAATCATCCTCCTTGAACTTTTATAGAATTAGATGATGCTTTGGGATAAGAAGAGTGATCACTCTTTCAAGACAGTTGATGTTGGATATGTATAATGATATCCAATACATTCCCAAGATAACATTGAACACTGCTAATGGAATTATGAAAAGATTTTTTGGGAGTTTCAGTCCACAAACATTAACCAGGGAGGATTTATATATAATGGATGTAATAATTTCCCAATTCGCAACTATCGTATATAACTTATCATCCATGTTTTTAGGTGGTCTTTGAATTTTTCTAGTAAAATTATAATATATGAATGAATGTGTAGAACCAGAATCAAATAATAAATTCCCTATTATTGAATGATTAACTAGAGTACCTGTCACCACATTGTTGTTCAGATCTACCTCAGTAGTAGTGATAGAATAAGACATTCCTTGTTTCCTTGGAGGTTATTGTTGATTTCCTCTAGCCACCCTCATCTTAGGGAAATTGTTTGTATAATTCCCATTCTCCTTGTAGTTGTAGCAAAAAACTATAGGCTATGTTTTGATCTGAACCTTCATATATTTTTCATCATTTTTAGGATTCATTGTATCTTTTCGGTACTGTTTAGCCAGATGTCCCAACATTCCTCATTTTATTTAATTCCTAGTTCCCTTTAAAAAGTTCCTAGGAGGCGTCATCCCACAATTTTTACACATGGGACGATCAAGCTTCTTTAGATCACAGAATATATTTTCTTGGCCTGCCACATGAGATTCCATTTTTCACCTCATGTTTTCAGTACCTTGATAACACTATGAGTCTCCAATATCAATTTCAAAAATGAGGGGACAACAGAAAATCTCATCAAAGTTGTCAAAGACTCGAATCACTAGTATTTTTCATAGACTCATATTTAGTCCTCTAAAGAAGCGATTCACCTTTCTTTTAGTGTTCATGACAAATCCAAATGTGTAACTTGCAAGAATTGTAATGTTTTCTTCATTCACCCTGATGGAATCATCTTCCTTCTAAAGAAGTCTGAGGAACTGACATTCCATCATGAGATGGACGGTTCAGGGAAAATATTTATTGAAAAACATTCTCTTGAATACCTCTCATTTCATGGAATCAATTTCTTCCTAAGTATTGATATTCTTGAGTAGTTTCCACCACTGATCAGCATCCCACTCAAAATTACAGTCTTCTCTTCTTCTAATCACTAGAGGAAAAAGAATATCTTTTCAATGGAGTTAATCCACTGCTCTTTGATTAGGGGATCAAATGACACACTAAACATGGGAGGTCTTTTCCACAGGAATAATTCAATGTAAAATGTCTCTTTCCCAAGATGTGGATGGAATTACACATGATTTAAGTTATTATTAATAACATGAGTCAGCAAAGAAAGTATTGCCATGATGTTTTGAGCACTTGTTCCCATTATATCAGGAGTATCATTAATGAAATATTGACATTCCTTATCACATTGATTGTTGGAACATGTTATTTTATTTCCCTCCTTTAACAAATAAATAGAACTTACAATTAGATGTCTTGAATACGTATTTATTAGGCAAAAAAAAGGATACATTGAACATAAAATAATAAACATGTAAATGAGAAGTATATCCTAACTTGTGATTCATTTGGTTTAAATCTGGGTTATCCTTGATCAATTTCATAGCTTATATTCTTATAAGATTTTTTTATTCCCTTAATAATGGTTTTAACTAAGCTCATTAATTATCCAAATCGTATCCCCTAGGAGTGTCAAACCAAGAGTGCAGTAAGGCCCATTGTCGTTCAGTAGTTCCCATTCAAGTCTAGCTCAAAGAGGTGTTTTCAAATTATACCCCTAGATATATCTGTGCGAGAGCCACTGAAATCTATTTGTATCTTGACAGGGATTTATTTTCTGGATAAACCACATTCTCGATTCTTCCAAAAAATTAGGGGTGTTTTCATATACTTAGTCACATCCTTAATGATCTTATAAAGTTTTATATTTCTAATCTCTAAAAATAACTATACAATCCAATGATACTAACTATAGAAACCCTAGCCTTTTACATATAGTATTACATAATTTTAAGCATAATTATACATCAGAGTACAAACCATTATTCATTATGGCTAATGTCTTGGAACACTAGGTACAAAAAACTGAAAACATGGAACTAAATAAAAAATTTCATTATTTAACATTTAAATTGAAATTATAACATTCCTTGTGATCAAACATCATCATATAGTTCTCTAGGGAATAGATGAACAAAAAACGAGCTAAATATCCCAGTAAGGGAATAATCATAAGAATAACGCGTTAGAACATGGGATTGAGGCATGTCATGATGATAAAAAAATGAATGTAACATATGGAATCATAACAAATAAACTTGGAATAATATAAACCTATAGTCATGATAATGTGGTATAAATAAAAAACATGTCTTTATAATGAGTCTAGGAATACCTCCAAGCCAGTTGCACGTGGTATCACAAGCCATGGCTAATAGCCAAGACCGTTGCACATGGTAGTACAAGCCAAGGAAATTTCCAAGACCATCACAAATAACATCCCATGTGACTCAAAATAACACAATGTATTGGAGCACTATCTTGGTGAACCCATCATAAATTTTCCTAAATTTGTCTTCCGTATAGTGAATCATACATATTAAATCCTAGCTAAACATTAGATAATCCAAAGAGAGAAATGGTTACCACATTCATGTCATGAAGCATAATTAATGGGTTTGTCATAAAAGGGTACATGAGAGAAAAGAATTAAATAATAAAAGGGCATTAATAAATTAAATTAGGCATATAGTATGTTAGGTGATGTCAAACTGATGTGACAGAATTTATGAATATTATTTTGAAAATTCTTAGTATTAAAACATTTTAGTGTTGTTTTAAGTAAAATACTAATGAGAATTTCAAATAGAAAATGGAAAATAATTTTTGTAAATACATAAGGGAATAAAGAAGGTTTTCATAATAAAAAACTGATCTTATAAAAATAATGGTGTCTTAAAATAGATAGTAGAGTGCACTTGAAATTCAGTAAAAATTTGGGAAGTTCCCTTATTATGAGTTTTCTTATTGGGAAGTATCAAGGAGGGAACCACATAAAAGAATGTATATCCCAAAAATAGAATGATGGGTGGATATTAAGACATTATTTTGGATCATATACAAAGAATTTATATGTTTTACATAAAAACGGAATAAAACATCATTTGTTTTAAAAGAAAGATAAAGAAACCCGAATGAATAAATGTGGTTCGGGTAGAATCCATTACAGAAAATCTGCATGGTATTTGGTGTACCTAAGAGGTCATAATGAGTGATAAAGTGGTTTTTTATCACATATACATCATGGGGATAGGATGGGGGTGGTGATAAATCATGCCGCATCATTGGGGGTTACATGTAAAAGGGCATAACATAGAGAACATTCTTGAATAAAAGTGAAATAGAGAGGATCCCTTACCTTAAGTATGATGGTGTTATTTTCTAGATATTAATGACCTAAATAATAAAATTAGGTTCACTAACTAATAATTAATGAACCTTTTATGTATGTATAATATTTAGCATAACCATTTTAAGTTCATTATTAAATCTTTTGATGGGTTAAGTGGTCATATTTCATTGTTCGGTTCTGTTTGTTTCCATGGTCGTTATGATCAAATTACTTATTTTCATGAATGGAGAATCACGTAAAATGAGAATGGTTTTCCAGAATTGGTGTTATTTTTTATTATCTAAAATGCATAAGATTACATGGTTTTAAATTTGATTTTTTTACTTGGATTTAATTTGAATCATTATATAAAACATTAATGGTAAATACTTGGATTAATTTAGAGATTTTTCTCATAATTAACTTGTTTTGTATTATTATTTTACATAATGGGTGAAAAAGGATTCCAGAACATCACATAAGATTAAATATATATATAATGATATTGTTAAACCATTAAAATGTTTTCATGTCTTGTATAGAAGATGGTAATGTAAATTGAAAACTCGTCGTCCTAGAATGTGATAAATCAACACATCTCAACGGTATTTTCATTTATAGAATGAAAGGAGTGGAAGGGAGAGAATATGATAAATAATCAAATTAGAATAACATAATTTCAGAAAATTTACTTTACTAGAGTTATCAATCCATTTTGGGGAAGGGAGGTGGTGAAATAAATTAGAAAAGAAAATATCATGACAGAAATAAATGAATCGGAAAGAGGAATTGACCTCTTGTGTTTATCTCCTTTGAGAGCCTCTTAAGTAGAGAGGATTATGACTTTTGTGGAGACCAATGAATGTTGGATGTGGGGTAGGATCTTGGGCAGTGATTTGGATTGAACATAGTCAATGCACCAGGCTTGAGAGGATTGAATAGAAGAGGGGAGTGTGGGTTGTTTTTATAGTGGAGGAGAGGAGGCTTTTCATAATATTTTATTCCTTAGTTTATTAATTTACTTCATGACCATAAATAGTGATTATTCAATGAAACATATATTAATAAGAGCATGTGAGTGTGAAATATGGGTTTTTACATCAGTAATGATGTCAAGAATAGTGAGTTTTTATTATAATGTATTTATATAGTAAATAAATCTATTTTACTATTCACTATATATTCATGTATTTCATAAAAACCCCAACAATTCACCCTAACCATTTTTAAATGTGTCGAATATAACAATGAACTCCATTTTTAGAAAAATATATAAATTTGATTAATATAATTTTTAATTGAATTCATAATTTACTAGAAAAATGCACATTTTAAAACTATAACTGAATTTATAATTCTTCAAAAAGTTATATAAGTTCAAATAAAATTATCTTCAAACCAGAAGAAATAAAACCTTTAATTTATGAAAACATTTGAAGAAAATAAATTTTCTACTAAATGAATTTTTTAATTATAACTAATTAATATTGACCTACAAAAATATGAAAACTTTTACTATGGTCATACTATCACTTATATGATTCTTAAATTTTATCTATACATTCATGGATGAGGTTACTATTATTTTGGACTTTTTACTATTCATAAGGGTCATATTTCTATTCATAAGGGTTTGTTACTATTCATATTGGTAGGTTATTATTCACACAAAAAATTATGTTTGTTCTATTAGACTTCATACATCGTACTGATCACAACCCTGTATGTTATATTTTTGAAATTCAAATCACAGAGGTTAAAATATTATGTTTAAAGGTCACATAGAACATAGTAGTTCGTTGTGTCGTAATTTCGAGTGATCAAATGACATAATTATAATAAATTAATTTACATTGATAAGACATTGGGTCTTTTCAACCCATAGGCTTAGTGGACATATTATCATATTATGTTGACCATAAGCTCAGGTTTATGACCCAGTGTCCCACTTGTGAATAGTTCTTCAATAATACTAGGGAATCTATACTAATAAAAATATTGCTTTTTCCACTACCGTTATTTCTATAGTTCCCACCACTATTATAGTTGCCCCAGATATATAGTTCTTCTACTGCAATAGCGTTACTATAGTACTTCTATAGTGCTACTACAATACTTGCACCCAATTTTTGAGAATTATATTTTTATTATAAAAAAATTATGGAAAAAATTTGAATCCAAATATTCCAGAACAATAGGTAATAATCTATCCATTAATGAAAACATTGATCCTTCGAAATTTTATCACGTTAAATAATTTACAAGATAGAGAGTATGCCTAATTGGATGGTTCACACTTTTAGAAGGTCCTAAAATTTAAATTCCATCTTTTCCTAGAACAATATGTAATCTTATATGTTGATCTAGCCATTGTTGAGTCCCCTTATTAGAATGTAGTCTTACTTGGCAATCTAGGTGCACTGCTCCTCACTAGGAGCCACCCTTAATTCCCTTCCAATTATTATTTTTTCTTCTATGTTAGTATCATTAAGTGACAATATAGTATCAACCATTTCCTCTTATTAGATCATAATTAGTTCAAAATTATTGATTCAGTATAACAATAGACATCTGCTGCTAACAAGAATCCTTGGGAAAGAGGTTAGAGACGTTTTCCACCTTCATGAATTTCTAATTCTTCATAGATATTGTCTCCATTGAGAGTATTAAATATGATTAATCCTTTCTCTCTTTATGGAATCCCCTCTTGATCATACTTCTCCATGGGATTTTATTCCCACAACCTTGATCTTCATCCTATGGATCACCTGAAATGTGGATGGAGCACTCACCACTGGACTCATTATGAGGGAACTTCTTCTCAACCAAGGAGGTTCTGACCTTATATTTTTCAAAATCCTGAATCAGATCGTTATTGGTCAATGGTTGCCCACTACAAGACCCCGAACTCCCTTATAGGACTTCTCCTAATGAAGGCCTCACCCCCTACAACATGGTTCAGAACAATGCTGCCTAAAGGAATACCCTCTCTAGGTACCTTAGGAACCTCTGTATAATCTATATCACTGAATCCATTCCCGATGCACACCAACTTAGCATATGATGCATCCATGGGGGACATCGAACATCCCTCCTCCATCATTATCAGTTATATTTAAGATGTATTCCCACTAACACCATAAGGACCCTCAAGAAGTTGGTCCAAACCACAAGTAGTTTTATCCACATCAAAATTCATTTCCATGATAGAAATTTTCATAAAATGTTGAGGATCAAATAGCTCCTTCCTCAACAACCTGAAGATGTCAGCAACTAGTGTATTACATTCGCCTGAACCACATTTCACAACCTTATTCGAGTTAAAAATAGTCAACACACCATCTTTCCACTGACGAGTCAATCCAACCAACATGTTAGTCACATGATTTCTACTACAACTTATGCTCACAACCATCTCTAGATCAGTATTTATATAACCATACCTATAGTCCTCCATCATATGACCCAAATGATTAAATGAATAAAAAAAGTTAAACCATGACTCAAATATTATTTTTCTTATTTAACGGAAATGTTAGACGTATTTAATCAAATAATATATAAAGAATTCATGATTCATCGACCTCCAAACAAATTCACATATTAACAGGGTGAAAAACTACTTTTTTTAGCTTTGAGAACATAGTTATCTCTCCACAAAGTTCCCATGAATTTTAACAATCGATGGATTTTGAAACATTAAAGTGAGAATATTTAATCTTTTCGAGATCATAATTGTAAGAGAATATCACATCATGTGAAAATCATAGGTACATATGTATTGGTAGAAATGGGATCCTTTTTAGTTGCGGGAATAAGTAGTCGAGGCTTTGACCAAGAATTCCTCTGAATAGAATCGAGTCATAATGTTTTTACAATTGATAAGACCCAATGTTTCCCTCTCCTATATGTCTTAGGAACTGAAAATGATCCTATCAAATGCATCAACCAAGGGCCTTCAGAATCTAGTGATCACCATCAGTTTATGGAGGGAAAAGGCATCAATAAACTCTACCCACAATGGGTTTTTAACCCATAACCTCAATATAGAATTAGTAGGCGATTTCCATTAATCCAAAACCAAAATAATCTCAATTTTCTTTATTTCAATTAATATGTTATTCAATATTATAATTATTTTATAATGGACTACGGAGGTTCATTCATTATTATAATGTTCCCCTTATAGTCATTTTGTTTCTCCTCAATTGTTTTTAACGATTTTTTCAATGTTTATATGGATTAGTAAGAAAAAAAAATAATTCATGATAAATTTTATAATGATTTTCTATGAAATGAAATTGTGTTAAAAAAATGTTTTTTGGTATGAGAATGTTGGCGACTAGTTAGATGGGGCCATTCTGTAATATATTCTATTTTCTTAAATGCATTATAATCTAATTCTCAAAAACAATTAATGGAAAAGTTTCTCATAGTGAAAGGATGTTTACTAAATAATAATTATTTTATTTACAAATTTTTTAAATCATGATTCATATTATTTATGTCAGAGGAATGATTTTAAATCGTTAGTGTTTATGATGTTTTCATAATATTTTAGGATAAGAGTACAGGTTAAAATCAATGATTTGTATAAAAAATCAGTATAATAAATTAAATGTATTAGACTCCCATTTTATATTATATGTGATGGGAAAACATTGGGAAAATTTATTGAGTTTAGATAGATGTTTTAGGTATACGCAATCATTATGTTTTATAAGTGAAAAAAGTATTTGAGTAAAAATGACACTTGATTTTATAGAGCTATGGTTAATGATTTTGAAAAAAATATTGGTTTATATAGACATTGATATATTATTAATAATTAATTCTTAGAATTGTGGAATATATGTTTTATTATATAGATAAAAATGCGAATCAAACAACATTTTATGATAAAGTTATTAATGTTTTTAAAGAATAGGTTCGTTATAGTTTTTGGGAAACATTAAATTGTTAAGGTATACATAGTATTATATCGTAATATGTGGTTATATTTTAGTGGTAAAATTTGAATTTACATTTATAAGAATAATTTTTTTTTAAATATGGATTTATGGTGATTAATTTTATTTGGGGAAATTTATAGTATATTTTTTAGATTATATAATAAGGGAATGTACATTTTTGGGTTTATTAATTTAAGAGAGATTAATAATGGAAATCGATAAATGTTAAATTTTTATTGCAAAAATATTTGATCAAATAGTTTTTACTTTTCCAGTATAATCATGGGTAGGAATATTTTGATGAATATTAAGATTAGTAATTTATCAAAAGACCTATATAAAACATTGGTTGATTTTTTTGATCAGGATTTCACTATTATATTGCTTCTTATAAAGGATTACTCACTTTTTGAATTACATTACATTGTGATAACCATTTAGTTTTCGGATTTTTTATAATTTAGGGTGGAATATTATCTTATCCTTTTATATAATTATGTGATCCATTAGATTGTAATTTTAGGGATTTAGTCATGAAAATTTATTCAGGAATGCTCATTTTTTGGAGAAAAACAAATGTAGAAAAAATATGAAAGGATGAAATTATTCATACCAAGTAAGATCCTTTATTTATTTTAGTAGTCAATATGGTAAAGTAATTCCTCAAATCTTTGAAAATAATTTTCAATTATAGATGATATCCTTTTAAATTTATTTCAGATAAATTGATTTAATTTTCACATCTTTATGTTTTTTGATTTTGTAGTCAATGATATCGACATGATCATTCACATTCATGATATCAATGTTCTATATATATCTAAAGAATTAATTTGATATTAATATATTCCTCCCTGTCCATAATTACAATTTTACTTAATGTTTTTAAATTTTTAAATCTAGTTATATGATATTCAAAATACCATAAAATTTCCCTTTCCCTCTTCCGAAAAAGATGTTTTATAGACTCTTTCTATGAATTTGGTTTTTAAAAATGTTATTTCGGAATATAGAAACATTAATAACATCCATCAACAAAAAATTATGAGTAAATAGTTTTGTAATTCGGGGATTTCATTTCCCCAATAATTTAAAATATGAACATTTTATTCGATAGTGTATATGGAATATGACACCAATCCTAAATGGATAAAAACATATTATTATTTTAATATGACAATTATAAATTACATATTAACATGGTTGGATTGAATATAAACAACCATATTGTGTAATATATATAAATTTACTAATCAATAAAAATTTACTGATTAATTCAATGGAAATAAGATATAAATTTTTAGTAATATAAATTTACGTTTAAAAAATGATATTTATGGAATTTTGTGATAAAATTTCATTTTTAATTTCATCCAATAATATAATTTATTTATTTTAAAATTATTATAATTTTTTAAAACATCATTTCATACTTATTATAGATTTAAATTTGGGTATTTTTATGAAAGTAATGATCTTATTGTGAATAATGTAAAATAAACATTTTCTATTCCACAACTGTTTCATTTCATTAATAAATAAATTTATTAATAAAATATGATATTATGGTAACATAAATATTATTTAATTGAATATAATATAATTATTAACATTTGAATAATCATTATACTGAATTTTGGTATAAGGTCATCTTTGGGTATAAAAAACATTTATCTAAAAAACATATTTCTTTTTATATTAAAATTTTAAATTGACCGTTTCATTCTACAACCTAGTGAAATTAAATTTCATGAAATGAAATATTTCATTTAAAATTAAAATTTACCCTTTTATCAAATTTTTATATTTTAATAATGAATTTAATTTTTTTAATGAATAGTGAAGAACATATTTTTATGAAATATAATATGATTATTGATTTAAAAAATGAATATATATGATATTAAAATTTATTAAAATCATCTAATGATACATTTATGATAATATACTAAAAATAACATAAAAAAAATTCAAAAACTATATATTATAATTCATTTCATCAATAATATAAAAAACAATATCAGTGAGGACATAGTGCTACTGCAACACTAGAAAAGTTATATTTGGTGTCTTAAAAGAGCTATTTTAAAACGATGAAAAATTTTATCTATAGTTTTATAAAATAAGAATTATTATCGATGGTATTTATTGATAAGCCCAAATTTGGGGCTATATAACAACAAACTTGTTGAATTTCTTTTTAAATTACTACGCGATGATAAAAATGTTAATATGACATTTTAAATAAGTTTCAATGACATTGATTTGAGTACATATACATATTTAAGGAACCTAGAAAATTTTCTTAAATAAAATTATTTTTTTATTATTTTAAATATATTTTTTAGATATGGAATTATTATATTAAGTGCTTATGAAACACTGTTTTAGTGCTTCCATTATCTATAGAAAAATTATGTAAATAATTTTAAATAATCTTAAAGTAAAATTTTTGTGAGTTATATTATCTTTTGAATTTTATAGATACAAATAATATTATAGAGTTTTTCATATATTATAATTCAAAATAAATTATTTTATGCATTCCATTAACATCCAATAAATTTAATAGTATTAAAATTTTCATATATGAATTTTATAATAAATAATATAATCTTATATGAATTAAAATTCATAAAAATAAAATAAAAATTGGACATATCAATGGGATGTAGTCAATAGTATTGATTGTTTTTCATTTATTTTTCATCATCATTATATAGTAACTTTCTTGAAAACTAATTATTAATCAACATTGAAATCATGATAATCATAAAATGTGTTAATTATGGGTTAAAACAAAGTGGTATGTGTGGAAACATCACTATTACATATAAAAATATTATTATATGAGATGATTTAGACTCATCCTCATCCATTATTAAATTTATATCATTTGGGTATCAATTTTTCATGAAATTTAATTTTAATTAATTCAATAAATTATGTAACTCAAAGAGTTTCTCTCCCCTCACTTATAAAAGGGAACATATATTCCTTACACAATTCCATCCCCTTAGATCAGTGAATCCCTTAAAAAATGCCGGATTGAAATCTAGTAAATCGTTAATGAGGTAATATTTTTGGTATATTTTCAACCTTATGGGGATTAATATGTATTGATTAATAGGTTTTCTAAAGAACATGTACAACTTTTAATATAATGTTATAAATTTATTTTTACATATAACATCATAAAATGGTATTTAACATTGATTAAATACTAATATATATATAAAAAATAAACTAAGGTATTTTTAATTTAATTAAATATAAATTATTTAACTCCTATACTATAAAATGGGAACTGAAATCATCATTCCTGACTATGGCAGAATACTTCCTCGCCTAACGATGTAATTCATTTTCCATCACAGCCTCTAATAGATAGTTATAATGATGAATTTATAGAATATATGATATCTTAATGAAATAATTAAAATTTATTAAGAATAAAATGTTATATATTTCCTTAAAATTATATGAATTAAAAAAATATAACATCATTCAAGCATAATTGATATTGACCACCTCCGTGAAGTGGTGTGATTTATTTCCCATCACATAATCAGATATATGGTATATTTAAGTCTATTTAAATAGAGTGTACTATATTTCTGATATAATAATTATTTTTTAAATAGAGAATTCAACTTTCCTACATTCCCTTGTTTTTGTTTATAAAATGACACATTACTCATGTATACATATGAACTACTGTCTTCGTGATTGTAATGTAGTTCATTTTTCAAAAAAAAATATTCATAGATGGATTTAAACTGAATTTTCGGTATAAAAGTTATTTTTTTTAAGTATTATTATGTTGGATATGATGGAAAAATTACATATCTTAATATATTAATCTTACTAAAATAATTTTGGACATATTAGCTAAATATTGTCAAAACATTCGATATGAAATTTATTGATTATTTAATTGAATATAACAAGATAATAAATAAAATAATTGGAGTAATATTGATTGAAATGGTTCTAAAAAACATAACAAATTATCAAAAATTTATTTTTTAGGATGAAAAATTGTGTACCTAATGATCCTGAATAGTAGTAATGTACACATAAACTTAAAATCCCCATTTTAATTTTTTTAATGATTTAATTTCAATCTCCTTTTTATTGATTTATATATAATTAAATTTTTTTTATTTATTCATATATATTAATATGGATATATATGAATTATAGAATACATTTTTAGTCTCTCTTAATATTCTTTTTAATATTTTCAAATGGAATCATTGAATATATATTTTATATTGAATGTACTAACTTTCACCTAAAAATAGGTAACCTGAATGTTTTATTTTAACATATATGGTTAGATTAAATTTTTTAAGCATCACAATTTTTATTTGAATTAAATATTACAATATAATATTTCATAATTTTTAGAAGAAAACCCATCAATCCCATTATCATTGAAATTTCAGTATTTGAATTTTGAATTGAAATGAAAGGTGTATACCATTATAAAAAATGTTTTACTAACATGTTCAAGAGTGTATATTTTTGAGTTTAACGATATAAATACATGATATTGTCTCATTAATTAATTTTTTCAGGTAAACTATTTATTTTGAAATTTGAGCATGACACATCTCAGGATAATGGGTGAGCCTTATATATCTCTCATGTGTATTTTGTAATTATTTTGTTCTCTAGAGAGATTTTTTTCTGAGTTTACTGTAATAGTTTTCCACTTGTATTTGTTATTTTAAGGCCATGTGAAAATAAATTCATCAGGAACCTATATAACACACCAATTTGTTTCAAATAAATATAATATTGAATGCGTGAAATATTGAGTCTCTATAAAACACTAATTTTTTATAACATAGTGAGTAATCATTGATTTTACAAATCTATGATTTGAATTTCGAAAAACCGACCTAGACAGTGGCGTTCAGTAAGATATTTAACGTCTGATAATACAAACATAAATTTTTTTTGAATAGTAATATTCCCTTATGAATATTAGTATGAATAGTAATATGGCACTTATTAATATTAAATTTTATTATTAATTTATTTTCTTATGGTTATAATATTATGACACCTTGATTAATTTATCAAGGTCATATAAAATGAATTATTTTTTTAAAATGTTTTTTTCATATAAACTATGATTTTATTAACATTTTATATTATTAATATTTATAAAATTATTTTCAAAAAATAGATTTCAATTTTTAATTCTACGCATCAAAAAATGGTTGTGGTGAATTTTGAGTATTTATCTGAATTACATTATTTTTTGGTGAATATTGAAATTCGATAATTTACAAAATATGTTAAAAAGGTGATTTTTTGTATCATGCATGAGTCATGGCTGATGTAAATGGCCATTGGTTCGAAATCACATCCACATATTACTATTCTTGGTCCCAATAATTAATAATATTTTTTGAATTTGGAAAAATAATAAAATAATGAGTAAAATAATGGGAAACCCCCCATCTCCACCACTATAAGAAACCCCCTCACTCGCTCTTCTACTCACTCCTCTTAAGCTCTATGCCTTTTATAAATTCTACTTAAATAATCTCCCAAGCTCCTCCCCCTTGTCCATTATCCCTTGGTCTCATAAAAATTCCAAAACCTCTTCCCTAAAGAGTCTCTCAAGGAAGATTACATCAAGTGGTAAATTCCTCTTTTCATTTCTTTTATTTCAAGTTCCTTTATTTTCTTTTTCATTTATCACCTCCATAATCCAAATGTATTGAAAACACTACTACCTTATATGTATTATAATTTTTTTATAATAAAGTTAAAGAATATTCAAAATTTCTCCTTTCCCATTCTTTTATACTAGAAATGTAAACACCATCCAATATGTGTCAATTTATCACATTCAAGGACAACAAGATTTCAATTTCTATTAATGTTTTCAATTATGGTCATAAAATAATTTTTTTGGTTGAAAAAGACTAAAATATATGTATTATAACTTATTTATGGTTCCGGAATCCTTTTTTACACTAGATATAAATTTATAAATCAATATGTGTTCGTAGTGATAAAGAACCACCAATTAACAAAAAATTGTCATTAATGTTTTATATAATGATATCTTCACCCCCAAAAACCAAATGAATTTTATAACCATATAATATTCTAGATGATCACTAATAACATACAATGTCTTTTTTAAACAACCATTATCATTCTACATGTTTATCCATATCTAAATATAGTTAAATTGATCATGAAAACCAAGGAAGAAACCCCCCCCCCCAAACAATGAAATTGAATCTCTTAACTCATAAAAAGTATATGAATAAACATAATAAGGTTATATAAAATATATTAAATGAACAGAAGTTTTTAGAATCATTTATTTATGAATATAAATTTTATTATTCAGGACATTAAGATCATGTGTGGAACATCTTCGTACATAAGGTAAGGGTTTTCCACCTGAATCTTCATTTTCATTCGGGTTTCTTTTTATATCCACTTTCAGTAATTATATTCTCATTAGTTCATATGTAATATTAATAATTTCAGTGTTAATTTTCCCTATATGATTTCCAACCAGAATCATACATTCATTTATGGAGAGTTATATGCTTTCCATGATTCCTTCAAAAATTCTTCTTGAAATAGAATCCTGATTCAAGGGAATTTCTCATATTCCTACATACATTCTAGGGAAGTATTTAATAAATTTTTAGCAACCATTAATTTTATAAAATAACTTATTTTATTATGAAAATACCATATTACTTCAATTTTGGTTTTATATAATTGATTTTCCAAAATAACTCTTCTTTTCAATGTAAAAGAGTATTTATCTCAAGAATTACTCGAGTATTTTATATGAGTATCCTCATACATTTTAAGACTCCTATTTATTAGTGTGTATAATTGAGATTATTTATTGTGAAATCATCTACCATATTTAATTGAATGGTTTATGATTAGTTAGACTGTGGATGTTCTATCATAAAACTATTCACTAATTTATTATGAAAGGTTATTGTTTATGTTTAATGATCAGGGAAAGTTAGTTTCATTTCATGTGTTAGTTTTAGTTATCATGTATATGTAGTTTTTGTTTATACATGTTCATATTAAGAATGAATTTGACTAATTATTTGATTGTTGGGGGCCACTATATCCCCTATATGCATCGGTATGTCTCATGAGACAAATAGATATAGACATGGGCGAGGCCTTGATCATTTGAAGATATGATTTTGGACGAGGAATTATTCATTATTATAGGTATTGGTTGAGGCCTTGATGGTATGTTTATTAATGAATGAAATATGTATTTCCCTCATTATGAAACTTTTAATTGAAATTTCATGTTGTTATTCGACTAGTAGAATACACATGATTACGTTTTATAATGTCAATATTTACACATCACATATTCTATTCATAATGTGTTCAAGTTTTTTTTAAAGGCATGCATTTTCATGTATTAACCATGCCTAGTGTTTATGTTTGTGATATCTTCTGCTATATTGTTTAGCCTTACTGAGAATCTTATATCACTTCTTTCATATGCATCATTCTCTTGGGACATGAAGAAGTTTATTTTGAATGACATTTAGGGACAAACTTATAGTTGTGGATTTTATCAACAAAACATATATATTGTTTTTCATTTCATGTTTTTATATTTAACTTATGTATGTATCGGGATTTCTGAATCTAATAAACTATTTGTTCCTTCTGGATACAACTATATTGTAATCATAAAAATTTAATGTAATATGGCAACAGATCCAGAAAACTAGGGTCAGGTAATTATAGTGGGTAATATATGATATTTAGTAGAAAGCTTGGAAAACAGATTTAGAATATGTAGATTTTGGAACAAACACTAATATATTCTTTGAGGATAAACATTAATGAACATACTGTAATTTTTCATAAGGAATAGATTTTGTGGAACTTTCAATCAAATATATCTATATCTTGATACTACAAGTGGACGCAGTTCTAGAATAGATTTACATAGGATTTAAAACACTAACAAGGAGGTTCACACTTGACCTAGGGTATCCTAGTACATGAAAAAAGGCATACTTCAAACCTATTTTGAGTACCCCAGGGGATATGCTTTGGATAATTTACATTTTCTTTACAAGACATTATGAATTATTTTAATGTAAATTTTTCCTCAAAGAAACCATGTTCATAATTATGAGATTATTTATGTATATAATTTCAATTAATGTTATGTATTTATATACATTGAGATTATACCATATGATTCATAACCAAATCTAGTGTATGTCGTTATTTATAAATGGGGCCTAGTGGATGCAATGCAAACCGCATAAACATGAGTATCCTATATATCGATTTCCCTCCCGTGAATGATAATGATGTTGCTTCTGGAGCTATGACCGCTACATAGAAACCTATATCTATATTGAAAATAATTATTTAGGTTATGAAAAATAACCTTACCCATATAGAGCATCCAGATCCACAACGTTGAAGATATATGTTAGATCTCTTAATGTGAAAAGATCATCCATTATTTAATAGGACTACAACCCCATTCTTAATGGAGTGGTGGATATGTTCCATAGAGAAGATATTTCTTTCCTTGGGTTACAAAGAAAGGGGGATGGTTTCCATGACATTTTATCGTCTTTCATGAGATGATGATCAATGGTGATCACTAATTAAAAACACAAAGGAGGACGAAGGGATAGAATAAATCAAATGGAGTGAATTTAATGAACATTTCCTAGATAAACACATTATTTCTGAATAGTGAGAAGATATTTAAATGATGTTTATGAGTTTGAGGAAAAAGGAATATGATAATTTTTCAAATTACAATGATAAAATCACATGGATAGAAAGACATCATGTCGAATATATATGTAATCAAATGAGCAAGATTGGTAAATTCTTTTATAGCCTATATCCATTCCCTCAGTGGGCGCTAATCTGCCAAACATTATGATCATACAAGGATATAGTCTCATGTGATATCAAGCTAGAAAATGAGTTATCTATGTCTTATGAATTCAAAGTAAATAATGAGAAGAATAGGGTTTATGAGAACTATGGAATTGGAAAAAATGAAATGGGGAGGAAGGGAAGAGTTGACTTTCCACACAATAATAATTGTGGACGGAAACAACCTGTAGGATGATTAAATGGAAAAGGGACATGATATATATATGGACAAAAGGCCATTATGATGGTTATTTCAAGGGGTGAAAGATGAAATTAATGTTATATTCTATAATTTTAGGGATATGGGACAATATGCTATTGATTTTCCAAAGCATCAAGGAAACATGGCTCCTAAAAGGCAAACTGAGTGGGGACAAGCTTGTGCGCTCACAACTACTGATATTGATGTTCCTAATGACATGGAAGAAGGTACGCTAATGGTTTCCTAAAACTTATCCAATTATTTAATTGATTTTGGATTATAACATTCATTTATATATTCCCAAATTTCCATTAAAATTAGATTTTTTTCAAATTTATTTAGTAATGGAGTTATTGATCAAAACTCCTAAGGGAGGTATCATAACAACATAGTTGTGTCAGGTAGTCCCCATTATAGTATATAAATGATCTTCATCAGCTAAATTTATTATCATACACATGATTGAATTTGACATAATCCTTGGTATGGATATTCTTTCAAACCATGATGTCAAAAATTATTACAATAAGAAGGAGTTTAAAATTTTTGAGGATGATGTGGAATCCATTATCATTAGAGTATAAACATCACCAATCAATTATAATCTATATCCTACCCCATTAGATCTATTTAATTTAATTATTGGGAAGGAATGGAATGAAATTACTGTGGGTTAGTAATGGAATGTTGAAATAGAGGAAAAACTTATTATGAAATAATATGTTAATGGGTTTTTTGAGGATTTACCTAAAAATCCTTCAGAGTTGTAAAATGAGTTTTTCATTGGCATAATATTGGATTCAAGGCCCATATCAAAGACCCATTATAGAATGATCACTATGATATTTGTGAATATGAAGAAAAAACTAGAGTAATTAAGTGATAAATGACTTATTTCCCAATTTTTTCTCCATAGTAATCCCATATTCATTTCATTAAGAAGAAAGGTGGATCTATGAGGTTGTGCATTGACTACAGGGAGATAAATGCCATAATAATAATAAAAGGTTTCTTTTAACTCACATTAATGATTTATTTGATCAAATTCAAGAAGCCCAATATTTTTCAAATATTGATCGTCGATCTAGATATCATCAATTATGTGTGAGGAATAATGATATTCAAAATATAGAATTTCCAACCAAGTACAACAATTATGTGTTTACAGTAATGATTTTTGGACCAACTAACGCATCCTTTGTTTTCATAGATCTAATTAATAGAGATCTTGATAACATGGTGGTGGTATTTATTGATGACATCATGGTATACTTCAAAATCTATGAGGATCATGAAAATCAATTGTGCACTTTTCTGAAGACTCATTGAATAATTGAATTATATTGGATGTTTAGAAAGTTTGAATTTTGGATTCAATTAGTTTCCTTTATTGGCCGAATTTTATCTAAGGATGGAATACCTATTTATCCTATAAAGACCAAGGCTATAAAAGAATGGAAATCTCCAATTAACATAACTGATGTACGTATCATTATTGGTTTACTAAGCTATTATTGGCATTTATTTTAGAAGTATTCCCATTTTTCCAACCCATTTAAAAATCATACACGTAAAGGTGTTAACATCATATGAAAAAAATAATGTTAGGAATGTTATGAATATTATATGTGGAGATTATTTAGTCCTATGATCCTAGCCCTACTATCAGGGAATGATGTGTTTTTTTATCAATAGTGATGATTAAATGAAAGGAATTGGTTTTTTAGTTATGCAGAATGATTGAGTTATTTCCTATTCATCAGGATAGTTAAAAATTAATGAACAAAACAGTCCTAATCATGATCTTGATTTAGCAGTGGTCATCTTTTCATTGAAATATAGAGACATTATCTCTATGTTGAAAATTGGGAGATATATATAGATCATAAGAGTCAAAAATACATATTCATAGAAAAAGAACTAAACATGAGGAAAAGGTGATGGCTCAAGTGACTCATGTATTATTATTGGACCATAAAATACCACCTAGTAAAGTTAAACATGGTATTTTATTCCTTGAGCAGGAAGAATCATGGAGTTCACAATAAAATGATCATTGACAAGGATCCTTTGTACATAGATCTAGTTATGCAAGATATGGGAATTGTAAATAAGATAAAACATCACTAATTTTTCAAATGGTTTCCCAACCATCATTATTTGAATGAATTAATGCTCCCCAGTCAGATGATAAGAATCCTTAAAAGAAAATTAATTCATTGAGAGATGGGGAGTTGGCAGAATTCAATTGTGGAGATGGAATTCTAAAATTTGGGAACAGTCGATGTGTTCCCACTCTACTCGAGATGAAAAGGGAGTTATTGGATGATTCTCATCGGAAAAATTTCTCTATACACCTTGGTAGCACTAAAATTTTTAGATATTTGACAGAATATTTCTGGTGGGATATCCTCAAGTGGGAAATTACTGATTATGTATCAATATGTTTAGTATATCCACAAGGGAATATCGAATGACATCATCCTAGAGGGGTCATGTAACCTCTACCAATTCCTACATGGAAATAGGATAAAAACAAAATGTATTTTGTCACTATATTACCCAAAACACCATGATATAATGATTAAATATGTGTAATTGATTATTTATTAATGAAATCTGTAAAGTTTTCTTTCTATATGGGAGGATTTTCCATTGGAGTTCCTAGAAAGAATCAATATCAATAATTTTGTGAGGCATCATGGTGGACCACGATCAATTGTTTCTAATATTGATCCATGATTTACATTGAAATTATGGAAAATATTCAGATTTATTTGGATATAGTGCTTCATTTATGTAGTGTTTTTCATCCACAAATTGATGTGAAATTATAAACGTCAATCCAAATATTAGAGGACATGTTGAGATCATTCTTGTTCGACTTTCAAGGTATGTGGGATCAATATATACCTTAATTATAGTTTTCCTGCATCAATAGTTTCCATTAATCTATTCAAATGGCACCATATGAAGCATTTTACGAAAAGAGATGTCATACACCAACATATTGGAATGAAGTTGGAGAAAGGAAGCTTGAGGACCCAGAGCTAGTGGAGGAAACAAAAGCTATGATAAGGACTATTCAAGGCCATATAAAATTAAATCAAAGTAGAAATAAAAAATTCTAATAATTGAAGGAAGTATTTGGAGTTTAAAGTGGGGGATCATTTTTTCATGAATGTATCTCCATGGAAGGGTGTTATAAGATTTGGGAAGAAAGGGAATCTGAGTCGTATATACATAGGCCCTTTTAAAATTATAGAGAGAATTTGAGCTATTGAAAACATTTGGATTTTCCACCTGTCATGTCTTAATTACATAACGTGTTCTATGTCTCATTTCAGATAAATTAGGTGCTAGATCCAAAGCATTTACTCACTTTTTAAGGTACAGAATCAGAACCTGACCTATCATACTAAGAAGAGACTATTCCGATTTTGGAACCTAAAGAACAATTTTTGATAAATTAGAGGACCATAATGGTGATTATATTTTATAAAAATCATAAAATCAATGAGGCAGCATGGCAGCTTGAAGAGATTATGATGAAGAACTACCCAAATCTTTTTGTGAGGTAACATTCTTGTAATTTTGAGGAAATTTTTTTTGTAACGAGGTGTTAAAGTAACAACCTAATATTTTTCAAATAGATTAAATATTGAATTAATGAACACTAAGTATCTAAAAATCACCTCATTTTTATAACCTATTCAGTAATAATAACTTTTCCACCACTTTGCTTTGAATTTTGAAAAACTAACATACATTATTGTGTTTTGTAATATATTTAAAGTCTGATAAGACAAACATAATTTTTTCTATATAGTAAGATACCCTTATGAATATTAATATGAATAGTTATATGGCCTTTATTAATTTTAATTCATATTATAATTTTATTTTCTTAAGGAAATTATATAATGGGATCTTGATTAATTTTTCATGGTGATTTAAAAAAAATCTAGTTTAAAAAATTTTATTTTTAAAATAAATTATCATTTTATATTAAAATTTTAATAAAACAATTTTGAAAATTATTTTAAAAAATGGATTTAATTTTTTAATTATACCAATCAAAAAGTGGATGGGTTGGATTTTTTGGATTTTTCTAAAATACATGAATTTTTAGTGAATTGTGAAATATGATAATTTACAATGTATGTAAAATAAATAAATTTATACATTATGCTTGAGTAATATATTATGTAAATGACCATTGGTTCGAAAAAAATGAACATATTACTATTTATGGTCACAATAATCAATACTATTATTTTTATTTGGAATAATAATAAAATAATGATTAAAATAACGGGAAAACCCTCCTCTCCTCCACTATAACCCCCCCCCCCCCCCTCTTCTCTTTAATCCTCTCAAGACTTGTGCCTTATTTAAATTGTGCTGAAATACCCTCACAAGCTCCTCCCCCTCGTAAAAAAGAACTTGGTATCATAAAAAGTCCAAAACCTCTTCCCAAAAGAGGCACTCAAGGAAGATTACTTCAATAGGCAATTTCATCTTTTCATTTATTTTATTTCAAGTTCCTCTATTTTATTTTCATTTCCTCACATCCATTCATCCTAATGTTGTGATGACTCCAGTACCTTACATGTACTAGAATTTTGTAATAATAAATTATGTATTCTTATTCATCTCTCCTTTACCCTTATTTTATATTAGTAATGAAAACACCCTCTGAGATGTGTTAATTTATATCATTCAAGGTCGATGGGTTTTCAATTTCTATTACCATTTTTAATTACGGTCATGAAACCAAATTTATGGATTAAAAACACTAAAATATATGTATTATAACTTATTTATTGTTTTTAATCCTTTTTTAATGATGATATTAATTTATAAATCCAAATTATTTCATTGTGATTAAGAACCGCCAATTAACCACAAAAATTGTCATTACTATTTTATATAACAATTTATCTTCACCCCAATAAACAAGTGAATTTATAACAATATAATCTTATGGTTGATCACTAATAACATTCAACTTCTATTCTGTACCACCATTCTCCTTTTACATGTTTATCCATGCATGAATATAATTAAACCGGTCATGAAAACTATGGAAGAAAATGCTCCAAAAAATGAAATCGAATCTCTTAACCCATCAATAGACCATGAGTGAACCTAATAAGTTTTTAATAAATAAATTAAATTTATAATAGGTTCTAGAATCATTAATTTATGAACCTAAATTTTATTATTCAGGTCTTTAAGATCATATGAGGAACACCTTCGGACTTAAGGTAAGGGTTTTCCACCCAAACCACCATTTTCATTCGGGTTACTTTTGTTATCCACTTACCTCAATTAAATTTTTATTCATTCATATTTACTCCTCATAATGTCTATATGAATATTATATATATGTTGTATAACCATAATCATACCTTCATTTATAGGGATTTATATGTTTTCAAATGATCTTTCAAAAATTATCCATGAAATACAATCCTAATTCAAGGGAATATTTCAAATTCTTGCCTACATTCAAGGACAATCTAAAATCAATTTTGTTTAAAAATTATTTTTCTAAAGTAAATTATTTTACTATGAAAATACCATCTTACTTCACATTTATTTTTATACAATTAGTTTTCCAAAGTAAATCATTTTTCAATGAAAAGAGTATTTATCTCAAGAATTAGTCAACGATTTTATAAGAAAATATTCATCTGTTTCAACACCCCTATTGATTATTATGTATTATTAGAATTAATATTTATAATATCATATAACATATTAAACTAAATGGTTTGTGATTATTTTTACTATGGATGTTCTATCCTATAATTATTCACTAGTTTACTCTGAATGGTTAGTGTTTATGTTTAATGATTGGGAAAAGTTAGTTACATTTTATATATTAGTTTAAATGGGAATGTATATGGTGTTTATGTTTATCCCCGTTAATTTTATTAATTAATTGGACATATTATTTGATGTGGGTGGTCCTCTATAACCCCTCAATGCATTGGTTGGTCCTATAATACAAATAGATATGGAATTGGTCATGGACTTTCCCATTTTTAGATATGGTATCGGGTGAGGCATTAATCATTTTTAGATGTCTTGGCTGAGACCTTGATGGTATGTTTCATAATGTTCTATATATGCATTTCCCAGATTGTGAAACTACTAATTTAAGGATCATGTTGTTATTCTACTAGTATAATACATATGATAATGTTTTATTGTAGAAATATTTTCTCATCTCATATTCATGCCTTAATGTGTTTATGTTTGTTATTTTGTAAAGTCATGTGTTTTCAATTATTTACCATTCCTAATTATTATGTTTATAATATCTTCTACTATATTTTTTACCTTTACTAATAGTTTGAGCTCACCCATTTTTTATGATTCATTTTATCAGGGCATAAAAAAGTTTATTATGAATAACAATAAGGGATAGAATTATAGTTGTGGATGTTCCCAATAAAACATATATGTTGTTGTTAATTTAAAGTTGTAATGTTGAACATATATAGGTATCTGGATTTCCAAATCTAATAAACTATTCATTCCTTTGGGATATGACATTCTTTTAATTAGGAAAATGTAATGTAATAAAGAAACAACATCATGCAACGGTGGTCCTGTCTCTATATCCTAAATGAATTGTATATTCTTATAAATGTGATTTCATGGAAATCAATTGATTTCTTAAGTTAATATAAATATATATTCTTTTAATGTAATGATTATTAAATTTTATGGAAAATTTTCATGTTTTATACCAAAAACAATCAATGTATATCTTGTATTTTTGAGACTCACATCATTAATATATTTCATTAATTTTTTCTTGTAAATTGTATTATTAGAAAATTTGGATAGTAAAGATGATTTTGTGATTATTTATTATTTAAGTATAATTTTTATTAAGGTAAAGGGAAACACAATTCTATGATCTCATGGATTTATCATTAAATAATGAAATTTATTAATTTATTTTATATTTCCCTTATATAGGTATTTATTCTAATTTATGGTTTTCATATGTATTTATTAGTGTTTAAGGATTTAAAAAAATCATGATGTTTGTTAATTATATTCTTAAGAAAGAGAAAAGTTGTTTCATAATAAACTTTGTCTATTTTTTTAAAAATAGATACACAGTGGACAATTAAAATTTTTAATATATGGTATTTTATTTATGAACTATGACCGAATTCAATGAAATTTTAAATAAAATATATCAAAGAAATGAATGGATGTCAATTATTTTCTAAAAATTTAATTTAATGATTTTTTATAATTAGAAACATATATTTATATTTCATAATTATGAAATTGATAAAACATTTGTGATATTCGGTGGACTCTTTACTATCCTCGCCCAATAAATGATGATTGAAATTTATTTTCTATAATGGTAATTATTTTAATAATATCATGATATAAACATGACATATTATATTTATTTTTTTCTACATATTTCACTTCCCATGGTCTAAAAAATATATGAATTTGATTATGTGTATTATATAAATTTTTAATGAATGATATAATGGATATAACAATATTTCTTCATGTGATTGGGATATATATTTTTATTGAAAAGGTAAAATCTTTTCACATATGTGCTTCAGATTTTATGTTGTTCATCCTATATTACGTAATTTTTCTCAAAGGATCTCTAAATCACCTCTACGTCCACTATAATCATCATAAAAAGTGAATTTTAGATTTATCACAGTATTTATGATCCGAAAATATAATAAAATTTAAATAAAAATGGTTTTTAAATTTTAATTTAAAATAAAATAATAGTTTAACAATGAGGTGGAAGGTTGTGAATTTTACAAATAATTGGTAAATGATTCACATATCAATTTATTTTCATAATAATTATTTCATTGATTATCAACTTATTGTATGAATTGAGCCACACAAATTTTCTCTTTTTCATATAATTGTAAGTACATTTGGCATTAATTAAAAAAATGTGGATTTAAGTATTTCATATAGAATTCATAGATAAAATAAAAATTTTATTATTATTAATTGAATATATCTCCATAATAACACTGTTAAATTTTAGAAAATATCCATCCTCATTTAATGATGAAAATTACCTATCACATGGATTTACAGGACGGACACTATAAAACATTTCTGTTTAGTTTGACAGTATAGTAATATTCTATAATTGTGAATAAGAAATGAGTATATTTTCCTTCTCAGGTTCCACTAAACCACATATACATATCTACTAAATAAAAATTATATTAATGTAGTATGTTCTCTATGTGGGGAATGAAAACTATAACATCAGTAAACATAGTGATTTTGGTGCTATATGTTATAGAAAATTCAATAATTATAATCCCATAGACCTTTTCAATGGTATAGAGATAAAATTAATTCAGGTTTTTTTTGAGATAATGATCTAAAAGTAGTAATTATATCTTTTGGTGTCATGTTTTCATAGATAATTTGGCCAACTAAAATAATATTTTCCAAATATATAGGGATTATTAATTCCTTTAAAATTATTGAACTATGTCTGGGTAGATTCTAGGTAATAAATGATAAATAGCGAAACTTATTTCCCCTATCCATTTCCAAATAATATTTCTCTTCAACATCATCCTCCCAATCATCAAGGTCACTTAGTGTTGTCATTGTAATTGGGTTTTATCTCAATGATAGAATAATAGAGATAAATCAATCTTTTCTTCATATATAATAGATATGTGTGGGTAATTAATATAAAGGGGTGTATTTCATATGGAAATATAACTATAGAAAAATTTCATCCTTCTTAAATAACATTAAACTACATGATATATAGTATATCATAATTGGAAAACATGAAATCCTGACCCATTAATAATTACAAGAAAAATAGGTTAAAATATTTTAGTAATGTATAACTTTTTATTAATGATTCTATTATTTAGGATATCCATTTCCATACATGGTTATGTACCTAAGAATTATTACATGTAAAAAACAGGGGGATGATCCTATATCAGACCTAATACCATGATAAAATTAATATCTTCTATTAGTTACCCAAATCCTCATATGAGAATTATTATATAAAAAATACATGTTGCTAGAATTAAAATATCATGGGATATGTAATGAAACTAGTTTTCTTATTTTTTTCCTTGAAACAAATATAGTAACCATTTAATTATTCCATGCATGTTCTCAATCTAATCACATAGTTGTTATCATGTTTTACCAATGAATAATAATTGTGATATAGAAAACCTCACTTTTATGTATGTCTCAACTATTAATTATTATATTTAAAGTGTCACACACTATGATAAAATTATATTTGTTCCCTAAAATACATTAATGGATCATGATTTATTTTGACTTGATATTAACCTTTTTTCCACCGATATGCGATTGTTGTGATATTACCTGGGCTAATAAAATTATATGTTAGATGAGTTGTCGAGATGATGGGGTCACCACAAACCATAGAGGAGATTATTTCTTACTCTATTAATATCTTGAATATTTCAATCATGATATTTAAATTTTCATGACTCTCATTGTAGAACTATTGTCAACCATATTATCAATTCATTTAAATAATATATTTATGTGAATGTATGTATATATAAGTTGTTACCCATTTTTTTCTTATTATATTGGGGGTTCATAATTTTTTCATTGTATATTAAAGTTTCTAATATAGGATCACTATATTTTTTCAACATCATGGGAAGTGGTTGTTATTGTGGTCTTCAATTCAATTCATTAGTGGGGATTCTTACTATTTATTTAGTGTGTACATTAAATTTTATTATATTATAGTCAATAATTAAAAGTGTCATAACAATTAAGGTCAGATTATTAGGACCACTATAGTCACTTTTATGGTTGTACATTCCTAGACTTTTTAATGATGTTAAAATAGATTTGTAAATGATTTATAGTATAAATATCCCTCGAATTTTCTTGGTTAGGATTTTTAAATGTGAAACGCCTTTTTTTAGAAATTTGTAATATATCAAAATGTTGAATGGTAGGTCCTAATTTGAATATATAAAATTGCATATATGTTTTCATATGGTGGTTCTTATTCAAAAAGTGGGATCCAAAAAATCTGAATTAATTTAAATGAACGCCCTTATAATAACATTGAAATTGTTTATGTTCACATTATTGGAGCATATAATGTTTTTTTATAATTATGGCTCGTGGATATTGTTTTCAAATCGAGAATCATGTCACTATGAATTAACTGTTTTTATAGAGGATGAAATAGTGTGCATTTTTTGGATTACACATTTATAATCCTCATTTTGGTGAGATAATCTCATGATTATTATTATATTGGTGGAGTGTGATTATTATACACTTTTGGTATATAGTATGGTGGGGAATATTTTTTGGTTGTGTAACACAATATGTTTTTTTCCTATAAATTAAATTTCATTGATATCTTGATAAATAAGGACCAATACCTTTATCTTTAATTATATGCAACATCAATTTAATCATTTTTTACATGCAGTACCGAGTGAAGGAAAAATTTGAAAATAAAATAAAATATTATTATCTAATATAATAATTATCACCTAGTTATGGGATTAGAAGGTATAAAAGTGAAAATATTATCTTAGAGTTATTTTTTGTGAATATTCTTAAGAGTTTTATTTTTTGATAAATAATGAAAAATAAACAAATTCATAAAAAAATTCATTTCAGTTTATAGATTTTAGAACGAATAATTTATTATGCTTGATTTAGAAATTTATTTAGTTGAATAATATATTTTTTAAAACAATTTAGGTCCTTGAAACCAATTTCCTAATGAATTATGATATTAAAACATTATATACATATGGAAATATTGTATTTGGAAAATTTTATTTTCATTGAATCTATTAGTTTTATTTAAATTAACAATTTTCCAATTTTGTGAATGGTGTTTATACAAATGGATTATCTATTTTGAATCATCTTAATTAATAATATCTATTAATTGAAACATATATTTTACCACAATAAATAGTTATAAAAGTAAAAATCAATTACCATGGTTAATGATAAAAAGATTTTACTGGATGGTTAAACTAAAATGATAATGGAAGGATTATAACTCAATAATTTATAAATCCAATTTGATGTAATTATTTAACTATAATCTCTACTAATTTAAACAATATATAGAATTTCAAATATTATTATGGGATTAAATTATCATTTTTTTAGTATGTTGAGAAATTTCCATGTAGTTTCTAAGTGGGTTATTTTCCCCTCTTATAAGAGGACCTCTCACATATTCTTCTTCCCTCACTCAATGATCCATTTGCCTCAGCCAAAATATAAAAATAAAACATCCCAATTCTTCTTACCAAATTATATAATCCTTATTTTGGTTTATAACCCCCTCAGGAAGGCTTTATATATAAAACTAAAGAATCTCTATGAATAATAGGTAATGTTATTAACCATGAATTAGCCTTTTAATTTCTCCTATACCAAATTCAATTTCTATTAAAACATGATAATAAAACAAACGTGGTATCTTCTATATGCTGATATGTTTTTATATTAATGGACTGACCTATATCTACATACTCTTCATTCAAAATGTGAAATGACATTGATGGTCATGTTTATATTTAACCACCACCTCACGAACTGATGATTTTTTTTCTATTATCACCTAACTTGATTTGGTTTCATTTTGATTATTATATTTATATTATGGATGATAATTCTACTTCTATGTATTCAATATCACATATAAATTTTTAACATTCTATTTCGTGGGAGGATACACTAATGTCGATCATGTGTACAACATAATGTTGGATCATGATGTGTTGTTATTCGTTCTCATTAATGCTTTACATAGAAGGTAGTATTGATTTTTTAATTAATATATTTCATATATATGACATCATAATAAATTTTTTCAATTTAACATTTATTAAAAAAAATTGATCGATTGGTTGAAAAATAAAAAATACCATTCAGGCGTACGTACATCCTACCATCTTCATTAATAGTGTACTTTTTTATCCATATCATTATTGGATGACTATAAATATATATATATATATATATATAGAAAATTTAGTATGTAACACCCCGATCCCTCTAGACCAGAGTTGGTGTATTACTTTTGATATTGGCATGGTCAGAAGAAATGCAAATCCCAAAGAAATGAATAGTTTAGTAGTCTTGAAGAAACTAGATACATAGATTTAACAAAAATTACATCGAAAAAAGATACAAGATACAATACATATCAATAATAAAAATTGCAACCATACGAACTCAAAAAATGACCTTATCTTCGTCACCTGTTGAAGGTAAACAATGAACGGGGTGAGATCAAACACTCAATAAGGGTTACAAAAAGCGGAAGCATGTGTACGATAATAAGTGAATCATAATCAATCTGACATAGTCAATATGGCATAGTGAATAAATGAATAACTAATTCCATTAATAAACTGAAAATGAAACTACATCCATAGATTTTGTCATAGTGAAATACAAATAGATAATTATAATAACTGATATTGAATAAAGAGAATGCTTATTAATTTTAAATCATGTATCGGGAACATGAAACCGTAATACCATAAAAATATTTTATTTCTATGTGTAGAAACCCGTCTGATTTTTTGGAAACAAACTTGAAGGGTTTGTCGCCAAACTATTTTGTCTCATGAGACCTATTGATGCATCGAGGGGCTATAGTGGGACCCACCCACCACTGCATGTCCAAATAATTCTTTATACATTGATTCAACACAATATTAATATGACTTTTCAATTTCCATATAGATAATATTATACAGATTCATCAATATTTCCATAATTAAATAACATTCCAAATAAAAACCGTATGTAAAATGGTATACGGTTTAGAAAAAAAACATATCCATGGAATGAGATTCTGGATATTTAATATAAATAAAATTTCAAAAGAAAAGTGATCTGAAATGGGTAGTAGGTACACCACATAAGGATTATTATGTTAGTCACAACGAAAAGGTAGTTGAGACGAAGTCTCTTACCACAATGTAATCGGTCAAATCATATGGCCAGAACATAATAAAACTCAAATGAATAATCTAAAAACTTGAATATATATAGAATCATGTTATTATATATCAAATGGCAGTACAAATATACCACATACAAGAAAAAAGTGGTGAATAATGAAAATCTCATAGAAATGAAAGTGAGATGAGAAACCACTTACCTTTTTCTCTAGTGTGTTCTTGATTGTTCTTAAAGACCTGAATAATCAAATTTAGATTAATTAATTAAAAATTTCATAACCTAATCAACATATAATTTATATTACATATCCTTATTAAGTTCATTAATGGCTTGTTTAATGGGATTGAGAGATTAAATCTTATTGTTTTGGAAGCATTTTCTTACATGGCTTCATGATTTGTTTACTTGTATTCATGAATGGAAGTTGGTTTGAAATATGTTTAAACATCCAGAATTATTAATATACATTATTATTGACATTAAAGAGATATAAATGATCTTATAATTATTCTGGTTATATACCATGAGGATGACTCATTCGATTAGTTGAAAATAAATGCTTGAATTTGACTTGGCAGTTTTGTGCACAATAAACTTATTTCATATTATTTTTTCAATTATATGTACGTGTAAAGAATCTAGAACATTAATCAAGAAAAAATACATATTTTATGACCTGGTTCATCCATAAATATGGTTTCATGACCAGTAATTAAAGAACGATTGAAGAACAAAACTTCGTCATCCATGAATGTTATAAAATGGAACCTCATGGACGTTGATTTCGTTTATAAAAATATAATGGATGGAGTGAGAATATTGATGATGTTTCTTTCATTCACATTATATAAATCCAGTATATAGATGATACTAGAGTTATCATGATCATTTAGACATAGTAGGTTATGAGAGGTTAAAAATGATGATAAATTTAAATGAAACTAAATGAAAAAGAAAGGTGTTTTACCGCATGAAACGACTTCCTCAAGAACCTCCTTATGGGAAGGGATATTGGTCTTTTGGAAAGACCAAGAGCATCCTAGTCACGGGGAGTGACTAGGGATGGGTATTTGGGTAGATCATTATGGAGCTTCAAGGCTTCGAGGAGTGAAGAGAAGAGGGGGTGGTGAGAGGTTTTTATAGTGGACGAGAGGGGGTATTTTTCATTATTTTAATCATTATTATAATATTTTTGCCCATGATTATGAATAGTCTTAGTTCATGTGACCTAAAATAGTAATAATGACATGGGAGTTCGAACCAAGTGTCCTTTCATCACTTATGATGTCATAAATAGTGTATTTTAATAATACTTTGTATATACGGTATTTTATCATATTTCATTATTCATCAAAATTTCTAAAATTGCAGGAAAATCCCAAATATTACCCTAACCATTTTTTGATGTGTAGAATTCAAAAATGAACTCCATTTTTTCAAAATTATTTTTCTAAATATTAATAATGTAATTTTTAAGTAAATTAATAGTTAATTCAAAAAATAACAATCTTAAAGGTTCAATTAGTTATATTTCTCATTGAAAATCAAATTAAGATCTCATTATCTTATAGTCTTATGAAAATAAATTTTTTTATTATTTACTATTTATAAGGGTCATATTACTATTCATATTACTATCCATAAGGGTATGGTACTATTAATCAAAAATCAGGTTTGTTCTATCAGACTCCAAATGACTTACCGATCACAACTCTAGATGACCATTTTTTCATAATTCAAAACATAGAAGTGGAAAATTTATATTTAATGGATAGGTTTTGACTATGTACTAAATAAAATAGTGTTTTTCAAAGGAACACAATGATGAATATAATGTATTTAATGGAAACATAAAATAAATTTTTTGGGGTGCTACATTATTCCCAACTTTGGAAATTTCATCCTCGAAATTTTATGAATAAATACCATCAAAAAGATGTGGGTGGTTCTTCTTCAAGAAATCCTCTGGTTCCCATGTTGCTACCTCTATATTCTAATTCTTCCAATGAACCTTTACTAGACGAGTTTTTTTATTTCTCAATACCAGCTCCCTTGTGTCAAGAACCCTAATAGGATTTTCACAGTATGACAAACCAGGTTCCAGTTCTATTTCTTCATATGTGATAACATGTGTTGGGTCTGGCATGTACTTATTTTACAACGATACATGGAACACATCATGAAATCCCGATTGATTTTGAGGTATCTCTAAATGGTAAGCTACTTCTACGATTCATCCCAAAATTTTAGATGTTCCAATGTACTTGGAGATCATTTTCCCTTTCTTACCGATCCTTAAGACACCCTTCCATGGAGATACATTCCAAAATACATTATCTCCCACTTCAAATTCCATGTCCTTTCTCTGGCTGTCATCATATATCTTCTTCCTACTTAGGGTTGCTTTAATATGGGATTTTTTTTCTTCTTCACCTTTTTCATGGTCCCTTCAATAAGTTTTGGGCCTATAAGTTTCCTCTCACCAACTTATTCCCAACAAGTTGGAGTTCAGCATCTCTTTCAATATAATGCTTCATAAGGAGACATTTGAATACTAGAATGGAAACTATTATTGTAGGAAAATTCCACCAATGCCGAGTATTGATCCCACATAGCTTGGAAGTAAAGATAACATGACCTCATCATATCTTCTAGAGTTTTAATAGTCTTTTTAGATTTCCCATCGGTTTGGGGGTGATATGCGGTACTCATATAAAGCTCAGTATTCAATGACTTCTGGAGAATTTTCATGAATTTTGACATAAACTAAGGATATCGATCAGAGAAAATTGATATAGTTGCACCACTAAGACTCACAACTTCATTAATATAAAGTCTTTCTAGGCGCTCAAGTGGTAAATCCTCTCTTATTGTAAGAAAAAGTGTTGTTTTAGTGAGACGATCAACAATTACCCATATTGCATCATTCGTTTTAGGTGTCCTCGGTAGTCTGGTGAAAAAATCCATCGTAATGGTATCCAACATCCACATAGGAATAGGTATAGGTTGAAGTACTCCTTTGGGATATTGTCTCTCCACCTTCACATATTGACAAGCTAGACAACTTGACATGTAGTCAGCAATTTCTCGCTTCATATTATCCCACCCAAAATATTTCATCAGAATTGGAGCATTGACCAATCCTCATTTCAATTTATCGAAGAATTCTTTACATTCATTTTTCCACAAAAACATAACTCCTTTACGTGTGATCTTGGTTAGTGTGTTAGCCAGTCGGGCAAAATTCTGAACAAAACGTCGATAATAACCTCATAAGCCAATAAAACTACATACAACAGTTATGTTTGTTGGTGTGGGCCATTCTTGGATTGCCTTTGTCTTTTCAGGATCAACAAGGATTCCATCCTCAGAGAAAATATGGACAATAAATGAAACTGATTGAAGCCAGAATTCACACATGCTAAACTTCCCATATACATTATTTCTTATAAGAGTTCTGATACTAATCCTCTAGTGAATCTCATGGTCTTTATTGATTTTTGAGTATACCAAGATATCATCAATGAACACCACAAAAAAGTTATCAAGATATTCCATTAAAACTCTATTAATTAAATCCATGAAAATAGTGGGTGCTTTTGTTAGTCCAATAGGCATCATCGTAAACTCGTAATGCCCATACCTGGTTCAAAATGCGGTCATAGGAATATCTTTCTTCCTCACACGAAACTGATGATATCCGGATCAAAGTTCAATTTGAAAAAAGTATTGAGCTCCTTGAATTTGGTCAAATAAATCATCAATCCAGGGTAGAGGATACCTATTCTTTATCGTAATAGCATTGATTTCCCTGTAATCAATGCAAAGCCTCACAGATCCATCTTTCTTCTTGACAAAGAGGATAGGGTCTCCCGATGGAGAAACACTAGGTTGTATAAAACCTTTTTCACTCAAATCCTTTTGTTTTTTCTTTAGCTCTACTAATTCCACAATTACAATTCTATAGGTATTATTTGATATAGGTCTTGCATCAGGAATTAAATAAATAGAGAACTCAACTTCTCTCTCTGGATGATGTCTAGGTAAATCCTTCAAAAATACATCAATGTACTCTTCACTATGTGCACATCATCAATATGAAGATTTATTTCCTCTCCTATAGATATTTTTTTATGTTCCTCTACATGTATTGAATTCAGTTAAGCTACTAGGTGTGGTTCTAGATAATATTCAGGTGGTAAAGTTTCTACCATAAAGACAAGGTATTCCACACCATTTTCAGAAATTTTAACTTCCGTCTTCTTACAATAAATCTTCGCATCATAATTTGACATCCAATCCATAACGAGATTTAAATCAAATTCAGTCATTAGTATAATGATGAGTTTAGAAACTAGAGCATGTTTTGGTGTATGGAGGGGGACTAGTAGACATGATTTTTTTGTAATGATACACACCTTAAGAGTTTTGACCGACAACTCCTTTATTAAATCAAAATGGTCATATAAATGTTTCTTGGAAAACTAAGAGGATATCAATGAATGTGATGATCTAGAAATAAATAAAGTGTTGGCTAAGTTTGAGGAAACAATTAAGGTACCTGCCACCACGTCAATGGGAACATAATCCTCCGCAGTTTTAAATTTATATGCTCTCCCTTTCTCTCTTGGCTTTTTTTGAGCCATTTTTCCATGGTGCATAGGACACTCATTTTCATAGTGTCCCATCTCTCTGAAAATGTAGCATTCAATATCATGGAATTTTTTCTTCCCCTTGCATTCACCAGATCGATGACCCTTTTCACCACAGTTATACCAGACTCCCATGCCTTTCAATCATTTTTTGGGATGATTCATTCCACATTTCTCGCATAATGGGAAACTATTTGTTCCCTTTCTCTTCTTTTATGATTCTCATTTTCCTATGTTATCAGAGTAATTCTTCTTATCTTGGTTTCCTTTGAAAAAATTTGATCTTGAAAATTCCTTCACTATTTTGATAGCACTTGAAACAATTTCATCATATGATGAAAATTATTGAGATTCCAATGCCCTTCAAAGACATGGCATAAGACCTTCAAAGAAATAATCAATCATGTCTGCCGAGTCATGTACGTAATCCACGACATACCTAGCTAGCCTTGTGAATGTAGACTCATACTTTGCAACACTTTCTTCTTCCCTTTGTTTCAAGCCAAGGAATTTCCTCTTCATTTCAGTTCGTTTCTCCCGAGGGAAATATTTTTCCAAGAATATTTCTTTAAAAAATTTCCATTCTATGTCATCTACCTCTTCTTCCTCCATGGTATTTTGAATCAGGGACCACCATTGATCATCTTCACCATTGAGATAATATACTTCCAGCACTACATTTTCATTTTCATTGCATCATGACTCCATGAATATCTTTTCAAGGGACTTGATCCATGGCTCAGAAACCACTGCATTAGTTGTCCCACTTAATGATGGGGGCTTCTGCCGCATGATACGATACAACACTGGTGTGGAGTGGTTATTAGTTACAACTTGAGTAAGTTGTCCCAATATGGTCATGATATGATCTGCTCCAACATTAACTGTGTTGACTTTCTCAATAGGGAGATCCCTACCTTGCCCATGAGTATTGATTCCCCTTCTTCCACTAAACTCCACTTCTAAATAATGGGATACACAGGATTAGTTTATGAATTTAAAATAAAAAATCACTCAACATAGATTGAAATTCTATGCATAGATAATCTTATAAACATGGTTCCTCTGATGAAAAATTTACATTAAACATCTTCATAATGTATTTTAAATAAAATGTGAATTATCATAATCATATCCCCAAGGAGTGTCGTAACCAAGAGTGCATCAAGGCCTGTTTTCGTGCTCCAGTTCCCATTTGAGTCAATCTCGAAATAGTGTTTTCGTGTTTTACCCCTAGATACATATGTGCCAGAGCCACCTCTACCTGCTTCTATCCAGACCAGGATGTATTGCTTAAAATATCCACATAATCTATTCTGTACCAAAATAAAAGGAAATTCATGTATTTTTATCCTCAAATACTACCTTAGGGATTTGTTCCGTACTATACTTTCCCTACTCGGGTTTCGAATATTACTACTAAAATTCCTCTGATACCAACTATAACACCCCAACCCCTCTAGACCGGAGCCGGTGTATTACTTGTAATATTTGCATGGTTAGAAAGAATGAAAATCCTGAAGGAACGAATAGTTTAGTAGTCTTGAAGAAACTAGATACATATATGTAACACAAATTACATTGAAAAAGGTTACAAGATAAAATACATAACAAAACTAAAAACTGTAATCACACAAACTCAATAAAAGACCTTATATTCATCACCTGTTAAAGGTAACAAATGAATGAAGTGAGCTCAAACGCTCAGTAAGGGTTACAAAAAGTGGAATCATGAGAACAATAATAATTGAATCATAATCAATCTGACATAATCAATATGTCATAGTGAATAAATGAATAACTAATTCCATTAAAAACTGAAAATGAAACTTCATCCAAAGATTTTGTCATAGTGAAAACCTCGTGGATAATAATAAAAACTAATAATCAATAAAGAGAATTCTTATTAATTGGAAATCGTGTATCTGGAACATGAAACCATAATACCATAAAAATGGTTTAGTTCTATGGGTAGAAACCCATATAATTTTTTGGAAACATACTCGAAGGGTTTGTCACCAAACTATTTTGTCTCAATAGACCTACTGATGCATAGAGGGGCTATAGTGGGCCCCACCCACCACTTCATGTCCAAAGAATTCTTTATAAATTTGTTAAATACAAGAGTAATATGTCTTTTCAATATCTATATAGAGTAGAGTATATGGATTCATCAATATTTCCATAATAAAATAACATTCCAAATAAAGTCCGTATGTAAATTGGTATACAGTTTAGACAAAAAAATATCAATGGTATGAGATTATGGATATTTAATATAAATAAAATTTTAAATGAAAAGTGATCTCAAATGGGCAGTAGGTACACCACATAAGGATTATTAGGTTCACAATACAAAAATAGTCACAACAAAAAGGTAGTTGAGAACAAGTCTCTTACCACAATGTAATCGGTTGAATCATATGACCAAAACATAATAAACCTCAAATGAATCATTAAATAACATGAATATATAAATATAATCATGTTATTATATATCAAATGGAAGTACACATATATCACATTAAAGAAATAAGTGGTGACCAATGAAAATATCATAGAAATGAATGTGAGATGAGGAACCCCTTACCTTTTACTCTAGTGTGTTCTTGATTATTCTAAACATCCTGAATAATTAAATTTAGATTCATTAATAAATAATTCCAGAACCTAATAAACATTTAATTTATATAATATAACCTTATTAAGATCATTAATGTCCTTTTTTATGGGTTTCAGAGATTAAATCTTATTGTTTTGGATTCATTTTCTTACTTCGTTTCATGATTTGTTTACATATATTCATGAATGGAAGTTGGTTTGAAATATAGTTAAACATCTAGAATTGTTACTATACATTATTAGTGATATTAAAGATATATAAATGATATTATAATGATTCAGGTTATACACCTTGAGGATGTCACATTCGATGAGTTAAAAATAAATGCTTGAATTTGACTTGGCAGTTTTGTGCTCAATAAAGTTGTTTCGTATTTTTATTCCATATTATGTACGTGTAAAGATTCTAGAACATTAATCACAATAAAATACATATTTCATGACCTGGTTCAACCATAAATATGGTTTCGTGACATGTAATGAAGGAACGATTGAAGAAAAAAACTTTATCATCCATGAACGTTATAAATTGGAACCTCATGGATGTTGATTTCGTTTATAAAAATAAAAGAGAGGGAGTAAGAATATTGATGATGGTTCATCCATTCACATGATATAAATCCAGTATATAGATTATACTATGGTTTTCATGATCATTTGCAGAGTGGAGGTGAGGAGATGATAACAAATGAAGATAAATTCAAATGAAACTAAAAGAAAAAAGAAAGGTGTTTTACCTCTTGAAATAACTTCCTCGAGAACCTCCTTAAGGGAATGGATTTTGGTCTTTTGGAAAGACCAAGAGCCTCCTGGTCGTGGGGAATGACTATGGAAGGGTATTTGGTTAGAACATTGAGGAGATTCAAGGCATAGGGGAGTGAAGAGAAGAGTGAGTGGTGAGGAGTTTTTATAGTGGAGGAGTGGGGGTATTTTTCATTATTTTAATCATTATTATAATATTTTTCCCATGATTATGTATAGTCTTAGTTCATGTGACATAAAAGAGTAATAAGGGAATGTGAGTTCAAACCAAGTGGCCTTGCATCACTTATGATTTCATAAATAGTGTATTTTACTGATAATTCGTATATATGGTATTTTATCGTATTTCACTATTCATTAGAATTTGAAGAATTTCTGAGAAATCCCACAAATTTATCCTTAACATTTTTCGATGTGTAGAATTAAAAAACAAAATCCATTTTTCAAAATTAATTTTCTAAATTTTATTAATTTAATTTTTAAATAAATTCATAGTAAATTCGAAAAATAAAAATCTTAAAGGTGCAAATAGTTTTATTTCTCATTGAAAAACTAATTAAGATCTTATTATCTTATTTCCTTAAGAAAATAAAATAATTTCATTATTTTCTATTCATAAGGGTCATATTACTATTCATATTACTATGCATAAGGGTATTTTACTATTAACTAAAAATATTGTTTGTTTTATCAGACTCCAAATGACTTACTGATCACAACTCTAGATGCCCATTTTTTGAAATTCAAAACATAGAAGTGGAAAATTTATATTTAATGGATAGTTTTTTACTGTCTCCTAAATAACATAGTATTTTTTCAAAGGAATATAGTGATGAATATAATGTATTTAATGGAAACATACCATAAAATTTATGGGGTGCTACATTATTCCCTCCTTCAGAAATTTCAACCTCGAAATTTTATGAGTAAATCCCACCAAAAAGATGTTGGTGGTTCTTCTTCATGAAATCCTCTGGTTCCCATGTTGCTTCCTCCATGTTCTTATTTCTCCAAAGAGCCTTCACTAGAAGAGTTGTTTGATTTCTCAATACCTACTCCCTTGTGTCAAGAATCCTGATAGGCTTTTCACAGTATGATAAACTAGGTTGCAGTTCTATTTCTTCATATGTTAGTACATGCGTTGGGTCTAGCATGTACTTCTTTAACAACGATACATGGAACACATCATGAACTCTACATAGATTTGGAAGCATCGCTAAATGGTAATCTACAGCTCTGATTCATCCCAAAATTTCAAATGGTTCAATGTACATGGGGATCAGTTTCCCATTCTTGCTGAACCTTAAGACACCCTTCCATAGAGATACTTTCTGAAATACATTATCTCCCACTTGAAATTCCAAGTCCTTTCTCCGTTTGTTGGGATAACACTTCTTCAAACTTTGGACTGCTTTAATATGGGCATGTATTTTCTTCACCTTTATCATGGTCTCTTCAATAAGTTCAAGGCCTATAAGTTTCATCTCACCAACTTCATCCCAACAAGTTGGAGTTCAAAATATCTTTCCATATAATGCTTTGTATGGAGACATTTGAATACTAGAATGGAAAATATTTTTGTATGAAATTTCCACCAAAGAAAACTATTGATCCCACATACCTTGGAATTCAAGATAACATGCCCTCAACATATCTTCTAGAGTTTGAATAGTCCCTACAAATTGTTTGTCGGTTTGGGGGTGATATGTGCTACTCTTATAAATCTCTTAATTCAAAGCCTTCTGGAGATTTTTCCAAAACTTTGACATAAACCGGGTATCTCGATCAAAGACAATTGATAGAGTTGCACCATGAAGTCTCAAAAAATCATTTATATAAAGCCTTGTTAGGTTATCAAGTGGTAAATCCACTCATATTGGATGAAAATGTGCTGCTTTTGTGAGACGATCAACAATTACCAATATTGCATTATTCCTATTAGGTTTTCTCGGTAGTCAAGTGATAAAATCCATCATAATGTTTTCCCACTTCCACATAGGAAGAGTTGGTGGTTTTATAACTCCTTCGGTACCATCACTTGTTGAAAAACGAGACACCTTGACACATAGTCAGTAATTTCTTGCTTCATATTATCCCACCAAAAATATTCCTTTAGATCTCTATACTTCTTGGTGCTACCCAGGTTTATAGAGAATTTTCAGCTATGAGAATAGTCTAATAGTTCCCTTTTTAGATCAAGTACTGATGGAACGCTTAACCTCTTCCAAAAATTCAGAACTCCTTACTCATACACGAAGTCAGCCAGCCATCCATCCTTAACTACATTTATTTTCTTGTGCATATTGTCATCATCAAATTAAGAAATTTTTATCTTCTCTAGTAAATATGGATTAGCAATCATTTGAAAGGGGAGTGATGTTTCCCCTTCCTTAACAATTCCCATATCCATCTTCATTAGATCCATAAACATATGACCTCTTTCAATCCTCATTTTAGTCAAAAAGCCATGATCTTTCCTGCTTAATGCATCTTCCACCTTATTCTCTTTTCCTGGGAGGTAGTGTATTGAACAATCTTAATCATCGAGTTACTCGAGCCATCTTCATTGCCTCATATTGAGTTCTTTTTTGGTGAAAATATATTTCAAACTCTTGTGGTCCGTATAAATCTCACATCTCTCTACATAGAGATAATGCATCCATATTTTCAGAGCAAAGATTACGGATGCTAACTCAAGATCATGAGTTGGATAATTTTTCTAATTAGTCTTCAATTGTCTTAATGAATAAGCAATAACTTTATCCTTTTTCATAAGGCCGCAATCCAGTACATTCTTTGGTGCATCGATGTATATTACAAATCCATCACTTCTAGATGGAAGAGTCAAAATTGGAGCATTGACCACTCTTCTTTTGAATTCATCGAATCATTTTGTACATTAATTTTTCCAGAAAAATGTAACTCCTTTATGTGTGATATTAGTTATCGGTTTATCCAGTAGGCCAAAATTCTGAACGAAACATCGATAATAACCTGCTAATCCAATAAAACCATGTACCTCAGTTATGTTTGTTGTTGTCGGCCAATCATGGATTTCCTTCATCATTGCAGGATCAAGGAGGATTCTATTCATATAGAAATTATGGCCCAGAAATGAAACATATTGAATCCATAATTCTCACTTGCTAAACTTTCCATATAATTTATTTTTCTAAGAGTTCTCAGAATAATCTGCACATGATTCTCATGGTCTTAATAGCTTTTTGAGTATACCAGGATATCATCAATGAACCCCACAAAAAGTTAACAAGATATTCCTTGAAAACTCTATTCATTTAATCCATGAAAATAGGGGGTGAGTTTTTAAGTCCAAAAGTCATCATTGTAAACTCATAATGCCCATACCTAGTTCAAAATGCAGTCTTAGGAATATCTTCCTTCCTCACACACAACAGATGATATCTGGATCGATGGTAAATCTTCAAAAAGTATTGATCTCCTTGAAGTTGGTCAAATAAATCTTCAATCCGGGGTAGAGGATACTTATTCTTTATTTTAATTGCATTGAATTCCTTGTAATCAATGCAAGGCCTCATGGATCCATCTTTCTTCTTGACAAAGAGGACATGGTTACCCCATGGAGAAACGCTTGGCTGAATAAATCCTTTTTCACTCAAATCCTCTAGTTGTTTATTTAGCTTTACTAATTCCACAGTGGTCGTTCTATAGGGATTCATTGATATAGGTCTTGCATCCGGAATTAAATCAATAGAGAACTCAACTTCCCACTCTAGAGGATGTCTAGGTAAATATTCCAGAAATACATCAATGTACTCTTTCACTAGGTGCACATCTTCAATTTGAAGATTTCTTTCCTCTCCCGTAGATACCATTTTATCTTCCTCTCTAAGTATTGCATTCATTAGAGTTACTAGGGGTGGTTCTAGATAAGAATCAAGGGGAAAAGTTTCTTCCCGAATGACAAGGGTTCCACACCATGTTCAAAAAATGGAACTTCCGTCTTCTTAGAATAAATATTCACATAATAATTTGACTTCCAATCTATACTAAGAATTAAATCAAATTCATTCAATGGAATGATGATAAGGTTATCAACTAGAGCAGGTTTTGGTGTCTAGAGTGGGACTAGTATACATGACATGGTTGCAATGATACATCCCCTAAGAGATTTGACTAAAAACTCTTTTATTAAATCAAAATGGACATATAAAATTATCATGGAAAATTGAGATGATATAAATGAATGCGATGATCCAAAATAAAATAAATTGTTGTCTAAGTTTGAGGAAACAATTAAAGTACATTCACCCATGTCACTAAGAACTTCAACCTCCATGGTTGTAATCACATAGGATCTCCCGTGTTCTCTTGGATTTTTCAGAGGCATGATTCCTTGGTGCATAGGATACTCATTTGCATATTTTCCTATCTCTCTGTAATTGTAGCATTGAATATCATGGAATTTATTCTTCCCCTAGCAATCACTAGATCGATGACCCTTTTCTCCATAGTTATAGCAGACTCCCAGGACTTTCAAGAATTTCTCGGGATGATTCTTTTCACAATTATCACATAATGGGAAACTATTCATTCCCTTTCTATTCTTTTGTTCTTCTCATTTTCCTTTGCTATCAGAGTACCGCTTCTTATCTTGGTTTCTTTTGAAAAAAAATGATCTATAAAATTCCATCTCTATTTAGATGGCACTTGATACAATTTTATTATATGTTGAAAATTATTAAGAAGTCACAGCCCTTCGAAGGCTTGGCTTAAGACCTTTAAATAAATGATCAAACTTTTCTGATGAGTCATGGATGTAATCCACGGCATGCCTGGCTAGCCTTGGGAAGGTAGCCTCATACTCTACAACACTGCCTTCTTCCTGTTGTATTAAGCCAAGGAATTTCCCCTTCATTTCAGTTCGTTGCTCATGATGGAAATATTTTTCAAATAATATTTCTGTAAAAGTTATCCATTCCATATCATCTATCTCTTCTTCCTCTGTGGTATTCTGAATCAGGGACCACCATTGATCAGCGTTTCCCTTGAGACAATATACTGCAAGTACTGCCTTTTAATTTTCATTGAATCTTAATTCCATGAATATCTTTTCTAGGGACTTCATCCATTGCTCAAGAAACCATTGGATTAGTTGTCCCGCTAAAAGATGGGGGATTCTTCCACATGAAACGATCCAACACAGGTGTTTAATGGTTATTTGTTACAACCTGAGTATGTTGTCCCAATATGGTCATGATCTGATCTCCTCCAACATTGACTGTGTTGCCTTTCTCAGTAGGGAGATCCCTACCTTGACAACGATTATTTATTCCCCTTCTTCCATTCGATGCCATTTCTAAATAATGGGATACACTATATTAGTTTATGAATCTAAAATAGAAAATCACTCAACATAGATTGAAATTCTATGCATAGCTAATTTTATAAACATGGTTCCTTTGAGGAAAAATTTACATTAAGCTCCTTCATAATGGCTTGTAAAGAAAATGTGAATTATCTTAATCATAACCCAGGGGAGTGTCATAACCATGAGTGAAGTAAGGCCTATTGTTGTGCACCAGTTCTCATTCATGTCTTGCTCAAAGCTGTGTTTTCGGGTTTTACCCCTAGATATATCTGTTCCAGAGACACCTCTACCTGCTCGTATCGAGATAGAGATGTATTGCTTAAAATATATACATAATCTATTCCTTTTAAAAATACCAGGACATTCTTGTATGTCTATCCTCAAATACTACCTTATGGAATTGTTACCTACTATAAATTCCCTACTCTGGTATCCATTTTCCCTACTAAACTTCCTCTCATACCAACTGTAACACCCCAATCCCTCTAGACTGAAGCCGGTGTATTAATTATGATATTGGCATGGTTAGATTGAATGAAAATCCAGAAGGAACGAATAGTTTAGTGGTCTTGAAGAAACTATATATATATGTAACACAAATGACATTAAAAAAGGTTACAAGATACAATACATAACAAAAATATAAATTGCAACCACACGAACTCAATAAAAGACCTTATATTCATCACCTGTTGAAGGTAAACAATGAAAGTGGTGAGCTCAAATGCTCAGTAAGGGTAGAAAAAAGAAGAAGCATGAGTACAATAATAAGTGAATCATAATCAATCTCACCTAATCAATATGGAAAAGTGAATACATGAATAACTAATGCCATTAATAAACTGAAAATGATACTACATCCATAGATTTTGTTATAGTGAAAACCTCATGGATAATAATAATAACTGCTAATGAATAAAGAGAATGATTATTAATTGGAAGTCATGTATCAGGAATATGAAACCATAATAACATAAAAATTGTTTAGTTCTATGGGTAGAAACACGTCTGATTTTTTGGAAATAAACTCAAAGGGATTTTCGGCAAACAGATTTGTCTCATGAGTCCTACTGATGCATCGAGGGGCTATAGCAGGCCTCGCCCGCCACTGCATGTAAAAATAATTATTTATAAATTTATTCAATACAATATTAATATGCCTTTTCCATATCAATATAGATTAGTGTATACGCATTCATCAATATTTCCATAATTAAATAACTTTCCATATAAACACAGTTTTTGAAATGGTATACAGTTGGGACAACAAACATATCCATGGTATGATATTATGGATATTTAATATAAATAAAATTTCAAATGAAAATTTATCTCAAATGAGCATTAGTTACACCACATAAGGATTATTAGGTGCACAATACAGAGTTAGTCACAACGAAAAGGTAGTTGAAACGAAGACTCTTACTACAATGTAATTGGTCAAATCATATGACCAGATCTTAATAAACCTAAAATGAATAATTTAATAACAGTAAAATAAATATAATAATTTTATTATATATAAAATGGAAATACACATATACCACATATAGTAAATAAGTTGAGAACAATGAAAATCTCACAGAAATGAATGTGATATGAGAAACCCCTTACCTTTTTCTCAAGTGTGTTATTGATAGTTCTTAACGGTCTGAATATTCAAATTTAGAGTCATTAATTAATAATTACAGAACCTAATAAACATTTAATTGATATTATATAACCTTATTAAGGACATTAATGTCCTTTTGGATTTGTTTAAGAGATTAAATCTTATTGTTTTGGAAGCATATTCTTACATGGTTTCATGATTTTTTACTTGTATTCATGAATGGAAGTTGGTTTGAAATATGGTTTACCATCCAATTTTTTTAATATACATTATTAGTGAAATTAAAGAGATATAAATGATCTTATAATTATTTTGGTTATATACCCTAAGGATGGCTCAATCGATTATTAAAAAAATAAATGCTTGAATTTGACTTGGCAGTTTTGTGCTCAATAAACTTGTTTCGTATTATTATTTCATATTATGTACATGTAAAGTTTCCAGAACATTAATCAAGATAAAATAAATATTTAATGACCTGGTTCAACAATTATTATGGTTTCATGACCAATAATTAAGGAAATATGTAAGAAAGAAACTTCTTCGTCCACGAAGGTTATAAATTGGAACCTCATGGATATTGATTTTATTTATAAAAATAAAAGGGAGGGAGTAAGAATATCGATGATGGTTATTCCATTCACATGATATAAATCAATTATATAGATGATTCTTGAGTTATCATGATCATTGGAGAGAGGAGGTGTGGAGAGGATAAAAAATGATGATAAATTCAAATGAAACTAAAAGAAAAAGAAAAGTGTTTTACCTCTTGAAACGACTTCCTCGATAACCTCCTTAAGGGAAGTAATTTTTGTCTTCTGGAAAGACCAAGAGTGTAACACCCCGAAATTTTATGAGAAGTATTCCTTTTAATTTCATTGATTTCTTTTGTTGTACACAACGGAAATATTATCTTGCACTATACACAACACCGTACTAACTTGTAGTATACGCAAACACAATTCTTGGCTTGTGTTGCACGCGAGAGCGACTTTCCTCAACTACATGTGTTGTACGCAATACTAAGATTCACTAAACAACAATAAATTTTTATAATGTCATTATAAACTATACATTATGAATATTAGTAACAAAATATAGAATTTTATGACATTATATTCCATCTTACACATATCATAGAAATTGGAATGAGAACAAAATAAAATTTTCAGGTAAAATAAGTATTTTTAAAAAAATATAGTTTTACCGCCTTTTGATGGTGCACCCACATTAAATCTAGATTTCTCATGTTTATATGTTAAATTTGAAAAATAAAACATCATCCTTGTAATCAAGGTATAAAAATTTACTTTGGATAATGTTTTGAGATTATTCGGATAACCTTCATATTTTGATGAATGGTAAAAATACGCTAAATTTTAATTAAAATTAACTTTTTTCATCGAGAAAATTTATATGGTAAAATTTTAATATTTTAAGGTTATAAATTATAAATAGAATATATTTTTACCATTTAATATAATTAAGTCATTATCATCAATTTTACATTGAATTCAAAGGTAAAAACATTTCAATCTTTTGCAACATTTTAACTTTTAAAACCCGTTTTCTCAACAGTGGGATTAATTTTAAATAAATTACTACAACTTCTTTGTTTCGAATTATGAAAAAAATTTCCATATTTTTATTAAGTGGGTATAAATTATTTTAATATATTACTTTTATTTTATTGATATTATGAATAATAACTACGGTAATTTTTATTTACTACAGTTAAATGTAAATCTGTTAATTAAGGGTAAAAATTACATTATAAAATTTCCCTAACTCCTGCACAAATTCTATTGGATGAATATATATCAAACCATATCACCTAAGGGTTGGAATAGATTCATTTCATGGTCTTTGGAACATGAATATTCTATAATTATTATTAAATCCAAAGAAAGTGACAACCTGTCACTCTCATATATCTTATAAGTATAATAATTTTAATTTATTGATAAAATTCCTAAAACATCGAAAATGAATAGTATCCAAAAAGATAAAAAATGTTTCCACGTCATTAAAATTTATTTAGAATTTTTTGGTATTTTATATTTATCATTAATGATGACACGATAGTGATATAGAAATTATTTAATTGATTGAAATATCAAATAAATGGTTTTAAAAATATTAAAATAAATATTATATGAAATAATTAATGTTCCCCACAAATTTTAGATATTAATATGACATTTTGTAGTTCTATAAAAAATTTTGGTATGAATATATCCTCTGTTTGGAATTTATTTAAATTAGAATAAAAGAATAGTTTAGAAATTGACACTATTGTTGTTTTATAAAAATAACATATTATAAAATTGTTTAAAATAAAAAAAATATTAAAAAAAATTTAAATTTAAATTTAAATGGTAGAAAATTTCATAAAGAATATAATTATGGACAATTAGTAACACAAAAATAATTATTTATAACAATTTAATATTTATAATATTATCACCACAAAAAAACATAAATTGATTAAATAAGGCTAAATAAAGTTGATAAGGTTTCAAATAAATTTCCAACATGTCTAAATTTTATTGGTAGATGATATTAAAACCCAATCAAATCTAAGCTTAGGATTTGATTCATTTTGTAATTTTTGAAGTGGGTTTTGAATTTATATTAAATTAATATTTTTGAGGTTTCCAAAGGTGCCCCTCTCCTCCCTTATAAAAGGGAACCTCCCTCGTCTCCTCTTCACAAAACATTGAGCCTTCATGCTTAGCCATCCCCTGCCCATTTCACTTCTCCACTTCCATAGAAACCTACTAGATGTCCTGGTCTTCTCTAAAGACCAACTTTAGTGCCCTAAGAGTAGGTTAATATAAGGCACGTCGAAGAAGAGGTAATATCTTCTACTACTTCATTCAAGTTTATTTATTCTTCTACTTCCTCTTCTTTAGTTGTTTCATTATAAAGTAATAACACAGAATAAATAATATAATGATATCTTATTATAAATATTAAAAATCCCATTTCACCTTCTATCCATCGTACGGAAAATGAAATCACCGCGAGTGCGTACGTACGGAATACCATCTCCATGCCTTGGTGTAATCTATTTTTCCATCACCCCCATACTTGGATGGGTATAATGGTTTAAAGAATAAATATATATGGTTATTATAACATCATACAAATTCTGAGATATTATATCATCCACTCTAATTCGATTCAATAATTTTGGGAACGATATGACCGCTCGTTTGTACGTACGGATTGTCGTCTCCACGACGCGATGTGATTCATTCTCAATGTTAACCCATCAAGAAAAATTATAAAGTATATATAATGAATAATAATTATATATATGGAATAATAATTCTACTCTATTTATGTATATATATATATATATGTTATCTACTTACTTCCATTCAAGTCAATAAGGAAAGGAAAGCAAGGTTCATGCATACGTACGGTCTACCGTCTCCATGAACGGTGTGTTTCATATCATTTATCTATCTATTATATATATATATATATACTGAATATATATGATATATAAATAATGTTTTACATTCTGGAAGTATGTAAATCATGATATAAGTAATAATAATATCAAGAACAACACGTCCAAACACGTACGATAAATGAAACAATTTTACCCAAAACACTACTTTAACATGGAATTGACCAAAGAACGGGTAATATTAAGTCATAAATGAATCATATATGATATCATAAATATTATAATGGTTTTGTTACAAGCTAATAATATGTTTAATTCGACTATACATGAGTTTTGGATACGTACAGAAGAAGTTGGACCTAAGATAAGAGAAAATCTCACAATCTCATATTTTATCTGAGATTGTTTATACTTTAGAATTTACTGGGGAATATTTATCATTCACATACATGTTTCCTCAATATGTAATATTATTTTTATCCTCCTAAAATTATTTAAATACAATTTCACCTATTGGATAATTTTTGTAAAATATATTAAAGGAATCTTTTGACATTTTCAGTATGAGATACTTTTTGACTTTTCCGACTGAAGTAAGAGAAGAATGTTTTTTAACTTATACGGAATGAATGGATTTTTATGATTCAATAGAACAATATTTCAATGAATAATCATTTACAATGTTTTCAAGTTTATTTTTAATTAACTTCTTTTAGTTTAAAATTTTATGACATGTTAATAAATGAAAAATGTTTTTGATGTAGAAAGGATATTTTCCTTAAGAATGGAGTTCAAGTGTTTTATAAAAATTATTTACCATCTAAGATAATACAGGGTTATGTTTATATCCCTATTTTTATATTGATTTGATTATGTAATGATGGAATTATTTTTATGAAGTCCTTCTATATTATATGGATTATGTTATGATGGCATTATGTTTAAGAATCCCATTTTTATTACATTGGTTATGCTATGAGATATGATTTGTGATTTTTTGCACACATAAGAATGATTTCAATATGAGATGGTTGGGACCAATATCTCACACCAATGCATTGGGTAAATATTTATATCTCATGATATAGACATGACTGAAGCAGATAGATAATCTAGTTCAGTGATACAGGACTAGAACGAGGAGTGAACTCGATTCAGTAAGGAACTTTGTCCACTATGATGGTCTTGGAAACAATGCCTTGGATACTATGGAAATCATATCATGTTCATAATGGTTTCCAAAATTACATGTTTTATTCCCATGTTATTTTATCATGATTAATGTTTTTTAATGATCTATGTCTTACGTACAACAAGATTTTTTTAACAACTGAAGATCATGATGTTTAAACTTTGTGTTCATGATTATATGTTATAATGTATATGGTTTGTTTTATTTTCTCCATGTTTAACCTTACTGAGCCTTTGAGCTCACCCTTTATATGTTTTCTTTTCCCTAGGATATAATGTAATGTTTTAGGTAAGAAAACTAATGTGGAATATCGTTACGGAAGATGTTGATGATCTTTCACCATGATTAGAAGATTATGTTCCGAGTTTCCAAAGACACTAATATATTACGGTCCTTGGGTGTCTTTTTTTTGTTATGTATTAAGTATTCCTCAAATGTAATGTAATTTCCACGTACGTCAAGCTTGGGTCTCTATAGTTGGTATCAGCACAAATTGTTAGTTATCCTTTGGAAACTTGTGTGCAAAAACATTATGAAATCCATAGAGATATTTCTAAGGTATGTCTAGGGATGTCTTTAAGGATAAGTATAAGTATAGGTTATAGTACTATAATTATATTAACTATCTTGGAATTAAACCTATGAAGTTATATATTGAAGGTACTCCCCCTTTATTATGTTGTTATCATAGCATGATTTTTTCCTCTCATACTATTCTTTTTGGGTTTTGGATGATGGCTGGAACCTGAAGGAACCGTGTTGATCAATGTAATGGACAATGCAATAATTTTACACCTAAACACACCAATGTTGTGGGACATGGAGTCAAAAATATTATTTTTTATACTTACACAAGCTATGAATCATTCTGGACTTCCAAATGAGAAGAAAAAGGAACAATATTCTATTGAGTCCTTCATGAGGCATCATCCACCTTCTTTCAATGGGTCATCTGTTCCACATGTTTCTGAACAATGTATTAGTACCATTGAAAATATATTTTCGATACTTTGATGATCAGAGCATGAAGAAGTCATTTTGGCTTTTTACCGGATAGAAGGTGAAGGAGACCAGTGGTGGACTCTAGTTAAAAATACAATGCCCCAAGATGAAATTGAATCCATGGAATGGGATGAGTTCAAGAACTTGTTTTTCGATAAGTACTTCCCTCGTATTCTTCGAATAATGATGGAAAAGGTGTTCCCTTGAGCTTAATAAAAAGGATGATGAATCTGTTGGTATACATGAAGTGAATTTTACAAGGATTGTAAGTTATGCATCTGGCTTTATCATCCAACCTGAATGTAAAGTTGATCGATTCTTCAGTGTCTTAAAACCAAGTCTTCAAAGGGAAATAGCTATAAAAGACTTCAAAAGCTATGATGAAATTGTGCATTGGGCAATCAAGGTAGAACTGGAAGTTGGTGTTACATATCCATCTCATGGTTTAAACGTGAAAGGAAATATGGAGTTCAAGGAAAAATCTCTAAATATTAGTGAAAAGAAGATGAATGTTTTTTTATGATCAAAGTATGGAAAGAATCATGGTGGAGATTGTCTTAAAGGGACTATAAGATGTTTTAAGTGTCAAAAATATGGTCATCGAGCAGATGAGTGTCGATGTAATGGGAAAAATGTTTCTAATTACGTGAATAGAGAAAAGACTACAGAGAACGCTCCACCAACACTTCAATGCTACAAGTGCAAGGAAATGGGGCATTATTCTAACCAATGCCCTAATCCAAGGGTTAATGATGATCGAAATCAACAACCTCTTAAGGAAAAGGAAAAAGGGAAGTCACATGCGATCACTATTAGTGATATTGTGGATGCCAACAATGTGGTGGAATTATTATGTGTTTATGTAATGGGATTCCAAAATAATGTTGTGGAATCTCATTTATAGTATTGTGGAATTTTGGAATATCTATGTATTGGTTTATTGTGGTTTTCAATAATTATATAGTACGAGTAACCATGAAACGTGATTGAAATATTTTTGGAAAGAAGTTGATATGCTCATAATTAAGGGATAAAGGGAAAATAATATGTTTGATAGTATTAATGAGCTCATTACTGATATAAAGCCAAAGTGATATTATGGTTTGAGTATATAGAAAATCTGGGATTTTTCTATGTGGATAGTGATAAATTTTGACAGCATTCATGTTTTCACTACGGTTCAACGGGTATTCATTTTTCAGTAGAATACACGATTAAGGTATTCACATGGTTGGAATGTGACCAACATGATATATTATAGGATAGATGATGGTATTCACATGCTCGGTAGATGAAATTTCTAGTAATCATTTACATTACACTATGAGATTGGATAGAAGTATTTTGGATAAGCCTTAAGATTTGAATGGTTTAAGATGGACATCAGAAAGTATTATTTAAGACTATACCATTTTTTTATATAATTTCTGAAAAGTTATAATGGTGATGTTTTTGAAAAAGGACAACCTGCAGGATGGGCGACAACCCATTTCTTCGGATAGGGATGTGGGAATCGAACCTACAACCGAATTGCACCAGGCCTTTATCACCTACCACAGTCCTACAGGAAGTCCTCAGTTTGTAGAAATTAGTTTTATTTTATTAAGAGGTATGATAGATGAAGTATAAGTCTATTTTTGGAACCATATACGATTAATCTCACCATAAGATGGACTTATGTATATATCTTTTGCTAACCTTATGTTTGAGAGAGACAGAATGACCTATCATTCTATCGCATGATCTTCTAACACTTCACGAAATACAAATTCAACTTCATTTATTTATGATATGAAGTGTAAATTGTTCAAGGCACAAACAATAGTGAGATTGTATCAAAATCAAGTAAGTATTTCTTTTAATTCTTCAACATTATGGAAATGATCTTGAAAACCAAAAATGTCGTCCTAGTGACCTCATATATGATGAATCATATTGTACCTTAGATCATAAATAATTTATATCATTGTGATTGTTGGATCTTCCATAGCCATGTTCTCTACCACACTCCATCAGAACATGATAGTTATATTTCTCTTCCGTGTCCATATTTTCACCTATGTTCTCCTATGTGGAAACCCAGTGATGAGTTAATTTGGGTAACCATTACATTTCATAATTTAAATTTTTAAATTATGTTTTACTATTCCTTTTTATGATGTGGGTTTATATGAATGTAAATTTCAAGTAGTAACTATTTATAACCCCGACGAATTTCAAGGGCGGAATTAATTTTAAGGGGGGTAAAATGTAACACCCTAAAGTTTTATGAGAAATATTATTTTTAGTTTCTTTGATGTCTTGTGTTGTACGCTACACCAAGAATATCTTGTGCTATATGCAACACTGTACTAGATTTTTTTATTCGCAAACACTATTCTTGGCTTGTGTTGCACGCAACAGCGACCTTCCTCAATTGCGTGTGTTGTACACAATACTAAGTTTCACTAAAAACGATATATTATTATAATTGTATTATGAACTGGACATTATAAATATTAGTAAATACATTTAGAATTTTATGAAATTATAATTCATCTTATAAATATTATAGAAATTGGTATGAGAACAAAATATATTTTTCAGGTAAAATAAGTATTTCTCAAAAAATACAATTTTACCGCCTTTTTATGGAGCACCCACATTAAATCTAGTTTTTGACATGTTTATAAGTTTTATTTGACAAATAAAACTTCTTCCATGAAATTAGCATATAAAAATTTACATTGTATAAATTTTTGAGATTATTCTGATAACCTAATATTTTGATGAATAGTAAAAATACGCTAAATTTTACATAAAAATTACTTTTTTCATCAAGATAATTTACATTGTTAAATTATATTATTGAATGGTTTTAAATTATAAATAAACTATATTTTTCCCATTTAATATAATGAAATTCATTATCATTAATTTTACATTGAATTCATAGGTAAAAACATTTCAATCTTTTGCAACATTTTAACTTTTAAAAATCGTTTTCTCAAAAATTGGATTAATTTTAAATTAATTACTGCAACTTATGTGATTAGAATTTTGAAAAATGGATTCCATATTTGGATTCAGGGGGTCCAAATTATGTTAATATGTTAATTTTATTTTTTTGGTATTATGAATAGTAACTATGGTAATTTTTATTTACTACATTTAATGGTAAATTAGGTAATTAAGGGTAAAAATAAGATTATAAAATTACCCTAAAACCTGCCAAAATTTTATTGGATAAATAATAGTCGACCCATATCACCTAAGGGTCGGAATAGATTCATTTCATGGACTTTTTTCCATGAAAATTATATAATTATTATTAAAACCAAATAAAGTGACAACATGTCACTCTCTTATATCTTATAAGTATAATAATTTTAATTTAGTGATAAACTTCATAAAAATTATCAAATAAATAGTACCAAGAAATCTAATAAACTTATCTACATCATTAAAATTTATTTAGAGTTTTTAAGGATTAAATAATTATCATCAATGATGACACAATAGTGATATAGAAATTATTTTATAGATTGAAATATCAAATAAATAGTTTAAAAATACTAAAATAAATATTATATGAACTAATTAATGTTCCAAACAACTTTTCTTGATGAATATGATATCTTAGGATTCTATTAAAAAATATTTTTGAATATATCCTCTATGTGGAAGTTATTTAAATTCAAATAAATGAATAGTGTCAAAATTGACACTATTGTTGTTTTATAAAAATAACAAATTATAAAATTATTCAAAAAACAGAAATAATATTTAGAAATTAAAAATTGAAATTTATATGGTCGAAAATGTCATAAAGTATACAATTATGGACAATTCAGAACACAAAAGTAGTTATTTATAATAATTTAAAATTTAGAATATTATTACAACAAAAAAATTAAATAGATTAAATAAGGATAAAACACGTTGATAAGGTTTAAAATAAATTTCCAACATGTCTAACTTTTATTGGATTATCAGACTAAAACCCTTTCTCATATAAGCTTCTGATTTGACTCATTTGGGAATTTTTTAAGTGGGTTATTAATTTATATTAAATTAATATATTTGAGGTTTCCTAAGGTGCCTCTCTCCTCCCTTATAAAAGGGAACCTCCCCCCTCTCCTCATCACAAATATTTGAGCATTCAAGCTCAGACAACCCCTGCCCATTTCAATTCTACACTTCCATAGAAACATACTAGGGGTCTTGGTCTTCTTCAAAGACCATCTTTAGTGCCCTAAGAGGAGGTTAAGAGAAGGCGCGTCGAAGAAGAGGTATTCTCTTCTACTAATTAATTCATGTTTATTTATTCTTCTACTACCTCTTCATTAGATGTTTCATTATAATGTAATAACATTAGTATAACTAATATAATTATATGTTATTATAAATATTAAAAATCCCCATTTCACCTTGTATCCATCCTACTAAAAACTAAATCACCGCGTGTGCGTACGTACGGAATACCGTCTCCACGCCGTGGCGTAATCTGTTTTTCCACTACCACCTTAAATGGATGGGTATAATGGTTTAATGAATTAATATATATGGTTATTATAAAATCATACTGATTCACAAATATTATATCATCCACTCCAATTTCATTCAATAAGTATGGGACCTATATCACCGCTAGTGCGTAGGTACGGATTACCATCTCCACGACGCGATGATATTCATTTTCCATGTTAATCATTCAAGAACAATTATATATTATATATAATGAATAATAATGATATATAAGACATCATAATGCTACTAGATTTATTTATATATATATATATCATCAACTTACTTCCATTCAAGTAAGTAATGAAAGGAAAACATCGTTCATGCGTAAGTGCGGCCTACCATCTTCATGAACGGTGTGTTCCATATCATTTATCTATCTATTATGTATATAAATATACTGAATATATATGTTATATAAATCAGGTTTTACATTCTGTAATTATGTAAATCATGAAATAGTTTATAATAATATCAAGAACGACAAGTCCAAACACGTACGATAAATGAAACAATTTTTCCCAAAACGCTGCTTTAACATGGAATCGACAAAAGAACGGGTAATAAAAATTCATAATTGAATCATATATGATATCATAAATATTATTATGGTTCTGTTACAGGATAATAATATGTTTAAACCCACTATACAGGAGTTTCAGACACTTAATAACGAAATTGGACCTAAGGTATGGAAAAATATCCCAATCTCATTTTTATCTGACATTGTTTATACTTCAGAATTTACTAGGGAATATTTATCGTCCACATACATGTTTTCGCAATATTTAATATTATTTATATCCTTGTAAAATAGTTTAAATCCAATTTTACCTATTGGTGAATTTTATTAGAAGATATGAAAGCAATCTTTTGTCGCTTTCAGAACGAGATACTTTTTTAGTTTTTCAGCCAAAGTATGAGAAGAATGGTTTTTTAACTTATACAACACGAATAGATTTTTATGATATCATAGAACATTATTTCCATGAATATTACTTTACAAGTTTTCAAGTATATTTTTAATTAACTTCTTTTAGTTTAAAATTGTATGACATGTTAATAAAGGGAGAAAAAATTTGAAGTAGAAATGATATTTTCCTCAAGAATTTAGTTCAAGTGTTTTATCAAAATTACATTTCATCTAAGATAATATAGGGTTTTGATTCTATCCCTAATTTTACATTGATTTGATTATGTTATGATGGAATTATTTTTATGAGGTTCTATTATTTTATATGGATTAATGTATGATGGTATGATGTTTAAGAATCCCATATTTATTACTTGGGTTATGCTATGATATATGATTTATGATTTTGTGGAACACTTAAGATTGATTTCAATGGGAGATGGGCGGGACCTATATCTCCCCCCAATGCATTGGGTAAAGATATATATCTCATGAGATAGACATGGCTGGAATGGAAAGTTAATCTGGTTTAGTGATATAGGACTGGAATGAGGAGTGAACTCGATTCAGTAAGGGACTTTGTCCACTATGATGGTCTTGGAAACTATGCCTTAGCTACTATAGAAATCATATCATGTGCTTAATGGTTTCCACAATTACATGTTTTATTCCCATTCTATTTTATCATGAGTAATGTTCCTTTATGATCTATGCCTTATGTTATCCATGATTTATTTCACAACTCAAGATCTTGATATTTAAACCATATGTTCATGTCTATATTTTCAAACGTATATATGGTTTGTTTTATTTTCTCCATGTTTACCCTTACTGAGCAGTTGATCCCACCCTTTATATGTTTTATTTTCCCTAGGATATAAAGAATGTTTTTAGGTAAGAAAAAAGAAGTGGGAGATATTTATGAAAGATGTTGAAGATCTATCACCATGATTAGAAGAGTATGTTCCGAGTTTCCAAAGACACTAAACTATTACGGTCCATGGGTGTTATTTTTTGTTCTGTATTAATTATTCTGAAAATGTAATGTACTATCCAAGCACGTCAAGCTTGGGTCTCTACAAAGAGCTTCGTGGTTGTGCGGAGTGACTATGGAAGGGTATTTGGGAAGAACATTTAGGATCATCAAGGATTAGAGGAGTCAAGAGAAGAGGGAGTGGTGAGGGATTTTTATAGTGGAGCAGAGGGGGTATTTTTCATTATTTTAATCATTATTATAATATTTTTTCCCAAGATTATGAATAGTATTAGTTCATGTGACCTCAAATATTAATAATGGCATGTGGGTTTAAACCAAGTGTCCTTGCATTACTTATGATTTCATAAATAGTGTATTTTACTGATAATTTGTAGATACGGTATTTTATCAAATTTAACTATTCATCAAATTTTCTAGAATTTCAGAAAAATCACAAAAATTTACCCTAACCATTTTTCAATATGTAGAATTAAAAAATGAACTCCATTTCTAAAAATTAATTTTTTAAATATTATTAATTTAATTTTTAAATAAATTCATAGTGAATTCGAAAAATAACAATCTTAAAGCTGCAATTCGGTATATTTCTCATTGAAAAACTAATTAAGATCTCATTATCTTATTGCCTTAAAAAATAAAACAATTCTATTATTTAATATTCATAATGGTCATATTACTATTCATAAGGGTATATTTCTATTCACCAAAAATCATGTCTGTTCTATCAGACTCCAAATGACTTTTTGATCACAACTCTAGATGACTATTTTTTGAAATTCAAAAATTATAAGTGGAGAATTTATATTTACTGGCTAGGTTTTGACTATCTCCTAAATAACATAGATATGTTTCAAAGGAACACATGGATGAATAAAATTTATTTAATGGAAACATACCATGAAATGTTTGGGGTGATATATAGTAAATTTATAAATGTATTTACCATTTGGATATAATGTAATTTGATCAATTTACATGGGAAGAAACTAATATTCCAAAACTATAATTAAAATCAGACAACTACTTGCGATAAATGCTGATTTTATAAACTAAATATTAATAATTTAGATATAATACATTATAAAGGGATAATATATGATATTATAAATATGTATATATTTAATATATATATATAATAATCCTATATTTATTATTCATTATTTTAAAATAATTACTATGGTATTTGAGAATTTAGGTAAGGGATTTGTATTCTCATAATTATTTATAGGATACTTATCCCTTGTTCACAACTCATTTATTTTTCATGATTTATATTTTACACTATTAAAAATATATATAATGAATATAATTATTTTAATAATATTTAGTGTTTCAATTGACTTTTATATTTCATGGGTCTTTTGAATAAATATATAACAATGTGGTACGATATTTTTCTTACACTGTTTATTTCTGTGAGATATTGTCCAAATTAATCATTTGATCCATTTGTGTGGGGTATACACTACCAAATAGTATATTTAATGCTGAAATCATGAAAATAATTCGGATTTTCAAAACCATGATATAATTATCTTACATGGGGCTTACAATTCAATTGTTATTGAATTGGTAAGGGTTTTATGATATAATGTAAAGACCCGTAAAATTCAAGGGAAATTTTTTCTTAATTTTATTTGGAATTTTACAAGAGCGCGGTTTCTGACGGCACCAGATTCCGAGGCCCGGTGTGCCCGGAATCAATTTCCGAAGTTGGGCTCGGGTACGTTTAGTGAACGAACGAGCGGGAATTTCTAACTTTTGAACCGGTGCCCGGAATCGAATTCCGAGGGCACCGATGAAACCGTAGCGCCGGTAAACGCTTAGGAACTCCTGTTTTGGAGTTGCGTTCTTACGAGTGTTGATAATAAAAATTGTAGTGTAATTACAAAGTAAACATCCACAATTTTTATTATCAACACTCGTAAGAACACAACTCCAAAACAGGAGTTCCTAAGCGTTTACCGACGCTACGGTTTCATCGGTGCCCTCGGAATTCGATTTTGGGCACCAGTTCAAAAGATATAAATTCCCGCTCGTTCGTTCACTAAACGTACCCGAGCCCAACTTCGGAAATTGATTCCGGGCACACCGGGCCTTGGAATCAGGTGCCGTCAGAAACCGCGCTCTTGTAAAATTCCAAATAAAATTAAGAAAAAATTTCCCTTGAATTTTATGGGTCTTTACATTACTCCCACATCAGGGATTTACGTCCCCGTAAAGCTTCATCAAAAACAAGGGTCACAAAAGCGGTACAGAGTACGCATCTGAGCCTTCCGCTCCCATGTGCTCACCTGGAGGTTCCCGTACTGTCGAAGGAAGTGCACCCAAGGAATCGATCATCCTCGTAGGATCTGCTCCTGTCTATCCTTGATCCCCACTGGAACCTCTGTGCATGTCGCTCTATCATCGACGTCTAACTCCCTGAGGTCGATGATGTGTGAAGGATCAATCACGTATCTCCTCAATTGAGTTACGTGAAAGTTATCGTGCACCTGGTGCAACTGAGGTGGATGGGTCAAGCGATAAACCACCTCGCCTACCCTACTGGGGACCTAGAAAGGTCTATTGAACCTCGGAGATCTCTTACCGCCTCGGCTACATCTCCGTAAACCTCTTCGAGGTGAGACCTGTATAAGAACGTGGTCGCCATCCTCGAACTCTAAAGGTCTCCCTTTTTAGGTTAGAACTGAAACTCAAAACTCCTGCTGCCACGAGGGTAAGGTTGTCCGACCCAAGAATGATCGGCTACACCCTCCCATGCACGAGTTTATCATGTGCTTCCCAGGGTTTCCTTTTCGCCGACCAAGGAAAACCCATCCCAACTTTTGCCTAATATCGTCAATTTGAGTATGATCAGTGATTGCCAAAAACATACTCAAACTAACGTCGTAAGGCCTCGACGCTGCTACCAAGAGGTCCTAACCGAGACTCTCGCCTCAAGGGTCAGATCACACCGTCGGCGTAAGTGTGACTATCGAGTCTCCTCCCAAAGGTATCTCCAGACGTGAGGGTCAAGTCAACGGCTTAACCAGAATCTCTAGGTCTGGGACTAGATTCATGGAAGGAAGGGATGATTTGTTTCGATGCCTGTGGCTACGACAGCTATTAGAAGATAAATTCCGCACTTCGAATCATCCTTAGAGCCCTTTTTTTGGTCGCACTCCATGACCGCAAGCATCTACCCTCTTTCCCTGCTCTCCAACTCCCTGAGTCTAGCGGGGACTACAAAGGCGGGTGATGGTAACATGTTGAAATGTACACCACCACGAGCTGCTCTCCAAGCTCTGCCTCCATGTCTGCTGTTCTGCAGATTCATCTGTCCTTAACATTTCCTCTTCTTGAAACATTTTACATTCCCAAGTCTCTGAGACTGGTGTCAGTTTCTTGCTTTCCAAACTTCTAACATTCTCTGGCTGTATTCGATCAGAAAAGAATTCTCAACCACAAAGGATCCTTCTAGCACTCTAGCCTAAGTAGAAATGCATAGAGAAAAGGTGCTGGCTCAGAAGCCCTTAAACATACCATGGTTAGAGGTCCGACCTCTATTACACTGATCGAAACGCTTCCATCGAGTACCCGATATGTTCGGTACGCCTCGATGAATTCTCAGTTATCAACACGTCGTCCCGCCGAAACTGTAAAAGTTATAGAAAATTCTTGGCCACCTCCTCAAGCCAGTCCTCAGCCGCCTATGAGTCAGGTTCACCTCGGAACATGAGGGTATCTGAAGTTAGAACACATGTAAGGCAGTAAACTTACATGTGTCACCTACCGGTACCACTGGTTGTAACTGCGGACCAAAAGGTAGTGATGTATAGCTGACACACTACCCAAAGGCACTATCTCAGGCATCGGTTCACGTACCGAAGCCTCATCACTATGCGGACCATCCTCATGGTCATTCACTGGAAAACACTAGTGGCGAAGTCCACCATCCACTCTACTGATGTCTCAGCTAGGAGGAAAACTCTAGCAATCGCCTCTAGCCACTGCTCTGCTGTATGGAAATCTACCTCGCCTCGTAACTTCTGAGGCCTCTACTGCTGGAACTCATGCAACGCGCTCTGCCAGCATGCATAGTTTGCTAGTATAGCCGTTGGCATCTGCTGCCCAACAGGTGGTGGTGCTACTGGTACACCACCCGAGGGTGCCAAAATAGTAAAAGGGGCCCTGCACCAGAGCCTCGTCGCTCGGTGTGCCGTCATCGAGTACTCTCTCGGAACTCCAACTGACTGTCTGCGTGGAGACATCCTGAACAGATGCGACACGGTCATCGTCTTATACCTGGTGAGCTGACCTGGTTTGAGCTGACTTTAAAACTTTGGAAACACACACGCAATCAGTGTTTTTGTGTACAAAGTCGGAGATCAGTAGTCAGGGTCCTGGTGTACGGATACGTCGGCCGCCGCACCAACACTGGACTCCCTGAACTGAAGACCACACTCGGTACCCTTAACACTATTGCTTCACATAGAAAAAGATCAGAGTCCTGAGTTCTGCAGTAGAACCGAACTCCTCTGATACCAATTTGTCACGACCCGTCCTCGGGGCCCGTGTCGTGACTACCCCAAGCCCGCCTTCCATAGGCCAGGGGCTGGCGACTAGCACCAAAGGCATAAATTCCGATAACTGGGAAGACATTGCCTTTATAAAAGTAAACAAACACACAGAGTACAAGAGGAAGTAATATACTAAGTAAAAATGAGTACAACAAAAGGTGCTGAATGTAAAGGGGGCCGGAAATACAAGCCCAACTGTAAAGTACAACTGAAAGGAAAAACAACAACTGAAAGGTAAAGCCGCTACGCCGAGCTGTCCACTGGAAATCCCACCTGAAGGGTGGGTACAGATAGCTCCACTGCTCCTCGTGTCCCGCCATCTGCCACGGATCCTACCTAAAGGGTAGGTACAGATAGCCTCCACAACGCTCTCGCCCGTCAACCTCCTCCAAGTGTCGTCTCACCGTGAAGTCCACCTCCGGATACTGACTCGTCGTGTAGTCCACCTCTGGGTACCGTCCAGTCCTCGAACACTCGGCCTCCGTCAGCATTGTCCGTCGTCTGCAACCAACACAACGAGGTGCGGGCATAGCCCGTGCAGGGGTGAGTATAACGATACTCAGTAGGGACCCCGAGACCCTCAAGGTCTCACTAAAATCAACAAGGATAACCACAAAGAAGATCTCAATAGAAAACCTCTACTTAGGTATATGCCCATACATATACCTAAGTTATCAAGTAACTCATCTCAATCACGAGGAAACATAAGGATTATGAAATCAACGGATAACCACTACCTAGGTATATGCCCATACATATACCTAAGTTATCATGTAACCCATCTCAATCATGAGGAAACTCAAAGGTCATTGACTCAGCTCAAACCATGATTTTCATTATCGAAACCGTAACTGCTGAAGAGATCCGTCTCTGGAGTGTACAGTGGTCCTGTCACGACTCCGAGGTACTGCTCACTAACCTAAGACTGCTGAGGTACTCCTCCTGTCGAGTACAGCGGGTTTGCGGCCAACTACCGGGCGCTCCGTCCGCTGAGAGTCTGTCGCCAAATACCGGGCGCTCACCCAAATAGCCTACAGAGGTACTCCTCCAGTCGAGTACCGCGGGTTTGCTGCCAATTACCAGGCGCTCCGTCCGCCGTGGGTCTGCCGCCAAATACCGGGCACTCCGTCCACTGGGCTAGTCGACTCACTCCAAGTCGAGTCGGTCAAGCAGTCGTCAGGTCTCAGCCGGCTACACGGTCTCCGTACTCCGCACGCTCGTCTCCGGGAGGGTCCGCTCCACGAGCTACTGTTCGATACTCCAAGTATCACAAGGTCCCACAGAGAAGTATCTCAAAGGACCGTCTCGTCACAGGGGTCTCAACGCAACAGACGGCGCGTCTATCGGACGCCCGGTCTGTGAGTTATTAGCCTTTTCGTCCCAGGGGCCCGGTTGGTTTCGTGTGCGAACCAATCCCGGCCGTATCTCAACTGTACCCTGAACTCCCATAGGGTATACTCAAAGGGACCGTTACTCAACGTAATCACCAACGCCACTGACGGTTCGTCCAACGGACGTCCTGTCTGAAAGATATCAGCTTTCCCGTTCCAGGGGCCCGGTTGGATTTCGGGTGCGATCCAACCCGGACACTACCAACTGTATCCAAAACTCGGGCGAAGGATGCCAAAAGTTCCGTATCATCAACAGGAACTCAATGCAACAGACGGTGCGTCGATCGGACGCCCGGTCTGAGAGTTATTGGCATTTTCGTCCCCGGGGCCCGGTTGGTTTTTAAGGCAAAACCAACCCGACCGTACTCCACCTGCGTCAAAACCTCGGGCGGAGTATGCCAAAAGATCCATCTCACTAAGAGGAACACAACAAAGCTGACGGCACATTAATCGGACGTCCAGAGCTCAAGTTATAAGCGTTTCCGCTCCGAGGGCCCGGTTGGATTCATGTTCGATCCAACCCAGTCGTACTTCAAATGACACCGGTTAACCAAACCAGTCACACCATTGCGATCCATACGGAAAAACACACGAGATGGACTACCCATTGGTCCCAAACCAGTCACACCATTGCGATCCAACCGGGCCCTCGGAGCGGAAACGCTTATAACTTGAGCTCTGGACGTCCGATTAACGTGCCGTCAGCTTTGTTGTGTTCCTCTTAGTGAGACGGATCTTTTGGGATACTCCGTCCGAGGTTTTGACGCAGGTGGAGTACGGTCGGGTTGGTTTTGCCTTAAAAACCAACCGGGCCCCGGGGACGAAAATGCCAATAACTCTCAAACCGGGCGTCCGATCGACGCACCATCTGTTGCGTTGAGTTCCTGTTGACGATACGGAACTTTTGGCATCCTTCGCCCGAGTTTTGGATACAGTTGGTAGTGTCCGGGTTGGATCGCACCCGAAATCCAACCGGGCCCCTGGAACGGGAAAGCTGATATCTTTCAGACAGGACGTCCGTTTGACGAACCGTCAGCGGCGTTGGTGATTACGTTGAGTAACGGTCCCTTTGAGTATACCCTATGGGAGTTCAGGGTACAGTTGAGATACGGCCGGGATTGGTTCGCACACGAAACCAACCGGGCCCCTGGGACGAAAAGGCTAATAACTCACAGACCGGGCGTCCGATCGACGCGCCGTCTGTTGCGTTGAGACCCCTGTGACGAGACGGTCCTTTGAGATACTTCTCTGTGGGACCTTGTGATACTTGGAGTATCGAACAGTAGCTCGTGGAGCGGACCCTCCCGGAGATGAGCGTGCGGAGTACGGAGACCGTGTAGCCGGCTGAGACCTGCCGACTGCTTGACCGACTCGACTTGGAGTGAGTCGACTAGCCCAGTGGACGGAGCGCCCGGTATTTGGCGGCAGACCCACGGCGGACGGAGCGCCTGGTAGTTGGCAGCAAACCCGCGGTACTCGACTGGAGGAGTACCTCTGTAGGATATTTGGGTGAGCGCCCGGTATTTGGCGACAGACCCTTAGCGGACGGAGCGCCCGGTAGTTGGCCGCAAACCCGCAGTACTCGACAGGAGGAGTACCTCAGCAGTCTTAGGTTAGTGAGCAGTACCTCGGAGTCGTGACAGGACCACTGTACACTCGAGAGACGGATCTCTTCAGCAGTTACGGTTTCGATAATGAAAATCCTGGTTTGAGCTGAGTCAATGATCTTTGAGTTTCCTCATGATTGAGATGGGTTACTTGATAACTTAGGTATATGTATGGGCATATACCTAGGTAGTGGTTATCCATTGATTTCATAATCCTTATGTTTCCTCGTGATTGAGATGAGTTACTTGATAACTTAGGTATATGTATGGGCATATACCTAAGTAGAGGTTTTCTATTGAGATCTTCTTTGTGGTTATCCTTGTTGATTTTAGTGAGACCTTGAGGGTCTCGGGGTCCCTACTGAGTATCGTTATACTCACCCCTGCACGGGCTATGCCCGCACCTCGTTGTGTTGGTTGCAGACGACGGACAATTCTGACGGAGGCCGAGTGTTCGAGGACTGGACGGTACCCAGAGGTGGACTACACGACGAGTCAGTATCCGGAGGTGGACTTCACGGTGAGACGACACTCGGAGGAGGTTGACGGGCGAGAGCGTTGTGGAGGCTATCTGTACCTACCCTTCAGGTAGGATCCGTGGCAGACGGCGGGACCCGAGGAGCAGTGGAGTTATCTGTACCCACCCTTCAGGTGGGATTTCCAGTGGACAGCTCGGCGTAGCGGCTTTACCTTTCAGTTATTGTTTTTCCTTTCAGTTGTACTTTACAGTTGGGCTTGTATTTCCGGCCCCCTTTACTTTCAGCACCTTTTGTTGTACTCATTTTTACTTAGTATATTACTTCCTCTTGTACTCTGTGTGTTTGTTTACTTTTATAAAGGCAATGTCTTCCCAGTTATCGGAATTTATGCCTTTGGTGCTAGTCGCCAGCCCCTGGCCTATGGAAGGCGGGCTTGGGGTAGTCACGACACGGGCCCCGAGGACGGGTCGTGACATATAACCTCATTTTTTGTTAGGATTTTATATTATTTTCATTTAGATGATCAAATATTATGATTTTATTTTAAATATAATGTTGTATTTTCTTCTCCTGATGTTATTTCATAGGAATAATTTTATTTGGTTAATTTTTTACTCTTCAGGTACTCTATATTACAAATGAATTTTTTAACTTAAAACCGACATTTTTTCTCTCTTCGCTCAAAAATTAATTTTCTTCCCTATGAATGTTTCATATTAAACCATTCCAAAATCTGTTAGGGTTCTTATTTGTCAATTTAATGATTTTTTTACCATTTTATTCAATTTTAAAAATTAAATGAATCTTCTTGTCAATTTCCAAACTAGTCCTATTTGTGTTTTACCATAAATGATAATGGAATCATTAATTTTATGTATACATCATGAATGGAATTTCCCACAATTGTTACTAATAGATGTTTTAATTAATTATTTTTTTTCAATGAATATTCTAAAATAAAAGTATCTTGATTTTTTTAAATTTGATATTCTATGTGTAAAGGCTGTTTTTCTCAAGAAATGTTCCAACTGATCTTTCAAATTCCTTTTCCATCTATGATGAACTCCTTTTGTATGAATTATTCTTATTAGATATATTATACAAAGATACTACTATTATGATATCTCTAAATGTTTTATTTTTTAAGATAATGTGTTTATGAATCATGTTTAATATATATAGGTTATACCATAGTAAGAAGATTATGAATAGAATTATTATCCTTGGTGTTATGTTCTAATTAAATGATGCACTATTTACGAACCTATTCATGTCCCATATTTTATGAAATTGTGAAACTATTAATATTTTAAACAACTTATTTCCACTGGTTTTTATAGGATTAAATCATTATGAATCCCATTTTATATTCCAATGTTATGATATTATGAATGTTTTTTGATCTTCCACAGCACACATATATCATATTAATTTTTTTTATTGGTGATACCTATATCTCAATAAAATTAATTCAGTAAATATTTATATTTTATAACATAAAATGGTAAACTATAGGATTTCCAAAGCCCAAAAAAGAGGGTACACAGGTGTTTAATCCATGCCAAAATTAGAGGCCATAGTATGGGTTAGTGTAAAATTAATATGTTAAACAAATGGTTATAAAATTCCAATCATGTTATGAAGGTCTTGGTAAATATCCTTAAATTAATTTTTATAGGATTATCTATATGATGCAATTCAATGTATTTTTCCAATGTTATGATATACTTAGTTAGATTCCTTATTGCCTTTATTATTCATGTGATATAAACTACCACGATTTATCTTATGGAACAATATATGGTCTTTTATTTGTCGGGTTTGGTTATTGAAATGATAATATTATTTTTTTATACCCTTATACAAATGTTATGACTATGTGAATATTGGTAGAAATAATTAATTTCAAACCCTTATTGTAGATACCTATAGCTTGACGTACATAGACATTACAATACTTTTTCAAAATATATAATACAAGAAAAAAACATATTCCCAAAGATCGTATTAGTTTAGTGTCTTTGGAAACTCGGAAAATAATCTTCTAATCATGGTGAAAGATCTTCAACATCTCCCATAAAGATCTTCCACTTTGGTTTTCTTACCTATAAACTTTCTTAATATCCTGGAGAAAAGAAAACATAAAAAGGGTGAGCTCAAATGCTCAGTAAGGGTAAATATGGAGAACATAAAACAATCCCTGAACATTTGAGCGTAAGAACATGAACATAAAACATCAATATCATGAGTAATGAAATAAATCATGGAAGTGCATAAGGCATAGATCATAAAGGAACATTAACCATGATAAAATATCATGGGAATAAAACATGTAATTTTGGAAACCATTAAGCACATGTTATGATTTCCATAGTATCCAAGGCATTGCTACCAAGACCATTATAGTGGACAAAGTCCCTTACTGAACAGGGTTTACTTGTCATTCCATCCATGTCTATCTAATGAGAAATATATCATTGCCCAATGCATTTGAGAGAGATATAGGTCCTACCCATCTCATAATGAAATCATTCTTACTTGTGAGACAAAATAAACATAAATCATTCATCAAAACCCAACAAATAAAATCGGTTTCAAAAACATCACCCCATCATAACATAGTCCATATAAAACTAATGGATGTCATTTCATCATAGGAAAATTCAAACCATGAAAATAATAGATAAATTATACTTGAAACATAAATATACTAAATAATGTCATCTTATATGGAAAATAGTTTTGATAAAACACTTGAAATTAATTCATGAAGAAAATATAATTTATTCTTCAAAATCATTTTCTTTTCACAAAATGCCATGAATTTTTAATAGAAAGGTATTTTTGTTGAAAATAATCATGAATTATTGTAGAGGAAGCATCATGTGAATAAGGTATTATAAAACCGTAAAAATCCATTCATGCTGTATAAGTTAAAAAAACATTCTTCTCATACTTTTTCTAGAAAAGTCCAAAAGTACCTAATATGGTAAACCGATGAAATATTCCTTCCATACAATGTGGTAAAAGACAAAAAAATGGGTTAAAATGACTTTAAACATACATGGAAGAATAGTCAAAATTTTATGAAAACATTATTGAGAAAAAATGGACATGGATGATAAACATAACCCCAATAAATAATTATGAATAAAAAATTTCAGATAAGAATACGATTGAAATAATTATCCCTTACCTTATGTCCAATTTCTTCCGTATATGTCTAAGAGTCCTCTTCCTTAGGTTCATTCTTTTTATTTGATCAAAAGGGATCCTTAGGTAAGCTTTTTGACTAAATCAAGGCCTCTAGGATAAAGAGAGGAATGTTGAGAGGGTACTTGGGTAGGGGTTTGCTGAGAGAAATGGCGTTGGAGGTGTGATTTAGAGAGAAGGATGAGTGCCCTTTTATAAGAGGGGTGAGGGGCACCTTAGGAAAAACTTAAAATATTATTTTATAATAAATTCATATTCAGTTAATAATGGATCCAATGTTAATTATTTATAAGGTAGGGTGGGTATGGGTAGATATCCTCTCATCCAATAGGTTTTAGACATTTTTAGGTTACCATTTTAACTATATCATTTAGATTTAACTCTAAGTTAAATAATTCAACTTTTACCACATCTTCACGTATTCTTACACTATATGGCTAATAAAATTTATTTAGAATGTCAATCAAACCATAATTGGTTCATTAACCTCATATATATTATTATATAAGTCTTATAGAAGATCGTTAGATTTTTAGAACCGTTATATCAATTAATAATATAATATTTGTTTTAAAAACTCTTTTATGTCAATTTTGACACTATTTGGTAATTTTTTAATAAATTCATAAAAGCATTATTACTTCGAAAAAAATTCATCTAATCAACCCTAATATGTTATATTAACCTATAATTTTTTTTAATGCATAAAAAGTCTCAAATTACATTTATTTGGGTATTTATAATATAAATTATGTTAATATTTCATTAATAATGTAATTACTGCATCATCATTGTGTCGTAAATAAATTAACTTATTTACTGTCTAAAAAATATAAATAAAATACAATTATGTAGGAAATATTTTTATATTTCTAATGAATGTTTATAGTCAAATTTGTCTTATATATAACCCTATATTAAAAATATTTTAGTTATTAAACATTAATTTTAACTATTTTAACTCTTCTTTGAATTAAAAAATAATAAATATCCTAATCTAATCCAAGTGGTCCTAATGACTAATATTTTATTCCAAAGTTTTTTTTGGTCGAATTAAAATTATCTAATAGTATTAGGACATGTGTTAGGGAAATTATATTATTATTTTTACCCTTAAGTACTCTATTTACTTTTAATCGTGGTAAATAAAAGTAAAACGTTACTATCCACAAAAAAATATATTTTTCTTATTGAACAAAATTTTACTTACTGATATCAACTGTGCCTCTTAGATTTTTGAAATTCCACTTACAAAATTGGTAAAATTATGTTTTATGTAAATTTTCAAATTCTCATAGGAGGTGGGTAAAAGACGGTAAAAAGTTCAATAAAATTTTTATATACCTAAAATTATTATAAAATGACTCAAATGAATTAAATTGAACATATCTTGTTATTATGTATCTATTTTGACCAAAAATAAATTTAAATAATATAAATAATTATTTAAATAAAAATTTGGTTTTAACCAATAACTTAGTGTTTTCACTATTCATCAAAAATTTAATGTTTTCGGAAAAATTTGAAAAATTCACCCTAGGATAATTTCTATATTAAAAATCCAAAAATGACATCCATTTTGAATAATAAAAATTATAAAATTTCAAAAAGTGTTTATTACTATTCATAACGGCTAGTTTATATAATATTATAATAATATATCGTTGTTTAGTGAAACTCAGTATTGCGTAAAACACACACAATCGAGGAAGGTCTCTATTGTGTGAAACACAAGCCAAGAATAGTATTTATGTATAATAAAAGTTAGTAAGGTGTTTCATATAGCGCAAGATATTCATGGTTTTGCGTACAACACAAGACACCAAAGAAACTAAAAATAATCTTTCTCATAAAATTTCGGGGTGTTATATTCTACCCCCCTTAATATTAATTTCGCCCTCGAAATTCATCAGGGTTATAAATGGTTACTACTTGAATGTTCTATTCATAGAATCCCACATCATAAAAAGGAATACTAAAACATAATTTTAAAAATTGAAGTATGAAATGTAGCGGTTACCCAAATTAACTCATCATTGGGTTTCCACATAGGAGAACATATGTGAAAATATGGATATGGAAGAGAAATCTAGCCATCATGTTCTGATGAAGAGTGGTAGAGAACATGGATACGAAAACGCAAAAAATCAGAAAACCATAAATTTTTGAGTATCTAAAGTACTATCTGATTCATCCAATGTGAGGGTACTAGGACAATATTTTTTGGTTTTCAAGATCATTTCCCTAATGTTGTAGAATTAAAAGAAATATTTACTTGATTTTGGTACAATCTCACTATTCTCTGTGCCTAAAACAATTTCCACTTCATCTCTTAAAGAAATGAAATTGAATTTTTCTTCCATGAATTGTTTACAGATCATACGGTAGAATGATAGGTCATTCCATCTTTCTCAAACATAATGTTAGAAAAAGTTATATACAAAAGTCCATCTTATGGTGAGATATACTATATATGATTCAAAAAATGGACTTATACTTTAACTATCATACTGCCTAATAAAATAAAACTAATTTCTATTAACCAGGGACATTCTGTAGGCTAGTGCTAGGTGATAATGGCATGACGCACTTCGGTTGTGGGTTTGATTCCCACAACCTTGTCCGACGCGGTATGTTATCGCCAATTCTTCAGGATGTTCCTTTTATTAAACTATACTATTATAATATTCCATAAATAAAATCGAAAAAAATGTTCAAGACTTAAACAATAAAATCTGATGTTCTCCTTAATCCATTCCAACATTAAGACTTATCCAAAATACTTCTTTCCAAACTCATAGTATAAAGAGAACAATTACTAAAAAGGTCATATAACAGTCATGTTCATACCATCATTTATCCCTCATATATCACAAGATATATCTTGTTGGTCACCTTCCAAACATGTGAATACCTTAATTTTGTATTCTATTGAAAAATGAATACCCATTGAACCTTTTTAAAAACATGAATGTTGTCAAAAGATAACTCATTCCATATACCAAAATCCCAAAATTTCTATATACTCAAACCATGATATCACTTTGTCCTTATATAAGTCATGAGCTCATTAATACTATCAAACATATTATTTTATCCTTATCCATTCATTATTCTCATATCATCCGCTTTGAAAAAATATTTCAATCACTTTTCAGAGTTATTGGTACCATATAATTATAGAAGACCACAATACACCAATACATAGATATTCCAATATTCCAGAATACTATAAATGAAATTCCCCAAAATTATTTCGGAATACCGTTATATAAACACATAATCATTCCACTACATCATTGTCATACTCAACATCTCCAATAGTGATCACATGTGACTTCCCTTTGTCCTTTTCCTTAAGAGGTTGTTGAGGTCGATCATCATTAAACCTTGGATTATGGTATTGGTTATCATAATGCCCCATTTCCTTTCACTTGTATCATTGAAGTGCTGGTTGTGAGTTTTCTGTAGTCTTTTCTCTATTCACATCATTAGATATCTCTTTCCCATTACTTCGGCACTTTTCTGCTCAATGCCATGCTTTTCTACACTTGAAACATTCTCTAGTACCTTTTAGTAAATCCCCACCATGCTTTTTTCCATACTTTGATCATAAAGTTACATTCACCTTATTTCTACCATAGTTTTGAGATTTTTCAATCAACTCCTTTTATTTCTTTTCAAAACGATGAGATGGATTTGTAACACCAAATTCTAGTTCTACCTTGATAGAACAATTGAAAATTTCTTCATTGATACTGAAGTCTCTTATAACTAATTCCTTTCTAGGACTTGGTTTTAAGAAACTGAAGAATCAATCAACTTTACTTTGAGGTTGGATGACAAAGCCAGATGCATACCTTGAAAGCATTGTAAAATTCGCCTCGTACATACCAATAGATTCATCATCCTTTTTCATAAGCTCATGAACTCCTTTTCCATCATTGTTAGATGAATACAAGTGATGTACTTATTGGAAAACTTGTTCTTGAACTCATCCCATTCCATGGATTCAATGTCATATTGGGGCCTTGTACTCTTAATTAGAGTCCACCGCGGGTCTGCTTCACCATCTAACTGGTAAACAACCAAAATGACTTGTTCATGCTCTGTACAGCGAAGTATGGAAAATATCTTCTCAATTGTACGGATCCATTGTTCAGCAACAATTTTATCAGAAGACCCACTAAAAGATGGTGGACTTTGCCTCATGAAGGACTCAATAGAATATTGTTCCATTTTCTACACATTTGGAAATTACAGAATGATTCATAGCTTGTGTAAGTATAGAAATAAGATTTTTCAATCCATCGCCCATCACATTTGGTTGTTCAGGAGGACAATCATTGCATTGTCATTAAATGGATCAACATGGTTCCTTCGGGTTCCATCCATCGTCTAAAACCCAAAAATAACATTGTGAGAAGAAAAAATCATTCTAGGAAAACAACATAATAAATGGGGTGTACCTTCAATATATAACATCTTAGGTTTAATTATATGATATTTACCAAATTTCTCGAACTATAACCAATACTTATAATTAACCTTAGGGACATCCCTAGACATACCTTATAAATTTCCATATGGATTTCACTAATGTTTTCGCATCATAGTTTCCAAAGCTTAACTAAACATTTTCTCCAATACCAACTATAGAGTCCCAAAGCTTGATGTACATAGACATTACATTACTTTTGCAGAATACTTAATACATGACAAAACCAGACGCCCAAATACCATTTTAGTTTAGTGTCTTGGGAAACTCATAACATAATATTCTAATCATGGTGAAAGAACTTCAACATCTCCTATAAAGATCTTCCACTTTTTTTTTCTTACCTATAACCTTTCTTTATATCCTAGGGAAAAGAAAACATAAAAATGGTGAGCTAAAATACTCATTAAGGTTAAACATGGAGAACATAAAACAATCCCTAAACATTTGAATGTAAGAACATGAACATAAAAGATCATAATCATGAGTAATGAAACAAATATTGGCAGTGCATAAGGCATAGATCATAAAAGAACATTAACCATGATAAAATAGCAAGGGAATAAAACATGTAATTGTGGAAACCATTATGCACATGTTATGATTTCCATAGTATCCAAGGAATTGCTACCAAGATCATCTTAGTGGACAAAATCCCTTACTGAACCAGGATTACTTGTCGTTCCAGCCAAGCCTATCTCATGAGATATAAATCTTTACCCACTACATTGGAGGGTGATATAGTTCTCACCCATCTCATAATAAAATCATTCTGACTTATGCTACAAAATGAACATATATCATTTATCAAAACACAACAAATAAAATGGGTTTCATAAACATCATTCCATCATAACATAATCCATATAAAACAAAAGGATGTCAATTCATCATAAGAAAATTCAAACCATATATATAATAGAGGCATTAGAATTCAATCATAATCATACTAAATAATGTCATCTTATATGTAAAATAGTTTTTATAAAACAATTGAAATGAATTATTGAGGAAAATATCCTTTCTTCTTCAAAATCATTTTCTTTTCACAAAATGTCATGCAATTTTAAAAGAAAAGTATTTTTGTTGAAAATAATCTAGAATTATTGTAGTGGAATATTCATGTGAATAAGGAATTATGAAACCATAAAAATGCATTCATTCTTTATAAGTTACAAAAACATTCTTCTCATACTTTTTTTTGAAAATTATAAATGTACCTTATATGGAAAACAATGGAAAGATTTCTTCGATACAATGTGGGAAAAGTCAAAAAAATGGTAAAATGGCATTAAACATACATGGAATAATATTCAACATTTTATGAAAATATTTTTGAGAAGACATTCACATGGATAATAAACATAACCCCAGTAAATACTTACGAATAAAAAATCTTGGATAAGAATGATATTGAAATAATTATCCCTTACCTTATGCCAATTTCTTCCGTATGTGTCCGAGAGTCCTCTTCCTCGTGTTCTTCTTTTTGAATTGATGAAAAGGACTCCATAGGTTGTATTTCTGACTAAAGGAAGGCCTCTAGGATTATGTGAGGACAGTTTATTGGGTATTTGGGCAGGGGTTGGCCGAGCCAAATGGCTTTGGATGTGTGAATTAGAGATAATGTTGACTTCCCTTTTATAAGAGGGGTGAGGGGCACCTTAGGAAAAACATAAAATATTATTTTATAATAAATTTATATTCAGTTAATAATTGCTTCAAAGTGACTTATTTAGATGCTAGGGTGGGTATGTGTCACAATCCTCTCAACCAATATGTTTTAGACAAGTTTAGGTTACCATTTTAACAATATCATTTAGATTTAACTCTAAGTTAAATAATTTAACTTTTACCACGTTTTCTTGTATTCTTACAATATATGGTTAATAAACATACTATAAACTATGAATATGACATCAATTGGATCATTAATGTCATATATATTATTATATAAGTCTTTTTTCCTATCCTTAGATTTTTAGGACCTTTATATAAACTAATAATATAATATTTGTTTTAAAAACTCTTTTATTTCAATTTTGACATTATTTGGTATTTTTATTATAAATTCATAACAACATTATTAATTAGAAAACAATTCATCTAACCAACCCAAATATTTTATATTAAACTATAAAATTAGTGTAATTCATAAAAAGTGTCAATTAACATTATTTGGGTATTTATAATATCAATTTTGTTAATATTTCATTAATAAGGTAATTACTACATCATCATTGTGTCGTAAATAAATTAATTTATTTTATGTATAAAAAATATAAATAAAATACCTTTATATATGAAATCTTTTTAGCTTTCTAGTGAATATTTATAGTCGAATTTATCTTATGTATAACCCTATATTAAAAAAATTATTTATTAAAATTTTATTTTAACTATTATAACTCTTCATTGAATTAAATAATAATAAATGACCTAATCTAGTCCAAGTGGACCTAAAGAGTAATATTTTATTCACAAGGTTGTTTTTAGTCGAATCAAACTTATCCAATATAATGAGGACATGTGTTAGGGTAATAATAATATACTTTTTACCCTTAAAACCCCTATTTACTTTTAACCGTGGTAAATAAAAGTAAAAAGTTACTATTCATCAAAAAATTATTTTTATCTTATTCAACAACATTTTAATTAATTATATCAATCATGTCTCTAAGATTTTTAAAATTCCACTCACAGAAGTGGTAAAATTATGTTTTATGTAAATTTTCAAATTCTCCCAGGAGGTGGGTAAAAGACGCTAAAAAGTTCAATAAAATATTTATATATCTAAATTTATTATAAAATGACTCGAATGAATTAAATTGAACATAAATTGTTATTATTTTTTTATTTTGACCAAAAAATAAATTTAAATAAACTAAATAATTATTTTAATAAATATTCAGTTTTAACCAATAACTTAGTGTTTTCACAATTCATCAAAAATTGAATGTTTTCAGAAAAAAAACTAAAAATCACCCTATGCTAATTTTGATATTCTGAATCCAAAAATGAAGTCCATTTTGAAAGATAAATTTTATAAAATTTCAAAATTTTGTTATTACTATTCATAATGGCTAGTTTATATAATATTTTAATAACATATCATTGTTTAGTGAAACTCTATATTACGTACAACGCAAGCTATCGAGGAAGGTTTATCTTGCATGTAACCCAAGCCATGAATAGTGTTGTATATACTAAAAGTTAATACAGTGTTTTGTATAGCGAAATATAATCTTGTTGTAGCGTACAACACAAGACATCAAAGAAAATATAAATAATATTTCTCATAAAATCTCGGGGTGTTACACTTACTGAGCATTATATCCCATCCTTTATAATTTTTCCTTTCCATTGGATAATATAAAATGAATTATGATTGATATGCTAGGATATACTAATGGGAATAATTTTTATATAAATAAAAATTATATTTTGTATTTTATTCTTTAAAATTCTAAAATATATCATTTTATGATCTTAGTTTATCGAGACCACAAAAATATTTAGCCCTTTGTCGTGATGACACTTATAACTAGCGCCTATTTTATTATTTAACCACTAAATATAGGAAACTAGGGTTAGGGAAATTATAGCTGATTTAGGAGGGATGTTAGTGGAAAGTTTTTGATCTAGATTTCTGAAAACATAGATTAGATAGAAAAATAATTAGATTATATTTGGGGATAATGTTAAAAGAAAACATTATTTTTTGTTCAGGATTATATTATATGGTATTTATTATAAATAAAACATGGTTTACTTACAAAAAATGTACATGGTTATTGCACTGATTTACATTAGGGGGATAACTCAATAAACACAAGTCATGCATGACTCTTGAATTAAAATGTACAAAAATAGTCCTTGTGGTGCTCCGTGGTTGAAAATAACTAGGGATACGCTTTGAATAACTCCAATTTTTTATAAACCATCATAAAGGATTTATATTTAGGATGATAATTAATGAAAAATTATAAAAATAATGTTTCATAGTTTTATGAAATGGATCATGGATTTTTAAATCCATTAATTTCTTATTTATTATGTGGTTCCTGACTAAGATTATTATTTCACATAATAAAATTTCTGTTTGAGTAATTATTGGGAACCATATAGAACTAAGTTTATTTTTAATTTGATATAAATTGTGTTAATAAGGAATCAAATGGTGTCATTATTAGAGTTAATGATATTGTAATTATACTTGATCAGTTATCCTGATATATAATTGAAAACATAGACCATAAATTCCATTCAGAAACAACATTTAACAGAATGATTATGTTTTCAAAGATCTACAGTGGTGGAGAGCATAGATTAAAGTGGATTACCTATATTATTTTTTAATAATATGGGAATAAGAACTCCTGGTAATTTTTTAATGGAATAAAATGATGTTTTATGTTTGGATAATATGGGGATGTATTATGTATTTATCAAGGAAAACTAGACTTATGGTTTTACACAATTCATGGAGAATAATTTTCTCCCAAAGTTACAGTTGAATATTGAATGTTTTAATTTAGAATGTATGGGTATTAAGAAACTCCATGGTCAAGGGGGAATGGTTTTGAAGAGAATATGATTTTTTATGAGAAATGGTCAAATTGTTTATTATGAAGAATATACAAATGACTATGAATAGAAAATATGTATTATTGATTAAGATGATTAATTTTGTTTAATTGTGTATGAAGGAAGTGGACTGATTGAAGTGTGGATATACAAGAATTCAATCAATTATGTTTTGGGAGAATTTTGATCAACGGTATTTTTGTTATTAAAATAATGAAATATCAATAGATTTTTCGACAGTTGTTTTTCATTATGTATTATAAATAATATGGTTAATTCTACACTAGACCTCTAAAATGGAATTTATAGTGGTGTAATATTTTACTAAAAACACAAGATAAATGGACATATAAGATTTAACATTTTATTGATGTTGAAATAATGACGTTTAGTTAAAAAAATTATTGTTATGGATAAATTAATTTGAATAGTATTAATGAATTTCTAAAATACAATGAATTTGAATAATTTATTTTATAATATATATCTTGGAGTTTAGAGAATATTTGGATTCGTGGTGTATATTAAAAATATTACATTATATTTATAGAATAATGATAGAGTAAATTTTTTAAAAAATTATTTTTTAAATTAATTTTTTATTATAATTTATATTATTACCACATTAAAAGAAATAATTTTATCAAGGTATTAAAATATTGTATTTTTAATATATGCACTACATCATGTTGTTCGGTAGGTTAATGATAAGCTTATTTTGGAAATTTAGTAACTATATTTATAAGTTCTTGTATTTCAATATTTGTAAAAAATATATTTGAAGACCTTATGGTAACTATTTATGGAATTGATTAACTTGATATCTGGATGATATTAAATAAAAAGTGTTAATAATTTAGGTTTTGTTAAATATATATAGATATTTTAAATAATATTTCATTCTTTTATAGACCTTATATTATATTAAAATTTAATTTTAGTGCATCATAAAAAGAAAAATCACCTTCAATACACATTATTTGGATGAATAAATGAGGATATTTTTAATTTTCATTAATATATTAAATTATAATATTCATCTATGTATATTTCATTATGATTCATCCTAGGTGGTAATGGATTCCCTCAACATTACCAAAGTGTATATTGAGATAAAATAATTATACACATACATTCATTTCGAATGAATACAAGGTCTTTAAACTCATCAAATATAGATGTGTTCATGGTTTTTGACATTCTCATGATCTCTCACTTCCTTGTGATCAATGATTACTATCTATCTTTATAATTATTTACACATTTCCTCTATGTCCATATATTAATTTCAAACCAATTTTGTCCATTTGTGGAAACCCAGTTATCTATTATTCTATGTAAGCACTATTATTTCTACATTGCCTCTTAAGTTATGTTTTATTATTTCTTTATATTATTGAGGTTCAAAATTTTAATTTTGAGACGTGTAACCTTTAATATAGAAGAATAATTTTGAGGAATTATTTAATTTTATGGTTCACATATTGTAACACCAAGAATTTTTTGAATTGTTTTCAATAAATTCCATACCATCGATAAAATACATTTAATTTTCATATAATTCATCTTTTGTTACATTAAACAACATATTTATCTTGTATTGAACACAACACATACTTTAGAATGCACTACAAGTAACAACGAGTTGAAGAGAAATATGGCATAATAGTAATATATTATTATTTAAAATGATTTTTATCACCATTCTAGTAAAATAGTGGGTTAGAATAGGATTAACTAAACATTAATATATGGTTAAATATTTTTAAGATGAAATATTTTTTTCGAAATTAGTAATAAATGAAAAAAAACCCTATTGAATATAATGGAAATGTTTTAATGAAAATTGTTTTTATGGATATAAATGAATAGAATACTAATAAATTATATTATTCTCTTATTTAATTATTTTAATAAATAAATTTATTATATACTCAATTTTTTTGATCCATCTCTAATTTTTTAGGCATGTCATAGGAATTAATTTCGTTTTATGCAAAAGAATTATTTTTTCCAAAAAATCTCCTTTGTCACATTTCTTGCACTTATATTGAATTAAATTCCACAAAAATTGGATAATGTATTTTAAAAAATAATTATATTCATGTAGATAATTATATAAGTATTAAATTAGAGTTATTTTTTTATATTTTCTTGAAAATATTTATTTTTTTGGGAATACTGAAAAATTATGTTTTTTACTGAATTTTTGTTTCATGAATTTACAAAGTATATTATTTTAATATTATATTAAAAATAAAATTATTTTATTTATATATTTAAATTTTTTATTAATACATCATACAATTTTGGAAAAATATCATCAGAAAACGTTTTTTATAAAATCCCCATGTTTAATTAAGATTTGATTTTTTCCACTAATTTGGATAGATTTTGAAAAAATTGGATTCACATTTAAATTTACCATAATTAATATTACCTAAGAATTTTAGTAAAAAAAATTACAAAAATTATTTGTGAAAAGAGTTAAAATTAAATTATCGTAATTATTGTCAAAACATGATTACTTGAGGGATAAAAAATAAGATAATGGTGAGACTACCATTAAAACATGTATAAATCTAGTTGGATGGAAATATAAAACTCCCACCATTATTATTTATGAATATATATTAATTTGGTATGTTTTTAATTGACAAATAATTTACCGTTTTAGAGTCATTTGAGAAATTTTCAAGTAAATTCCATGTGGGGTCCATTCAATACTTATTAATTGATATGTCCCATCCCCTCCTCTCCATAATCAAAAATACATTTTGTTATGAAAATATTGATGAAACCAGTCCCCACCTACCTTATCACATTATAGAGGAATGATTATTATCAAACCATATTTATAATTATTTAATAATAACCCTAAAGTGTCTCCTCTAAAAAATAGGTAATGAACTTAACCATGCATTATCATTTTATTTCCTCTTCTAGATCCTCTAATTCTTATTAAACTCTTATTGTATAAATAAATGTGTATATTATATTTATAAGAAGTTGTTATAGTATCATCATGACCTATATTCACACAATATTCCAATAAATGGGAAAATAAACCATTAATCATTTGTGTGATGAAATAACACTTCAAAGAACAAACATAAATATTTTTACATCATCACCTCTCACAATTTGATATAATGATAAATTTAGCATATATATATATATATGATATTTTTAATATAATTTCACTTATGTAATAAAAATATGATATATACCCTTTTTAGTTTCTATAATATCGGTGATACACTAATGTTTCTCACCTATACAGCAGACTATAGACACATGAAATGATATGATTTATTCTCAGTAAAAAAATCCATAATAGTATTAAGGATTAATTTATTACTATTTATGATTTAAATTATAACATAATGATTATAGAAATTTTAATAATTATTTAATTTTCATCCCTTATATATTTTGAATATTTAAAACAATGTATTTGCTAACATATGACCTATTATATCCATGAATACTATATTTCATTTTCAATCTCAGAATTTTTTTGATTCCATAGATATTTTTATAATAAATATATATGAAAATTATATGTTGATTTAAATTATATATATCGGGGAGGAATTTAAAAAATCAAAGGTCCAAAAATTCTATAACAAAACACTAAAAAAAGAAATAGTTAACAACCGAAAATTATGATTTTATAAAGTAATTATAAAAAAATTGGTGTTTAATTGTTATAATGGGATCATATATGATTATATTCACATATATAAGTTTCATTAATATATTTTTTATAAACCTATGTTTATTGAACAAGATATTCTAATGATAATATGGAAATCCATAATTAGGGTAATCAATTTATAGTTTCATTTTTATTTCGAAGGGAAATATTCCATTTTCACTACACCTTTCTTTTGTGTGGTTTATATACATCAAAATTAACATGTTATGTTATAAACATATATATTTTAATCAAATTTAATGAATTTTTTAATTTTATATTTTCACATGGATAATGATTCAAATTTTACCAATATCGGAATTTATTTTCATGACATTTTCTAAATATGTGTGGTACATGACATATTCAACAATTATTACTTTTGTGTGGAATATATACTACCTATGAATGTATTTCATGATTATTATCAGGAAAATTATATGGATTTACAAATCCATTTTAGTATCTTCCATTCATTAGGATTAATATTTAAAAGTTAACAAATTTGTAAGGGTTTCATTAGAAAATTTTATTATTTATCTGGGTTATTCAGGATTATGATTTTGATGAGGAAATATTTAGACATATTTTCATGAAAAACATAAAATCTATTCACATCATGTTATTTAATGATAGAAAATTTATTCCCTTCATTTTAATCTCAATATTTACTCAATATATCAAAATAGTTTTTTAAAATAAAACTGATATTTAGTTTACTATTCAGTAAAAAATACCTTTACATCAATTATGATCTTTTCCAAAAATGATGTAATTTTTTTTTAATTTTTCTTATTTGGGGTATTAAGTAGTTTTTTATTAAAAAATTTAATGAAAGTTTTTTTTGTTTTCCAAATATTTCACTTTTTTATTTTCTCAAAATTGTTAAAGGAATCATTTTTTATCTTCTCAAACATGAATAAAATTTTCCATTAGTATGAACGACAATTGTTTTAGATATTCTATAATTTCATTTCCTAACAATTTTCTATTAGGTGTTTTTTGAATTTTTTTTAAATCAATTTCCATTTATGATAGATATTTTCATCAAAAAAATTTCAAATACATATTTCAAAATCATTTACCATCAAAGATTAAATATTTTGATTTTTATTCTGTTTTATTGGAGGTATGATTCAACGATACCATTTTTATTATTTCTTTGAATGGTTTCTGTTTATAATGAAATTGTTTTTATGAATTCGTTTTCTCCTCCATATGTTATACCTTGGTAATAATTTTATGAAACTTTTCCTTTTATATGGGTTATGGTACGATGACATATTAAAATTTTATATAACCAATTCATTTCCCATAGTTTATTATGTGATAAAATGGTGAGACATTTTTGAAACAATTTTCCCTGGGATATGATATAAGGAAATGTTTATGAACCCCCTTTACTTTCCTGGGTTCTGATATGATGAATATTTTTATAATATTATGTAAGACATATATATATTATTTTAATTAGGATTCTGGTGGTTCTTATATCTCCCTGTCATTCATTTGTTAAATATTAAAATTCTAGGAGCTCAAAGGGTATACTATAGGTTATCTAAAGCACAAAAGAAGGTGCATGGGTGGTTAAAATAATCCCAAAATTTTTTACAAGAGTGGTTATCCTAATCCAGAAGTAGATACATGGTGATTTATCCATTCATATCAAGTTATGATTGAATTTTGGGGTGTTCTTGACATAAGGTTTTCTATGCTTATATGAATGACACAATTAAATGTATTACTCCTATGTTATTATCTAATGGATTATGTTCCATGATAATGTTATGATTCGTGTCTTATGAATTTACATGATTTATTCCATGTATCATGATTATCATATTTGATTTGTTGGGTATGATTTTTAAAAATTTATGTTAATGTACTCATACCATAAGAATTATGTTATGGTTATGTGATCATTGATAGAATTAAATATATTTAAACCCTTTTTGAGAATTTGATTGCGCTCATTCTGCTGTTTCATATACCAAAGATGTAATTAAAATATTTATGATTGATATGAAGGCCCATTCCCTAAGGAATAATAGTGTCCTCAAATAAAATTATATTTCTATTTTTTGTCTTCATATGTAAAAGAGTGTAAAGTATACGTCTACTTCACCATGCCTAGAAAACTATTCTTCCCATTGGGATGTAAACACATGTATCTTGCACCAATATAATCATGTAACCACTAAAAAAAGGCTTCAATGGTTTTTTTCCTTACAGGATGACACCTATGTGGGTTCACAATGTTATATATTAAAGAATCAATGATACATGTGTGATTAACATTCTATATGATGTTTCTAATATTTATATTTCAATTTACTCAATGATTATTGAATGTGATGAACCAATCAATGGTCTTCTTCATTATGTGTAATCAAAAAAGAATTTCCTACTCACAATTTTTTTTACATGATTCATCAATGACTCTTTGGAAATTTTATAGTTGTTTTCCTATTATATTTTTTATGTCCCACATGTATTCTTAATGAACATATAATACACATAGGGTCTCCACATCAGTGTAATGCTAAAAATATTATTTAGTAATGATTATTTACATTCTTTCATGTCATCGGTCTCTACCATGATATTAGGATCATGGAGATAAAAACACCCAAAAGAGAATCCATAATGTATAGGAGCCTCTATATCCTATGTTTTATCCACATTAATAACACAAATATCCAAGTAGAATAACCTAAAATAAAACAGCAACAAAATTAATTAATGATTTTGAACTATATGTTATGGTTCATTCACATGACCATAAACAGTTTCCCACTAAAAATATTAACAATAATTGTAGTAAATGAGGATTTATGGGATTCTACATTAAGGGTCAAATATAGTACTGAAAATAAAATATTCACTGGGGAATATTCCTCTTGAATCCAACATTTCGTTAGAGGTCATATTCCAAGAGAGTACACTTGAATAAGATACCCTTGTATGTGTCCCAAAACATTTATTAAATGAAACATTATACTTAAATACTATTGTGAATTAAAGTAAATTCCATAAAAAAATTCACTGATCCATTACCTTATATGGTCGTACAAAGTCCCAAAACACACGTATTTAAAAGGAATCAAGTTCATTATTATGTGATGTTGAATTATATGGATTATCATTCCTTTTTGAAACATGTAGTGATCCTCTAAAATAAGGAAAATATCAATACAACAACAACTCTTTCCCCCATAATAATTTATTAGTTACAAAATAAGAAATTATGGGGCTTCAGAACAATATCATCTTATGTGTAGAATTCCTAACAAATTAATATAAAGATAAGCAATATTTTGTAAATAATTATTTATACATCAATACATGGTTTCCATCAATCACAATTGTGGTTGTAAACTTTATTTAGTTATTACTTAAGAAATATTCATGAACATGACATAAATTGATAAGAGAGACATATATTAGTAAATGAAACCACCCTAAAGGATGTTGTGGTCTCAACATTCCATTTATTAAGAAACATGTAATCTAAAAATTGATTATAATATAAAAGTAGTCATTTAAAGATGGAATATAGTACCATATAAATATTAAATGAGCCGAGCGGAATGTTTTAATAATAAGGGAAAAAATGTAAACCTAGTATGGGTAAATTTGACACACATTATTTATTGTTATTGACACAAATGAGTCACATAGTCTACAGTCCCATGATCATACATCATGAAAAATGATTTTATATAATAATTTGTAATTTCAATCAATATATTGAATCAACCCATTAATCCTCTACGTAATTTTGTAAATATTGAATTATATGATATTTACTAAAAATAAGTTATATTTCTTCAATGAATATAGAGAAATTTTAATCATATGGACATTGAATAAACTTTTATTTAAATATTCATTTATCTAAAAATTATTTATATTATTTTTTCACTAAACTATTGAATAATTAAAGATATATTTTCAAGTATATTAATTAATTTAAAATTAGTATAAATAAATTCACATATTTAGAAACTCAAATATATCATGATTAAATTTATATGATAAATAATACTTAAATAATTTTTCACTAACATAATGACTATATTATTTATTTTTAATATTATTTTCACTATAATTTAATATGATTCGTGTTATATTGATTTTTAATAACATAATTGTAATTAATAATTTAATTATATGATATTAAATAAATTAATATATTTGTGTCAAGAATTAACTCATTTCACCCATAAAGAATAAATTTATTTTCATAAAAACTAAAAATTTCCTATGAATAGTATAATTTAATTTAGTACTTTTTTACTGATATCACATCATGATGAAATCATACATGTGTCCCGACAAAATATTCCTTATTTATCATTTATAGAAATTCCAAAATGAAAACATATATACACTACCTTGTCAATTGATTTAATGAACATGTAATATTCCAATCAATGGGATATATATATCTATATCATATTACATTAAAATGGAATGGATAAACCTTTTATTGACTTATTCCTTTAATTTCATATCACTTATGAAACACGTAACATATTCTTTATAAAATTAGTATATATCATCGTTTTATTCATATATTTGAGTACATGATTCATTGTATAAATTAATAATAATATAAAATCACTGAAATTATTCACAAATTTATATATAGGAATGGCCACTAATATATATATTGTATTTAATAATTATTATTATTTCCTTCATTATGACCATGTGTTGGAAATAACTATGTTTTTTCATAATGAGAAGAAGATATATTATCTCATGAGAATCCATAACCTAAGTCATAGTACTAATCTGTTTCCATTTTAATTGATGTTAAATTCCATCTGAAAATATTAAAGAATATTATCATTGCATCCCTACTTCCTCAATATATAATGAAAAAACTACAACTAGTTATTATGAGAAATCCACTATAGAAATAAATTAATATCACCTATAATAATAATCAATATGTGTTGACTGATATATATATATATATATTCTATTTCAATGTTAAATTTACCTCGACATACAGAGACATGTTTCTTTTGATTAAATCACTATTAATGTTTTTTGTAGGTAAATTAATGTCATGCATAATGTAACAATTCTTGATGATACATGTTTCTCAACAAGTATCCCTTGATGATCAAAATTACAATAGATACTCTAGGTCTCCTTTTCAATGAAATTATGTGATCCTATCTAATCTATTTCTGTAATATATATAATCAAATCATGAAATTAATGATGGTGAATTTAATTTCATAAGAAAAGTGACATTTATTTTTAATATTAATATATAATATAATAATTTTTTCAACTAATGTCTCATCAATCAAGATTTGTTCCTATGTCAATGCATAATATTATTGATTAATAATTCTTTGTATTTATAGAATAAAATATTTTTGAAGACTAAAATAGCCATAGATTTAATGAGATATTTGACTCTAAATCATAGGGAATGAGATATCATTGGCAACTAAAATTGAATTGGAAAATCCATTCCCAAAATTGATAAATAATTATACATAATTTAGGATATAAATATCATAAGTTGTCTGGTATATAGAATGTTTTATTATCTTTTTCATCATTTCCTTAATTTACATGATTCAGCACACAAAAAATAATATTTTCTATTGAAATGAACAATTTAAAAAAAAAATATATTAATATCAAGTGACACAAAAAATATTTGGAATTAATATTATTAAGTTTTTCCTCCTGGCCTCTCTTTTTAGATATCATCACGTATAAATATCATCTGATGAAATGTCAGAATCTTTTTATTCTTCAATAAGAAATAGTCACACATCATCTATAGACCATTACATTTATGTATGTACACCATTCATGTTTGTATTTTAATAATATAATTTTGTTTATAGGTCACCATTTTAGCATATAACTACTATAAGTTATTATTAATGAATATAAACTATGAACATTTTTCTGTAATGTTAATTAAAATATAGTTATGAGATAAGATATCTAATTATATTCCATTAAAATAAAATAAGTTTTTAATTGATTAAAATCATTAATATAAACAATAATTCACTATATATAATTTCTAAATATCCTCTACATGGTACCTATTAGACGAAATCCCTTTATTATCTATTGTATGAATATGGATGTTTCATATAATATATTTCTATCTATGAATTAGTAATCTATGAAATAACCTAAATTAGTGAAAGGTTAAAAAATTAATTTCATGTAGTATATAACTTATTTCCTTAATCATAAATATTACTTATATCCTAGTATCATTGTTCTGATTATATTCTTAAGAGTGAAAAAATTTAGAATGGTTAGTAATTAGATGTTGTGCATTCTTTATTCTATTAAATATAGTGACCTAGACTCAAGGAATGATTTAATTTTTTGAAATATAATTAAAAAAAGATATCATATCACATAATAATTATATTATATATAACATTTATATAATAATGTTCATAGATTATTGTACATAATAATATGTTACAAAATTATATGATGATTACCAAAAATAAATACAATTATAATACATTAATATCTCCATTAAAATAAATGATCAATATTAATTTATTATGTATTAAATAATTCTTATTTATACATATTTGAACCCATGATATATTTGGTATATAATGATATGGCTACAACTTCTATTAACATTATTATCGTCCTTATTCACCTTCACAATATATGATATTAGATCCAATTGATCTATAATAAGGATAGTTTTGTAAGTCCATTATAATTACCATTCCCACATTTGAATGTAATTAGGAGATATCCTTTATAAATATAATGTACTTTATCATCATTTTTACTTCTACGTAATGTTTTATTCAATGTATTTTTTACCTTAGGCTAGTATCCCAAACGCACAAGTAATATAAAAATTTTAGTAAGCATCACATCATTCATGATAAGTACTATTGATAAATATAGAGTATTTTAATCATTATCTTAATTTACCCCTTTGAAATTTAATAAAATCATGTAATGATTTAGACCTTGTGAAAATGAATATAATATTTTTTGAATTCATTAATTGTATAATTAAAATATCTCATAATATCTAAACAAATATTATATAACATAAACCCCAAAAATCAATCTTTATAGAACCTATCGCTTCGAGAATTGTCCACTTTTATAGGTGATTCACTGAGAAATACTATTTTATTATAGTCTGAACATAGTCTACTATATAAAATCATTTTTCATTCATATTACATAAAATTAAAATTTTCACAAGGAAATGATACATATCCAACTAACTATTATAAAGAATAATGAAATCATTAATTAATAATACAATACATCTAATGATCTATAAATCATTTAAAGAAGTATTTAAAAGGTAAATATGATAACTACTATTGTTACACATATTTTAAATGGATTTCAGTAACTGGATCGATGAAAATATTCAACAATGTTTATTCCATGACATATCGCAATTGATTAACAATTAATATTTCATAATAGAAACTCAAATAAACATAAATGATTCACTATAATATGGAAAATGAAACTTCATAAATATGGTTATAAATCATACAATACATCATGAAAAATACAAACATGATTTCTCTACATGGGTTACACTTTATATAATTAATAAAATTAGCCCAATTTATATTATTTCTATTTATGGAAATATTGAAGGGAATATATATATTATTAATATAGAATATTATATTTTCTATGTTAATGAATATAAAACTATTAGTCATTGGTATTTCATTTTTGGATAGCATTTATCTCTAGAATGAATTGATTAACTATTTAACAAATATTTTTTGTTTCTTATTCCATGTATTGTTACTATGGATCCAATATTTTATTGAATAATACCTCATTACATATATCTCTAATATGAATACACTACCCATGAATTTAAATTTTCCCACTCTCATGACTATGAATTTTCTTTCATATAGATAACTATATTTCCTATCAAATGTAGGATAATTTAATAGTATCATCTTTTTGTTTTTTATATTAATTTTTCATCTATAAAATTATCATTTGATAAAATTTATTTTCAAAAAAGTTGAATTACTGAAATAATAAACTTCATTCAAATAAAAATATATATATGAAATCAATTATTTATTTACCATTATCATATGAAATGTTGTTAATGGAAATATTTTTTAAAAATTCCAAATAAAATAATGTCAATCACACAATACTTATAAGTCTCATCATCGATCATCTTAATTTTAACATTTACACATTGATGTGTATAGAGTAATGTTACTTTATGAAGAAAAACACAATGTATTTAATGAATTATTATGTCATGTTCATGATATTATTCAGATCATTTTCCCAAAATATACTACATTTGATAATAAGAATATAATTTAATTTTGTTTATGTTGAAAAATATTATAGTGGAATATCAAGATATTTGTGAGTTTCCCTCTAGAATAATATAATAATTGTTCACTCATACCCCATTAGACAAGTTCAAGAATCATTTTTGAATTTATCTTTTTTTAAATATAAATAGATTCGTTTTCCTAATACATTATAATAAAAAAGGTTTCAGGTATATGGGTATTACCTCCATAGATTCTAAAAAAACATTTTTAATAGAATTGACTTTGTTGTTTTATTATTTTAAAAGGAATATCAATTTCCTAACTTATTATTAATTCAGACCTATTTATTGTATACATAATTTGATACATATATTAGACATCTTTTTTAAAATAATATTTAAACATTTACTTATATATTATGTATAATGAATACAATCATTTTAGAAATAAAATTAACAAATCATCCTATCTAAAACTAAACACTGATATAAACGATTAGTAGCACAAATTTTCAAAATGTAGTTTTCCAAGATTCATATAACTATGAAATTTAATATGGTTCTCTTAAATTTTATATCTTATGATTAAATTTCCATTACCAACATGAATGTTCACCTAAATTTATGTAATCTATATGAACATCATTTGTTTTAATATGTATTTAAAAGATTTTTAGTCTCCCGATATATTAAATATCCAAAAAAATTAATATAAATATTTCTCAAAATTATTTATATACATGAAATAGAATATTGTTCTTCATTATTCATCAATTCATTGTAGTTCCCCTTCTTGTGAATATTTTATACATATGTGATGTAGAAACCCACGTGATCATGGATGGATCTCATAATCATTTCATTCTATAATGGTTGTAACAATAGAACAAAATAATTTAGACTCTTCATAGTATTTTAAATATTTTAATTCTCATTTTTCATATTATTGATATATTCAATTTTTTCACAATTCTTTACCAACATAGAAATTCACACTAAAAATATTTTTAAGTGACATCTATATTTTGTTCATATATTAGTTCTTAATGAACAATGATAATTATGGTGGTAAATATGATCATATGATAATAGTATAAGATTTTTATGTTTATATATGTCAAACATTCTTAACTCATTGATATAGGTCTTCTTCTTGAGTACACAATCACTAGATAAATAATTATGTTCTATATTTTACTTGTTCTTTTCAATGATAATATAATTTTTATTGTGTTCCCCATTATCTTTTTTATATTTAGAAACATGAGTTAACATGGCGTATATATCCATTTATATTTCCCACACCATGATGTATCTTATCATATATATGATACCGAATAAATGAAATATTGAATCACCCACCATGAACCCCATGTTGGATTCATTGTCTCTCTCACTTGATACATGAGATGGATGATTGGGAGTAGTTTTCTTTAGAAACTTTTTCATATTTTCCTATAGTTTTGAAAGTTATAAGATCTTATTTGATTCATAGAAATTTATAATAGTGAGTAATTTATATTTATACATGTATGGTCATAATTATTCTTCCATTTTATTAATTTCCCTTACATACAACAAACAGAAAATGTTGTAATATTAGTATTTAACTGATAATTAATGATATAATTAACTTATCCTCTATTTTATCGAATCATAATAATTTCAATCTTGTTATCTATAATATATAATTAAATATATCTTCTATTCATATGGCTTAAAATATTATTTATCATTACTATGACTCTATTCATTCAAATTATTCCAAATGTATTTAGTATGAATATTATTTCAGACAATGTTATCTATCATATCACCATTATATTGATTTTTCACCCAAATCCTAATATCAAATTCATGTATTATCTTAACAATTTCTTCCAAATTGTATAATGAAAACTATAACAATTATTAGATATTATTATTTTTATTTTAACTCATTTTAATTTTTTGACAACTCAAAATTTTATTTCCCCCTAGAATATGATTAGACTGATACATTTAATATGGTTTCAACTATATTATTTAAATTTGAATGCTTCTGGTGAATTAAGTTTTTTCAGAATCACTTTTTATCAATGCATAAATATAATATATTTTTTCCTTTATAGTCTTATTAATCGTATGTGCAATATAGATAAATAACAAAACAACACTTATAAAATAATTTCTTTATATTAATTTTATTCAAACAAATTGTCATATTTTATCCATTCTATTTTTTATTACATTTTATGTAATTATATGTAAATAAATAACTATAAAAATAAAATATATCATGTAAATTATATATAATTTCAAAAAATCATTATTTTCACCTCACTTATATAATATGATACCATGTAATCCTAAAAATAAACAATACATTTCCTCAAAAATAAAAAATACTACACTAAAAAAATATTTAATGTGATAATTTTCATTTATATATTGGTTGGTATATTGAGAGGTGATAAAAAACAATGAAAAAATGTGAAATATATCATTAAACATATTAGTATATTGATTTATAGAATCCATGTATTCTATTAGGTATGATCATGGTGAAATACATGTGAACTCAGTTGTGTAACGGTGTCCCTTTTCGGGGAACACAGCCCTATACTAGTGATTACTGACATGTAAGTACAGAGTTCTAGGTGTTTATGTTTTCAGAAAATATTCCATTAAAACACAAAAAAACACAAACTAGTCTTGGTTTTCTCTGAACCAAACACCCAATCCATTCCTCCCACATGTAAAAGTGTGTTCCCAATCCACACTAGTTATAACTAGAGGCCTGGAATCATAAATGATCAAGAGGAAGTTTTTTCACAAGAAGAATAAATAAAAATGAACATGAGATGGAATCCATAAATAGTAAATATTAAAATAAATTCAACATATGAAAACCCACCACAAGGTTTAAAAACATCAAACTAAACATCTACAATGCATCAACAATGAAATCACATGATATGTGAGAAACATGTTGAAGAAATATACAACTTATCAGTACCAAATCTTAATGTCCTGAAATATTTATAACATAACACATTTATGTGGCTCATTCCATTAACTTTTACCACGAATTATCTTGTCTACAAATGATCAATGGGAAAAAGTATGCTATGATAAAAACTAGACTAGAATGATTCCACCTTTAACAAACAACCTTTTCTTGAAGGTACATTTCATTTGTTTTTTTAAAATTCCTTTAAACAGACCTCATGATGCAACCTAATAGATTCTGGGAGGTAATGAGGGTTTTGGGGCATGTTCAGATCCTATAACACTAGGAAGATGGAAAATATACTTGGATAAATGATAATTAGACATCATTCAAACCATCTCACATAGTTTCTAATAACAGTGTGGGGTGAGAATAGAGAAAACAGGTTGCCGAATAGTTTTTCTACAACTATGTGACCATAGGTGCCTGGATGTGCGATAAAATTGTAGTGGTTGGATGGAGGCTTTTTTCAATTTTTGCACATGGTTAGAGAAATTTTTTCCTTAAACATGTAGGGTCTCTTATTCCAAGTGGGAGGATCATGTTGAAGAATGTTTTTAACAATCATGTGTCCAAACCATGTTCCCATGATTGTTAGGGAGAAATTACCAAATATTCATTATTAAACATTAATCTATGACACCTCTCTTCACCTATCACTCTAGTAACCGACTCTTGGTTTCCCCTCATATAAGTAATCTTCTCATCCTAATATAGTAATCTCCATTGATCATTTATCTAGAATACTATCGTACTTCTTTCAGAGTCACTTAATACCATTAGGTATGATATACATTCCACTTCACTCTATTCTATGTTTATCATCATATCTCTAGGGTTATTTATGGGTAATATCATTTTCCATATTTTCTATTTTTTGGAACATTTCATTAATTTCCTCTATTTTATATCGAATTAGAGGCATCCAACAGATACGAAGTTTCCAACAACCATAAGGTTGGTGGTAACATCGTTTTCCCAAAAATGTTTTTGTGTTTTCATTTATCTATTCTTATGTCGCATGATATAAATTTCCACACATTTAGTTAAAATTTATTTCTTCATTTTAAATTGATGTAATGACCTTGTTATACTCTATAGGGTAATTTTTTAGTAAATTATAGAATAAAAAGCTATGTTATGGACACACCATGGGTGTTCCAGAATTAATTTCACTTTATAATTAATTTTTTAAATTCCTATATATACTTTTATAAATTCAACTTAATTTATAAATAAATTTTCCCATTTAAAATAAATATATAATTGATCCAAAATCTCACATGTTCTTTTCATGTATTAAAATGTAATTTATCTTGTAGGTAGTTGTATAGTTTCTAATGAAAACTTATAAGTGATTCATTGAGCCTTGTAAAATTAATTAACTTGTGCTGGTTATTTAAATGGACTTATTTTATTAAATTTATTTCATCCTTATAGTGATGATTCTAAAATTAATTAAATGGTTCAATTGAAATAAATTATTAAACAGTGGGAAGGCCCTGTCGATTATTTTATACACTAATAAATGATTCACAGAATTTTGATTCCTTGAATATATTTAAGAATGATGAATGCAATAAAAGAGAGGTAATTCATCATGAGTATTATTATAAATAGGATTACATATTTGATATAGGTTGCGAAAAATGTTTAATGGTTCTATGTTGAATTTTCATCATGTTCCCTGACATAGGGCATTAACACTAACGTCTCACACCACTTACACTATTTGGACCGTGGTAATGACGCTCCATGTCCCTTATTTCATTTGCTATAATATAGAAACACCCACCATCTTGAGTTTTGATAATGAAACCCCTAAATCATAATGGGATTTAAGGAATGAACCTTTTTTCTCGAGCTTATAGGTTAATTTCAACTAGTTATGGATGACTAAGTTACACCCCAGTCCATCTAGAACCTACTATTCCAAGTATATGGCTACATACATCTACACATAATTAGTCAATATTGGTGGATGAAGTATTTAAATATTATATATATATATATATTACAATATGTAAATTTACTAATTAGACACTCATTTCTACCATGAGTCAAAGCTGATAGAGCTTCCTTGTTCCATTGAAAAAATTTAGCATGATTGTATTTATATATTCATAATTTTTTATTAGTAATTAACACTTGCACAATTATGTTGTTAAGTTCACTTATTTTATTAATTCTAGACACTATTGGTGGTGGACTATAGGGATTGTATCACTACCCTACTCATGCATCCTTTAGTACCAGATTAGAATACTTTTCTACATTCATTGAAAGTATAAAGAACCCTACTAATAACTCTTGATATGTTTTACTTATAGATGGAAAATTGGAGAGTAGTAATGAGAATATTCTTGAGATTATTGTTGAAAAATATATCTTTTTTATTCTTATAATAGCTTGTTGTTTTAGTATCTCCCATGTTCCCCATTAGTAAATCATCATGAAATGTATTCATGAATATAATACTACCTAGTATCTTTTAATAATATTATATAGTTTAATATTTTTTTATTCTTACACTTCTTAATTATTATATATGTTTTATGTGCTTCCGATATGGTAGGATTATAGTCTAATCATTTACTATCTCTTATATCATGCTTCTGCAATTGTTTGATAAATATTGGTATCCACTATTTCAATATTATTTAAGGGTATAGTCTCACTACTATACCACACTTGAAGAATAATATCTTGTAAATAGCCTCTGGCATATGAGGAGGCTTACTTGAAGAAATGTGACTGACTAATTTCGGGATCTTAAAGTGAATGCTTGTATGCGATGTTACAAGTGTAATTAGATATCATTTATTATATTTCATATGGTTTGGGTATTAAATTGGAGACTATGAGTTAATGTAATTTATAAATGAACTTGTTCCTAGACATAGCTAAACCATGTACACGGGAAACCAAATTTTATTGGATGGGAAAGTACAATTATTCATTATTCCTGTTATAGTTGATACGAATTAACCTTTGGGTGATGCACACACATTGCGACATAATTGATATTATAATTATTGAAAAGATATTTTTATTATTTGATCCCTATGAAATGATGATGTTTCATTACATACTTCATTATAGGTAAAAAATTACTAAAATGCCAAGAATTTTTACATGGCATTTTTACTTTCAACATGAATTTTCTTATTGTATATTGTTAGTACATTCATTATCTATGGAATTGTGCGGAAATTCATTATAAGAAAGAAAAAACATGATTAAAAAATAAATTCCCAACGTTCACAAAATAGTTTTTTCATACATAGATAAATATTATAACTATAACAGTCAATTGTGGAATGATGAGAGATGGACCATTAGTCGCATGGGCTGGAATGTTTTTTGTATGGATTAACTGGATTTTATATTTAGGTTCATGTATGGTATGGTCCCATGGTGATAAAAAAAATAGTAAACCTTCTAATTGATCCATTTAAAAAAATAAAATATTTTAATAAGAACAAATATAAAATTAATATGACCCTTAAAGTGAAAATACCCATCTTATAAATGTGATACAAAGACTTAGACCTGACCTGGACTTAGTAGTAGGTAGTAGGTATGTCTCTTATGTTAATATGATCTGCTATGGTATTTCACTGTTATGAAGTCAAATAATTATGTACATGAAGAGGAGTATGATCAATTTATTAGAGGTCTATTAACTTATCATTTCTCTCTATTAACAATCCTTTGAACTATTCAATTCTATTATGTGTTTAACACCCCATGGCTTTAAAAAATGTCCCTTATAGAATAAACATAATTTTTGTTCAAATATTTTTTTATATGAAACAAAAAATTAAAAATTATGTTAAATTGAACATAATGGTGAGATTTCTGTTTACAGAACACGGAGGATAGCTTACATTAGCCACAATACTGGCATTCCTTGATCAATAGTGTTACATAAAAGACCCATTTTTACCCAAAAATATTATTTTATTAAAAATATTATTATCTAATATGATATTATATAACCTAAAGGATGAATTTATTATTATAGGATTAACTAAATTATGAGAATATATATTTTAGTTCATTAGATCCCTATTAATTAGAAATTAATATAGAAACGAATTAAATATAAATGGAATGCCTTTATTAAAGAATATTTTTAGGTGATAAGTGAGATTTTCCAAAAGAAATAATATTAATTAATATTAGTGAATGATATTAATTAAATTTATAGTATATATATTATCCTGAATATATTTGTTATTCATGAAAAAAAATTTATAGGAACATGATGAGAAGGGACCCACTATAAAACATAAAACCCTATATTTTTCTAAATTGAATTTTACTACCTGTCAAACGAAAAACTATTTTAAAACATGATATTTTCTCATTAAAAAATTTTATATTTCAAAATGAAATTCACATTCAAAATAGGAACATATAATTTATCATAGGGTTAATTTTTCGAATTTTCTGTAGTGTTTCAATTTTGAATAAATTGTCAAAAATAATAATTTTTAATTTTTATCAAATAAATCACTAAGAATAAATTATATTATTATTTGGTTTTAATGTTTAATGAAATTGTTTTTATCAATTAATTCAATTTTGGTAATTTTATTAAATTTTACATTGAAATTGAATATAAAAACGTAGCCTGATTTTGTGTGTTTTTACTTTAAAAACCCGCATTCTCATCCCGTTTTTTGGATTAAATTATAAATTAATTTCATCCACTATGTGATTGGAATTTGAAAGAATGAATTTCATGTTTTTTAACATCATAACTTATATTTCATAATAATTTTAATTAATTTTTTATGAAAAATATTCGTCAAATTAGTTAAATATAATTATAATGGTTAAGGGGAAAATTAGATTAACATTGGAATAAAACATAAACATAAAGGGCCAAATGACCTATAATTTTTTCAAAAGGATATTTCATAAATTTATTAGTAACATATCATCCCTATTCATTAATTTTTTCCATTATTAGTTGCACTTTAAATGGGTAAAATGTTGGTGTAATTCTATTTTCCAAAATTTACAAAAGTGCACTCCCCATCCAATACAAATAGGAACTCGACCCTACCATTTCCTGACACCTCTCAATAAACATGAGATCAAAAAATATCTAAAACATCACCTCTAAAAAATCCTTCCCCACAACCAATAAGACTCCCAATGGGCATAAATCAATCCAAATAAACCCTTTAGTTCAACCCAAAAGGAGTTACCCAAATAATATGTAACATCATTCCTCAAAGTATTCAGTTTTATTTCCATTCTAGACCCCCATCAACTAAAATTATTCCATGCTCATATAAAATATCCAGTATCCAAAATAGAATTATATTCATTAGGTTATGATTTTAACCTACACTTACAAACACTTTCATCTAGTTGGAAATGAACTTATTGTTTATGTGTATGGTGAACTATTGCCTCAAAAAATGATGTCATTTGTTTTTTCATTACCACGTCTCATGGTTAGGATTTATAATGGAAAAGATGTTAATATGAGATATATATATATATTCTATTTTTTAATTATTTATTATTCATTAATTATTTTTTATCTGAGTCCATTTCAAATTCCATTTGTTTAAATACAATAACTTTATTTGTTGAAGTGTTGACTTCCACCTCCATAATGTAATATGATATGTTCACGCTATACATTGAATATATAAAGAATTGTTTTAATTAAAAATATTTAAGATAAATGAACTATATATGATATTAATGAAATAATTACCTTTTCGTAGTCATTATATGTCATTTTATTTATTACCCTTTTATCACGATATATAGTGATTACATTGATCGTGGATGTGTCGACTACCACCACCTCAACATTGTGTGACTAATTTATCATCACAATAATTAAAAATAGAAGTAAATATAATTAAATAAAATGTTACATCTTATATATTTATCATTATATATGTATTTATTGTTACTTACCTTCTTTCTATAATGATTATTGTGAATTATGAACATTACTCAATTATATGTTTGGATGGCCCTCTCTATGATTGTTGCGTTGGTTCATTTTTAATGTACATATTTCAAGATTTATTCCAAAAGAACCATTTATATATATATATGGTAATTATATGATGATTATTATGAAATATATGTTTTCATAATTAACCCTCTAAAAATATTCGACCTACCAAAGTTGTTTTTAAAACATGAACTAAATTAGGTTCTAAACCCCAGACACAAACATAAACATTTATGTAGTTTTTTACAATATTGTAATATGAAGTGTAAATTTAAAAATATACCTTAAAAATGTTATAAATCAAGTAAATAATTAACATAACACTCTTATTTATGAATATAAATACACAATGGAAATTCAGACCCTATGTAAGGGATTTCATCTGACTTTACCTTCCATTGAGACATATTTGATATAATGCATCAATTCACTTTTATATTTTGTATATAGTTCCCCTATTAATGTTATGTCAATGATTCCTTTATAATAACTATTTTATATGTTTTTTTTAATTTTATTAAATCATTTATATTAAGATTAAAATGTTTCAATATGGTATGGGACACCTTGGAATGTATGACAATTATTCTCCTCACATACATTTTCAATGATTATCATTACAATATCAATTTCTTAGTGATTTTTTAAATTATATTCAAACCATAAATTTATTATACATATCAAAAACCTTTGTAGATGGATAATATTTTTTGTAAACCATATTCCATTTTTACATATACTGTTCACTTTGACAGTTTTTTGATTAACTATGGAATTATTGATATATATTTATCTTTTATTAAATACAAAAATTTTATAAGTAATACTTTCTACTGATTAATTCAATTATCTCATATATGTGGAATTCCATGTAATGGTAAGACACTAGTGGTTATCAGTTTTAGATATCCCCCTAATGCATCATTAGTCTCACAAGAAAAAACATGTGACCAAATTCTATGGGTTTATCGGGTATTCTAAACCATATTTTGAAAGGTCTCAATGGTAAAGATTCCATGTTCCTAGGAATCAAGGCATCCAGTAATTAAGAATTTTCTTCATTTATATTCATTTATTATTTATCCATAATATATCTCTTCAACATATTTATGGATAAATTTCATATTCAGTACATCAACTAAATGGAATTTGTTTTAGTTTCTTACCTTTCCAAATTGATATTTCATTCTCTAGTAATTTTATAAGAATGGTTAATCTGTTAGTTTCCATTCCATGTTGATTATTCTCATTAATTCATTATTTCAACTTTATTACATACCCTTATTGTTCATTTGACATCACCCTTTATTATATTTCATTTACACTAGTTATGAAAAATATATATTTTAATAGTCTTTCAAGGATGATGTTCATTCATTTTTTGTATCATTTTTTATTTTCTATTTCCAAATGTAATATGTGTATCATGTATGTAATATAGTTTTCCAAAAAAATTAAATTGTTTGTCTCCTTAGTATTTTAAGATTTCATATAAGAAAATATAATGAAATAATGAAATATCATTTTGATTCTAGGGTCAGGGCATATTAGTTGGTATTACAGTAGTATTAGTAGTAACTAGATAACCTAGACTTAGAAAACATACATTAAGAATCATAACCCTCGGATATACATTGAGGATTAATATTTAATATCATCCTATAATTTTGATAAGGAATATATTATGTGGGTCTAACTAGAATTGAATCTCTTTTTAGACACTACAATTGGGCATTATTCTGGAATAGATATACGTAGGGGTAACAACTCCAACATGGTGTATCGAGCCAAACTCGACATAATATAATACACAATAAATAGCCTTAGTGAAAAAATAAATTGAAAATATAGAGGTATAAACGTAGGATAATTATCATTTTTCTTAAAATCGTTATAATGGATTTGAAGTTTAATATATCCCCAAAGAATCCATGTTTTTATTATGAGATTAATTATGGAGAACACATTAAATTAATGATTTTTTACCATGGTATTGGTATTATACATTATGTTACATATATATCATATCCAGTATATTAAATTATTTAAATACAGAATCTTGAATGAAGAATAGTATCAGTAGTCATGGAAAATGTAGAGGATTCCCTGTTAAGGAAACCAATAAAGATGTTATTGGCACTGAGAATAGTATGGAAGTGTTATGGAATCTTAATCAGGTTGTGACACATAACCTATCCCAGATGGATAAACTGATTCCACAATGAGATTTTCTTATTTTTTATCACCTTATTCCATATAGGGTCAGATCATTTAGTGGGACTACTAAACCTATGGCAGTAGATAAATGGATTATTTCTTCAGAATAGATATTCATGGCATTGGGATGTTGAGAAAAGGAAAATGATACACATTCATTTTATTTTCTCAACAGTGATACAGATCAATGGTTTTCATTGATCTAGAATACTAGTGAGTTAGAATAAATTGAAAACATAGAATGGATATCTTTAATGGAGAAAATCATAAATAAATACGTCCCATGAGATCAAAAAACTAAGGTGATGATAAATTTCATTATTTTACTGAAAATAGAGGAATAAAGTGTTATAGAGTATGTAGCTACAATAACATGTTTATCAAGGTATGATACAAACATCACACGTAGTACAGAGTGCCATATTTACCAACTCATTAAAGGTATTAAGAAAAATCTCTAGAGGTAACTGGTATCCTGAAAATATTATTCACACGATGAAATAGTTTTATATACCATTAATATGGTGAATGAATTTTATAGAATAAATATATTCCTTGGAATCCAAGAAAAAAAGAAGCCATATTATAACCTAGGGAAATAGAATGAGTCAATGAGGAATAAGGGAATGAATTATTATCCAACATGTGATAATTGTGCAAATAATTCTCTTGGTAAATGCTTAAAAGCATAATGATTTTTTTATAATTATAGCGAAAAGGGTCACCAGGAAAAAGAATCAAATAGGAAGAAGGGAAAGAATATTATTCTATTTTTCAATTAAAAGTATATAAGAAATTATGGGAACAAATTCCTTAAGAATCAAGGGAATATTTCAAAGATGAATCTAATGGATCAAGGTGAAGCTTATGTTATTGATACAAAAAAATGGAATGAATAATTTTATCTTCTGTTTTGATCCTTGAATAATGTTATTAAAAAAATGATTATGTCATAGTTATAAATATTATGGAATAAATAAATATTTTACTAGATTAATTTTTTATGAAAGAATTTAATATGTGTTTTGATCGGTACTGATAACTAAGAAAATCAATTCAATTATCAATTGATCTTTGTGTAAAATACATTGTTGAAAGATTTTCCTAATGTTGAGGTAATGAAATTTGGAAAAATTGATGATTTTTGTAAATAATGTAAATACAGCACTACTAACTACCCTATATATGATTCTAATGTGTTGGATCATTTTTTTGGAATATTTAACCATATATAAAATGCATTAAGTAGACCTTTGAATAATGGTTTCAATATTAATGTATTACTTCGCAATATGAATCATCCTTTTATAATAGATAAATTAGAAATATTTTAGGGTAAAATAAAAGGAATTTATTACATTTTTTAAATGAATATTTACTTATATTCATAGAGTGTGATGGAATTTCTCAACCCTAGGAAACAAATTGTCCTAAAATTTTGGTTGTCCAATTATCATCCTTTTGGATGATATAAATGACCATTTACTACACAAATTGCTTATAGTTTTTTAGTAAAAAAAGATTCATAAATTCATGTTCTCTACCACTATAAATCATAATTTTATAGTCTTATATCCATTTTATATCATTATTTTCACTAATGTTCTCCAATTTGAATGCCTAGTTTTGTGGTGAACTTCACAGTTCAATTTTCTTATTTTTAAGAATATATTATATAATCCCTAGTTATGATGTTAGTTTTTTTAACAATATTATATTTTTAAATACAAAACCATATATTACCCGGATTAAATATAAACGATTAGGATGTGGTTTATTTAATTTTTGAAGAATGTGACACCCCAATAAATTACAATATTCCCCATTAAAAATAAATATAATTTATTTTCCTAGGTTTTTTTATGAGATAAAAAATTAATATTTTTTACACTAAACAAAATATTGATCCTTTTATATATGTAACACAATGAATAACTTGTGTTATAATAATGACTAACTTACTCGATGACTTACAATACACAAGAGACCCAGTTTTATCAAAAAATAATATATTATTAAAAAAAATTATTTAAAACAACAAGTTATAAAATATCAGTTAAATTGATGATTCTTAGAATAACTAACTTAAGAAAAAATATATTTGAATTTATTTGTTACCTATTAATTAGAAATTAATATTTAAACAAAATTAGTATAAATGGAAGGATTTTAGATAAGAAGGTTTTTATGTGAAAAAGGATATTCCCCTTAATAAGTAAAATTAATTAATATTAATGAGTAATATAAATTAAATTTATAAGTTATATATTCTTTAAAAACATATTTTATATTCATCCAATGGATTTCATGTGCATAAGATGAGAACATAACCAATATTGTTCAAAAAACCAATATTTTTATATAAGCAGGTTTACCACCTTTTAGTGGAGAACCTATTTTAAATATAAAATTTTGAACTATTATAAATTTAATATTTAAAAATAAACTTCTCATTATAAATAATATAATGAAAATAGAATATATTTAATTTCCAATGTTTTTATGTGATGTTTCATTTCCTAATGAATAATGAAAAATAAAGAATTTTTTATTCAAAACCTCGTTTTCATCTATTTTATTTATAATTATAAATTATACATTTAATATGATTTAAAGTTTAATTATATTAACTAATTATCAATTAATACAACTTATATAAATATAATCATGTTCACATTGAAATTGAATAAATATCCTACCAATATTTTGAATGATTTACTTTAAAAATCAAAATGATAAACCCGTCTATGGGATTTAAATTAAATTAATTTCTACCTAATATGTAATTTGAAATAATGAATATGGATTCCCTATTTGGAATAATAAATATTTATAATTTATAATTTGATCAACTTAATTTTCGATCAAAAATATTAGTAATATAAATTAAAATTTTATACAAGGATTAGGAGGAAAATATTGCATAAAAAGGGACTATACATTAATCATAAGGGCCCATATGACATATAAACATCTCTGATGTAATGTTATGGACATATATAGACCCTATACTACCTTTTATAAAAAAAAATTATATTATTGGATCCACATTAAATTGGTAAAATATTGGTCGAAATAGCTTTTTTAAAATTTACAAGTCTATCGCTCCTCTTCCACTATAAAAAGGAACTCTTACCTCTCACTTACTCACACATATCATTCCAGATTGGCTTAAATTATATATTTTATTTTATATACAACAAATCCATTATTTAATCCATGAATCCTCCCCTTGTTTAGATAGCCATCCAAGGGAGCTTTGTGGTGAAAACCAAAAGGAGTTACCCAAAGAAGAGGTTACATATTTCTTCAAAAGCATAAGTATTATTTTCATTATCCACCCACATAAACTCTCATTATTCAATTATAATATAACAAAAAAATTGGATCAAAAATTTAATTATATTTTTTTTATTTTATTTGTTCGTCCAACACATACACACGCTTCCATATAATGGGTAATGAACTTACTATTTATGTGTACGATGAATTATATCCTCACAAAATGATGTTATTATTTATTCCATTACCACCTCTCATGACTAGGAATTATGATAAAGAAACATTAAATATATGATATATATTATATTCAATATATCTTTATAATTTGGTTAATATTTTAGGTCACATACCTTTATACATTCAATTTTTTTTAAATATGATAACATCGTTTGTGGATGTGTGGACTACAGACTTCTCAAAGGGATGTGATTTGTACACACTATAAATGGAATTCATAAAGGATGGTATTAATTAAACATATGTTACATAAATGACATATTTATGATATTAATAAAATAATTACCTTTCTAGAATCAAAATATATTATTTTCATTATTACATTTTCAAACACTAAAAACCAATAATGTTTGTCTTGGATGTGAGTACTATTGCCTCCTCGACGTGATGTAATTAATTTTACATCAGAATAATTACATGGATAAGTATATATAATTAAATTAAATTATATTTATGATATAATTATCATTATGTAATGATATTTTATTACTTACCTTCCTTCAATAGTGATCATTGGAATATGGGAACGTTACTCATGTGTACGTACGACCCACCATCTCCCTAATTATAATATTGGTTCATTTTTAAACACTATATTTCATTATTTGTTTTAAGAGTATAATATTGAATTAAATATGATAATTGTAGTAGGAATATTATTCATCTTATGTTTTTATAATGATCACTTTGACCATATTTGACCCACCAATGTTGTTTTCTAACACATGAACCAATTCTGGTCAAAAACATCTAATATAAAATTGATTTCTTAAGTAGATTTATACATGATTGTATAAACCGAAGTTAAATTAATAATAAATATTAAAAAGGTTTTTATGAAATTAATTAATTAACATCACATTATTATTCTAGAATACAAAGAAACATGTGGCATGTCAAACTCAATGTAAGGGATTTCATCTCAATATACATTCCATTGATAAATATTTGTTATTCTGCACTAATTAAATTTTATATTGTGTATATACTATAATTTAAAATGATATGTCATTAATTCCCTTATTATGATGATATTTTATATTTAATTTAATGTTATTAATTCATGGATATTGTGATTCAAATTTTTCTAGGTGTTTTGGGACACATTAGAATGTTTAAATATTATTGTCATCCCAAAAGTTTTTAATGACTATATTTGTAATATATATATCATTGTAATTGTTAAAATTTCCATAAAAATCACATTATTGTAAATATCCACATTCTTGGGTGATGGAAATTTTTTCTATTGAACTGTATACCATTTTTACATATGGTGTTCAATTTGATAGTTATTTTATAAACTGGGTAATTATGGATAAATATGTATATTTTATTCAATACAAATATTTTATAAGTAATATTTTATATTGATTAAATAGATTAATTGAAATATGATGTTTTCATTGGATATGTATGACATGGGGGGAACTAATAGAGATATCCCCTACATATGTTGGTAGTCTCATGGGATGAAATAGCTAGAAAAATTATATGGGTTTTTACATGATACGATAAAACTTTTACTAAATGGTATCGAAGATAAATGTTTGATGTACCTTGAAAACATAGAATCCAATAATTAATTATTTCACTCATTTATATTGAGTCATTATTTATCAATGATAGTTTTCATCCGAATATATAGGGATACATTTCATATTCAATTAAATGATTAAATATAATCAATTTCATTTTCATATCTTTTCATATTGATATTCCATTTTCTAGTTATTTTATTGAAAAAAAATTTCATTGATTTACATTTCCATATTGTTTATGATAATCAATTCCTTATTTCTTCTGATTTACATACCTATTCTGAGAAATTTGGCTCAAGCTTACTATGTTCCATTTCTATAAGTTATGAATAATAAATATTTGAATATTAATTCATTGATTTTGTTTATCCATTTTATTATGTATCAGGTTTTATATTCAATTTTATTATATAATATGGGTATCTTGTATGTAATCTAGTTTTCCAAAACTGCTATATTGTTCTTTACCATGGTTTTTGATGCTTTTTATATTCCAATTTAATAATATAACGCATTATATCTAGGATTGTTGGGTCGAGACATTACACCGAGGCATGTCTTTGGTATTGAAGCATCATTCTGGAACGATGTCTCCTACTCTCACATCCTAAATGAGGTGATGACCATGCACATGAGGTGGTGGGCCTTGGGCCACCTATGATTACTCATGTACATCCACTTATGAAACCTCTTAATATTCTTGGTATGGCCATTGATGATCAGTTCCGAGGAGGATTTTTCCATATGATGAAATATATTAAAGGTTTCACTAGACCTACAATGAATATGGAAGAGTTGAATCATGAGTTCTAGGAGTAGTATCCTCCCACCTTTTCTTGGTATTGTGGAGAACATATAGGTGATTCATGTTTCAAAGGTATTATATTTATTTTATAGAATCTAGATACACCTCTAGAGTGGAAGGAAAAGCCTGTATAACATATGCTATGAAATTATTCCAAGAGATGGTGGGATTTGTTACTCAGACTGATTGGAATTGTGATGTACACTTCGAAGAATTAGAAAATATATTCTATTATCATTCATTCCACATAATCTGATATATAGTCAGGCTATAGATTTTATAAACCTATCATAATGATATATGTCTATCATGGAGAACTTTTCATGATTTACTGAGTAATAGCGGCTCTAAAAGACTATAGTGGGAGATAATCTCACAAAATCTATGCAATTTAAGGATGTGAAAGTATAAAAAATAAAGTCACATTTCAATTTCATTCAGTTGAAAAAATATATATTAGATAGTCACCCAAGAACATATTACATATTGTAATTTGATGGAAGAATATGGTGTGAGTCGGGCCAGTTTGGCACATAAATCCATTGGTGGTTCTTCTAGCCAACAAAATCACCACATAACGGTTTCTCCATGGGGTAGAAGTGGTCATCCTCCTCATGTGTAAAATTTATTGATATTTCACTAGTGCAGAAAGCTGGGACACACAAAAAATCAATGCTTACTGGATCAATTGATATATAGAGGCTATTGTAGGATGTGACATATCCATTGCTTCTGCAGGACCCTTCCCGATGTTCCTAGTGAGTGGGAATCTACTGTTACCCCATATTCTAGAGTTGGAATAGTAGGATCATGTTTGGAATGTAGCTATAATACCAATGACTACTCATTATAAGTCATTTTCAAGTAAAAGGTAGTCAAACTCATAAATCTCAGTTCCAAATCACTCGGAATGATTAGATAATTTAGGTAGTGAATTAGGGCCATGGTATAGTCCAACTACGTGTAATTAATCATATGAAAAAGGAGTTGAATTCTAGAACATTTATAGTTTAATGTAATATTATAGTATCTACCAATTTAATATCTTTGTTATTTGTCAATAGGAAGTCTCAATCTATTATATATGAGACTGTTATGGAGAGCCTAGGCCTCCAGATAATATACGTCTATATAATTATAATTCTTGATATGTAAATATTTTTTCCTTCTCACTTCATTACATTGCGATTTTTTGGTTGTTAGAGTGTTCAGAGAAGGATCAAAGGGAGTTTGATGATATTTAATTATTAAAATATGGATCTAGGGAGGTTACACATCATTTAACTTGATTACATGATGTGAATTTTTGTTTCATGCTTGTCCATGTTGGTTCATAGTTTGAAATGCATTGGGGTCAGAAAAATAAAATAAAATATCGAGGCAATGTGTTTTTAAGTGGATATGGATCTCGATGGATATCAAGGCATGAAAGTGGATTTGAGCTTATGTAATCCCCCAATGATATAATATTTTAATACATTCTAGCCACTTGAGTTTTCACAAATCCCCTGGCTATATAAATCTCTTTCATTCTAGAAAAACCCTAGGCACCTAGAGGAGTTCATCAAACCTTCTTCCTCCCTCCTCGATCTACTGGTATCTATGATAAATATTTGGTGATTCATGATGGTCAAACGTACATTCTATGTTAATTTTATAGTATTTCATCTATTTTGGGTCTTTTTATATTCCATGTCCCTTCATTGTTTAATGGTTTGGGACTATCGATGAATCTTAATGGGTGTCTCCCTAGGTTTTTGTAGGTGTTGAAGTCCCCTATGACATCGTACGGATGTAGATCTTGTGGTATGGGTGATCGAAGGTCTTCTATATGATCTATTCTTGTGATAAGAACCTTGAAACACCTTTGAGGTATGGATCCCCTTATCTCATTTTAATGTATAATGCGGGTGGTGCTTTGATTTTATTACAAATAGATTTTGGTTTTGATGGTTTAATCAAAAATAAAGAACCTAATAAATGAATTGAAATGGTAAAGTGGATTATTACATTATTTTTGAAGATTTTTTAACGCCCCGGTACCACACTTCCTAATCTGTTCAAAAAACTATTGTATAGTTTTTTATTTAAATTCAATAGAATAATATACAACCAATTACAACTGATGATCTTTACTAGTTTATTATCTGGAGTAAAATGACAACATTTAGATATTATCAAACATAAAACATAAATAAAAAGTATTGATAAAACTTTGATAGCACTAGCTCCTTATGGAGCCAAACTCCATGAATTCTCTATACGAACCGTAAAATATTTTATAAAAACATAGGGTGAGTAATTTTTCCTAATAAAGGGGAATTTGAAAATTGAATAAAAATCCTCTTTAAAAATACATATATGTTTTCAAAAAAATACTTCTTAAAATAGTATTGAAAATAACTTTGATAAATAATTTTAAAATAGATTGGGAAAAAATTTTATAAATCCTGCAAAAATACGTATAATTTTGAAAACATAGTTTTAGAAAAACTTTTTAAAATATAATATTATTTTTTAAAACTCTTTTGAAAATCCATTGAAAACATCATTTTGAAATTGAATTTTAAAAAAATTATACTATTGAAGATATAAAAATATAATCTTTTGAAAATAATTATGCTTCTGGAAATTCATTAATTCTTCTGAAAATAGTTAAACATTTGAAAACAATATATTTCATTTAGAAATACTTACACTTGAAAACATTGAAAAATAAAATAGTGGTTTTTTAGAAAAAAACTAAGCATGATTTTGAAAACAAAACATTTGGGGTACTTAAACATTGATGGTTTTAATTGTCCAAAAAACTTGTTCTAGGACTGAGTTCTCTCCACATCCCCATGTTGTTCATAATTTTCAAGTGTCATTATTTATTAGAACATTTTTAACTTTCTTTACATTTATAAAATTTCCCCTATGGTTTTTTATTTGAAAACATAACAATTATTTGAATGGCCATGCTCATTTATAAATATATATAAATATTTATTTTATTCGAAAAATCACTTCTCTGATTTGGCACTACCAAATCTCTTGTTATTTTTGTTTTTCATAGTATATTAATAAAATGATTAACATCCTTGTAAATAAAATTTCAGATAAATTATTTTCATTGAAATTTTTTATTTAAAAACACAACCCTTGATAAATGAAATCAATACCCTATTTCTTAAATCAATATTTTATGTTTTTTCACATTAAAAAATATATAAACAAATTAACATATACAAATAGAAATTTAATCTTTCTATCTCATAATTTAGTGACAGAACATAAAATATAAGCATAAAAAATAATGTCATGCGTAATAGTATTTATAAAATTACAATTGTAAAAAAATAATCCATATTATCAATATATGAATATATATAATTTTACCCTCATGAATAATTATATATATAATTATATATACCCTTGAACTATAACATTAAGAGAAAAAATTATAACACATAAAATAAATATAAAAATAATATTTTCAAAATAAACAATTCTTCATTTCATAATTTAAAAATATTATGTTTGATGACTTTATGATTTGAAATGAATTATATATTCATTTAGAAACATGCAATGATGGCTTGGAATATATATACATATATATATATATATATTATAAACCCTTTACAGAAAACTAATATAGAATTCATACATAATTAGAAGAGGATTGATTACTTATAAAAATTTGAACTTTAATATTTATATGCATCAATATATATACATATAAATATATTTAAATATACATGGAATAATTTGAAATATAATTATCACATGTGCATCATAATTTCTTAAACATAAGTTTGAAATATAATTATATCATATAATGAATATTATCATATGTACCAATATATTCGATTGAAAAAATTAAATGGCATTCATGTATATATATATTTATATATATCAAAGATTTAAATTCTAAAACATTAACATGAAGATGTTTAAAATCATATACATTCTTATAATAAATATATGTGTCTGAATTCATGAAATTATAAAAAAATATTATATAAATATAAAAATACATATATGTATACAAGTACTTATATACAAAAACAAATATAAATTTGAAATCACAATATGACACACCCTTACATCATAATAAATTTGAAACTAGAACACTAGAATAAATGTGAAATCCTTGAATTGATAAATATAAATGCGTATAAAATAATCATCTAATTTGTATCCAACATAAACATATATGTATATATATATATAACTGAGAGTAATAAAAATTATCCATTAACGGAATGATTGAAACCGAGGGAGGAGCTTCTACCAATAGGTTTTTGATCTTGATGAATGCAAATGGCTTCTCCCTTTCCTGAAGTAATTTAAACAAGAGGAATTGGGACAGGGAATCAAAAATGAATGCCATGTACACACACACACATGTATATTTATAGGTATGTAGCTTAGGATTCTAAGGTAGAATCCATGGATATTGATGATACAGATAGGATTTACATTTTTCTTCATCTAGGGCCTGGATTATGTGGAAGGGAGGTTAATAGTGATGGGGATTTGGCTCGACCACCATATTTTTTGGAAGAAGACTCGTATCATAGCAAGGTGACATCGGACGATTGTGATGATCGAGGAGGAGCATAGATGGTTTGATACGGTAAGGGGAAAATCTCTAGGAACATCACGAGGTTGAAGTATCTTCTTCTACATGGCTCACATAAGTTTCCAATGTACAGTGATGGTATACTTGGATTCCCATACTTCGTGGATGAAAAATCGAAGCATACATAGGAGGAGATAACATCGAATGGGTTTTTGGTAGATTCTTGGTTGATGGAGGATGAAGGTTGATCATATGACATTAGTATGGTGGTTTATAGAGAGACTAGTGTTAGTTCATGTTCATCGGTGGGTATTTGTAGGCTACCATTGTAAGGTTTACAGTTGACGTGTGAGAGAAGAGTCTCGAGGAAGATGAAGCATTTCCACTTTTTTAATTTTTATTTGATCACATTAACCACACCATTTTTTATTATGAGATATATTTATATATATATTTATATTTATAAATATATTTTATCTATATATATAAGATGTTAATATAATATAATAACATATTTGTAATGTTAATAAAATATATAAATATTATTATTATTCATTCAACTAATTACATTTAATAAATATCTATATAAAAACATAGTTATTATGTTTATAAACTATAATATTAGGAATAAACATTTTTATTATTCTTATTTTCCTTAAATAATCTAATCTATATTTATACGATCTACATTATTATTATTAAAATATTCTTACATTTTTGACAAGAACTAAAACGTTTCAAAACCCAAGATAAAAATTTCATCTAAAGATAATTTCTATTTGATTTATTAATTCTAATATATGTAATATTTTCCTTTAATTTAATAGTGAAATGTATTTCAAATGAAATATTCATATATATGTGAAAAAGTTTTTCCACGGCTATATCATTATATTGTCATTACATGCATTTATTTCCTTGTATTTTTTAAAGCTACAATGACTATAACCCAATTGTCCTAATCAAATAGCCTCTAAATATCTAACAAATACATTATTTTACCATAATAATATTTTTATCTTATGAATATGGTTCTAAAATATTCCCTTATTCATTGGGTCCTTATTAACTTATTGGTCAATGTATTTTATTCTCATGGAATATCATAGAGATCCGGGTCTTGAACATACACTTCTTATGTTCTTAGGATCAAGTCCAATTATGTTATTAGTGCATGTAATAAGTTAGACCATCATGTTGTAGAATTTGGAGGATTAAGGTTTCCTTGAATTAATTCTTGGTGTTTGTGTTCAATTTTAAATAAAATTACTATGTTATACTTTTGTCCCTGTTTTCAATGAATAAATTATTAATTTAAATTAAAAATATGAACTTTAAAAAAACATACTAGGGTGCTACAATTTTTTTTTATTTTCTATGTTATTTTGATTATACGGAATGAAATCCCACTAAAAATTGTAGTATTTAGTGGATTTGTTATAGTTGTTATATCTATTTTGCGTAATGATTTGGTTGTGGTTGTTGTGGTATCACCCTAAATATAAATAGGTAAATCACATACACCCAGCCAATGAAAACATTCCCCAAGATTTTACAACTTTTTTGATAACACCTGCAATAACAAGATGATTAAATAAGAGATTTCATATTAATTCTAGAATTTATTTTTTGAATTGTTTGTGTTGTGATAATGTTGTGAGAATTGTTGTGTGGGTTTTGTGGTATTGTATGATGGGATGATTTGGAAGGCAGAATGGAATCCCTTTTTGAGATATTGATTGATTGTAGAATGGATGGGTATTTTTTGAATGGGGGATACAATCAGGTTGTGATTTTGTTGTGTTGTTGTATGGTGTTGGGATTTGGGGACTTATGTTGGTATTTATGGTTAATTTTCCTAGAGTTTCTCCATGTTTGACCTTTTATGTGTTGCTTGTCATATTTTGTGCTTGGTAGATTCCTAGATATTAATGGAATAAATGAATAAATAATTAGTCAATGGGGTTTGGGACTGGTCTGGGTTAGTTTGGTTAACAAAATGAATATATGAATTTTGAATCAGGAATGGTAATGGTTAAATTAGATTGGTTTGGAATTGGAAATAATTTGTTGCTTGTTGTTTGGTGATTGAAATAAGAGGTAAAATGATGTTGGTTGTATTGTGAGCTTACTTTTTGTTTGAGAACGCATGGTATGGGATAGAGTGTTAGGTATCTTATATTTATATACATGTTCTTCCATTTTGATTTTTATACGCACTCCAACCTAGTTTAGAACTATGTGTTGAACACCCCCATCATCCCGTGGGAGGGTTTATTTCCCAAACATCCTAGTGGGAGGATAGAAGGCTCACCACCCACTCTTCCATGTACCTTCTTCCAAGTGGAGTAAATCCAGGAATCTACTTGTAGGTTGTGGTTTGTGGGTACCATGTGTGTGTGGCAAGTAGTGTTTTCCTTGGTATCATCTGGATGAGTTATGTTGTGTTTTCATAGCTATCTTCAAAAATTAATGTTTAGTGATTCCCAGTGTTTTTTTAGGATATGACGTTGAATGTTACCCAGGTGTCTGTAGGCGGGATGTGATGTGGTATGTGACTTTGGTGTTTGTGATTAGGATGTGATGTGGTATGTATCCCAGGTGTCTATGGGCAGTATGTGATATGGTATGTGGCCCAGGTCATCTCGGGAAGGATTTGATGTGGTGTGTGTCCCATGTGTTTATTGACCGAATGTGGTTGTGAGTCCTAGTTGTTTGTGGGAGGGTTGTAATGTGGTTTTTTTGAAGATATGGGAGCACATAGATGTTTTCCATTATGTTTTGAGAGTACATAATCAATGGGAAAGATGTGTGGGGTACCCTATTATCTATATGAATTATATTACTTCACCAGTCTTGTGATATGTGGTGCGCATGCATTGGTTAGTATTGGAAGGTTATTATATATGTTAGGTGATGTTTCATTATGGTGTCTCCTAACACGGGAATTAGTATTCTTCATTCACATGTCCTCTAGAGAATTATTTTCTTACAGATTATTTATGTATATTCATATTACATATATAAAACTTTTTTTATGTTTTAATGAGGAATTCCTGGAACATGATGGAAATTACAAGATCGGATCATGATAGTTGTTGTGTCACTGCAAAACATTACATATGAGGTATTTTTTATACAATTCCATTTCCAAAACATGAATGTGGCATGGAATTTTCATTCATTTACATATATATATATATATCTTGGGTTTTTTATGGGATGAAACATATTATCTTCCAATATTTTTCCATTAAAAAGGTAAATGACTCCTTTTTGAGCCTTTTATACCCTTAGTGTTATTCTCCACCATGCGCCTTACTGGATCAGGACTCGGGGTTCATTGTCTCCATTTTTTCCTTGAAATCCATGGATGGGAATATTTGTATGGATGGGGTTGTGATAGAATGGTATCAAAGGTGAGGTTTGAGAGATTGTATGGTGTTCGGTGTTAGGTGCCATGATGTATTCATCAGTTGGTAGGGAACAGTTTCAGGTGATCTTGGTGTCTGACAAGGGATAGGGAATATTTGCTATGGCATGAGATTTTATCCCCCCCCCCACTATGATCTGATTAATGGACTTTGAGCCTACATAATGACCAATTTAGGCTACAATGTATGTATGGAAGGGAACCTCTGGAAGTTACATGCAACACAATAACTTTTGTTCTTGTTTTATTTTGGTGTTTTTATAAATTTGAAATGGATGATTAAATTAGTTCATTGAGTTAAAATAAATCTTAAATAAAATTAAATACTATTATGGAAAAGTAATTTCTTTTTTACCTTTTTTACTTTGGCACTAGGTCATCATCTATGTGTGGCTCTGGTGGTTGAGGTTCGGTAGGATGATTCAGTTGATCAATGAAGGGTTAATCCAATAGAGGAGGACAACCAGTGGTAGATAATGTTATGTAATTTCCTACAGTAGTCCCTGGGAATGTGTGTTGGAGGTGTTACAATCATGGAGACGGAGAGTTGGATCAATGAGATTGAGGTCACCAATAGTTTTCTTTGCGCTCTAACAGTGTACTGAGTTCCTTAGATATTGAGTTAGATGTGGGGAGTTTCAGGTAAGTGGTGGACACATAATCTAGGGGAGAAGAAGGAGGTAGATGTGTTGTGGGTTGACTTTCTAAAAGATATCTGAGTAGTGTTCCTTTAATAGATTATGAAGGATGATAAGAGGCAAGATTTACTCTCCACCTAGAATGGAATTACGTTAGTACGATATATGGAAATCATGTTTAAGTACCTCCTCTATTTTTTTCTATATCTCTTTCCAGATGAGGATTCTTGTGATGGACATCTATAGGAGGCACTCCGTCATTCTACCCAGTATAATGTCACTCTTTTTACATTTCTAACGTATCTAGTGGTTCAGATGAAGACATAGGTAATTGAGAGGATCCAATACTGAGGAGTTCTACCATGAGTTGGAATCCAGTAGTGTTATTCGAGAGGGAGGACATTCATGAGAATATCTCATGCACTGGGACCATGGTGTTTTCGATTGGAAGGGAGGTGACCGTACTAATTTCATTTTTGGCTCTCTGATTATAGCAGTCCACATGACTTTAATATGGGATTTGGCCAATTAGTTTCTTCTTTGGGGGGGGGGGGTTAGCCATCATCAAAATCAGTGTCCAGTGGCCTTTAGAGCTCAGTACGAAAGAGGTGAATAGGTTTTTCAGCCTACTCATAAGTAGTTTCCAGATAGTTCTTTTCAAAAATAGGGACAAATGTCTCATGGTCCAGTGAGGGGAGATAGAGATGGTAGTGGATAAACTCAGGGTTCTCCTTATGGAATCTCCCAGTAAGTGGTCGTAGAGGCTGTCATTAGTATAGAGGCAGAGGAGATGGGTGTGGTCAGTAGAACACAATAGATGTAGCAGTTTCAGTAGGTGAATAGATCGTTAGAGCTATGATCATCTTGTTTAGTTCCCATACTTTTTATTTGTTTGATTTATAATATTCACACTCTTTTATTAAACCATATTTATCCCATGATTCGGGACTAGACATAGAGAGTCTTCATGTTCCCCTAGTGTTGAGTATGTTAATCGATGGTTGCAAAAATACATATGATGTGTTTTGGGGATGTAGTGCAATGATGGGAGGAAAGAAGTCCTATGGGGATCTTTTTTTTCTACAGAAGAAACCATATGACATTATTATCAGCATTGACTAGTTGCATTCTCTGAATTATATTATTGGATTTTTTTAGAAGCATTGTTTTAGACAAGGACAGATGGCATATGGTTCTCATTGTTAAGAGGAGCTATTAGGTGGGAAGTTAGCATATAGAGTATCTTGTTTTTCATTTTGGTAGATCTATTAGTGGAATCAGAAGTTTCTATGATGGTTTCGGCTCCTAAAGTTGTTTGGGAGTTCATGGAAGTTTTCTTTAAGAGGTTGTTACTCATCCCCCTCGACGTGACATTGAGTTTGGCATAGGATTGCCGCACATTGATTCTCCAATTTATGTAGAACCTTATCAGATGAGCCTTATGAGTTTCTAAAAATGAGGATTCATATAGATGATCTAATGAAAATGGGATTTATCCATCCCAGTGTAACTCCATGGGGTGCTCCAGTGTTGTTCTCCAGGAAGGGATATTGTATTCTGAGGTTTTTCATTGACCACTAGAGGCTGAATTTGGTGATGGTCAACTAACATTACCATATTATAAAGATAGAATATATTTTAGAACATGAGATAATGGAATTTTAGTTTTCTAATTTCAATTTTAAATCTAGATATTAGCAATTGAGTGTTAAAGAGGGCGATATCCCGATGACTTCAAATCAGATAAAGGAATGAGAACTTATATTTCATATTCATGCAATTCGGTATTACAAATTCACCATCCATGTTAATGGGGCTTATGAAATGTCTCTTTCCTAAGTTCCTATACCATTTCATCATCGTATTATCCTATCATATCCTGATATAATCGACATCACTAGAGGATCACGCCATGTATCTCAAAAATATTATTCATGTTCTTCGATGCCACCATCTCTACAGAATTTTTTCCAAGTGTACATTCAAGAAATGAGAGGTGTGTTTCCAGGGGAATTTCATGTCGTAGAAGGGTGTGTATGTTGAACCATCAATTGCTGAAGTGGTTGATTCTTGGATATCACTTGAGAATTCGGTAGATGCTCATAGTTTTGTTGGTCTTACGGGATATTATCAGAGGTTTGTACCCAATTTCTCTAAAGTGGATGTTTTGTTGATAGATATGACTAGAAAGTAATATGATTTTTTGTATAGTGATAAGTGACATGTAGTGTTTGATTATTTAAATGGGAATTTGTTTAGTTTTCTAGTGTCATGGATTTCAATGTAAGGTGTAATGTTTGAGGTGTTATGTGATGCTTCCTATATGGTTTTTTATTTGTCTCTATGTAGAAGTGAGTAGTGATATCTTATGTGTCTTGTAAGTTACATTACCATAAGAATAACAATACCTCCCATGATCTGGATTCAGATGTAGTTATTTTCTCACTAGTTTTTTGGACACATTACCACATTGGGAGGGCTTTGTGGTTTTCATATATCACAATTGTTTGTGGAACCTATTTTCCAAGCCTGGTCTGAATTTTATGTAGTATAGGTGGATAGAGTTTATTTAAGACTACAATTTTGATATCTCATACACTTGAGGAAAGGGGAATGTTGTGGCTGATTCTTTAAGTGTAAATACATAGAAAGAGATTGTTCAGGAATCTACAGATGCATGGAATGTGATAGAGGAGTTAACAGCCTTTCACATGCAGGTATAGTTGGAAGGTGGTAGAGGCTCTTTGATCTAGATAATAGTGAAGTATTATCTAAGGTATTTATTCTAGGATTCATAGGGGGGAGACTCGGAGGAATATGTGTTGCATGATCATGTTGTCCATGGTGATTATCTAGAGGGATGGTTGTAGGACGGTCATAATCATATGTTTCTCCATGTAAGGTTGATTTTTCTGGTAGAAATGCATGAGGGAGTTCTTCATGAGTTTTGTAGATATTATTTAATGGTACACCTAGGAATTTCTAAAATTTATTTTTTCTCAAACATGTAGTTTTGGTCACACATGATGAAATTCAACGTAGTGGAGTTTTTGGTAATATGATTTCTCTTCCAGCTGGTAATGGTTGGGCACCATGTACCTGGTGGTTCATTATATCCCATGGATGTCCTCAACTGTACATTGCCTGAAATATCAATTTATTTCATCACAATGTTATCCAGGGATCAAGGAGGATATGACTCTGTCTAGGTAATAGTGGGTCAATTAAAGAAATCAGCTCACTTATTACGGATCAAGGATTTGAGCATAGTGTATGCCTTATCCATGAGGATTGTCGATGATGTTGTTCCATTTCAGGGATTTCTGAGGTCCATTGTCTCATATCGTTATGTTCATTTTACCTCACCATTCTAGAGGGGTTTATAGAATTATTTTGGCACAAAGTTATTCCCCAAAACTTCATTCCACCCTCAAATCAGTGGGAAGATATGGTAAACTATCCATACAATGGAGGATATTTTGCGGGTGTGCATCATAGAATTTGGAGGATCTTGGATAGAACACCTACCAATGGTAGAGTTATCATATAATAATAACTATCACCCTACCATTGTAATGGATTCATTTTAGGTATTTTATGGATGACCATGTTGTCATCTTCTGTGTTGGATGGAGGTTCGGGAAACTGTTCCATGTGGTGTGGACGTGGTAAAGAGGACGATACATAAGGATCAGTTTGTTCATGAGAGGATAAAAGTGGATCAATACTGGAAGAATTAATATGTCAATCATTGGATGTGTCCCATTTATTTTGTGGTTTGGGACCAAGTGCTCTTGATGGTAGACCCTCGATGTGTGTAGCAGATGTTTGGAAAAGGGGGAAATTTTTCTCCTTAGTTTGTTGGACCCTTTGGGTTGTGGGGATGAGTGGGAGAAGTGGCATGCCAATAGGTTTTTACATTGTAGTTGGAGATGGTCTATGATTTCATTCACATCGCACAACTTCATTGGTATCTACACAATGACTCCCAAATCATTGACCTAGGACAATTGGATATCAAAGGCAATACAAGGTTTGTAGAGAGGCTGGTGGATTTCTAGGATCATCATGATAAGGTGATGTATAGACAGATAATTCATTTGTATTTCATATTGTGGAGGCATTGTGGTTAGGATGATAGTACTTGGGAGTAAGAAACACAGATGTATTCCTAGTACCCTGAGTTTTTCAGAGTTTTCCCTTGTTCTATATTCTTTTTAATGTAATTTTGGAACCTTGTTTTATGAAATGAGTTGTTTCCCATTGTGGTGTTATGTGTACATACTTGTGTGATAACTTCCTAATGTGAGGAAAAGGGAGGACATAATTCCAAATCAAGACGTATTAATTGAGATTCTTTTAAACCCATGTGGACGAGTCAGTGCCACCCAGAGTAAATAGTATCTTGACATGGAGGATGGAAATCTCTAGTTCGCATGTTCAGAGAGTGTGGTTATTGTGCTCATGTGGTGTGCCTTTTGGTCATTTGGGATTATTTGATAAGTCATGGTCACATGTTTAATATAATATTTTATTATATGTGTAGGTTTCCACTCCAAATTTTGTTCAACAAAGTGTTGTTTATCATTAAATATTGATGTGTTTTTTTGTTAGTAGTGTTTCAAGAGTAAAGATACCCATGAAGGTATCTCACAGGGTGGTGGTTCAAACCATTTTTTCCATAGGGCTTCATTTTTTATTCTCATGGATGAAATTTTTTGGAGAGGTATCCAATATAATTTATTTAGTCTTCCCATTCTGTTATAATGTGATTTTTATGTTTGTAGAGTTCCTGAAGGAGTCTTAGAGGGAGTTTGTAGAGGTTCAATTATTAAAAGATTGATACAAGGAGGATTCAAATTGTGTAACTTGATAACATGACCAGATTTTTTAATGGATTGTCCATGTTTTTTGATGGTGTGAAAATATTTAAGGTCTAACAAATAATATAAAATATATAGGGGAAGCATTATTCAGTGGAAATAGACCTATAGGGATTTCACAACATGAAAATGAATTTCACGTCCTGTAATCCCTCAATGATGTAAGGTTTCAAAAACTTCTGGCCACTCAAGTATTCAATAATCCTATAGATTCAGCAATTAGTCTCTTTCCCAAAAAACCCTTGGTTCCCCGATGTGTTCTTCAAAACCTCTTCCACCCTTTTTGATCTTTTGGAATTGGTTATCATTTTTTGGTGATTCGTGGTGATCCAATGTATATTATCCAATTTTTTCTAGATGTTTCACTCAGTTGGGTATCATTCTCATCCATGTATCCACTCAATTCAATGGAATGTGCTTATTTATGAATCTCAATGGGGGTCTCTCTTAGTTTTTGTTTGTGTTTTTCTGTCAAGGAATTCTCATATTGATGAAAATATTGTTGGAGGGGTGATTGGAGGTCCGTTATGTGATTATTTCTCTTGTATAGAACGTTGACCTTGTTTAGAGTTTGGGATTCCCATATCTCTCTCTAGTTTTGCATCATGCATGATGGGTTTAAATTTCGTTACCCATGGATTATTATTTTTCTATAATAATCAAAGATAAAGAACTAGATAATTGAATTAAAAGGGTGGAAGGTTTTATTGTAGGAATTTCATAGAATTTCCTATTAACTATGATATTGTGATTATATGAGTTGGAAAACCCACTAAAAATGGTGGTCATTTGGTGGATTTATTACACTGGATATATCAATTTTGTATGCTTCTTATTTTTTCATTTCTATTGTATCACCCTAATTGGAAACTGGTAAACCACGTAAACCCAACTAATGAACAGATGACCCAGAATTGTACTTATTTTGTGATAACCATGAATTAAAAAATATGAATTATATATGGGATGTATTATTAAAATTTTAATTTATGTATTGTTTGGTTTGTGTGGTGATAGGGTTGCGAGCACAGCTCTGTATTGTGTGTGGGTTGCTTGTTTGTGTATGGAAGGATGGTTCAGAAGGTGGAATGTAATCTCAAGTTGAGATATTGATTGAATGTGTAATGGAAGGTATGTGTTCTATAAAAAAGATGCAATCACATTGTTCTTTGGTTGTGTTTCTAGATGTGGTTGAGTTTTGGAGGCTTGTTTTGGTTTGTATGTATAATTTTCATAGAGTTTCCCCATGTTTTTAATTGGATATGTCACATTTTATGTATTGTTCTTGGTAGTTTCCAGGTTAATAATAGAATATATGGATAAATAACTGGTTAATAATGTTTGGTACTATCTTATGTTGTTTTGGATAAAGTAATAAGTCAATGAATTAAGAATGTATAATGGTAATGGTTAAATTATATTCATTTGGAATTGGAAATATGTTATGTCTTGTTTTGTGGTGACTGCATTTAGAGGTACCAGCGATGTTAGCAGTATTCTGAGATGGTTTTTCCAAGAACCTGAAGGGTTGGATGGATTTATTGGTATTATATATATATATGTATGTATGTATGTATGTATGTATGTATGTATGTATGTATGTATGTATGTATGTATGTATGTATGTATGTATGTATGTATGTATGTATGTATATATGTATGTATGAATGAATGTATGTATTTTCTTTGCCATTTCAAAACATAGCCCACCCCAGTTCAAAACTATGTGTTGAACACCCCCATCATCACAGGGGAGGGGTCCATTTCCAAACATCTTGGTGGGTTCTTGGATGGATGGACACCCTGGCCTCATTTCTCATTCTCCATGAGGTCTTAACCCATGATTATTTGAGAAGGTTGTTGTTTTGGGGGACAAGGTGTGTGTGGGTGAGTTGTGTTTTCCCATATTTCTTTGGGATGAGATGTGTAGTGTTTTCCTGGGTGTCATCGGGATGAGATGTGTTATGATTTCCCATGTTTGTTTTGGGATGTGATGTGTTATGTGGCCCAAGTGTCTCCTGGAGGGATGTGATGTGGTATGTGGCCTAAGTTCTTAAGGGTGGGATGTGATCTATTATTTGGCCTACCTGTCTGCGGGTGGGATGTTATGTTGTATGTGGCCAAGTTTTCTATGGGTGGGATGTGATGTGGTATGTGGCCCAGGTGTCTATAGGTAAAATGTGGATGTGAATCCCAGGTGTGTGTGGTCGAGTTGTTATGTGGTGTGTCTAGAAGTGGTGGGAGAGTGATGTTGTTTCTTGTTACGTGTGAGATAGGATAATAAGTTGGAATGTGGTGCTTAATAACATATTATTAATGTCTATTATATTACATTTCGTTACTTTCATTATTTAGTGAGCATTCATTGTTGTGTTTGGGGTGATTAGTATACCTATTAGGCACTATTTGGTTATATTGTCTTCTCATATGGGCATTAGTATGCTTCTTTCACATTGGAATGAGAGACTTTGGTTTTCCTACTCATTATACCTGCATACTCACCCTACATATATAAAATTGTTTTCTGGTTTCCATGAGGACTTTGCAGACTATGATATACATCATAATCATGGAACTTTATAGGTGTTGTGTCTGTTCCTAGCTTTACATCAGATATTTTGTTTTGTATTACTCTTATTTTTAAACATGCATGTGCGATGGATTTTTAATTCTTATATATATATATCATGGCTTTTTCTTGGTATGAAACATCTTATCTCCCGATCATGTTTCTTTAAAAAGATAAATGACTCCCATTTGGTGAGACTTGTATACCCTTTGTGTATTTCTCCACCTTGGGTCCCACTGGAGGTGGGACTCAGGGGTCATTATCTTCCATTATTAATTACGAGCCTAGGAGGGGCATCATTGAAGGGAGGGGGTCATGACATGATACCCCATTAGGTTTCTGATATGATGATGTTCTCTGTTTTAAATATTTTCCCCTTTGGATGGGAATATATCTCTTCATATAGAATATTTTCATCTTAGAAATGATAAGCATTGCCATAATGATTATAATAGACTATTTAGATCCCTATTGAGCCCAAATTTTTGGATATCATTTTAGGATGATGTTTACCTAACCAAATGGAGGTTGGAGTGTGAATAAGGGATTATGGAATGTTCATGTGACTAGAGTTTCACCCAAGTAGTATTGGTAGTGTAGAGTAGTAGAATAGGGCAGTAGTCCTTTAATGGATCATCATCTGTTACGACCAACTATTTTCTATCCATTATTTGATCATTTCTAGGGTGTTTTCCCTGATGACTTTTCAGGCCTACAACCAATGTGAGATGTATAATTTACCATTGATCTAGTGTTAAGAGAAGCACCAATGACCACTAATACTTTTAAAATGGAACCTATTAGTCTTTTGGATCTCAAAAAATAGTTACAATACCTTGAGGATAAAGTATTTATACATACCATCACTTCTCCATGAGGGTTTCTGGTCATTTTTTTAAAGATGGAGGATGATAGTGATAGGCTTTACATGGATTACCATCGACTGAACTGTGTCCTGATAAGGAATTAGTATCCACTTCCTCATAGATATTACATATTTGATTATCTTAGAAGAGAAAGACAATTTTCAAGACTGAGTTAAGGTCGGTCTATCATTGGGGGCTAGAAAATTCATCATAGCTACTTCACACATCATTAAGGAGTAGGTATGGCCTATAATAGTACATGGTTATGTCGTTCGGGCTCACATACACACTTCCAGTATTCATGGACATAATTAATTGGGCCTTCCACCCATATCTTGATACATTTGTGTCAGTTTTTTAGATATATTAGTGTATTCTCTCTCCATACGTGACCACTGAAACCAACTTAAGATCATTTTGAATGAACTGAGTGAGCATCATAATTATGATATTTTTAGTAAATTCAATTTTTGTATAGAAAAATTCCAGTTCTTAAGGCATATCATCTCCAAATCCAGAGTTTATGTGGAACTAGAGAATGTGAGGGTTGTAGTTTCCTTGGAACATCCCATGAACATCTTTAACATGTGGAGTTTCATAGGCCTAGTTGGGTATTACAGATTCTTCATCAAGGATTTATCATGTCATTCAATTTATCATTGATCATAGAAATAAATGGTGTGAAATTTTTATGGTCTGAATCTTGTGAAGTATCCATTTAGATGATGAAGGGAATATTTTACTTAGAATTGATTTAGATTTTTATAGATCAATTTTGGAGCTATAAATGTTACTACGATGTGTTCGGTATTGATCATGGAGCTATTTTGATGATGTGTGACTGAGTTTTTTCATATGGTTCTATTTAGTTGAGGCACCATGAGTGGAATTACCAAATGAATGATCACAAGATAGTTGTGGTTGTCGTTGAATTATCTTATTGGATACACTATCTACTTTAAGAGTCTTTTTTCATATAAATTGGTCATAAATGTTACATATACATCATTATTATACGTGAACTTAGTCTCAAATATCATAGGAAAGTTTATCACCTACAATCATTTGATATTAAGATCTATAATACGCTTGGGAATGGTAATGTTGTAGATAATGATATGAGCCATAGTACTTAGATGTTAGACGTTCATGAGGCTAATCGACAATGGTAGATCATGGAATTATTCTTAGCAATGATCATTTAGGTTCAGGAAGATCATGGTCAAGAAATCATCACATCCTTTGTAGTGACCTCTACACCTCTCAGATTGGTAAAATTGAGGATGCTATTTTATCCTGAAGGCCTTTACCTAAGGGAAAGAATCATAGAAGATGATGCATATTCGTTTTGTTATATATATGGATTTAATACCTTTCTATTAGATGGTCGTTTTTGGGTCCCAGATGACGTCATATAGAATTTGAAGCAATAATTCATGCTTTATATTCAATAGTTAACCCCATTGTCACATAGATTTATTGAGACTTACAACACCAGTACAAGTGGCCAAGTCTAAAATGGTATATTTCCAAATTTATCGCCCAGTGTTCCACCTATAAGTAGGTGATGGTGGATAATCTTTTACTGATAGGGCTTCTACATCCATTTTCCACTCTCTATTAAAAATCGGACAATGTTTCTATGGGATTTGTGACTAGTTTATCAAGATCACCTCATGGAATAGTTACATTGTGGGATGTCATTGATATTTTTAAGAAAGTAAAACACTTATAAATTTTGTGATAGGCCTTATGGGTAGATGATCAAGGGAGTATATATGTCATGGAGGTTGTAGAATGCATTGGATACATAGGTGCATCACAAATAGTCCTATAACCTACATACCAATGGAATGACAGAGCCTATAATTTAGGATTTAACAGTGTTATTATGTTCATGTTTCATTGAGATCGAGGCTTCTTGAAAGAAACACATAACAATGGTCGAGTTTTATTATAATAACATATTTTAGGCTACCATCAAGATAGATCCTTATGATGCCTTATATGGTAGAATTTTTTATTCTCCTTTGTGATAGAAAGAGGCGTGGGAATCACCTTCCTTCAACCACATCATGTTCTGTAGAATACAGAGTAGGTCCATTTGATCGAAATGTGAAATATGGAAAATCATTCTAGACACAATTCATGTGTAAATTGATGTCGATGACCTTTAGATTTTGGGGACAGTGATCAAGATTTTTCTACTTTCTTACCTAGGCGGGGACCTAAAAATTTTCAGAGACAGGGTAATCTCTCACAAAAGGATTTTTGAAACCATCATTGTTTTGAACTGGATTGTACCAGTGGATTATAATATATCCAGTCCATAAATATACTATCCTATGCATGATTTTTTTCATTTAACTCAACATTACTAGTTTTATCCATAACCATCACATTTCATTCATCCTGATGATATTGAGATTGATGTAGATTCATCTATTGAACAATATCCATTTTGTATCATGTATCAGAGGGTGATGATATCTGGAGGTAGTTCAGTTCCTCGGAAATGGGTACGATGGAAACATGGATGAGTACAATACATGGAATGGGTGAAGGAATTCAATATATAATCTCAATGGTTATAACACATTGTTAGTGATACCTCTTTGTTATCAAAAGGCCAACATAGGGATGGGTGTCTTTAAGGAGGTGATGTTGTAATGATCAATCATTTCCTGAAATTAAAACTCATGTTTTCGGTTTAAATTCCATTAAATAGACCTATTTATGTTACTTAGTGGTATCATAGAGGATATGAGTGTTCTTGGGGCTTTTTCAAAGCCTAGAACTCCAGATATTTGGAAAACAGATAGGGATGCACAGTTATGGGAAGCCCTACTGCCTAGCTCGCATGGACTTCACTAATTGTGTGGGGTGAGATAGAGGATAACATGGGGACACATAGTTTTTCAATGATTATGTGGTCCTAAGAAAATTATTATATTATAATTTTAAGAGGTTATATAGAATCATTTTCCATGGATTTCACACCATTTAGGAAATTGTGCACCTTAACCATGTGGTATCTCTCCATTGGTAGTGGGATAAACATGGATGGTGTAATGTTTACCCAACTGAGTGCAAAAACAATGCACCATTGATTTTGAGTGTGAAATACCCAAATTTCCCTTAATGAACCGAAAACTAAACCCACCTCTCATATCCTATCATTACCCTGGATAATTCATGGTTTCTCATTTAGTATTAAATCTTCTCCATCTATGATAGGAATAAAAATTTCACATAGATCAAGGCACGGATTGGTTCACTGTCGAAATCATTTGATAGCTCCATGTAATAACTCTATTCTTCTTCCTGCAATTCCAATTTTTTATTAGGATATATTCCACCATATATTTGAAATCTATTTTTTCTTATTTTCATGGTGGTGTAAAGTTGCATCAGTTTTATGGGGAAATGTAGCCCTAAAATTCACGTAATCCTAGAGAATCATTACAATGGAGTGATAGAGCCTTGGATTAGTGGAATCCTTGAGCAACAGTTTGACAGGGAGATAGGGCATGGAAGGCATGCAGGCTTAGAGAGCCGATATGATGGGTCTGTGGAGCCATAGAGAAATGGAATCCTTCAGTGTCTATATGATGGGTTGATGGAGCTTGGAATGATTGGAAGCATGTATCTCCAGAATGATTGGGTGGTAGATCCGTAAGGCATGGATTCCTAGAGTGTCGGTATGATAGGTCGATGGATCCAGGAAGGCGTGGAAGCCTGGAGCGTCAGTATGATGGGGAGATGGATCCCAAATGGTGTGGAAGCCTAGATCAATGGTATAAGGGGGTTTATAAGCCCTAAATGAATGGAATCCTATAGTATCCAAATGAAAGTGCGATGGACATCAGATGGTGTGGAATCATGGAGTGTCGGTACAATGGGGTGACAGAGCCAAAAAGTTGTGGAGTCCTATAGCACTGATATGAAGGAGTGTTGAAGATCGTAAGTCTTGGAAGCCGGGATCACTGATAAGATGGGTTGATGGAGCCCAGGAGGTATAGAATCATATAGCATTGGTATGACGGGGTCTTTGATCCAGAAAGGCATGGATGCCTGGATTATCAGTACGACCGGGAGATGGAGCCCAGAAGGTATGGAATCTTGGATCATCAGTGTGATGGTGTAATGTATCCCCAATGTCATAGAAACCTAGAGGGGTGGCATGATAGGGTGAAATATCCCTAGTGTCATGGAAGACTAAAGAAGTGGTATGATAGGGTGATGGTGCTTGGAAGGTGAGGAATTGTGAAGCTTTGGTACGACAGGGTGATGGAGCCCGGAAGGCATGGAAGAATGTAGTGCCAGTAAGATGGGGTGATGGAACCCATAAGGCCTGGAATCATAGAGTGTAATTAAGATGGGGTTATAGAGCTCAGAAATCATGGAATCCTAGAGTGTCAGTATGAATGGGAAATGGATCTTGGAAGGTGTGGAAGCCTAGAGAATTGGTATGATAGGGCCATTGTAACAGCTCGAGATTTTATGAAAAATATTCTTTTTAATTTCATTAATGTCTTGTGTTATACGCTACACCAAAAGGAGCTTTCAAAACACACATCTCTGACCTGGCTTGAATTACACGCAATCGCGACCTTCCACGATCACGTGTGTTGTACGCAACGCCAAGTTTCGCTAAACAACGATATGCTATTAAGATATTATTAAAACTAGCCGTTATGAATAGTAATAACCACTTTTTGAAATTTTTTAAATTTTATTTTTCAAAATGGACTTCATTTATGGATTCGGAGTATCGAATTTAGCCTAAGGTGAAATTTTGGTACTTTTCGGATAACTTTCATATTCTGATGAATAGTGAAAATTACTAAATTTTAATTAAAAACAACTTTTTTAATCGAAATAATTAATAGTGATAAATTATTAATTTGAGTGGTTTTAAAGTATATTTATAATATATTTATACAATTTAATACAATTTTGGTCCTTGGATGTAATTTCACAATTAAACCAGTTATAAACAAGTGTCAATCTTTTGACAGTTATTATCTCTTTAAAACACGCTATTTGTTTTGACAGTGGAAGTTAATTATAAAATTAATTAATGAAACTTATATGTTGGGAATTTTGTAAAATAGAAATCATTTTTGAATTCGGAATATCAATTATAGCTTAGGGTGAAATTTTGACATTTTTCTGAAAAACTTCAATTTTTTATGAATAGTGAAACCACTAAGTGGTAGGTTAAAAACTGAATTTTGCATAAAACTTAATTTTACCGCTTCTGTGAATGGAATTTCGAAAATCCGACAAACACGGTCGATATCAGTATGTAAAATGTGGTTCAATGAGATAAAAATAATTTTTTGGTGAATAGTAACTTTTTACTTTTTTTACCGCGGTTAATAGTAAATAGGGTAACTAAGGGTAAATATGACATTACTATTACCCTAACACATGTCCTAATTCTATTGGATAAGTGTAATTCGACCGAAAACAACCTTATGAATATAATATGACCATTTAGGTCCACTTGGATTAGATTATGACATTTAATATTATTTTATTTAATGAATAGTTAAAATAGTTAAAATCAAAGTTTAATAAGTAAATCATTTTTAATATGGGGTTATTCATAAGATAAATTAGACTATAAATATTCATTAGAAAGATAAAACGATTTCCTATATAATGGTGTTTTATTTGTATTTTTTAGACATTAAATAATTTAATTTATTTATGACACAATGATGATGCAGTAATTATCTTATTAATGAAATATTGACATAATTGATGTTATAAACCCCAAAATAAATGTAATTTTAGAATTTTTATGAATTCCACTAATTTTCTAGGTTACTATGATATATTAGTGTTGATTTAATCAACTTGGTTTGAACATATAATTCTGTTATGACTTTCCCAAAAATCATATATCAAATAGTGTAAAAATTGACACAAAATAGTTTTTAAATCTAATATTATATTATTAATTGTTATTTTATTCCTAAAAATCTAATGTTCGGCCAAATGACTTAGATAAGGATATATGTATTAATAATATAAAATTTGGGGTTCGTTTGGAATGTTATAGTAAGTGTATTAACCATATAGTGAAAGAAAACAAAAAGACACGGTAAAAGTTAAATTATTTAACTTAGAGTTAAATCTAATTGATAAGGTTAAAATAATACCCTAAACTTGTCTAAATCCTATTGGATGATAGGATTTCGACCCATAACCACTTTAGCTTCGAAATAAGACCCTTTGGAACCATTATAAACCGATTTTGACTTTAATATAAAATAATATTTTGAGATATTCCTAACTTGCCCCTCTCCTCCCTTATAAAAGGGCACCTCCTCCCCCTCCTCCTCACACCAATTTGTGCACTCAAGCTCGGCCAACCCCTGCCATGTTCTCCTCTACACTTCCCTAGAATAATTCTAGAGGTCCTGGTCTTCTTCAAAGACCAATCTTAGTTCCCTAAGTGGAGGATTCAAAGAGGCGTTCCAAAGAAGAGGTAATATCCATTACCGATCTTTTCAATTTCTTTCTTCTTCAACTTCTTCTTCTTTAGTTGTTTCATGATAAAGTAATAATATCAGTATTACTTACATACTGATATGTTATTATAAATATGAAACAACCCTAATTCACCTTCTATCCATCCTACGGAAAAATGAAATCACCGCGTGTGCGTACATACAGAATACCGTCTCCATGCCCTGGTGTAATCTATTTTCCACCACCACCTTACAAGGATGGGTATAATGGTGTAATGAGTGACTATTTATTATTATTATTATTTAATATTGATACTGAAATAATATATATATACTCAAATACAATTCCACGATCATAGGAACGATATCATCACTCGTGCGTACGTACGGAATACCGTCTCCACGATGTGATGCGACTCGTTCTACATGATCATCATTACATAGTTATTATATAAATGAAATGAATGAATAAATATGATATTTGTTACACTAATACCATTCTGGATATAAGGTATCTATAACCTTAAAATAAGAATAAGAATTTATTCGGAAAAACACGCATTAGAACAAAAGGCAATAAGGACCCGAGTAACAAGTAACAATGAAATATTACTAACAAGAAGCTAAGAATATAGCCATATATGATATCATATCAATATGTATGATTCTGGAATAAGTCAATAACATTATTTAAACCATTATACAGGAGCTTCGGACACGTACAAAGCAAATCGGACCTAAGGTAGGGGAAATATCACAATCTCATTTTTATCCGAGATTGTTTATTCGTAAGTATTTACTAGGGTGTATTTTATCATCCACATCCATGTTTCATCAATATTTAATATTATTTCCATCCACCTACAAATTTTTAAATCCATTTTTACCCTTCGGTGAGTTTTTAGTAAAAGATATGAAAGGAATCTTTTGTCGTTTTTCGTATGAGGTACTTTTTGACTATTCCAACAAAAGTACAAGAAGAATGTTTTTTTAACTTATACGACATGAATGGATTTTTAAAACATTATTTCCAAGAAGCTTCCTTTACAAGTTTTCAAGTTTATTTTTAATAAACTTCTTTTAGTTTAGAATTGTATGACATGTTATGAAAGGAAAAGTGTTTTTGAAGAAAAGGATATTTTCCTCAAGAATGGAGTTCAAGTGTTTTATCAAAATTACTTTCCATCTAAGATAATATAGGGTTCTGTTTTTATCCCTATTATTACATTGATTTGATTATGTTGTGATGGAATTATTTTTATGAATTCCATTATCTTATATGAGTTGTTTTATGATGTCACGATGTTTAAGATTCCCATTTTTACTATATGGGTTATGCAATGATGTATGGTTTATGATTTTGTGGCACACATAAGAATGGTATCATTATGAGATGGGTGGGACCTATATCTCCCTCCAATGCATTGGGTAAAGATTTCATATCACATGAGATAGACATGGCTGGAATGGTAGGTTATACCGGTTCAGTGAAACAGGACTGAAACGAGGGTGACTCGATTCAGAAAGGGACTTTGTCCACTAAGATAGTCTTGGCAATGAGTCATGACTTACAAGAAATGTTTCTCTCTGATTATGTGTAAATGCCACAAAGTTTCATGTTTTAAGTTATGCTTATTGGGATTTCATTTCACTACTATGATTTATCCCATGTTATGAAATTATGCTCTCTTTTGCAGGTTAATATTTCCAAAATGTTATGTTCTTATGAATATGATGTGATTGATATTTCTTTTGTTTACCTTTACTGAGCATTTGAGCTCACCCTTTTATGTTTTCTTTTCCCCAGGATATAAAGAAAGGTTTTAGGTAAGAAAAAAAAGAAGATCTTTATGGGAGATGTTGAAGATCTTTCACCACGATTAGAAGATTACGTTCCGAGTTTCCAAATACACTAATCTATTACGATCCTTCTGTGTGTGTTTTTGTTATGTACTAAGTATTCCGCAAAAGTAATGTAATGTTCATGTACGTTAGGCTTCGGGTCTCTACAGTTGGTATCAGAGGAAATGTTTAGTCAACCTTTGGAAACTAGGATGCGAAAACGTTAGTGAGATCCCTAGAGATATTTCTAAGGTATGTCAAGGGATGTCCCTAAGGTTAAGTATACGTATGGGTTATAGTACTAGAATTACACTAACGATCATAGAAGGATGATGAATCTGTTGGTATATACGAAGAAAATTTTACAAGACTTTCAAGGTACGCTTCTGGTATTATCATCCAACCTGAAAGTAAAGTTGATCGATTTTTCAGTGGCCTAAAACCAAGTCTTTGAAGGGCATTATCTATAAGAGACTTCAGTTGCTATGAAGAAATTGTGCGTTGTGCTATCAAGGTAGAAATGGAAGTTGGTGTTACATATCCATCTCATGGGTTTGACAAGAAACGAAAGATGGAGTTCAAGGAGAAATCTCAGAATAATGGTGAAAAGAAGATGAATGTTTCCTTATGCTCAAATTGTGGAAAGAAGCATGGTGGAGATTGTCTTAAAGGGACTAGAAAATGTTTTAAGTGTGGAAAAGAAGGTCATCGAGTAGCTGAGTGTCAAAGTAATGGAAAAAGAGTTTCTAATGATGTGAATAAAGAAAACACTACAGAGAACGCACCACCAACACTTCAATGCTTCAATTTCAAGGAAATGGGGCATTATGCTAATAAATGCCCTAATCCAAGGGTTAGTGATGATCAACATGAGAAACCACTGAAGGCAAAGGACAAAGGGAAGTCACATGCGATCACTATTGGTGATGTTGAATATGACAACGATGTGGTGGAATGATTAAGTGTTTATGTAATGGGATTCCAAAATAATATTGTATCATGGAGTATTGGAATATTTATGTATTGGTCTAATGTGGTATTAAAAGTGATTGAGATATTTTTGGAAATAAGATGATATGAGAATAATGAAGGGAAAATGAGAAAACGAAATGTTTAACAGTATTCATGAGCTCATCATTGATATAAGGACTAAGTGATATCATTGTTTGAGTATATAGAATTTTGAGGATTTTGGTATGTGGAAAGTGTTAAATTTTAACTGGATTCATGTTTTCACTAAGGTATTCAAGAGAATACATGATTAAGGACTTTGAATGTCTGGAATGTGACCAACAAGACATATCTTATGATATATGGGGATCGACGATGGTGTTAAATCTCTGGTAATCGTTTTAACTATGTTATGAGAGTGGACTGCAGTATTATGGATAAGCCTAAAGATTAGAATGGATTATGTTGGACATAAGTTAGTATTGTTTAAGGATAGAAGTTTTCTCGATATTATTGATGGGATGTTATAGTAATATAGTTTTAGAAAAAGGACAACCTACAGGACGGGCGACAGCCCATCGCGTCGGACAAGGCTCTGGAAATCGAACCCACAACCGAAGTGCGACTGGCCTTTATCGCCTACCACTGGCCTACATGAAGTCCCTGTTTAGTAGAAACTAGTTTTATTATATTAATCTGTATGACATATGATGTATAAGTCCATTTTAGGAACCATATATGATTAATCTCACTATAGATCGACTTATGTATATAATTGTTTTGCTAACCTTTTGTTTGAGACAGATGGAATGACCCGTAATTCTAACACATGATCTGCTAACACTTCACGAATAACAAATTCAACTTTATTTATTTAATAGATGAAGTGGAAATTGTTAAAGGCACGAACAACAGTGAGATTGTACCAAAATAAAGTAAGTATTTATTCTAATTCAAATTCTTTAACTTTAGGGAAACGATCTTGAAAACCAAAAATGTTGTCCTAGTGATCTTATATCTGATGAATCAGATGGTACCTTAGATCGTCACAAATTTATGGCTTTGTGATTGCTGACTTTTCCATAGCCATGTTCTCTACCACTCTCCGTCAGAACATGATGGTTAGATTTCTCTTCCATATCCATATTTTCACCTATGTGGAAACCCAGTGATTAGTTTATTTGGGTAACTGTTACGTTTCATACTTTTGTTTTTAAAGATTGGTTTTGGTATTCCTTTTTACGATGTGGGTTTATATTAAAGAAACATTCGAATAGTAAACCATTTATAACCACGATGAATTTCGAGGGTGAAATTCATTTTAAGGGGGGTAGAATGTAACAGCCCGAGATTTTATGAAAAATATTCTTTTTAATTTCATTAATGTCTTGTGTTATATGCTATAGCAAAAGGAGCTTTCACAACACACATCTCTGACCTGGCTTGAATTACACGCAATCGTGACCTTCCACGATCGTGTGTGTTGTGCGCAACGCCATGTTTCGCTAAACAACGATATGCTATTAAGATATTATTAAAACTAGCCGTTATGAATAGTAATAACCACTTTTTGAAATTTTGTAAATTTGATTTTTCAAAATGGACTTCATTTATGGATTCGGAGTATCGAATTTAGCCTAAGGTGAAATTTTGGTACTTTTCGGATAACTTTCATATTCTGATGAATAGTGAAAATTACTAAATTTTAATTAAAAACAAAATTTTTAGTCGAAATAATTAATAGTGATAAATTATTAATTTGAGTGGTTTTAAAGTATATTTAGAATAAATTTTTACAATTTAATACAATGTTCTTCATTTGATATAATTTCACATTTAAACCAGTTATAAACAAGTGTCAATCTTTTGATAGTTATTATCTCTTTAAAACACGCTATTTGTTGTGATAGCGGAAATTAATTATAAAATTAATTAATGCAACTTATATGTTGGGAATTTTGTAAAATAGAAAACATTTTTGAATTTGGAATATCAATTATATCTTAGGGTGAAATTTTGGCATTTTTCTGAAAAACTTCAATTTTTGATGAATAGTGAAACCACTAAGTGGTAGGTTAAAAACTGAATTTTTCATAAAACTTAATTTTACCGCTTCTGTGAATGGAATTTCGAAAATCCGACAGACACGGTTGATATCAGTAAGTAAAATGTGGTTCAATGAGATAAAAATAATTTTTTGGTGAATAGTAACTTTTTACTTTTTTTACCGCGGTTAATAGTAAATAGGGTAACTAAGGGTAAATATGATATTACTATTACCCTAACACATGTCCTAATTCTATTGGATAAGTTTAATTCGACCAAAAACAACCTTATGAATATAATAAGACCATTTAGGTCCACATGGATTAGATTATGACATTTAATATTATTTTATTTAATGAATAGTTAAAATAGTTAAAATCAAAGTTTAATAAGTAAATCATTTTTAATATGGGGTTATAAAAAAAATAAATTCGACTATAAATATTCATTAGAAATCTAAAAATATTTCCTATATAATGGTATTTTATTTGTAATTTTTAGACATTAAATAATTTAATTTATTTATGACACAATGATGATGCAGTAATTATCTTATTAATGAAATATTGACATAATTGATGTTATAAACACCCAAATAAATGTAATTTGAGACTTTTTATGAATTCCACTAATTTTATAGGTTACTATGATATATTAGCGTTTATTTAATCAACTTGTATTGAACATATAATTCTGTTATGACTTTCACAAAAATCATATATCAAATAGTGTAAAAATTGACACAAAATAGATTTTAAATCTAATATTATATTATTAATTGTTATTTTATTCCTAAAAATCTAAGGTTCGGCCAAATGACTTAGATAAGGATATATGTATTAATAATATACAATTTGGGGTTAGTTTGGCATATTATAGTACGTGTATTAACCATATAGTGAAAGAAAACAAAAAGACACAGTAAAAGTTAAATTATTTAACTTAGAGTTAAATCTAATTGATAAGGTTAAAATAATACCCTAAACTTGTCTAAATCCTATTGGATGATAGGCTTTCGACCCATACCCACTTTAGCTTCGAAATAATACCCTTTGGAACCATTATAAACCGATTTTGACTTTAATATAAAATAATATTTTGAGATTTTCTTAAGGTTCCCCTCTCCTCCCTTATAAAAGGGCACCTCCCCCCCCCCCTCCTCCTCACACCAATTTGAGCACTCAAGCTCGTCCAACCCCTACCATTTTCTCCTATCCACTTCCCTAGAATAATCCTAGATGTCCTGGTCTTCTTCAAAGACCAATCTTAGTTCCCTAAGTGGAGGATTCAAAGAGGCGTTCCAAAGAAGAGGTAATATCCATTACCGATCTTTTCAATTTCTTTCTTCTTCAACTTCTTCTTCTTTAGTTGTTTCATGATAAAGTAATAACATCAGTATTAATTACAAACTGATATGTTATTATAAATATGAAACAACCATAATTCACCTTCTATCCATCCTACGGAAAAATGAAATCACCGCGCGTGCGTACGTACGGAATACCGTCTCCACGCCGTGGTGTAATCTATTTTCCACCACCACCTTACAAGGATGGTTATAATGGTGTAATGAGTAACTATTTATGATTATTATAATTTAATATAGATACTGAAATAATATATATATACTCAAATACAATTCCACGATCATAGACACGATATCATCACTCGTGCGTACGTACGGAATACCGTCTCCACGATGTGATGTGACTCGTTCTATATGATCATCATTACATAGTAATTATATAAATGAAATGAATGAATAAATATGATATATGTTACACTAATACCATTCTGGATGTAAGGTATCTATAACCTTAAAAGAAAAATAAGAATTTATTCGGCAAAACACGCATAAGAACAAAAGGCAATAAGGACCCGAGTAACAAGTAACAATGAAATATTACTAACAAGAAGCTAAGAATATAACCATATATGATATCATATCAATATGTATGATTCTGGAATAAGTAAATAACATTATTTAAACCATTATACAGGAGCTTCGGACACGTACAAAGCAAATCAGACCTAAGGTAAGGGAAATATCACAATCTCATTTTTATCCGAGATTGTTTATTCGTAAGTATTTACTGGGGTGTATTTTATCATCCACATCCATGTTTCATCAATATTTAATGTTATTTCCATCCACCTACAATTTTTTAAATCCATTTTTACCCTTCGGTGAGTTTTTAGTAAAATATATGAATGGAATCTTTTGTCGTTTTTCGTACGAGGTACATTTTTGACTATTCAAAAAAAAGTACAAGAAGAATGTTTTTTTTAACTTATACGGCATGAATGGATTTTTAAAACATTATTTCCAAGAAGCTTACTTTACAAGTTTTCATGTTTATTTTTAATAAAATTCTTTTAGTTTTGAATTTTATGACATGTTATGAAAGGAAATGTGTTTTTGAAGAAGAAAGGATATTTTCTTCAAGAATGGAGTTCAAGTGTTTTATCAAAATTATTTTCCATCTAAGATAATATAGGGTTCTTTTTTTATCCCTATTATTACATTGATCTGATTATGTTGTGATGGAATTATTTTTATGATTTCCTTTATCTTATATGAGTTGTTTTATGTTGTCACGATGTTTAAGATTCCCATTTTTACTATATGGGTTATGCAATGATGTATGGTTTATGATTTTGTGGCACACATAAGAATGGTATCATTATGAGATGGGTGGGACCTATATCTCCCTCCAATGCATTGGGTAAATATTTCATATCTCATGAGATAGACATGGCTGGAATGGTAGGTTATACCGGTTCAGTGAAACAGGACTGAAACGAGGGTGACTCGATTCAGAAAGGGACTTTGTCCACTAAGATAGTCTTTGCAATGAGTCATGACTAACAAGAAATGATTCTCTATGATTATGTGTGTATGACACAAAGTTTCATGTTTTAAGTTATGCTTATTGGGATTTCATTTCACTACTATGATTTGTCCCATGTTATGAAATTATTCTCTCTTTTGCAGGTTAAGATTTCCAAAATGTTATGTTCTTATGAATATGATGTGATTGATATTTCTTTTGTTTACCCTTACTGATCATTTGAGCTCACCGGTTTATGTTTTCTTTTCCCCAGGATATAAAGAAAGGTTTTAGGTAAGAAAAAAAAAAGATCTGTATGGGAGATGTTGAAGATCTTTCACCACGATTAGAAGATTACGTTCCGAGTTTCCAAAGACACTAAACTATTACGATCCTTGTGTGTGTGTTTTTGTTATGTACTAAGTATTCCGCAAAAGTAATGTAATGTTCATGTACGTTAAGCTTTGGGTCTCTACAGTTGGTATCAGAGGAAAGGTTTAGTCAACCTTTGGAAACTAGGATGCGAAAATGTTAGTGAGATCCCTAGAGATATTTCTAAGGTATGTCAAGGGATGTCCCTAAGGTTAAGTATACGTATAGGTTATAGTACTAGAATTACGCTAACAATCATAGAAGGATGATGAATCTGTTGGTATATACGAAGAAAATTTTACAAGACTTTAAAGGTACGCTTCTGGTATTATCATCCAACCTGAAAGTAAAGTTGATCGATTTTTCAGTGGCTTAAAACCAAGTCTTCGGAGGGAATTAGCTATAAGAGACTTCAGTTGCTATGAAGAAATTCTGCGTTGTGCTATCAAGGTAGAAATGGAAGTTGGTGTTACATATCCATCTCATGGTTTTGACAAGAAACGAAAGATGGAGTTCAAGGAGAAATATCAGAATAATGGTGAAAAGAAGATGAATGTTTCCTTATGCTCAAATTGTGGAAAGAAGCATGGCAGATATTGTCTTAAAGGGACTAGAAAATGTTTTAAGTTTGGAAAATAAGGTCATCGAGTAGCTGAGTGTCGAAGTAATGGAAAAAGGGTTTCTAATGATGTGAATAAAGCAAACACTGCAGAGAATGCACCACCAACACTTCAATGCTTCAATTGCAAGGAAATGGGGCTTTATGTTAATAAATTCCCTAATCCAAGGGTTAGTGATGATCAACATGAGAAACCACTGAAGGCAAAGGACAAAGGGAAGTCACATGCGATCACTATTGGCGATGTTGAATATGACAACGATGTGGTGGAATGATTAAGTGTTTATGTAATGGGATTCCAAAATAATATTGTATCATGGAGTATTGGAATATATATGTATTGGTCTAATGTGGTATTAAAAGTGATTGAGATATTTTTGGAAATAAGATGATATGAGCATAATGAAGGGAAAATGAGAAAACGAAATGTTTAACAGTATTCATGAGCTCATGATTGATATAAGGACTAAGTGATATCATTGTTTGAGTATATAGAATTTTGAGGATTTTGGTATGTGGAATGTGTTAAATTTAAACTGCATTCATGTTTTCACTAAGGTTTTCAAGAGAATACATGATTAAGGACTTTGAATGTTTGGAATGTGACCAACAAGACATATCTTATGATATATGGGGATCGACGATGGTGTTAAATCTCTGGTAATCGTTTTCACTATGTTATGAGAGTGGACTGCAATATTATGGATAAGCCTAAAGATTGGAATGGATTATGTTGGACATAAGTTAGTATTGTTTAAGGATAGAATTTTTCTCGATATTGTTGATGTGATGTTATAGTAATATAGTTTTAGAAAAAGGACAACCTGCAGGACGGGCGATAGCCCATCGCATCAGACAAGTCTGTGGAAATCGAACCCACAACCGAAGTGCGACTGGACTTTATCGCCTACCACTGGCCTACAGGAAGTCCCTGTTTAGTAGAAACTAGTTTTATTATATTAAGTTGTATGACATATGATGTATAAGTCCATTTTAGGAACCATATATGATTAATCTCACTATAGATCGACTTATATATATAATTTTTTTGCTAACCTTTTGTTTGAGACAGATGGAATGACCCGTCATTCTATCACATGATCTGCTAACACTTCATGAATAACAAATTCAACTTCATTTATTTAAGAGATGAAGTGGAAATTGTTAAAGGCACGAACAACAGTCAGATTGTACCAAAATAAAGTAAGTATTTATTCTAATTCAAATTCTTTAACTTTAGGGAAACGATCTTGAAAACCAAAAATGTTATCCTAGTGATCTTATATCTGTTTAATCAGATGGTACCTTAGATCGTCACAAATTTATGGCTTTGTGATTGCTGGCTTTTCCATAGCCATGTTCTCTACCACTCTCCACCAGAACATGATGGTTAGATTTCTCTTCCATATCCATATTTTCACCTATGTGGAAACCCAGTGATTAGTTTATTTGGGTAACCGTTACGTTTCATACTTTTGTTTTTAATGATTGGTTTTGGTATTCCTTTTTACGATGTGGGTTTCGATTAAAGAAACTTTCTAATAGTAAACCATTTATAACCCCGACGAATTTCGAGGGCGAAATTCATTTTAAGGGGGGTAGAATGTAACAGCCCGAGATTTTATGAAAAATATTCTTTTTAATTTCATTAATGTCTTGTGTTATACGCTACACCAAAAGGAGCTTTCACAACACACATCTCTGACCTGGCTTGAATTACACGCAATCGCGACCTTCCACGATCGCGTGTGATGTGCGCAACGCCAAGTTTCGCTAAACAACGATATGCTATTAAGATATTATTAAAACTAGCCGTTATGAATAGTAATAACCACTTTTTGAAATTTTGTAAATATTATTTTGCAAAATGGACTTCATTTCTGGATTCGGAGTATCGAATTTAGCCTAAGGTGAAATTTTGGTACTTTTCGGATAACTTTCATATTCTGATGAATAGTGAAAATTACTAAATTTTAATTAAAAACAACTTTTTTAATCGAAATAATTAATAGTGATAAATTATTAACTTGAGTGGTTTTAAAGTATATTTAGAATATATTTTTACAATTTAATACAATGTTGTTCATTGGATGTAATTTCACATTTAAACCAGTTATAAACAAGTGTCAATCTTTTGATAGTTATTATCTCTTTAAAACACGCTATTTGTTGTGACAGCGGAAATTAATTATAAAATTAATTAATCCAACTTATATGTTTGGGAATTTTGTAAAATAGAAATCATTTTTGAATTCGGAATATCAATTATAGCTTAGGGTGAAATTTGGGCATTTTTCTGAAAAACTTCAATTTTTGATGAATAGTGAAACCACTAAGTGGTAGGTTAAAAACTGAATTTTGCATAAAACTTAATTTTACCGCTTCTGTGAATCGAATTTCAAAAATCTGACAGACACGGTTGATATCAGTAAGTAAAATGTGGTTCAATGGGATAAAAATAATTTTTTGGTGAATAGTAACTTTTTACTTTTTTTACCGCGGTTAATAGTAAATAGGGTAACTGAGGGTAAATATTATATTACTATTACCCTAAAAAATGTCCTAATTCTATTGGATAAGTTTAATTCGACCAAAAACAACCTTATGAATATAATATGACCATTTAGGTCCACTTGTATTAGATTATGACATTTAATATTATTTTATTTAATGAATAGTTAAAATAGTTAAAATCAATGTTTAATAAGTAAATCATTTTTAATATGGGGTTATACATAAGATAAATTCGACTATAAATATTCATTAGAAAGATAAAAAGCTTTCCTATATAATGGTATTTTATTTTCAATTTTTAGACATTAAATAATTTAATTTATTTATGACACAATGATGATTCAGTAATTATCTTATTAATGAAATATTGACATAATTGATGTTATAAACACCAAAATAAATGTAATTTGAGACTTTTTATGAATTCCACTAATTTTATAGGTTACTATGATATATTAGCGTTGATTTAATCAACTTTTTTTTAACATATAATTCTGTTATGAGTTTCACAAAAATCATATATCAAATAGTGTAAAAATTGACACAAAATAGTTTTTAAATATAATATTATATTATTAATTGTTATTTTATTCCTAAAAATCTAAGGCTCTGCCAAATGACTTAGATAAGGATATATGTATTAATAATATACAATTTGGGGTTCGTTTGGCATGTTATAGTAAGTGTATTAACCATATAGTGAAAGAAAACAAAAAGACACGGTAAAAGTTAAATTATTTAACTTAGAGTTAAATCTAATTGATAAGGTTAACATAATACCCTAAACATGTGTAAATCCTATTGGATGATAGGCTTTCGACCCATCCCAACTTTATCTTCGAAATAAGACCCTTTTGAACCATTATAAACCGATTTTGACTTTAATATAAAATAATATTTTGAGATATTCCTAAGGTGCCCCTCTCCTCCCTTATAAAAGGGCACCTCCTCCCCCTCCTCCTCACACCAATTTGAGCACTCAAGCTCGGCCAACCCCTGCCATTTTCTCCTCTACACTTCCCTAGAATAATCCTAGAGGTCCTGGTCTTCTTCAAAGACCAATCTTAGTTCCCTAAGTGGAGGATTCAAAGAGGCGTTCCAAAGAAGAGGTAATATCCATTACCGATCTTTTCAATTTCTTTCTTCTTCAACTTCTTCTTCTTTAGTTGTTTCATGATAAAGTAATAACATCAGTATTACTTACATACTGATATGTTATTATAAATATGAAACAACCCCAATTCACCTTCTATCCATCCTACGGAAAAATGAAATCACCGCGCGTGCGTACGTACGGAATACCGTCTCCACGCCGTGGTGTAATCTATTTTCCACCACCACCTTACAAGGATGGTTATAATGTTGTAATGAGTAACTATTTATTATTATTATAATGTAATATAGATACTGAAATAATATATATATACTCAAATAAAATTTCACGATCATAGGAACGATATCATCACTCGTGCGTACGTACGGAATACCGTCTCCACGATGTGATGTGACCCATTCTACATGATCATCATTACATAGTAATTATATAAATGAATTGAATGAATAAATATGATATATGTTACACTAATACCATTCTGGATATAAGGTATCTATAACCTTAAAAGAAGAATAAGAATTTATTCGGAAAAACACGCATAAGAACAAAAGGCAATAAGGACCCGAGTAACAAGTAACAATGAAATATTACTTACAAGAAGCTAAGAATATAACCATATATGATATCATATCAATATTTATGATTCTGGAATAAGTCAATAACATTATTTAAACCATTATACAGGAGATTCTGACACGTACAAAGCAAATCAGACCTAATGTAACGAAAATATCACAATCTCATTTTTATCCGAGATTGTTTATTCATAAGTATTTACTGGGGTGTATTTTATCATCAACATCCATGTTTCATCAATATTTAATATTATTTCCATCCACCTACAATTTTTTAAATCCATTTTTACCCTTCGGTGAGTTTTTAGTAAAAGATATGAAAGGAATCATTTATCGTTTTTCGTACGAGGTACTTTTTTTACTATTCCAACAAAAGTACAAGAAGAATGTTTTTTTAACTTATACGACATGAATGGATTTTTAAAACATTATTTCCAAGAATCTTACTTTACAAGTTTTCAAGTTTATGTTTAATAAACATCTTTTAGTTTAGAATTGTATGAAATGTTATGAAAGGAAAAGTGTTTTTGAAGAAGAAAGGATATTTTCCTCAAGAGTGGAGTTCAAGTGTTTTATCAAAATTATTTTCCATCTAAGATAATATAGGGTTCTGTTTTTATCCCTATTATTACATTGATTTTATTATGTTGTGATGGAATTATTTTTATGAATTCCTTTATCTTATATGAGTTGTTTTATGATGTCACGATGTTTAAGATTCCCATTTTTACTATATGGGTTATGCAATGATGTATGGTTTATGATTTTGTGGCACAAATAAGAATGGTATCATTATGAGATGGGTGGGACCTATATCTCCATCCATTTCTTTGGGTAAAGAATTCATATCTCATGAGATAGACATGGCTGGAATGGTAGGTTATACTGGTTCAGTGAAACAGGACTGAAACGAGGGTGACTCGATTCAGAAAGGGACTTTGTCCACTAAGATAGTCTTGGCAATGAGTCATGACTAACAAGAAATGATTCTCTATTATTATGTGTGTATGCCACAAAGATTCATGTTTTAATTTATGCTTATTGAGATTTCATTTCACTACTATGATTTATCCCATGTTATGAAATTATGCTCTCTTTTGCAGGTTAATATTTCCAAAATGTTATGTTCTTATGAATAAGATGTGATTGATATTTCTTTTTTTACACTTACTGAGCATTTGAGCTCACCCTTTTATGTTTTCTTTTCCCCAGGATATAAAAAATGGTTTTAGGTAAGAAAAAAAAAGATCTTTATGGGAGATGTTGAAGATCTTTCACCACGATTAGAAGATTACGTTCCGAGTTTCCAAAGACACTAAACTATTACGATCCTTGTGTGTGTGTTTTTGTTATGTACTAAGTATTCCGCAAAAGTAATGTAATGTTCATGTATGTTAAGCTTTGGGTCTCTAAAGCGATGGACCCCAAAGGGCGTAAAAGACTAGAACATTGGTATGATGGGGTGACAGATCTGGGGAGTGGTGGAACAATGGAGCACTGGTTTGATAGATTCATCGATGCCTGGAAGCCTATAGTGTCACTATTACATGGTGATAGAGATCGGAAGGCATGGAATCTTATACCATCGGTACAATGGGGTGATGGAGGCCAAAATGCATGGATTCTTGGAACATCGGTGTGATTGGGTGTTGGAACCCTTATTGCATGGAATCCTGGCATGTTTTTATGATGTGGAAATGATTCCCTGGAGGCATAGAATCCTCATGCATCATTATAATGGGGAAATGGATCCTTGAAGGAATGGAAGCTCAGGTCATCTATATGATGGGGCGATGATGTCTGGAAGGAGTGGAATCCAAGAATGCCGGTACAATGGGGTGATAAATCCTCGAAGGAATTGATTCCCGGGGAATCAGTATCATGGGGTGACAAATAACTATAAGTTTGTAATCCTCCTACATCTATATAAAAGATAGATTGAGCACAGAAGTCATGGAAGCCTGGAGTGCTTTTATGAGGTGCCGATTGAGCCCAAGATGCATGTAATCATAGTGTGTTGGTACGATGGGGCATTGGAGGCCGGAAATCATGTAATCATGTAACGACAATAAAAATGGGTGACAAAGAACTGTATGAATTGAATTTTATAGTGTCAGTATGACGAGATGATGTATCCCAAATGGTGTGGAATCCTAGAACATCATTATGGCAGGGCGATGGATCCCAAGAGGTTTGGATGCCTCCAGTGTTATTTTGGTAGGGATATGGAGCCTAAAATTCATTGAACCTAGAACAAAGGTATGTTGGGGTGACAGATCCTAGATTTCCTAGAATCCATGAGTGTATTTTGGATGAGTTGATGGAACCAAGAGGGTGTGGAACATGGAGACCAATTATGATGTGGCAATGGTTCATGGATGGTGTGGAAGCCTGCAGAACTAATACCAAAGGGTGATTACACCCAAGAGGTGTGGAACCATTGTATGTTGGTAATACTTGGTGATGGAGCAAGGAAGTCATGGAATCCTAGAATGTCGGTACAATGGGGCAATTGAGTCCTAAATGCATGGAATCTAGGAACATCGGTATAATGGGGTGATGAATCCTTGAAGTTGTGAAATCCTATAGGGGAAGTATGAAGTGGTGATGAATCCCTAGAGGCATGGAAGTGTATACCATTGATACAACATGGAGATGGAGAATAAAATGAATAGAAACCAAAATTGCATGTTTAACTGGGCAACCGATCTCATAAGGCATGAAAATACAGGGATACAATACAATAGGGTGATGGAACCTGAATGGTGTTGAAGTCGGGAGCCTTGCTACAACTATGAGATGGAGCTCAAAAGGTGGGGAATCTTTGTGGGTTAGTAAAATAGGGTGATGGAGCTCGTAATGCATAAAATCTAGGAGCATCGGTACAATGAGGTGCTGGAATATGGAAAGCATACAATCCTGGAGAAATAGAATGATGGGTCCAAGGATCTTATAAGTCATGGAAACCTGGAGTTCCCAAATGATGGTGTGATGGAGCCCTAGAGGTGTGGAAACATTATGAAATGGTATGACGGGGAGATAGAGACTGGATGTTGTGGAAACCTAGACCATCATTATGATGGGGTGATGCATATTGGAAGGAGTGGAATCATATAGTGTCAGTATGATGATGTGGTGGAGCCCTAGGGGTGTGGAAGCCAAGAGTGACTATATGATGGGGTGACAGATCCTAGAAGGTGTGGAATCCTGGAACATCACTATTAAGGAGTGATGGTGCCCGATAGTCATGGAATCCTAGAGCACCAGTATGATGGGGTGATAGAACCTGAATGAAGTAGAAGCCTGGAGCATTGGTACAATGGGGAGATGGTTCTAAAAAGTTGTGGAATCCCTCAACACTAGTATAAAGGGGAAACAGAACCACGTAGGCATGGAATCATGGAATTTCGGTACAACATTTTGATGGATCTCTAAGGGCATGGTATCCTAGAACATCGGTAAGATGGGTTGATAGAGAATAAATGGTATGGAAGAATGGAACATAGGTATGAGGGGGGATGGATCCCCAAGCATGGAATCATGGAGCGTCAGTGTGATGGGGTGGTGGATACTTGATGTCTTGGAAGCCTAGAGCATTGGTACAATGGGGTGATTGAGCCTGTAAGGTTTGGAGACCAGGAGTTCTGGTAAGAAAGGGTGAGGGATCCATGGAGGCATTAAATCCAAGAGCAACATTATGTTACGTTGATGGATCTAGGAAGGCTTGGAAGCCTGTAACACTAGTACAATAGGGTGACAATGCCTTGAAGGTGTGGAATCCTATAGCATCAATACAATAGGGTGATGGAGCCCAGATGGCATGGAAGCCTAGAGTTTTGGTACGATGGGGAGATAGATTCATAGAGGCATAAAATCCTAGAGAGTTAGTATAATGGGGGAATGGGTCTTTGAAGGTGTGGATTCATGGATCTTCAGTACTATTGGGTGGTGGTGGTCGAAATGCATGGAAGCCTGGAATGAAATATCACAATATAGATTAACAAGTTCAGTGTTATGATTGATTTTCCCCCAGTGTCGGTTATTCGGAGAAATGAATGTCTTCATCATTGGAGGACATTCATGCTGGTTGATAGTGTCATGAGGAGGAACTCTATACTAATTAGCATCGGCGTGGGGGGGGGGGGAATTCCACATAGATTGGTAGTGGCATGGAAGGGCCCTTCATGCTAGTTGATGATAGAGTTGAGGAGGAACTCCATTATGGATGATTGCAATATGGGGAGGACCTTAATAATGGTTGATGATGGAGACAGGGAGGACCTATGTTCCTATTGATGGAGGTGTGTGGAGTAACCCTACTATGGCTAATGATGTCCATGGAGATGATCTTTTTTCTTGGTCCTGGTGGTGTGGAGAGGACCATCGTAATGGATTATGATAGTGAAAGGGAGGACCATCGTGCCTAGTGATGGATCTATGGAGAGGATCTCTACAATAGTTGAATATGTAGATGGGAGACCTCATTTTAGGGAAATATTTTTCATAGTATGTCCCATAATGGGTTCTGGTGGTGCTTGTGATGATCCAATGGATTTTAGGGTTGCATGCCCCATGCACGACCCATGAGGTTGGTAGTGTTAATGACGCTTCGATGGATTGGGTGGGATGGAATCCCCCCCTAAACCTGCAAGAGTGGAGATTTCGGTTTTGAGCCTATAGAGTCGAGGGGAGATGCCCCCTATGTCTCCCCTATGGGAGGAGGTATCCATAATATGCCAATGTAGTCAAGGTGTGGATGTCCCTTGTGCGGACCATGAGGTTGACAATGGAATCAAGGAGTAGATGGAGTTGGGGGAGGATTCCCCTTGTGTGGACCATGAGGACGACAATATCATTATGGAAATGTTGGAGTTAGGGGTGGATTCCCCTTGTGGAGCCCATATAGGAGGAATTTTCAGAAATAAACAAATTGATATAGGTGGTTGATGCCACATACACATCCCATGAGGGCAGTGGTGTCAGTGAGTCACTGATGAAGTTGATCATGGTTTCCCATGTGTCACCCATGAGGGTGGCAGTGTCAATGAGGAGCTAGTGGAGTCGAGGGTGGATGCCCCATGATGATCCATTAATGAAATGATATTGATGAGGAGATGGTAGTGTTGGATGGATAATACCCCCTTCATGGCCATGAGGGTAGTGGTGTTGGTGAGGATCTGATGGAGTGTGGTGGTGGGGGGGGGGTGGATTCCCCATGCGCTTCCCAACAATGCAACGATGTCACTGAGGAACCAGCAGAGCTGTGGGTGGATCCACCACGCATCGTCCCTGAGGGAAGATGTTTCGGTGATGAGATGATAAATTGGGGGTTTATTTCCCTAGTGCATCCCATGGGAGTGTAAGTGTCGGAGATGATGCAATGGAGTCAAGGGGGTAGATTCTCCCTCGGAGGTTCGTTTGGGTAGAGATGTTGGTGTGGAATTGATTTCACATCAGTGTTGATGCCATGCATGGACAATTATGGTGGAGATGCCCTCAAGGAGGATATGGAGTTGGGTAGGGGGATTCCCCTTATGCAGCCCCTAATGAATTAGGTGTCAGTGAGGAGACGATGGAGTTAGGTGGTGGATTCCCCCAACGAGGCCCATGAGGACGATAGTGTTTAGTGAGGAGATGATGAAGTCAGGGATTGCTGACCCATGCATAGTTTAAGATGGATGTAGTGTAAACATGTATTCAATGGTATCCGGGGGAGGAGGCTTTCCCCTGCATGGTCCATAATGGTGGTGGATTTGGTGAGGTGCTAATGTAGTCAGGCATGGATGGCCCCTGCACATCCTTTACAGGTGGCAGTGCCCACGACTAGATAGTGGAGTTGAGGTGGATTCCCCTATAGGTCCCATGAGGGTGGTGTTGTCAGCGAGGATCCAATGAAGTTAAGAGATTATTCCCTCGACACATCCCACGAGGGTGGTGATGGCGGCGAGGTGCCAATAGGGTCAGGGATGGTAGATTCCCCTTGCCCAACCCATTTAGATGGTAGTGTCTGTGAGGAGGCGATGTTAGCTGTGTCTGAGTACAATCCCAGATCTAATAAACAACATGGAAAATCCAAAATATTGAAGGATAAATGATTAACAATTGGTTCACCTCTTTTTTCAAAAGATTTACACTGGGGCGCACCATCCATGCTATGTTCGCGTTCACTAGTTTACTAAATTATACACACATTCCCTCTTTCTATTGGTGTTCATAATTGATCACTTCTTTAGTTATGTATGCTCTTTAATTGAAACTGGATGATTTGGAGTCAATTCCTCCTTCCATGGATTCCTCCTCAAAATTTGTTTCCCAGTCTGGCTCTCCATTATAGATTATGATTTTTTTAGAACCTCATTCTAGCACCATATCATCATATATTCCATTTAGTCATTTTCCTCTTGTATGGACATTCCAAAGGATCTAGTCATGGAATCTACCTTTGATCAAGTGAGTAGTAACATTGGCTATCACTGGCATGTCAGGATGTTGGCACATTGAATCACCCATCTTATGCCTCATAAGAGACGTTCTCAAGGGCAAGGAAAACTAAGGCATCCCACATCGGTTGTGGGCTGTCTTATGCTAGGGGAATTTCTTATGCGATTTTCCTCAGGAATCCCATGTTTAACATGAGGTAGGCCATAGTTTTAACGTCTATAATAGAAAATTGGTCATGAGTTTAACATTTTGTAGAGACATAATGGTCTGATCAGAACACATTGTATGGTGTATGAAATATGTACATCCCTAGGAGGGATCCCCATGATGGTTTATAATAAGGGTGGAAGAGAAATTGTATTTAGGGTAGACCCAATATGGTCTGTCCTATAAATGGATTATTTCACACTTTGAAGGATGAGCTGGTCATCACTTATGGTAGATCAAGAAGGTTAATCCCAATTTGGTTAACACCAAGGTTTACCATTGGCTATTATTGAACCTTAGGGAGGTTTCATAAGTACCATGTTCAGAAGATAGGGAACAGAACCTATGTAGTTTGAGGGGGTGGTTTGGGGAATACACATGTCTAGCTTCCAATCGTAGGAGGATTTATCTTAGTTGGGTAAATATGGTTTGTGTGGGGATTATGCAGGGTTAGAAACCCATTGGAATTATAAGGAAAAATCATGATTAGAAACCCCAATGTATGGAATGATCCCACCAATATGTGGTCTCTCGGGATAGAATCAATATGGGAATAAAGGAAGAGTGAAAATGGATGGATGAAATGGATAGTGTATGAGGGTGATGGGGTTGTTGGGATTAAAACTTAGGGAGTCTTCCTAACTAACTTGTTTATAGGAAAAGTCTTAAAGGACACATAGTTCTGGTATCCCATGTATTGTAATGTCATGTGCTATGGACAAGAGTGATCCATCATGAATATGATAGTGTCAGTCTTGATCCTCAGGGAGGTTTCCTACATATACCTATTTTTTGGAAATAAAATTGACATAGTTATGAAGGGGTAATTGGATCTTACACATGGTTAGAGGCCAAATCATATGGTGAAGGGATTACACATTGAATGTAGAGACCCGAAGATTGACGTACATTGACATTACATTACATTTTCGGAATACTTAGTACATAACAAAAACACCCACACAAGGATCGTAATAGTTTAGCGTCTTTGGAAACTCGGAATATAATCCTCTAATCCTGGAGAAATATCTTCAACATCTCCCATAAAGATCTTCCTTTTTTTATACCTAAAACCTTTCTTTATATCCTGGGGAAAATTAAACATAAAAGGCTGAGCTCAAATGCTCAGTAAGGGTAAACAAAAGAAATATCAATAACATCATATACATAAGCACATAACTTTTGGAAATCTTAACCTGTAAAAGAGATCATAATTTCATAACCTGGGATAACTCATGGCAGTGAAATGTAATCAAAATAATCATAACTTAAAACATTAAACTTTGTGGCATGCACACATAATCATAGAGAATCATTTCTTGTTATTCAAGACTCATTGCCAAGACTATCTTAGTGGACAAAGTCCCTTTCTGAACCGAGTCACCCTCGTTTCAGTCCTGTTTCACTGAACCGGAATAACCAACCATTCCAGCCATGTATATCTCATGAGATATAAAATCTTTAACCAATGTATTGGAGGGATATATAGGTCCCACCCATCTCTTAATGATACCATTATTATGTGTGCCACAAAATCATAAACCATACATCATAGCATAACCCATGTAATAAAAATGGGATTCTTAAACAACATGACATCATAAAACAATTCATATAAGATAAAGGAATTCATAAAAATATTTCCATCACAACATAATCAAATCCATGTAATAATAGGGATAGAAACAAAACCCTTTATTATCTTAGACGGAAAATAATTTTGATAAGACACTTGAACTTCATTCTTGAAGAAAATATCCTTTCTACTTCAAAAACATTTTCCTTTCTTAAAATGTCATACAATTTTAAACTAAAAAAAGTTGATTAAAAATAAACTTGAAAACTTGTAAAGGAAGGTTCTTTTAAATAATGTTTTAAAAATCCATTCATGCCGTATAAGTTAAAAAAAATATTCTTCTCGTACTTTTGTCGGAAAAGTCAAAAAGTACCTCGTAGGAAAAACGACAAAAGATTCCTTTCATATCCTTTACTAAAAACTCATCGAAGGGTAAAATTGGATTTAAAAAATTTTAGGTGGATGGAAATAATATTACATATTGAGAAAACATGGATGTGGATGATAAAATACACCCCAGTAAATACCAAAGTATAAACAATCTCGGATAAAAATGAGATTGTGATATTTCCCATACCTTAGGTCCGATTTGCTTCGTAAGTGTCCAAACCTCTTGTATAATGTTTTAAATAATGTCATTGACTTATTACAGAATCATATTCATTGTTATGATATCATATATGGTTCACTTATGACATTATATTACCCGTTCTTTTGTAAATTCAATGTTAAAGAGCGTTTTGGGTAAAATTGTTACATTTGTCGTCCGTGTTTTGACTTGTAATTATTCATATGATTACTTAGATCATGATTACTTAATTCCAAAATATAAAACATTATTTATATATATATATATATATATTCATAATATACATATAAATAATAAATCAGTAAATGGAAAGAAATACACCGTTCATGGAGACGGTAGGCCGTACGTACGCATGAACGCTGTTTTCGTTTCCTTATTGAGTTGAACGGAATTAAGTAGATGACATACATATATATACACATAAATCCAGTATAATTATTATGTCATATATTTCATGATTACTTATTATATATACTTTATAATCATTCATGAATGGTTAAAGTGGAGAATGAATCTCATCGCGTCGTGGAGATGGTAGTCCGTACGTACGCACGAGCGATGATATCGTTCTCATGATCATGGGACTGTATTGGAGTGTATGTATACTATTTCAGAATCAATATCACTTTAAAATAATAATATATAGTTATTATTTACACCATTATACCCATTCAAGTAAGGTGGTGGTGGAAAATAGATTTCACCACGGCGTGGAGACGGTATTCCGTACGTACGCATGCGCGGTGATTTCGTTTTCCGTAGGATGGATAGATTGTGAAATAGGATTGTTTCATAATTATAATAACATATCAGTATATCAGTGATACTGATGTTATTACTTCATAATGAAACAACCTAAGAACAAGAAGTGGAAGATGAAATAAAGGTGAAAGAATCAGTAACGGAAATTGCCTCTTCATTGAATCGCCTCTTTGAGACCTCCTCTTAGGGCACTAAAATTGGTCTTTGAGGAAGACCAGAACCTCTAGGATGTTTCTAGGGAAGTGGAGAAGAGAATTTGGCAGGGTTTGTCCGAGCTTGAAGGCTCAATTTTGTGTGAGGAAGAGAGGGAGGAGGTTCCCTTTTATAAGGGAGGAGAGGGGCACCTTTGGAATAACAAAAAATATTATTTTATTATAAAGTCATGTTCGGTTTTAAATAGATCAAAATTGATTTATTTAGAGGCTAAGGAGGGTATGGGTCGAAATAATTTCATTCAATAGGATTTATACATGTTTAGGTTATTATTTTAACCTTATCAACTAGATTTAACTCTAAGTTAAATAATTTAACTTTTACCGTGTCTTTTTGTTTTCTTACACTATATGGTTAATTAACATACTATATCAAGCCAAAAAACGCCAAGTTGTTTATTATTAATATATATAATCTTATCTAAGTCATTTGGCCAAACCTTAGATTTTTAGGAATAAAATAACAATTAATAATATAATATTGTTTTTAAAAAACTATTTTATGTCAATTTTGACACTATTAGGTACATGATTTTTATGAAATTTATAACAGAATGATAAGTTAGAAACAAGTTACTTAAATCAACAATAACATTTCATATTAACCTATAAAATTAGTTTAAGTCATAAAAAGTCTCAAATTACATTTATTTGGGCATTTATAACATCAATTATGTCAATATTTCATTAATAAGACAATTACTGCATCATCTTTGTGTCATAATAAATGATAATTATTTAATCCTTAAAAATTCTAAATAAATTCCTATGATGTAGATAATTGTATTAGATTTCTGGAGACTATTCATGTTTGAAGTTTCATGAAGTTTATCACTACATTAAAATTATTATACTTATAAGATTTAAGAAAGTGACATGTTGTCACATTCCTTGGTTTTAAAAATAATTAAATTATTTTCATTGACAGAATTTAATTAAATGAATCTAATACGACCCTTAGGTGATATGGGTCTACTTTTAGTCATCCAATAGGATTTTGACATTTGTTAGGGTAATTTTAAAATATTATATTTACCCTTAATTACCCGATTTACCTTTAACTATGGTAAATAAAATTTACCGTAGTTACTATTCATAATTCCCAAAAATAAAAAGTAGCTTATTAACATAATTTGGATCCACTGATTCCAAATATGGAATCCATTTTTCCAAATTCAATACACAAAATTCGCAGAAATTAAATTAAAATTAATCCCGTTGTCGAAAGAAAACGATTTTTCTTTAAAACATTGCAAAAGATTGAATTGATTTAACCTACGAATTCAAGGTAAAATAAATGATAATGTCATAAATTATATTAAATAGTAAAAATATATTCTATTTATACTTTAAAACCATTCAATATTATAATTTAACCACATAAGATATTACGATGAAAAAAGTTGTTTTTAATTAAAATATAGTGTGTTTTTACTATTCATTAAAATATGAAAGTTATCGTAAAAACATCAAAACATTATCTAATGTAAATTTTTATATCCTGATTCAAAAGAAGAATTTTATTTTTTCAAATTGAACTTATAAACATGTCAAAAACTTGATTTAAAGTGGGTGCACCATCAAAAGGCGGCAAAACTGCATTTTTTTAAAAATACTTATTTTACCCGAAAAATTTATTTTGTTCTTATACAATGTTCTAGAAATGTGTAAGATGAATAATAATGTTATAAAATTCAAAATTTAGTTAACACTATTCATAACGTCTAGTTTTAATAATATTTTAATAGCATATCGTTGTTTAGCAAAACTTGGTGTTGCGTACAACACACGCTATCGTGGAAGGTCGCGATTGCGTGTAATTCAAGCCAGGTCAGAGATGTGTGTTGTGAAAGCTACTTTTGGTGTAGCGTATAACACAAGACATTAATGAAATTAAAAAAATAGTTTTCATAAAATCTCGGGGTGTTACATTCTACCCCCCTTAAAATGAATTTCGCCCTCGAAATTCGTCGGGGTTATAAATGTTTTACTACTCGAAAGTTTCTTTAATAGAAACCCACATCGTAAAAAGGAATACCAAAACCAATCTTTAAAAACAAAAGTATGAAACGTAACGGTTACCCAAATAAACTAATCACTGGGTTTCCACATAGGTTAAAATATAGATATGGAAGAAAAATCTAACCATCATGTTCTGATGGAGAGTGGTAGAGAACATGGCTATGGAAAATCCAACAATCACAAATCCATAAATTTGTGACGATCTAAGGTACCATCTGATTCATCAGATATAATAGCACTAGGACAACATTTTTTGTTTTCAAGATCGTTTCCCTAAAGTTGAAGAATTTGAATTAGAATATATACTTACTTTATTTTGGTACAGTCTCACTTTTGTTCGTGCCTTGAACAATTTCCACTTCATTTATTAAATAAATGAAGTTGAATTTGTTATTCATGAAGTGTTAGCAGATCATGTGATAGAATGACGGGTCATTCCATCTGTCTCAAACAAAAGGTTAGAAAAAGTTTATTAAATATACATAAGTCATTCTATAGTGAGATTAATCATATATGGTTCCTAAAATGGACTTATACTTCATATATCATACTTCTTAATATAATAAAACTAGTTTCTACTAAACAGGGACTTCATGTAGGCCAGTGGTAGGCGATAAAGGCTAGTCGCACTTCGGTTGTGGGTTCGATTCCCACAGCCTTGTCCAACGCGATGGGCTGTCACTCGTCCTGCAGGTTGTCCTTTTTCTAAAGCTATATTACTATAACATCCCATCAATAATATCAAAAAACGTTTTATCCTAACTTATGTCCAACATAATCCATTCTAATCTTTAGGATTATCTAAAATACTTCGGTCCAAGCTCATAGTATAAAGAAAATTATTACTTGAAATGTCACAGAACAATCACGTGAATACCATCATTTATCCCCCATATATCATATGATATATCTTTTTGGTCTTAATCATTTATTCTCTTGAAGAATTAATACTCATTGAACCTTAGTGAAAACATGAATGCAGTTAAAAGTTAACACCTTCCACATACCAAAATCCTCAAAATTCTATATACTCAAACCATGATATCACTTAGTCCTTATATCAATCATGAGCTCATGAATACTGTCAAATATTTCATTTTCTCATTTTCCCTTCATTATGCACATATCATTTACATTCCAAAAATATCTCAATCACTTTGAATACCACATTAGACCAATACATAAATATTCCAATACTCCATGATACAACATTATTTTGGAATCCCATTACATAAACACTTAATCATTCCACCACATCGTTGTCATATTCAACATCACCAATAGTGATCGCATGTGACTTCCCTTTGTCCTTTGCCTTAAGCGGTTGCCAATGTCGATCATCACTGACCCTTGGATTAGGGCATTTATTAGCATAATGCCCCATTTCCTTGCACTTGAAGCATTGAAGTGTTGGGGGTGCGTTCTCTGCAGTGTTTGCTTTATTCACATCATTAGAAACCTTTTTTCCATTACTTCGACACTCAGCTACTCGATGACCTTCTTTTCCACACTTAAAACATTTTCTAGTCCCTTTAAGACAATCTCCACCATGCTTCTTTCCACACATTGTGCATAAGGAAACAGTCATCTTCCTTTCACCATTATTCTGAGATTTATCCTTGAACTCCATCTTTCGTTTCTTGTCAAAACCATGAGATGGATATGTAACACCAACTTCCATTTCTACCTTGATAGCACAACGCACAATTTCTTCATAGCTACTGAAGTCTCTTACAACTAATGCCCTTCGAAGACTTGGTTTTAAGCCAATGAAAAATCGATCAACATTACTTTCAGGTTGGATGATAATGCCAGATGCATACCTTGCAAGTCTTGTAAAATTCGCTTCGTATATACCAACAGATTCATCATCCTTCTTCTTTAGCTCAAGAAACTCTTTTTCCATCTTTGTTCAAAGAATACGAGGGAAGTACTTACTGAAAAACATGTTCTTGAACTCGTCCCATTCCATGGACTCAATTCATCTCTTGGCCTCGTATTCTTGATAATATTCCACCATTGATCAGCTTCACCTTCCAAATGATATACTGCTAAGATGACTTTATCATGTTCAGAACATTGAAGAACTGAAAATATCTTTTTAGTGGTATTGATCCATTGTTCAGCAACAAGTGGATCAGAATACCCATTGAAAGAAGGTGGACGTTGCCTCATGAAGGACTCAATAGAATATTGTTCCCTTCTCTGCTCATTTGGAAGTCCAGAATGATTCATAGCTTGTGAAAGTATAGCAATAAGATTTTGCACTCCATCTCCCATAACATTTGTTTGTTCATGAGGGCAATCATTGCATTTTCCATTGCATTTATCAACACGGTTCCTTCGGGTTCCAGCCATCGTCTAAAACCCAAAAAGAATAGTGTGAGAGGAAAAAATCATGCTAGGGAAAACAACATTATAAAGGGGGAGTATCCTCAATATCTAACTTCTTAGGTTAAATTATATGATCGTTACCGTATTTCTAGGACTGTATCTTATATGTATGCTTATCCATAGGGACATCCCTAGACATACCTTAGAAATATCTCTAGGGATCTCACTAATGATTTCGCATCCTAGTTTCCAAAGGTTGACTAAACCTTTCCTCTGATACCAACTGTAGAGACCCGAAGCCTGACATACATTGACATTACATTACATTTGTGGAATACTTAGTACATAACAAAAACACACACACAAAGATCATAATAGTTTAGTGTCTTTAGAAACTCGGAATATAATCTTCTAATCCAGGTGAAAGATCTTCAACATCTCCCATAAAGATCTTCCTTTTTTTATACCTAAAACCATTCTTTATATCCTGGGGAAAAGTAAACATAAAAGGGTGAGCTCAAATGCTCAGTAAGGGTAAACAAAAGAAATATCAATCACATCATATACATAAGCACATAACTTTTGGAAATCTTAACCTGTAAAAGAGATCATAATTTCATAACCTGGGATAACTCATGGCAGTGAATTGTAATCACAATAATCATAACTTAAAACATTAAATGTTGTGGAATTCACACATAATCATAGATAATCATTTCTTGTTAGTCAAGACTCATTGCCAAGACTATCTTAGTGGACAATGTCCCTTTCTGAATCGAGTCACCCTCGTTTCAGTCCTGTTTCACTGAACCGGTATAACCTACCATTCCAGCCATGTCTATCTCATGAGATATAAAATCGTTACCCAATGCATTGGAGGGATATATAGGTCCCACCCATCTCATAATGATATCATTCTTATGTGTTCCACAAAATCATAAACCATACATCATAGCATAACCCATGTAATAAAAATGGGATTCTTAAACAACATGACATCATAAAAAAATTCATATAAGATAAAGGAATTCATAAAAATATTTCCATCACAACATAATCAAATCCATGTAATAATAGGGATAGAAACAAAACCCTTTATTATCTTAGACGGAAAATAATTTTGATAAGACACTTGAACTTCATTCTTGAGGAAAATATCCTTTCTACTTCAAAAACATTTTCCTTTCTTAAAATGTCATACAATTTTAAACTAAAAGAAGTTGATTAAAAATAAACTTGAAAACTTGTAAAGGAAGGTTCTTTTAAATAATGTTTTAAAAATCCATTCATGCCGTATAAGTTAAAAAAAATATTCTTCTCGTACTTTTGTCGGAAAAGTCAAAAAGTACCTCGTACGAAAAACGACAAAAGATTCCTTTCATATCCTTTACTAAAAACTCATCGAAGGGTAAAATTGGATTTAAAAATTTTTAGGTGGATGGAAATAATATTACATATTGAGAAAACATGGATGTGGATGATAAAATACACCCCAGTAAATACCAAAGTATAAACAATCTCGGATAAAAATGAGATTGTGATATTTCTCATACCTTAGGTCCGATTTGCTTCGTAAGTGTCCAAACCTCCTGTATAATGATTTAAAAAATGTCATTGACTTATTACAGAATCATATTCATTGTTATGATATCATATATGGTTCACTTATGACATTATATTACCCGTTCTTTTGTAAATTCAATGTTAAAGAGTGTTTTGGGTAAAATTGTTACATTTGTCGTCCGTGTTTTGACTTGTAATTATTCATATGATTACTTAGATCATGATTACATAATTCCAAAATATAAAACATGATATATATATATATATATATTCATAATATACATATATATAATAAATCATTAAATGGAAATAAATACACCGTTCATGGAGACGGTAGGCCGTACGTACGCTTAAACGCTGTTTTAGTTTCCTTATTGAGTTGAACGGAATTAAGTTGATGACATACATATATATACACATAAATCCAGTATCATTATTATGTCATATATTTCATGATTACTTATTATATATACTTTATAATCATTCATGAATGGTCAATGTGGAGAATGAATCTCATCGCGTCGTGGAGATGGTAGTCCGTACGTACGCAAGAGCGATGATATCGTTCTCATGATCATGGGACTTTATTGGAGTGTATGTATACTATTTCAGAATGAATATCACTTTAAAATAATAATATATAGTTATTATTTACACCATTATACCCATCCAAGTAAGGTGGTGGTGGAAAATAGATTTCACCATGGTGTGGAGACGGTATTCCGTACGTACGCACGCGCGGTGATTTCGTTTTCCGTAGGATGGATAGATTGTGAAATAGGATTGTTTCATACATATAATAACATATCAGTATATGAGTGATACTGATGTTATTACTTCATAATGAAACAACCTAATAAGAATAAGTGGAAGAATAAATAAAGGTGAAAGAATCGGTAACGGAAATTACCTCTTCTTTGAATCGCCTCTTTGAGACCTCCTCTTAGGGCACTAAAATTGGTCTTTGAGGAAGACCAGAACCTCTAGGATGTTTCTAGGGAAGCGGAGAAGAGAATTTGGCAGGGGTTGGCCGAGCTTGAAGGCTCAATGTTGTGTGAGGAAGAGAGGGAGGAGGTTCCCTTTTATAAGGGAGGAGAGGGGCACCTTTGGAATAACAAAAAATATTATTTTATTATAAAGTCATGTTCGGCTTTAAATAGCTCCAAATTGATTTATTTAGAGGATAAGGTGGGTATGGGTCGATATAATTTCATCCAATAGGATTTAGACAAGTATAGGTTATTATTTTAACCTTATCAATTAGATTTAACTCTAAGTTAAATAATTTATCTTTTACCATGTCTTTTTGTTTTCTTACACTATATTGTTAATAAACGTACCATATCAAGCCAAAAAAACCCCAAGTTGTTTATTATTAATATATATAATCTTATCTAAGTCATTTGGCCGAACCTTAGATTTTTAGGAATAAAATAACAATTAATAATATAATATTTGTTTTAAAAAACTATTTTATGTCAATTTTGACACTATTTGTTACATGATTTTTATGAAATTCATAACAGAATGATAAGTTCGAACCAAGTTACTTAAATAAACAATAACATGTCATATTAACCTAAAAAATTAGTGTAAGTAATAAAAAGTCTCAAATTACATTTATTTGGGCATTTATAACATCAATTATGTCAATATTTCATTAATAAGACAATTACTGCATCATCTTTGTGTCATAATAAATGATAATTATTTAATCCCTAAAAATTCTAAATAAATTCCTATGATGTAGATAATTGTATGAGATTTCTGCAGACTATTCAAGTTCGAAGTTTCATGAAGTTTATCACTACATTAAAATTATTATACTTATACGATTTAATAAAGTGACATGTTGTCACATGCTTTGGTTTTAATAATAATTAAATTATTTTCATTGAAAAAATTTAATTAAATGAATCTAATCCGACCCTTAGGTGATATGGGTCGACTTTTAGTCATCCAATAGGATTTTGACATTTTTTAGGGTAATTTTAAAATATTATATTTACCCTTAATTACCCGATTTACCTTTAACTATAGTAAATAAAATTTACCGTAGTTACTATTCATAATTCCCAAAAATAAAAAGTAGCTTATTAACATAATTTGGATCCACTGATTCCAAATATGGAATCCATTTTTCAAAATTCAATACACAAAATTTTCAGAAATAAAATTAAAATTAATCCCGTTGTCGAAAGAAAACGGGTTTTCTTTAAAACATTGCAAAACATTGAATTGATTTAACCTACGAATTCAAGGTAAAATCAATGCTAATGTCATACATTATATTAAATGGTAAAAATATATTCTATTTATACTTTAAAATCATTCAATATTATAATTTAACCACATAAGATATTACGATGAAAAAAGATGTTTTTAATTAAAATATAGCGTGTTTTTACTATTCATTAGAATATGAAAGTTATCGGAAAAATATCAAAACATTATCTAATGTAAATTTTTATATCCTGATTCAAAAGAAGAATTTTATTTTGTAAAATTGAACTTATAAACATGTCAAAAACTAGATTTAAAGTGGGTGCGCCATCAAAAGACGACAAAACTGCATTTTTTGAAAAATACTTATTTTACCTGAAAAATTTATTTTGTTCTTATACCATGTTCTAGAAATGTGTAAGATGAATAATAATGTTATAAAATTCAAAATTTAGTTAACACTATTCATAATGGCTAGTTTTAATAATATTTTAATAGCATATCGTTGTTTAGCGAAACTTGGTGTTGCGTACAACAAACGCTATCATGGAAGGTCGCGATTGCATGTAATTCAAGCCAGGTCATAGATGTGTGTTGTGAAAGCTCCTTTTGGTGTAGCGTATAACAGAAGACATTAATGAAATTAAAAAGAATAGTTTTCATAAAATATCGGGGTGTTACATTGAATCTTCCTAAGTGGATCCAAAAAATAAGGGACTTACGGTAGGGAATTATCCTCCTGAGGCATAGAGACTCGAGGGAATGGCCTAGATGGGAATGGATCTGAGGATTGATCCTCATAGGGGTTTCTTACATACCTTTTATAAGAGATAGGGATAAATTTACATCTAGTTTATAATGGAATTTGGGATTACACATGGTAGATTCTCTTTGACATTAGAGGTATTATTCATGAATAATAGCCCAATTTTATGGTGGGGGATAAAGTGATCTCATCTAGATAAGGGTGAGGTTATGGTTGAACTGATAGTGGGTCGATCCGGATACCATAAATATATAGATCATGAGGATGTGTCCCATAAAGGGAAGATGTCACATTATGATGGTATTCCCCTCGGAGGGTGCACCATAGTTTATCGTTCATTGGTATTTAACCTCGTGGTGGCATCCTATGTACCATGTTTAGAACAAGGGGATCAAAACCCTTCTTGATTGAACGAGGGGAATCAGTATGCAATAGTTAGGTGGACCATGTGATTGTTAATATGGAGACCACTGATTCTTGATCAGTAGATGCACACTTTGGAGGGGACCACTATGTTTACCTTTGGTTGGAATTGAACCTCATGAAGAATTATTACATTCCCTTTTTATGATACATGGAAAAAAACCATGTGATTCAGATTGGGGATTGAATCAAGGCTAACACACACCTTGTATCCTAGATAAATGTTGGGTTATACACATGGTTAGCTACCTAGGGGCCTCTATAAAGACAAAACTATTAATAGATTTTATGTGTGGAAGCCACCCGGGTTCCGCTAGGCAGAATCAACAGTAAATATGTCTTACATGTGGAAGCTTCTTGGGTACCACTAGGTAGTGTCAACCATGAATGGGGAATATACATGGATGCTTCTTGAGTGTTTCTAGGGAGAGGCAATGGTGAATGGAGATTACACATGGAAGAGGCTTGGATTCCTATAGATATAGACAATAATGAATGGGGATTATGCATGGATGTTGTCTGGGTACCAATATGGATCAAAAATGGTGAATGGGGCTTAGGTGTGAAAGATTATTTGGTGCCTCTAGGGAGTTACAACCTTTAATGGGGCTTATTCATGGAAGTTACATGGGAGGAACTAGGGGAAGACAATGGTGATTGGGTCTTATGAGTGGAAGCTACATGGGTGAATCTAGGTTATGAAAATAATGAAAGGGGATTACATAAGGAAGCTGCCTGGGTGCTGCCAGGGATAGGAAACTGTTAAGGTGTAATACAAATGGAATCTACCAGGGTGCCTATATGGATTGGAAATGGTGAATGGTTCTTACAAGTGGAAATTTCCCATAATTTCTTCCACATGTCATACCATGAGGGAATACCATATGCATTTCATGGGGTAAGAGTTTAGTTTAACACAGTTTGATTACATGAGTTTCATAGAGATTATGTATAGATGATTCCCATTTATGGTTCCTCATGTCAGGTCATGAGGGAAATCAATCTCGCTGGAGGGTCGAGGCATATGATTGTGTCTTACACCTGATGAGGAGGCCCAAAGTTGTTGTCTGGTGGCGATCTCATGATCATGTAATGAGGCAACTTATTCATTCAACATAAGTTATTTCATGTTTTTTATATAAGTAATCCTACTAGTGAATGGTAGGCTATTATACAATTTAATGTCATGTAGTGAGGAATTTTGACATATTATACTTGGAAAATAATGAATCTCTTATATCGATAAAGAGGCATCCTATGATTATTTATAGAGGGTATACAATAATTTATTAACTTGTACTGAGGACTATAAGGTTGAATAGTCATATTAATGTATGATGTGGGACTTATGAAATAGAGGACCTTTCTGGTTTGACTAGGCATGGGAGTCAGGTGACGGGGTTTTATGAGTATCTAGAGGAATGGTTTATCTCACAGTGCTCATGGGACCAAATACGAGAACCTGAAATCATGACATGGGAAAAGGATCAAGAGGATAAGATAAACTGGATGTATTTCAGTGATTTCATAGGAGTATATATTATCATGGAATTCAAAGGGTGGAAGATGGGGATGTACAAGATAGTAAATAAAAATGGCATCGACCTTGCCTGAAAATTTCATTGTGTCACTCTCCATTTTTCATGGAGGTAGTGATGGTAGAAAAGGGACTGGCGCACAAGGATGTGACCACAACCTGTCATTGAGTATGAGTGAGGGTGTGGGGGAACAACCCCTACATTATGATATGTAGGGTAAAGAGAGAGGATCTTCGAAAAGTATATGGTTTCATGAAGTATAGGGGTTCGCGGATCATAGGGTGTTTTGAAGTATAGGTTTTCATGGAGATCAGGATATCATGATGGATAGAGTTTCATGGAGCTAATCATCTGACATAGATTGGGACCATGTCCCTAACATGAAATACCATATCAAAAGAAGATTTTTCGGAGAATTTTTAATTCTCCATGTAACCTTGAGCATCATGAAGTGGATCTTTCATTCACTAATTTTATAGACCTTCATGAAGGGTGTAGACCTTCTCAAAATTAATCCCTAACATGGGTAGGGGAAATCCATTTTCACTCTAGTTTGCGATGCTTGGGAGCACGATAAAATGGTATATTAGAAGTTTAATGGGTGGAGTCACAATTCCTTTTAGGTGGGGGATCCTAGTATTTATAGGTAACTAGACAATGCAGGGAAGTGTGTCATAGAGAAAAAGGGCATCGTGAAGGGGTGGGGGCCCATCAAACATGTGTATCCATTCGTCAAATACAATTGCATGGATTCAATGTGAGCTATACAAATCAGTGATGCTATGAATTTCACACCGAATTAGACAAATATTTTTGAAGGTTCGTGTATCCATTAGACTCACAAATCCATTTTTCAAATATGTTCATGTAGCCATAGAGGGATCTATGTGAACCATTTCTCCAACTCTACTTTGAATGAACTTAACATTTAATGTTTAACTCTGTATGGGCTCAATGAATAGTCAAATATATGCCTGCAAAGTGGACTATGCTTCTGGATCATGTATGGTAGCATTCAATGCATCCTTTGGATGGTTTTTCTTGTTCCAACATGTACCTATGATTAAAATAAAGAGGTAGGTAATCATAATAGTGAACACTTCTAAAGGGACCATGAAATCACTACACAAAAGAAGAAATGGCTACATGGAGATGGGGTTCATAAGGCAATAGGGTTTCATGAAAAATCGTCTTAGAAATGTTTTTTAGAGTAATGAAACCCATGGAAATTCAAAGTGGGGTGCATGTGTGATTAGAGTGTTTCACAAAAAAGTATAGTTTGAGAGTAATATTGGGTTGTGTACATGGTCAGTGTTTCGTAAAAGAGGATTATATTCATGAACTTGACACAAGCTAGAATGAAATAGGGAATAATCAAACCACATTGGCCTCACATAATGGTTGATAACAGGGAAACTAACATGAAAGATCTTATAAATTTACGTGTTAATCTCGTGCATTTTCATGGAAGTGGTATCTTATACACAATAAAGTGACACTTCAACTTTCGTATGATTTCCCCGAATATAGGGGTGCACATAGAAATATTGACCATGCCATTATCCAGTCACATGAAAATTTTGTGGTATGGAAGAGGTATTTCACAAAACATTCCATTAGATATGTGGTGGTCACATTCGCAAATGTCTAGTTTATTGTCACATTGGTCACATAAGAGGATTGAATGAATATTTAAGTCTTTTTCACAAATATTTAAAAAAATTAACCATACTAGGATTCTCATGATGTTTCGTCGAGTTATTTTGTGCTTTTAGATTACCCATGGATGGCCATTTTGGGTTATGTCTGGAATTTGTAAATAACAGTGTGGTTCTAGGAAGAATGCATGAACAAAGGAACATCCAACTAGATTTCGAGTGGATTTCCTTTGGGAACACTATATAGGTTATATCCTATAGACCGGTGTCTCTCACTAGCAAGTTGGATGACCTCTTATAACTATTATGGCTACTGGGGAATGCCCACTCTCAATAGATCCTCATAGGACATCTCCATACCTATCAAACTGGAATCAAGGCACAACCATAACACCATAAAAGGGTCTAAAAGGTAGTAATAAAGCATGAAATAATAGGAACAAGTAGTTATCAAATTGAAAAACAATACGTTGAAATATATAAACAGATGATCATACATAAAATCTAGTGTTGTGATGTTACAATTATTCCCACTATAAATGTAATCACCCTAAAATTCCATGTAATTTTTTTAATATATGGGAAAATTATGAGTCTATGAAATCTGACGGCATGTGGTTCTAAGGCCCTATGTGCCCAAAATGAATTTCTGAACTTTCTTTCAGGTACATTTAGTTAACGTATGAGAGGGTTTTTGTGAAATTTGAACCGGTGCTCAAAATTGAAATCTGAGGACACCGTTGAACTCACAACGCCGGTATAATCATATGGATACCTTCACCTTGGCCATAGTAGGTTGATGGAGAAAGATAATTTTTGGGGTTTTTTATGGGAATGAAAAATAAAATAAAGTAAACTTTTATTTTATTTCTAATAAACCTCCCATGTGAATGCTATTAAGGTGGGGACCACGAGGGGTTAAAACCACCCAACTTGAATGCTCAGTGGTGGGGACCACCCAAGCTAGTAAAACACTCCAATTCAAATCTAGGTTGTGGGGACAATCCAAACCCCTCATTATGGGAGAAAAACATCTCAACTCACTACTTTAATTAATTAATCAAACCCTCCTTTAATTAATTAAGCCTACCTATTTTTCCCATTATTAAATTAAAAAACATATACTATTATGTTGACTAATTTTCATTTTGGTGGATTTGAGAGAGGAGAACCTTTGGGAGGATTACTGTCTCCAATGAAGAGCGCGTTATTCAACAAAGAATGCACTCCCCAACTAAGAACTCTCACACCGACGAGGAACATCTTTGACAACAACGAACTGATGATCAGGAAGACACCGACGTCACCGACTTCACCCCTTCTAATTTAAATGAAAAATAAAGGTAGGGGTTTAATTTTGTATGATTTTATAATTCCATGTTCTTAACATCTAAAAAACGATGATCAACACCCTAAAAAGTTAATCTGTAGATGAAGGCGATGGTGCAACGACGCCGCCCCGCGGCCTCCGCCGCCCCGCGGCCTCCGCCTTTTCGTGGGCTCCGCTGCCCCGCGGCCTCCATCGGCCTAGGGCAGCAACCGCCTCCCATCCACCACCACCAACCTGCAGCCTCTGCAGCCCTACATCCACTGCCGCCCCGCGGCCTCCACCGCATGCGGCCGCCGCCGCCCCATGGCCTCCACTGCCACGCGGACTCCACTACCCCGTGGCCTCGCACTATCTGTAGCCACCACCGCCCCACCGCCACCCTGCGACTGCCACCGCCCCGCGGCCTCTCGCCGTCCCCAGCTTCCGCCACCCCACATCCTCTCGTTGCCCGCGATCTCACCTCCCTGCGGCCCCCCGTGGCTCCCATGACCCAGAACCCACCTGACCCCATCCTCCCCACGACCATGTTGTCCCACGGCCTCGTATCCCACCTGGGCTCACTGCCCTCACAGCCTCATGCTACCCAGTGGCCTTCGGGCTGACCAACATTGTCGGGTCGGGTCGACTCGAATCGGGTCAGTTCATTCCGACCGGGTCGAACCCTACCCAGGCCAACATCGAACTTTACGCTCTTTTGGCCATATCTTTGACACCAGAAATCTGTTTGATGAACCGTCAGTGGATCTATAAACCTTTTACTGAGATGATCACTTTGAGTATACCCCAATAGATTTTTGGATAATATTAGAGTACGATCAGTCTGGATCGATCACGAATCCAATAGGGCCCTCGTGACTAAAAGAATAATAACTCACAGACCGGGCATTCGATTGAAGCACTGTCTATTGCGTTGAGACACCTATGACTTGGAGGTACATTGGGATACTTCTTCATGAGACTTCGTGGAAGTTGGAGTATCTACAAGTGGCTTTTTTAGGAAACCCTCCTGGAGACAAGAGAGCGTAGTGCGGGTACCCTGTAGCTAGCTCTGACATGAATAATGAATAACAATAATGTGTGGGTCAGTATCAAGTGATCCTGTGTGGTTCATCACCTATCGATGCTATGTGGGTTAGCACTGAGCCATCATGTGCGGGTCAGTACCGAGTGATCCTGTTTGGGTCAGCACCGAGGGATCATGTGTGGGTCAGCAGCAGAGTCTCTTAATAGAGTAAAATAATTCAAAAGTTACATCTAATCTTCTCTACTACTATAACTAAGTTATACCTGGTATGAGATGAGTATGTACCTTGTGGTACTTTCCTTCATGGTAATACCTTGGTAGTATTCTTATCGGTGGCGTACCTGTGTGGTACTTACCTTCATGGTATTCCTTCCTTTGTGGAACAGTTGTGCATTTGGATTTTGGATTTGAACCCTGTGTTTCCTCATGATTGAGATGGGTATACTTGATAACTTAGATATATGTTTGCGCATATACCTAAGTAGGGTTGACAGTTTACTTCATGGTTTTTGATTTATCCTTTTTGGATTTTGTTAAACCTTGAGGGTCTCAGGGTCCCTATTTAGTATCGTTATACTCACCCCTTCACGGGATATGCCCGCACCCTATTGTGTTTGGTGAAGATGACGGACAACACTAACTGAGGGTGAGAGTACCAGGACTGGAGGTAGCTCGGAGGAGGACATTAGACATGGTGAACTGCAGAGACGATCATCCGGGAGCTATACCTACCCTTCATGTAGGATTCTTGGTGGACAATCTAAGAGCTTCTTTTCACCTATAAGCCATCTTGTACTTTCTAGTTTTCCTTGTACATTCCAGTTGGGCATGTATTCTGGCCCCTTTTACTTACTTCACTCACTGTGTTTACTTTTATGTTTACTTGAGTTTGTATCATGTTGTGTTCTTGGTTGCATGTTATTATAGGTTATAAAGTCAATTCCATCCCAGATTTAGGGAATAAAACATCGGTTCTAGTCGCCAGCCCCTTGCCTATGGAAGGCGGGCTTGGGGTAGTCACAGTACTGGCCCCAAGGGATGGTTTGTGGCAAATTTGTATCATAGAAGTCAGTTATACTGTAAAACATAGGACTCTGATCTATTTAATGGAAATAGTGTTATGTGTTTTGAGTGTGGTTATCAGTTTAGGGAATCCATTTTTGGTGCGTCGGATAATGTTTCCATACACCAAGACCCAACCATCAGATTTTAGAATCAGTACACAAAACACTGATTGCGTGTGTTTTTTGAAGAGTTTTCTTTTTGATCTCTTGAGTTACCTCACCATGTATATATTTTTGATAGTGGCGCACCTGTTTCTTTTTAGGATACCTCCACGAAGATAGCCAGCTAGGGTTCTGGGAGTAGCATGCAATGATAGCCCACCGACCGATAAGTCCTCGGTGTAGGGGCCTCTTCTAGTAGAGGCATTAGTAGAGGCGCCAGCAATACCATTACCCATAGGGCCACTGATGCCACCAGCCCCAGAAGTAGAGGGTTCATGACGCTTGAGTGTGTTTTAGGAGTTCTAGTGCTTGAGACCACCTAGGTTTAGGGGACAGACAGACCCACAAGTGGTTGAGGATTTGATGGAGGCTATGGTGAGATTATTCCGACTAATAGGGACACGAGTTGATCTCATGGTGATTCTTGTCGCTAGCCTTCTATAGGGAGCAACATGCAGATGGTTGAGAATGATGCTCCAGGTTCACGACGAGGTGATGCTTCTCTGGGAAGACTTCGAGAGCCTATTTCAGGTAGAGTTTGTTCCATCAACTCTTTGTGTAATGCACATTCGGGATCTACTTTATCTGCAGCAAGGTAGCATGATTGTGGCTCAGTACTCTATGAGGTTCACAGAACATTCACAATACTCCACTGATATGTTGCGGGCCCCATTCTTTAGGGCTCAGACCATTGATTAGGGACTCAGATGTGAGATCAGGGCTCCGATGATTTCTCTTATCATCCCGACATAGGCGGGGGTGTTATAGAGAGTCCTCTTTGTGGAGATTTTCCTTGCTGAGGAGTTACCAATAGTGAGACCCACCACCAGTCGTCACGTAGAGGATTCATCCACAACGGGTAGTAGAAATTTGTCACAAAGGTCCAAGAGGACCAGACCTATAGGTGGACGACCGCCGGAATCAGGGTCGGTTGTGCGGGGAACTTAAGGCTGAGTTAGTTATGCCAGTAGCGGGAAGTGTTACGCATGTGGTGGGCAGTGTCACAGGGCTTCTGACTGTCCGAACCGCCATAGGGATAATTAGTTTAAAGACAAAGGACTGCCCTGGTAGAGAAATTTTTTTGATCATGGTGGTCCGCAGGGAGTAGGAAGACATGGCAGAGGAGCTGGTCGTATAGCTGATGGGGGACAATGATTCGAGATGTTATCGCCACCACCAAAAGGTGGTCTACCCTGACCACAGGGAGCAGGAGGACAGGCTCAAGCTCAGCTCCAGGAAGTAGAGGCTTACTACCATGGCACTCCAAGGATGATACAAGGTAAGATATATGTCTACTCCACCTTAGTTTTAGTACTTATAGACACAAGTTCCATTCATTCTTTTATTTCCACTACCATCATTCAGAACTCAGTGATTTCAATGGAGTCGTTGGCTCAATCGTTATGGCTAGAGACTCCTACAAGATAGGATTCGATGATTACGCACTTGTTCCAGAAGTGTGAGGTTACTCTAGGAGGTGAGAGCTTCAGCTGGGATCTCCTAGTAGCGGTGTCGCGGCCTTACGACGTCATATTGGGTATGGAATGGATATCTACATTCCATGCTCAGATTGGCTATATTAGGTGAAAAGTGCGGTGATCCCGCAAGGATGGGACTAGGTTTACCTTCACAGGTGAGAGGGGAACCTTTGCAGCATAGGATAAAGATTCCTAGAGGGGGGTGCAGCTGATAACTCATCATTTGTCTAGCTTTACCCTTGAAGAGGTTGATGTGGAGAGTCTGAGCTATCCTATAGTGGTGGACCAGAATGCAGATGACTTCCCTGATGATGTTCTGGATCTACCTTCTCATAGAGAGGTGGAATTTTACATTGAGTTATACCACAGGACGACACTGTTATCTACACTAGCGTATCGGATGGCTCCCGCAGAGCTTTGTGAGCTACGTGTACAACTAGAGGACTTACAAGGAAAGGGATTCATTAGGCCTTGTATTTCTCCATGGGAAACCCCGATTCTATTCTCTAAAAAGGTGGATGGGATCTTGAGGATTTGTGTTAACTATCGGCACCTAAACCTGGTGACCGTGAAGAACAAGTACCCACTCTCTCTGACTGACGAACTCTTTGATCAACGAAAAGGACTACGGTGGTTCTCGAAGATAGACCTTAGATCATGCTATCACCATATCGGAGTATGAGATGATGATGTACATAATACGAATTTTAGATGTTGATACAACCATTATGATTTCTTGGTTATGCCATTTGGCGTGACCAATGCTCCAATAGTGTTCATGGGACTCATGAACAGGATCATTCATCCATACCATGACCACTTGGTAGTTGTATTCATCAAAGAAATTCTGATATACTCGACTAATGAGGAGGATCACGCATACCATTTGTGGGTAGTAAGGGACACACTCTGAGAGAACCTTCTTTCTAGTAAGCTCTCAAAGTGCCAGTTTTGGATATGAGAGGTTCACTTTCTAGGACATGTCATTTCGGAGGCTGGAGTTGTAGTAGATCCAGCGAATATTGAGGTGGTACTTTCATGGGATCTACCCAGTAGTGTGATGGAGGTACGAAGTGTCCTGTGATTGGATGGATACTACTAGAGATTTTTTCCACATTTCACCAGAGTTGCAGCACCTCTATAAGTGTTGACTAAGTAGGGGAAACCCTTCGTGTGCCGGAGAGATTCCAGCAAGATTTTCAAGAGCTGAGGTAGAGGATGACTAGTGCCCCCCATCTTGAGGCTTCCATAGGAGGGCGTAGGGTATGTAGTATACTGCGACGCATCAAGGACCAGGCTCTGATGTGTCCTGATGCAGGAGCGAGCAGTGATCGCATATGGTTCTCGACAGCATAGACAACATGAGAAGAACTACGCTACCCATGACCTTGAGTTAGTAGTAGTGGTCTTCACCTTGAATATGTGGAAACATTACTTTATGGGTGATCATTTTACAGTGTACTCTGATCACAACATTCTCAAGTATATCTTCTCTCAGAAGGACCTGAACTTGAGACAACGACGTTGGATTAAGTTCCTCCAGGACAATGAATTCGAGATAGTCTATAGTCCTTGGAAGGGGAATGTTGTACCAGATACAGTCATCAGGAGATCTAGTATACAACTTCTAGGTGAGGCGACGAAGCAGCTGGCCGCTTTGCAGATATCCTTTGTGGATTGAGATAGAGTGGCTTTCCTTCAGTCTCATACAGTCACTCCCCCACTTCATCAGCAAGTCAGGGAGGTGCAGCATGGGCACATTGACTGCGAGGCTCGATGTGCACAGATATCCATGGTATAGGTACCTGATTGATTTTCTAAAGGGGGGGAGCACGTCATCCTCTTTAGAGGATGTAACATGGTACCGGTGTCACTTTAGGAGGAAGTTTTGAGATATTTCCAAAAATCCCCTCTAGTGGTACATCCAAGAGTGGCGAAGATGTACCATGATCTTCGGCGACAGCACTGGTGGTCGGGATTGAAGAAATCGGTAGCAGAGTTTGCCTCTCGAAGCCTCACTTGTCAGCAAGTAAAGGTGGAGCATCATCTACCAGCAGGCTTGGTTCAGCCTTTAGTGATCCCAGAGTGGATGTAGGATGGGATATCCATGGACTTCGTGATAGGTCTTCCACATACATCCATAGGCCATGATTATATCTGGGTGATCCTCGACCGACACACTATGTCGGTCCACATACTATCGATCAGAGAGCAGGTTTTAGTAGAGAGCTTGGGATGCCTCTATGTGCAAGATATTTTTTCTGCTACATGGAGTACCCTCGACGATTGTCTCTGATCGTGATACATGTTTCACTTCCTGGCTATGGAAGGGGTTGCAGGTGGCTTTTAGGATGCAGCTTCGCTTGAACAGCACCTTCCATCCTCAGACGGATGGCCAGACTGAGCAGACCATTCAGACACTCGGGGATGTGCTATGTGCTTGTGTCCTAGACTTCGGTCATAGCTAGGAGGATCACTTTCCTTTGGTGGAGTTTTCATACAACAACATCTATCACTCCACCATTGAGATGAAACCTTTTGAAGCATTTTAAGAGAGACCTTATAGATTACCTTTGTGATTGACTAACTACGGGAGTTGGCACTCATGGGACCCAAGATGGTTCAGGCTACCATAGAGAAGGTTCAGATCATCTTGGAGAAGATGAAGACAACACAGATCAGGAAGAATTCATATACCATTAGGAGATGGATACCTCTGGAGTTCGAGGATGGTGACCACGTCTTTCTACGGGTATCACCTTGATGAGGTTTACAGAGATTTGGTCGAGGAGACAAGTTATATATAAGGTTCATTGGACCATTCCAGGTCCCCAGAAGAGTTGGCGAGGTGGCTTACGACTTATCTCTTCCACCGTAGATACACCGAGTGCACTACGTCTTCCACGTATCCTAGATTATGAGATATATGCACGACCCTTCTCACATTATCGACCATGGTGAGCTAGATGTCAACGATAGAGAGACTTTTATGGAGGTTCCTATTGAGATTGAGGGTCGAAAGGAGTGGGTCCTTCGTGGGTGCTCGATTCCTCTGGTGCACGTTCGTTGGCATCATAGGAACATCCAAGAGAGCCCATGGGAGCAGGAGGCTCAGATACGTGCTAAGTACCCCCACTTGTTCCCTCAGTTGGAGTTGTGGATTACAGGGACGCAAATCCCTTATGTGGGGAGAATATAAAGACCTAGAAATTTCATGTAAATTGTCATTTAATATATGGGAATTTTACGAGTCTATGAAAACTGATGGTGCATGATTCTGTGGCTCGGTGTTCCCAGAATTAATTTCTGAACTTTTTTTCAGGTATGTTCAGTTCACATACGAGCGGGTTTTTGTAACTTTTAAACTGGTGCTCGGAATTAAAATCTAAGGACATCGTTGAACTTGCAGCACCGGTATTCTCTTAAGGAGACCTTCACCTCGACTGCAGTAGTTCGAGGGTGAAATAATGTTTTTGCGGTTTTTTGTGGGAATGAAAAATAAAATAAAATAAACTTTTATTTTATTTCTAATAAACCTCCAATGTGAAGGATATAGAGGTGGGGACCACGAGGGGTTAAAACCCCCCAACTTGAATGCTCGGTGGTGGGGACCACCTGAGCTAGTAAACCCCCCCCCCAATTAAAATCTTGGTGGTGGGGACCACCCGAACCCCACATTATGGGAGAAAAACATCTCAACTCCCTAATTTAATTAATTAGTCCAACTCTTCATTAATTAATTAAGACAACCTATTTTTTATGCCAATATTAAATTAAACAACATATTCTATTATGTTGGCTACTTTTCTTTTTTGTGGATTTGGGAGAGGAGAACATTTGGGAGGATTAATCTCTCCAAAAAAGAACGCATTCTCCAACGAAGAACATGCTCCCCAATGAAGAAATCTCAAACCGATGATGAACATCTTCGACAACAACGAACCGATGTTCGGGGAAATGCCGATGTCACTGACTTCACCCCTTCCAATGTCTTCAAGCAATCAAGGTAGGGGTTTATTTGTGTATGACTATATATTCCCATGTTATTCCCTTCTAAAACAATTAATGCAGATCAACTTTCTAATTAGTTAATCTGTGGATGATTTTTTTAGCGAGTTTGGGAATAATCATTAAGGGAGGTTAGGGTTTGATGGTATTCATTCATGTTCTTATTGAGCTTCTTGCTACCTCTCTAACGTGGAGGGTGTGGGGAAAAAAACATGCTCTGACCCCTCCATCGTTCTTCTGGAATGGTGTATCCATCAGGATGGAAGTAGAAGACTTTGTGCAATGGTGATGAACAGATGCGGCGGTAAGCACATCACCGACCGCGACGAAGGCGTCGGCACAATGGCATTGCGTCGTGGTTGCCACCACCCCGCGGCCTCCACCACACCACGAACTCCATCGCCTGTGGCTACCGCTGCCCCATGGCCTCCCCCGCCCCGCAGCCCGCACGGTCCAGCCCGCAGCCACCGCCTCCCGTGGCCTACGTCCCCCCGCAGCCTCCACAACCCTTGGACACTACGAACTTGTGGCCTCACGCCTTCCGCGGTCGCCGCCGCACCACGGCCACCGCTTCCTGCGGCCTCCGCTGCCCAACGGACCCACACCATCTGTGGCCTTGTGCCATCTATGGCCTCCGCCGCTCCGCGGCCCCACGCAACTCGCAGCCTCGCTACCCATGTCCATGCCTCCTCATGGCCCCACCGGCCAGTGGCACTCTGTGACCCCCTGCTGCCATGCCGCCCCGCGGCACGCCGTGGCTAAGCTATCCCGCAGGCTCGCGGCCCCCACATCCTCTATGTCCCCACGGCCTTGCGCCGCTCCACAGCCTACGGGCTGGGCCGGACCCAGTGGGCCGCGTCGACCCGAATCGTGTTGGGTCAGGCCAAGCCGAGTCGGGCCGGGTTAGACTAGACCCCGCCAACATCGAACCTTATGCTCTTTTGGCCATAACAATTACACTGGATGTCCGTTTGAAGAACTTTCTATGGTGCTGGAAATCTTGGAGTGAGATGGACCCTTTGAGTATACACCAATTGAGTTTTGGATAAATTTGGAGTACGGTCTGGTTGGATCGAGCACGAATCCAACAGGGCCATCGAGACTAAAAGGCTAATAACACACAGACCGGGGATCCGATTGACTCACCGTCGATTGTGTTGAGACCCCTATGACGTGGAGTTATTTTGAGATATTTCTTCGTGAGACTTATTTGCAGTTGGAGTATCGACCAGTGGCTTGTGGAGAGGACCCTCCCAGAGAATAGTGAGTGTAGTGCGGGAACTATGTAGATAGATGTGATGTGAAGAATGAATAGCGGTCCTATATGGGTCAGTACAGAGCGATCCTATGTGGGTCATAACCAAGAAATCCTGTGTGGGTCAGCACTGAGCAATCCAGTGTGGGTCAGCACCAAGTGATCCTGTGTTGGTCAGTAGTAGAGCCTCTTAACAGAGTAAGATGATTCAGTACTTACATATAATCATCTCTACTATTGTACCTAAGTTATACCTGGTGTGATCTGAGTCTGTACCATGTTCTACCTTCCTTCGTGGTAATACCTTGGAGGTATTATTTTGGGTGACGTACCTATGTGGTACTTACCTTCGTGGTATTCCTTCCTTTGTGGAACGGTTGAGCTTCGTGCTTTTGGGTTAGACCCCATGTTTCCTCATGATTAAGATGGGTATACAAGATAACTTAGGTATATGTATGGGCATATACCTAAGTTGGGTTGACTGTTGACTTCATGCGTTTTGATTTATCCTTTGTGGATTTTCTGAGTCCTTGAGGGTCTTGGGGTCCCTTCTGAGTATCATAATACTAACCCCTACATTGGTTGTGCCCGCACCTTGATGTGTTTGGTGTAAACAACGGACTGCGCTGAGTGAGGATAAGAGTACCAGGACTGGAGGTAGCTCGAAGGTGGAGGTTATATGGGGCGATCCATAGAGACGACCGTTCGTGAGTTGTATATACCCTTAAAGTAAAATTGGTGGTGGATGATCAAGGAGCAACTTTTCACATATCAATCATCTTGTGCATTCCATTATTCATTGTACTTTCTAGTTGGGCTTGTATTCTGGCCCCTTTTACTTATTGCACTCACTCTGTATACTATTATGTTTACTTGAGTTTGTTTCTTGTTTTGTTATGGGTTGTGTGTGATTATATTTTATAAAGGAAATGTCTTCCCAGTTTTAGGGAATACCCCTTCGGTTCTAGTCGTTATCCCCTAGCCCTTGGAAGGTGGGCTTGTGGTATTCACGGCATGGGACCCAGAGGAGGGGTCATGACAATAAATTCATTATACCCCCAAAAATACTAACTTGAATACCATTCCATAAAATAATGGGGTCAATATTATGTCATAACTATGTCATAATTCCATGTCATATGATAATAAGAACCATGAAACCACATACATTGAACCAATGTTATGAAAACTCTAGGAATTACCATTATAGGAAAATATATTAGAAGAATAATCCACTCAATCATGATCATATCAGAATCAATATCATGGATCAAAAAAATTATAAGAATTATATGATTATGAATGGTATTTCTTGTGTATTCATTTGGGCCCCATATTGTGTGTAAAATACTTCATAGTTGGAATAACCAAATTTTAAGGCACCATCATAACTCACACAACAACCTCAAATAGAATCATATATGTAGGTGTCAAAATTAAAAGTTGTGAAACCAGTTAGTGACCTAACCAAGGATAGACTACAGGAAACACATTATCGACAACCAATTTTTTAAAATGATTTAGAAGATGAACAAAATTACATTTACTACATCAATAATAAATTTCCACCTTATGTCAAATTAATTGGATCTTTTCAGCTGTCTTCGTGAACAATGTGGGTCCCCATACAGATGTATCACAAATATCACACCAACTAAGATTAAATATATTTGCATGGAAACACAATAAATCAAAGAGTACATTCTTAGTGGATGAATCATAACAATTGTTATTGTAATTCTTGAATATCACTAAATGGTAATCCCATAGTTTCCAAAAGTAAAGTATGTAAGCACAATTCATGTCTTCAATAATATGTATATTTTATTGGGTGGTATGTTGCGACCAAAACTACTTTGAATCCCATTTCTATGAGGAGGAATCTACAAAATAATAACTGTACCTGATATACTTTTCCAAATTAGCAATACAAAAATTACCATTTAACAATATAATATCCTATACATATAGATTTTTCAATTGATCAACTTTGTTGGTATAACAAATTTGTAATAAAGTGATATACATTATTCAATTGGTCAAATACCAAAAAACTTCATTTTATCATAAAAAAAATCAATTTAATCACATTGAGAAATGTTTATAAATATCTCATACCACATAAAATTCATCCTAAGAATGATTTGAAGAACATGAGAAGTATTTGGATGTCCGTCCATGATTTTCTACTCATTATAAAAGTATGATCCAAAAACACCAATGAATAATTGCATTAAAAAAATCCCGAATAATTCCCTCATATCATAAATCATCATTGATTCTACTAGTTTCACAAAAAAACTTGTAATGATAATAGATCCACATGAAAACGTTTCTCATTGGTGAGAGAAGCACATAACAGTTCTTGAAGAAAATGAAACCCTCAAAATATATTGACTATTCACTAATAGTGCCCCCACTATGAATGGAATCCAGAATAACTATGAAATCATAATCTATATAATATTCTTGTAAATGAAACTAAATATTGGAGGATTTAAATTGAACTAATTCTGAAAAAAAAAAACATTTGTAACATCCTACTAGATTCCCAGTAACATGAGATAAAGTAGATCCATAAGATTCCACTCCATTAGAGATTCACTCATGATCGTGGATGGTAAATTGTTACTCAAATAATGAAAATAAAAAACACCCTTCCATGAGGTTTATTAAATTATGATATCAAAATTTTTGAGGTACTCCATTTATTAACTATGAAAGATATTCATGTTATTTTAAAAGTTGATATAACTCAATATTTTTTTATTATGGTAAATTGTAAAAAATTGTTTGAAATGGAAGTACTATAAACTATTAAGAGTTTATATCACAAATTTTGACAATATATTTTGTGTGTGAACTTTCTTCTCTTTAATCCAAGGATAATAAGAACCATTATACACCAAATGATCTTTCTACGTGATAATTCATCAAGAAAATAACGTGATTTATTTTAAAAACTCACATTGTAACACCCATGATTTTTATGTGAAATACTTTTTTTATCAAAGGAATCATTCACTACACACAACACTAGCTTAGCTTGCTTTACATACAATCACTACCTTCCTCGATAGCTTGCGTTGTATGCAATACCGAGTTTCACTAAACAATGATATGCTATTAACATATAATTAAAATTGGCCGTTATGAATAGTAATACCCACTTTTTGAAATTTTATAAATTTTTTCATTCAATATTGACTTCATTTTTGAATTCGAAATATCAAAATTAGCCTAGGGGGAATTTTTGGTATTTTTCTGAAAACATTCAATTTTTGATGAATAGTGAAAACACTGGGTTACTATTTAAAAACCGACTTTTTATTTAAATAATTATTTATTTTATTTTAATTTACATTAGGTCAAAATTGATACATAATACCTATATATGTTCAATTCAATTCATTGGATTCATTTTATAATAATTTTAGATATATAAATTTTTTTTGAACATTTCACCGTCTTTTACCCACCTCCTAAGGGTGTCTGAAAATTTACAGAAAACATAATTTTACCACTACTGTGAGTGTAATTTAAAAAATCTGAGAGACACGGTTAAAATAAAGGAGTAAAATGTGGTTCAATAAGATAAAAATAATTTTTGGTGATTAGTAACTTTTTACTTTTATTTACCATGATTAAAAGTAAATAAGGTAAATAAGGGTAAAAATGGTATTATTTTTACACTAACACTTGTCCTAATTCTATTGGATAAATATAATTCGACCAAAAAACCATTAGGAATAAAATATGACCAATTAGGTCCACTAGGATTAGATTAGGGCACTTATTATTATTTTATTTAAAAAGAGTTAAAAGTGTTAAAAACAATGTTTAATTACTAAAACAATTATAATATTGGGTATTACATAAGATAAATTCGTATATAAATAATAATTATAAAGATAAAAATATTTCTTACAAAATGGTATTTTATTTATAATTTTTAGACATTATATAATTTAATTTATTTATGACACAATGATGATGCAGTAATTACCTTATTATAGAAATATTAACATAATTGATATTATAAATACCCCAATAAATGATGTTTGAGACTTTTCATGAATTTAACTAATTTTATATGTTATTATGACATATTTTTATTGATTTAATTAACTTTTTTAGAACTAATCATGCTGTTATGATTTTCATAAAAATCAATTACCAAATAGTGTCAAAATTGACATAAAATAGTCTTTAAAACAAATATTATATTATTAATTGATATTTTATTCATAAAAAGCTATGTTTCAGAAACATTACATAGATAAGGTTATATATATTAATAATGAACATCTTGGGGTTAGTTTGGCATATTATTGTACGTTTATTAACCATATAGTGTAAGAAAACAAGAAGACATGGTAAAAGTGAAATTATTTAACTTAGTGTTAAATCTATATGATAAGATTAAAATAGTAACCTAATATTGTATAAAATCTATGTGTTGAGCATGTTTCGACCAATACCCACCTTACCATCTAAATAAATCAGTTTTGAACTATTAAAAACCGAATATGACTTTGTTATAAAATAATATTTTAAGTTTTTCCTAAAGTTCCCCTCTCCTCCCTTATAAAAGGGCACATCCTACCTTTCCCCCTCACACCATTTTGAGCCTTAAAAATAGGAAAAACCCTGCCAATTTCTCTTCTACACTTCCCTAGAAACATCCTAGATGTCCTGGTCTTCTTCAAAGACAATCTTTCATTCCCTAAGAGGAGGTTAAGAAGAGGCGCTTCAAAGAAGAGGTAATGCCCGTTACCAATTCTTTCAGCTTTATTTCTTCTTCTACTTCATCTTATTTAGTTGTTTCATTATGATGTAATAACATCATTATCACTCATATACTGATATGTTATTATATATATGAAATAACTTTATTTCACCTTCTATCTATCCTACGGAAAATGAAATCACCGCACGTGTGTAGGTACGGAATACCGTCTCCACATCGTGGTGTAATCTGTTTTCCACCACCCCTTACATGGATGGGTATAATGGTGTAAATAATAACTACATATTATTATTGTAATGTTATATTGATTCTGACAAAGTATACATACACTTCAACACAATTTCACGGTCATGGGAACGATATCATTGCTCGTGCGTACTTACGGCCTACCATCTCCACAATGTGATGCAACTCGTTCTACATGATCTTTAATGCATAATGATTATATAAATGAATTTAATGAGTAAAAATGATATATATTACACTAATAAAATTCTGGAAATGAGGTATCTATAACCTAAAAATAATAATAAGAATTTATTCGACAAAACATGCATAAGAACAAAAATCAATAGACACCCAAATAACAAGTAGCAATGAAATATTACTAATACGAAGCTAAGAATATGACCATATATGATATCATAAAAATGAATATGAATCTGTAATACATCAATGACATTATTTAAATAATTATACTGGAGGTTCGGACACGTACAAAGCATATCAGACCTAAGGTAAGGGAAAATCGCGCAATCTCATTTTTATCCGAGATTGTTTATACTTTGGTATTTACTATGGTGTATTTCTCATCCACTTCCAGGGTTCCTCAATATTTAATATTATTTCTATCATCCTTCAATTGTTTAAATCCAATTTTACCCATTGGTGAGTTTTTTTAGTAAAATATATGAAATGAATCTTTTTTCGTTTTCAGTAAAAGATACTTTTTGACTTTCTCGTCCAATGTACGAGAAGAATGTTTTTTAACTTATATGGAATGAATGGATTTTTTGATTTCATAGAACATTATTTACATGAAGCTTCCTTTACATGTTTTCATGTTTATTTTTAATCAAATTATTTTATTTTAAAATTGTATGACATATTAAGAAAGGAAAAGTGTTTTTAAAGTAGAAAGGATATTTTCCTCAAGAATGGAGTTCAACCATTTTATCAAAATTATTTTCCATCTAAGATAATATAGGGTTCTATTTACATACATATTTATACATTGATTTTATTATGTTATGATGGAATTACTTTTATGGTTTCCTTTTATCTTATATGGATTATATTATGAGGGCATGATGTTTAAGAATCCCATTTTTATTACAAGGGTTATGATAGGATGTATGATTTATCATCTTGTGGAACACATAAGAATTGTATCATTATGAGATGGGTGGTACCTATATCTCCCTCCAATGCATTGGGTAAAGATTTATATCTCATGAGATAGAGATGGATGGAATGAAAGGTTAATCTGGTTCAGTGAAACCGGACTGAAACGAGGAGTGAACTCGGTTCAGAAATGGACTTTGTCAGCTAAGATAGTCTTGGAAATGAGTGTTGACTACTAAGAAATGATTCGCTATGATTATGTGTGTATGTTACAAAGTTTCATGTTATTATTATTGGGATTACACTTCACTACCAAGATTTATCCCATTTTATGATATTATGATCTCTTTTACAGGTTATGATTTTCAAAACGTTTTGTTATTATGAATATGATATGATTAATATTTATTTTTTTTACCCTTACTGAGCATTTGAGCTCAACCTATTGTATGTTTTCTTTTCCCTAGGTTAGGAAGAAGGGTATTAAGTAAGATATTCTAAAAGGGACTCTAAATATGATGAAATAAATGGGAGGCAATGTAGATTATTTATGAACTAGTTGTTTATGTTTCCCAGTTTCTAAAGACACTATACCTATACAGTCCATTCATGTTTTTGTTATATGTTATAATAAGTGCGCTTCAATTTTGAAGTAATAATAATGTATGTAAATTATTTGTCATTATAGTTGGTATTAGAGCGAGGTTATAGTCAACCTTTGGAAACTAGGATGTGATAGCCTTAGTAAGAACCCTAAGGATATGTCTAAGCATATGAAAAAATATTAGTGTTTTAGAAATGGCCATGAATAGACTATGATAAGACATTAAGTGTGAAATTTTATTCTTGATTATGTGGTTTTCCTATTATGATTAGTGTTTCTCACACTATGCTTATTGGTTTTAGTCAATGGCTAGAACCTGAAGGAACCGTGTTAATGCTGAATGCGACGGGCAATGCAATAATTGTCCCCATGATCAACCAAACATTATTGGATATGGAATGAAAAATATTGTATCCATGCTCACACAACTTTCTCAATCTATGAATCATGCAAGTCTTCCAAACGAGTAAAGGAAGGAGCAACATTCTGTTGAAACCTTCATGAGGCAGCGTCCACCCTCACTCAGCGGGTCTACTGATCCATTAGTGGATGGACAATGGATTAGTACCACTGAAAAGATATTTTCAGTTCTTCAATGTTCTGAACATGATAAAGTCATCTTAGCAGTACATCATTTTGGAAGGTGAAGCTTATCAATGGTGGAATGTCATCGTGAATACGAGGAAAAGTGATGAAATTGAATCAATGGAATGGGATGAGTTCAAGAACTTATTTTTCAATAAGAACTTCCCTCATATTCTTCGAACAAAGTTGGAGAAGGATTTTCTTGAACTAAAGAAAGAGGATGATTAATCGGTTGGTACCTATGAAGAAAATTTTACAAGACTTTCAAGGTACGCTTTTGGGATTTTTATCCAACCTGAGAGTAAGATCGATTGATTCTTTAGTGGCTTAAACCCATGTCTTCGAAGGGCATTATCAATAAGGGACTTCAATAGCTACGGGTAAATCATTCGATGTGATCTCATGGTTGAGATGGAGATTGGAGTAACCCATCAGTCATATGCATATGATAAGAAGAGGAAAATGTAATTCAAAGGAAAATATAAAGAGCACACTGAAAAGAAGATGATTTTTCCCTTATGCTCAGTGTGTGGAAGGAAACGTGGAGGCAGTTTTCTTAAAGGGATAAGTAAATGTTTCAAATGAGGAAAAGAAGGTCATCGAGCATTTGAATGCTGTAATGATGGGAAGAAGATATCTAGTGATGAGAACAAAAAAAAGGCTACACAGAATGTACCTCCTACACTTCAGTGTTACTAGTGTAAGGGAATGGGGAATTATGCTAATCAATTCCCTAATATATGGTTTGTTGATGATGATCGATGTCAACAGACTCATAAGGCTAAAGAAAAAAAGAAAGTCACATGAAATTTCTATCAGTGATGTGAGTACGATAACGAAGTGGTGAAAGGTACACATACCATACACTCTTAGTATAAATTGTTTTCTTTGATTCTGGATCCACCCACTCTTTTATTTCTGAAGAATTTTCTAAGGGTATCGCCATATTACCTCAGTAGTTAGATATTGAGTTAGATATGACAACCCATAATGGCACAACATTCGCATCAAAAGTTTACAATTCTACTCCGGTTGATGTTTGTGGGAAAGTGCTTCTTGAAAATCTTGTGATCCTTCCTATAGTGGAAATTGATGTGATTCGTGGAATGGATTGGCTTTCTTTATATGGAGCTCATATCAATTTTCCAAAGAAGGGATGTCACATTTCATATTCCGGATCAATCTATGATTATCTATCGATGCATGGATGAACATAACCTTCCAGTGGAAATTTCTTCCATATTATGGGTCTTGATTCCACTAAATGAAGGTTATTTATCTCAAATTTTTGGAGAGAAAGTCATGATTAAGAATATAACCATTATACGAGAGTTTGATGATGTCTTTCTGGAGGAATTCCCTGGTCTTCCACCAAATCGTGAAGTTGAGAGTTCAATTGAACTCATACCGGGTGCTTTACCTATTTCAAAGACACCTTATAGAATGGCCCCAATTGAGTTGCATGAATTCAAGAAGCAACTCCATGAGAATCTTGATAAGGGATTCATACACCGTAGTGTGTCACCTTGGGGAGTAACTGTACAGTTTGTTAACAAGAAGGACAAATCAATGAGACTATGCATTAATTATCGAGAACATAACAAGATCACTATCAAGAACAAATATCATCTCCCACGCATTGATGACTTATTTGACCAACTACGCGGAGCTCAATATTTTTCCACGATTGATCTTCATTCAGTGTATCATCAATTAAGGGTAAAAAGGGAGGATATACCAAAGACATCTTTCCATACAAGTTATGGACACTGGGAATTTATAATGATTCCATTTGGTCTTCCTAATGCCCCTACTATATTCATGGATTTAATGAATAGAGTCTTTAGAGACTATCTTGATCAGTTTTTGGTAGTCTTTATAGATGATATTCGTGTCAATTCAAAGAGAAAGGAAGATCATGAAGATCACTTGAGAATTGTATTGAAGACCATGATAAAGGATAAGCTTTATGCCAAATTTACCTAGTGTGAATTTTGGCTTCAAAAGGTCTCATTTTTTCTATCACATAATCTCAAAATAGGGGATATATATGGATCCAGCAAAAAGAGAGGTTATCGAAAGATCGTCGAGACCAACAAAAGTAATTGAGATCCGATTTTTTCTTGGTTTGGCTGGATATTACTGACATTCTGTGAATGATTTTTCACGATTATCTAATCCACTCACCTGGTTGACTCGAAAAGGAGTTAAGTCTGTTTGGATGGAGGAGTGTGAAGATAATTTCAAGGAGATAAAAAGAAGGTTATCCAGTGCACATGTTCTCACACTGCCTTGTATTGGAGAAAGATTTGTGATCTATAGTGATGAATCCACAAAGGTATTGGGGTGTATTCGCATGCAAAATGATATGGTGATATCATATGCCTCACAATATTTGAAAATGCATGAGAAAAATAACCCAACTCATGATTTGGAGTTAGCTGCAGTAATCATTGAATTAAAAATTTGGAGGCATTATCTTTATGGTGAAAGTTGTGATATTTATACTGATCATAAAAGATTAAAGTATATTTTCACAAAAAAAGCGGTGAAGATGTGCCAAAGAAGATGGTCAGAGATGATTGAGGATTATGACTGCTCAATTCATTATCTCCATTGGAAAGAAAACAAGGTGGAAGATGCATTATGTCGACAAGACCATGCTATATTATCCATGATGATGATGAAAAAAGATCCAATATTTATGGATTTACAATGGATGGATCATGGAATTATAATGGAAGGGGAAAAATCTTATCATTATCAAATTAATGTTCAACCGTCTATGCATGTGAAGATTAAAGAGGAACAAAAAGAATATGTATAGTTACAAAAGAAGGTGAGAAATTTTCCTGAATTCAACCTTGATTGTGATGGGATAATAAGGTTCAGGAATCGGGTTTGTGTTCCTCCCTTCCTAGAAATAAAGAAGGAGCTACTAGATGAGGCCCATAGTTCTTCATTATCTATTCATCCTGGAAGCACAATGATGTATAGGTACCTGAAAGAGTACTTCTGGTGGGATGCATGAAAAGAGATGTTGCTGAATATGTCTCTCGATGCTTGGTTTGTCAGCAAGTTAAAGCTGAGAGACAGAAGTACAAGGGGATGTTATAGCCATTACGCATACATGAATTAAAATGGGAAAACATCACTGTGGACTTTGTCACCGGACATCCTAAAACATCCAAAGGCAATAATGCTATATGGGTCATAATTGATCATCTTACGAAGTTGGCACACTTCATTGCTATTAGAAAATATTTCTTTCTGGATCAGCTTGCTAGGATATATGTGATGGAAGTGGTAAGATTTCATACAGTACCACTTTCCATTATATCTCATCGGGATTCGAGGTTTACCTCAATGTTTTGGTGAAGTCTTCAGCATACTCTGGATATAGAGGTTAGTTTCCGCACTGCTTATCATCCTCAGACTGACGGTCAGTCTGAGAGGACAATTCAAACTCTAGAAGTTATGTTCAGATCTTGCTCTATGGATTTCATAGGTGGTTGGGATCAACACCTAACTTTGATTGAATTTTCTTATAGTAATATCTTTCACTCTAGTAGTCAGATGGCTCCTTATGAAGTTCTCTATGGGAAGAAATGATGAAATCCAACTTGCTGGGATGAAGTTGGGGAAAGAAAGCTATTAGGACCTAATCTTGTTGTTGAGATGGTAGAAAAGGTCAGATATATTTAAAACACATAAGAGCATCATAGAGTCGACAAAAAAGTTATGCCGATAACCGAAGAAAAGACCTAGAGTTTGAAGTGGGTGATAATGTTTTCTTACGAATATCTCCTTGGAAGAGAGTAATGAGATTTGGAAAGAAGGGAATGTTGAGCCCTAGGAATATCAGTCCTTTCAAAATACAGGATCATGTTGGGAAGGTAGAGTACAGATTGGTGCTTCCTCCAAATCTCTCTCAAGTTCATGATGTGTTCCATCTATCTCTCATGAGAAAGTACATACCCGATTATTCAAATGTACTCAGCTCAAAAGTTGTATCGCTGGAGCATAATCTTTCTTATGAAGAACAACTAATAGTGATTCTAGATCGTAGCTAAAAAGTCCTACGGAACAAGACCACTCGCTTGGTGAAAATTTTATGGGGGAACCACCAATTAGAAGAAGCTACATGGGAGCTTGAGAATATGATGAGGGAGAGGTATCCTCATCTGTTTGTTACAAAGTGTTGAATTTTGAGGGCGAAATTCATTTTGAGGGGGGTAGAATGTAACACCCGAGATTTTTATGAGAAATATTTTGTTTTTATCAAAGGAATATTTCACTACACACAACACTATCTTGTCTTGATTTACATTCAATCGCGACTTTCATCGATAGCTTGCGTCGTACGTAATACCGAGTTTCACTAAACAATGATATACTATTAAAATATTATTAAAATTAGCCATTATGAATACTAATACCCACTTTTTGAAATTTTATAAATTTTATCTTTCAAAATGGACTTCATTTTTTAATTCTAAATATTGAAATTATCCTCGGGTGAATTTTTGGGATTTTTCTGAAAACAATCAATTTTTGATGAATAGTGAAAACACTAGGTTACTATTTAAAAACTGACTTTTTATTTAAATAATTATTTATTTTATTTAAAATTATTTTAGGTAAAAATTGATACATAATACCTATACATGTTCAAAGTAATTCATTGGAGTCATTTTATAATAATTTTAGATATATAAAATTTATATTGAACTTTTCACCGTCATTTACCCACCTCCTAGGAGAGTTTGAAAATTTACAGAAAACATAATTTTACTGCTTCTGTGAGTGGAATTTCAAAAATCCGAGAGACATGGTTGATATCAAGGAGTAATATGTGGTTCAAAAATATAAAAATAAATTTTGGTGAATAATAACTTTTTTACTTTTATTTACCACGGTTAAAAGTAAATAGGGCAATTAAGGGTAAAAATGGTATTATTATTACACTAACACATGTCCTAATTCTATTGGATAAGTTTAATTAGGCCAAAAACAAAATTAGGAATAAAATATGACCATTTAGGTCCACTTGGATTACATTAGGACACTTATTATTATTTTATTTAAAGAAGTGTTAAAAGTGTTAAAAACAATGTTTAATAACTAAACTTTTTTTAATACAGTGTTATACATAAGATAAATTCGACTATAAATTTTCAATAGAAAGATAAAAATATTTTCTACATAATGGTATTTTATTTATAATTTTTAGACATTAAATTATTTAATTTATTAATGACACAATGATTATGCAGTAATTACCTTATTAAGGAAATATTAAAATAATAGATATTATAAATACCCAAATAAATGTAGTTTGAGAGTTTTAATTAATTAAACTAATTTTATAGGTTAATATTAAATATTAGTAATGATTTAATTAACTTTTTTCTAAGTAATAATGCTATAATGATTTTCACAAATATAAATTACCAAATAGTGTCAAAATTGACATAAAATAGTTTTTTAAAAAAATATTTTATTATTAATTGTTATTTTATTCGTAAAAATCTAGGGTTTGGCCAATTTACTTCGATAAGGTTATATATATTAATAATGAACCACTTGGGGTTCGTTTGTCTTGTTATAGTATGTTTATTAACCATATAGTGTAAGAAAACCAGAAGACACGGTAAAAGTTAAATTATTTAACATAGAGTTAAATCTAAATGATAAGGTTAAAATAGTAACCTAAACATGTCTAAAATCTATTGGTTGCGAGGGGTTCGACCCATCACCACCATAGATTCGAAATAAATCAGTTTGGAGCTATTAGAAACCGAATATGACTTTATTATAAAATAATATTTTAAGTTTTTCCTAAAGTGCCCCTCTCGTCCCTTATAAAAGGGCACCTCCTCCATCTCCTCCTCACACCACATTTATCCTTCATGCTCGGAAAAACCCTTAAAATTTCTCTTCTCAACTTCCCTAAAAATATCATAGTGGTCCTGGTATTCTTCAAAGACCATCTTTAGTGCCCTATGTGGAGGTTAAGAAGAGGCGCTTCAAAGAAGAGGTAATGTCCGTTACCGATTCGTTCAACTTTATTTCTTCTTCAACTTCATCTTATTTAGTTGTTTAATTATGAAGAAATAACATCATAATCACTCATATATTTATATTTTATTATCAATATTAAAAACTCTATTTCACCTTCTATCCATCCTACGGAAAACGAAATCACCGCGCGTGCGTACGTACGGAATACCATCTCCACACCGTGGTGTAATCTGTTTTCCACCACCACTTTACTTACATGGTTATAATGGTGTAAATAATAACTATATATGATTATTGTAAAGTGATATTGATTCTGAAATATTATACATACACTTCAATACAATTCCATGATCATGGGAACGATATCACAGCTCGTGCATACGTACGACCTACCGTCTCCATAATGTGATGAGACTCGTTCTACATGATCTTCAATGAATAATGATTATATAAATGAATTGAATGAATAAATGTGATATATATTTTGCTAATAACATTATTTAAATGAGTTATCTATAACCTAAAAATTAGAATAAGAATTTATTCGACAAAACACGCATAAGAACAAAAAGACATAAACACCCAAATAACAAGTAGCATGGAAATTTTACTAATAAGAAGCTAAGAATATGACAAAATATGATATCATAACAACGAATATGATTCATTAATAAGTCAATGAAATTATTTGAATCATTATATAGGAGTTTCAGACATGTACCTAGCATATCGGACCTAAGGTAAGGTAAAATCTCGCAATCTCATTTTTTTCCGAGATTGTTTATACATTGGTATTATAGGGGTGTATTTATCATCCACATCCATGTTTCCTCAATATGTAATATTATTTCTATACTCCTAAAAATTTTTAAATCCAATTTAACCCATTGATGAGTTTTTTTTTAGTAAAATATATGAAAGGAAACTTTTTTCGTTTTTAGTAAAATTTAATTTTTGACTTTTTCATCCAAAGTACGAGAAGAAGGTTTTTTTAACTTATACAACATGAATGGATTTTATGATTTCATAGAACATTATTTCCATGAATCTTCCATTATAAGTTTTCAAGTTTATTATTAATAAACATCTTTTATTTTAAAATTGTATGACATGTTATGAAAGGAAAAATTATTTTGAAGCAGAAAGGATATTTTCCTCAAGAATGGCGTTCAAGTGTTTTATCAAAATTATTTTCCATTTAAGATAATATAGAGTTCTGTTTCTATCCATATTTTTACATTGATTTGATTATGTTTTTATGGAATTATATTTATAGTGTCCTTTTATCTTATATTTATTATGTTATGATGGCATGATGTTCAAGAATCCCATTTTTATGACATGGATTGTGCTAGGATGTATGATTTATGATCGTGTGACACACATAAGAATGGTATCATTATGAGATAGGTGGGACATATATCTCCCTCCAATGTATCGGGTAAAGATTTATATCTCATTAGATATACATGGCTGGAATGGTAGGATAATCTGGTTCAGTGAAACAAGACTGAAACAAGAAGTGAACTCAGTTCAGAAATGGACTTTGTCCGCTATAATAGTCCAAGAAATAAGTCTTGACTACTAAGAAATGATTCTCTATGATTATGTGTGTATGCCACAATTTTTCATGTTATGATTATTGGGATTACATTTCACTACCATGATTTCCCTAGGCCAGGAAGAAGGGCATTATGTATGATATGCTAAAAGGGACTCTAAATATGATGAAATAAATGAGAGACAATATAGCTACTTTATGAACTAGTTGTTTATGTTACCCAGATTCTAAAGACACTATACCTATACAATCCTTTCATGGGTTTGTTATATGTTGTAATAAGTGTGCTTCAAATTTGAATTAATAATAATGTAGGTAATGTATGGGTCGTTATACACATTACCCTAACCGGCCTTCAGAAGATCCATCATTAGAGTCAAAGTTGAATGGTGCATCATCTAAATAAAGGAAGTATATAACATCAAATAAGAAGTCAAAATTATATTCCTTAAGTGAGATAGTTGGAAAAATTGTATCCAACATTTTTAATTATTCTAAAAACTGGGGGTAATACCCGGCCAAACATATGACACTCCAAATCATAAAGGAGTATCCCAATTTATCCTATGACATGAAAAACTTCCCATTTTTTGGATCTACTAGGATACAATGATATAATAGCATATTCATAATAACATTACATCTTGATTAAAGAATTTGGTATTTGATAAATATTTTTAATGTAGATGATAAACAAATTTGTCTACAAATTCACACAGATGTTCCACATGATCCTCTTCAATTTTAGATAAAACAATGATGTCATCAAAAAATAAAAAAACATTTTATTCAACGTATTAGTGGAAAATAATATTTATTAACACCAATAAAATAGTAGGGAAATTATTTAGACCACAATACATAAAAATGAACCCACATTTTTTGTACCTACTTTAGAATGTGGTTTCAGATACTTCATGCTCTTGAATCCAAATATTAAGGTATGTAGGATGAAGATCAATCTTAAAGAACAACTTTTTTCCTTCATATTATTAATCAAGTCATCACAATTAGGAAATAGATAAAGGTTATTGACTATAAGTAGATTACCAATTTTTTAATCAATACATATTCAAAGGGTTCCATTAGATTTCGTAGAAAAAATGAATAAGTTCTTCAAAAATGAGAAATGCTAGGCTAAATGAATCTGTTTGAAATAAGTTCATCCTTATAATACATACGTTCATTTATTTATTTTTTATTTATAAAATATCTTGGTATATATTTATGATTTATACATTACACCATGTAAACAGACAACCCAAGAACCCTCACTAGTGCAATATGATAATTGTGTAATGAAAAAATATCTGAAAACTCTTCTAGTACTGGAGAAAGTTTACCACATGGAGATCCATTCACTAAATAAAAAAAATGGATTTCCTCCTACCGATATCCCAAAGCCATGGTCCGACACCGAATTTACTCAAAACCCATTATCCCTAAAATACTAGACACTTAAAATAGTGTTTTAAAAAGAGACCCTTATTTGGTAATTATGAATCCGATCATTTTGAGGCACCAACTGATCAATTTTTTGGTTTATATCCCAATTATTCATATCAAGAAATAATATTTCATATTATATCTCAATGTTTTTTATTAAGATAATGTTTTTTTGTTTCATCACACACTCTTATCCCTATTTATCCATAATGGCATTTAAATATCCACATGGTGAAATATAATAATTGATGGAAGATTTTGGAAATTTATAGTACCTATAGAAACAATATAATGAGAGGCTCCAGTATCAAAAAATACTAACATTAAAGATGAATGAAAACTAATGGTTCCTTTAACTATTATTGGACCCACATCATTTCCCAAAAGAAACTCATATAACAAATGAAGATGATTTTTTATTGATTTTAATGGGTATAACCCCATTGTTCTTGAAGCATTTGAGTTATCAATTGATATGTGGTATACTAATGAGAACATAAAAATACATGTAGTGTTAGAAACATGTAAAACATAAAAATAGTTACATAAGTATCCCAAGGAGGTACGTAAATTTGGTGTCTCCATGAATGCATCCTTCAAATTCCCAAAATATCTATATTGGAAACAAGACTATGTGCCCTTACTAGAAATTGAAATGATTTAGATAATGTCTATTATTAATATCCACCATTATAGTTTCCACCAAGAAAATCATACTCAATCCACATACCCTTATAAGGTCCCTCAAGTTTAGATTGATAGTATAACAGACTGCTATTATCTCTAACATATAGAAAGGTTTATGATATGTTTTAATATTTTAATCTATATAATTATGATATGAGGTAATATTTATAAAATGACCTATCATAAAATATATATTAAATTTTAAAAAATAAATCCACTAATAATTAATCTTTTTCATTCAACAGCACCTCAGGTGGATACAGAGAATATTCATCCAAATGATTGGCATACAGAGTCATTCTATAATCATCATGATAAAGGTTGATAAACTCTATGGATTGAGCCTTTAAAATTTACTCTTGGTAGATGTGATTGGTAAAAAGATAACACACATCCTTCCACTCTAATCACTCAATCATTATTTCCAAAATAATAACATCCCATCACCTCTTTCTGGGCCCTTCAAGGTAGAATATGAAAAACTTCCCAATAATAGAGTATGTTGTCTCCAAGAAATGGAGTATTTGACCAATGTTTTCAAATAATTCCCTATTTCTTTTACATCCTTCATTTTCTTGAAATATGGTGTCTTCTAACTAATTAAAAACTGATATTTCTCACTAATATCATCCCTAAAATGTAAAACCTCTAGGTATATAATGGGAACATGAAAATGAACTTATAAAAAATCATAGACTACACACACTATTACCTTAATGAGCTTTTGGTCAACTAGGGGTTAAAATATTGTGGGTTATTAGAAAATATATCTTGAATCGTGGTTGAATCTATTATTGATGGAAATGTATTAAAAATTATAAAGTGATCACAACGGATCATCTGATAAGAGACACAAGAAAATTAACCCTATCTTTAAAAAATAAATTTGAGAGAACATGTTTATGATCATAGATTTGGAAATTTCTATAATCATATCAAATAACTCCTTAAATACACCATCTCTCAATATCTCAAGGAATATTAATGATTGTTATGATGATAACTAGTTAGACACACTCTCATAATTTACCCCTTATGTCCCTAAAATCCTTTATCATTTTCACTATCACATGAATGTGTATATACAGACATAAATGAAGAGAAACAACCTCCTTGATACTTATTTCGAAGGAAAACAAATATTGTTCTTCTATGATCATAACATCATAACATGTCTTAAAAGATAAAAAAGGGTGTTCACAATTCCCATGGACTAGAGAATAGAACCTAGGAATTAAGATTTTTCCAAAATGGAACGATTTCTCTAAAATAATAACCAGAAAATGAAAAAAATGGATACAAACCATAAATAATTAGTTTTCATATATATTCAACATAATAGAAATGTGAACAATGTATCCAAATGTCATATCAAATATCTCAAAAAATGAAAATTCCATTAAATTTTCTCCTCATAACTATTAGAACAGAAAATACACATATGACCACTAACTCCTAAGATCCCATAGAAAATAGAACCCATCAACTACATGTGGGGTTTTCCAATTCCCTGAACATTCAATATGAATTTCTAAAAATACCTATGGAAAATGTAGTACATGAGCTACACCATCCTAGTAGGTACCCACCATAAATTCCATATGAATTCCATGTCATATAATAATAATATTTTATATTTTATATAAATCCTGGAATACTAATATATTGGTAAATTATAATAAATCATGAATTTCAAATCATTTTATTGGAAATTATAAAAATGGAATAAAATTTAATTTCAGTAAAAATAACCTTATAGATTTATCTTATTCAAAACAAGCACGAATAAAAAATTCCACATAATGAGAAAGGAAACAATCATTTTAACCATGCCTCTATGGTTATAAGCCTACCAGATAGTTTGATCATGTCCTGAGTTCCCATATAATTTATGTGGAATATAGCTCATGTTGTGCTCACAAAAACCTAAATCACATTCCAATGGGGAGTATGAATCTATTAAAATAATGAAATATATATTTTCATAATAGTTTACTATCGTTTTACAGACCCATATTTTCTGTAAATAACTATTACATAATTATTAAGATAAACAACATAATAGCATAAAAAAGGTTGGATCCAAAGGTTTAGTTTAATTGGAATATTTGTACATTAAATAAATTTTACATAATAAAACAAAAACATTATTCAATTACTCATTTTCTGGCATCTTGGTATCCATTATATTATCCTTTTTGAAAGTAATCACCTAGTGATATACATCAATACAAGAGGCGTGGTAAAATGTAAGAAACCGGATAGATTAGGACATGAATAAATATAAAATGAGTGATAATAGTCATCATAATCATAATATAATCATATTATCACAATCATAATCATTTTTGGGAAATTTAGATAATGGTATGAAATGTGGATATGCATACAAATGAAAATTCTTAAGCTAGTGTTCAGAAACCACACATAGTTGTGAACAAAGATACCATCATGTTCCCTCATAAAATATCTTCATAATTTTAATATAATTATTGGGAAAAATTATAGCATCATGTTCATGAATAATACACATCATCTCATGAGACACATCACATTACACAATGCATTATAGTGATATATAATTTTGGGCACACCTATCACATCATAATATTTAAATAATTATGCATGTCACATAGAACATATATCAATAAAATTCATGAAGTAAACCATATAATGTAATCAGTTTAATAAATATTTATGAAATCATAAATAACAGTGAGGCTCCGAAATGAAAAAAAGTGAAAACATATTTGGTGTAATATTCATCATTCTTGAGCGATGAAGAAACAACTTGAGGGAAGTCAAAATGTGTTTTTGGAATAAGTATTATTTTGAAAAATCTTATTAATTTTCATGAATTAAATTTGGAAACATTTATATCCCATAAAATTGTAAGGAAATTTATAATATATATTATGAAATATAAAAGAATATCAACACTAATAATTTTATGAATGTAAAATAAACCATAGAAATGGAGTTGGGTTAGAGAATCCCCTTACCTTATGTATGAATAATTTATTCTTCTTAATTTACTATATAATCCAATTATATTCATTAGAGACTAAATACCTAACCAATTAAAAATTTATTTCATTTATGATTATTTTATTATGTTTTTTTATGTCTATATTGATGAATTATAGAGTTCAATATCATCATTATGGTAGTGATTGTTTTCTTAGTTTCCATGATTAGTTTATGTGTATAAAAGTGTAAAGGTTCATGTAAAATGAGAATAATTCCCAAGAATTGAAATTATTTATTATTAAGTAACATAATTAATATTAAATTTTCTTATATATCAGTTTTGGTTTTTATATAATGAATTTTTATTTTATAAAATGTTATGATAAATATTTATTTTATTTTGTTAGTTTTCCACACATCAAAAAATAATGTAGTTTTATTTAATATTATATTTATAAATTAGTTCTAGAACATTAAAAAAGTTATAATATGAACCTAAAAATATTTTTTAACGATATTAATTTTTTAATGATGATACTCGAAGGTAGTAAAAGAAAATGAAAACTCGCTATCCACAAAGGTGATAAATCATCATTTTTGATATTTTAATTTTACAAATTAAAGGAGAGGAGAACATTTTTGATGATGGATATTAAATTAACACAATAAAATTCAGTTATATATATGATATTAGAGTTATCATTCCTCATCAAATACGATATTTGTGGAGAAAATATGAAATTTAAAGAAATTAAATGAGATCAAAAGAGGATTTTACCTCCTGAATTTCATCTCCATAATAACATCCATACGAAACATGGGCTTGGACATCTATTGAGACCAATAGAACATGGAAGTTTGGAAGAATATTGAAGATATATTGGGATGAATTTACACAATCTACCAGTATTGGAGGGTGTGGGGAAAAGAGGTGGTGATGAGTGTTATTTATATTTGATGATATATATTATTTATTATTATATTCATTAGATTATTATTTTGTTCAAGACTATCAATAGTGTTCATTATTGTGAATAAGTGCAGTTAATAGTGTATGTGTTTTTTAAATGATGGGTTCCTAAATCACACATGACTAAAAAAATCGGGAATTTTTTTAATATGTTAAATACTATAAATTATTGAACATCTATTTAAAAAATATATTTTAGAAAATACACAAAAAATTAACCTAATCATTTTTCAATGTTCAGATTTGAAAAATGGATTCCATTTTATTAAAATACTTTTATAAATATGTGAAATATAATTTTTAACTAAAAATATCATTCATTTGAAAATTAATTGTTCTTATATTACAACTAATTTTCTGATACATTTAAAAATTAATTATGGTTTCATAAAATTAACATATAATTATAATAAAACAAAATATTATTTTATAAATGTATTTTCTGAAAATAAATTTTCATTAAGTCATTATATTAATTATATAATTTTAAATAAAAAATTATGATTCCCAAGAAACACTTAATTTATCATTTTTAAATAACTAATTACTTATACATTCATATAATTATATTATATTTTTATTTATAAAATGAATAAATTTTATTTATGATTTCATAACTAATTTTACTATTCTATTGGCCAGATTATTATTCTCAATACTCATGTTACAACTCCAATGGTCAGGTTACTATTCCATCATAATAGGTTTTTTAATTTCTATAAATATCACATATAGCATTATTCCTTCATTATAATAATTATTTTATTCGGTTATATTCGTCATATATGTTTTTTGTTCTATAAAACATAATTATATGTAAGGAAAATTACATTGATAAATGTTTATATTGATACATTCATCTCAAATTTTTAAATTTTTCCCCCATACATTTGTTTTACATACTAAGGTAAAAACAATTAAGGGAACTCCTCCTTCATTGATTACTCTTATTGCCATGTCACTTATTCATACATATGGTTACTCCACAAGACATTGACAAGGTGATTCATCCTATTGCATTGGAAATTGTCTTTATGGTCCATGACCTTTGTCAAATAAACTTCATACAAGAGGTCATTTTCTAGTTATAACACCTCCAGATTAAATTCATTTGAGGGGTTAGGTATGTACTTACTTAGGAGAGATACAAGGAACACATCATGAACATGATGTATAATTGGTGGATGTAAAATATGATAGAAAAATGATCTTATGTAATCAAGAATATCAAAGGGGAAATTTTACATTGGGATAAGATTCCATTTCTTTAGAAAATGCATGACTCTTTTTCGTGGTGATATTTGATTGATGAATTTTTCTCTTACTTCAAACTCCAATTCCCATATATGGTTTTTAGCATAGATCCTTAATATTGTTTTTAAATTTTTGTTATTCTGTTTTATAGATTCATCCATCTCTATTATCTCAGAAAAATATTAGCTCTATAATGCTTTCATTCACCAACTTTATACCAATAGTTTGGAGTTATACATCCCTTCCCATATAAATCCTTATATAGATCCATCTGAATACATTATTGGAATATGTTTTATATGTTTACTCAAGCAATTAGATATGATGACCCCATCCACATTTTAATTCCATTGATTAGGCTCTTATTATTTCCTTGAGCATCAAAATAGTCTTTCAGATTGGCCATCAGATTGGGGGAGATTGGTTGTGCTAAAAATTAATTCTGTATAGAAATCATATTGATGAATTCTCTAGATTTTTTATGTGAAACATGGATCATGATATAATATTATTGAATTTAGAAACCCATGAACCTTCTACTCATCATTCACATGTATCATGGAAATATTTTCAAGTGAGATATCTTTCTAAATAGCGATAAAGTGGACAGTCATTGTTTTTTGATCCACCACAAACCATATCACATATTCCTCTAGATTCCTTTGGGAGACCAGTAAGAAAGTTCATAGTTAAATTCTCCAATTTCCATGTTGTTATAGGTAGTGTTTGAATTATCCAATTAGATATAAGTCACTCTACCTTAACATGTTGACATACTAATCACCTTGAGATATACTATGCAATCTCCTTTTCCATAATTTCCCACCACAAGTGTTCTCTAGTATAATGATAAATGTTAGTACTTCCAAGATGCCTAGATAAAGGAGATGTATGGGAATTTTGCAATATCTTCATCTCTATCTCAGGTGATTTATTCATATACATCCTCATTCCAATAAAAATCAAACAATCATAATTAATGGGGAACTCTTGTAGCATTCATACAATTACTACATTCACCTTATTTTGTAAATCCAGATCACCCCTTTGTTCCTCCTTAAAAATATATTTAATAGATGTTTGGTATTTCATATGGTTAGGGTAGGATACATCCCCTACCATTATGACGTCCAAATCTATCTTTGTTATATCCATGAAGATGGGTTGTTTCTCAATCTACAATATAGATTGAGTAGTAGGTTTTTTTATGCTAAGATAATATTATACCTTGTTTACCTTTCCTAGATTGTAATGAATGTAGAAATAATAGTCCTTTTTTATCTCTAACCACCAATTTTTATTCATGTTGACCTCATTCTATTTAAATATATACACTATACTCTTATGATCGATATATATGCCACATTTTATCACCATATATGTAACACCAGAAAATATTCAAGGTAAAGATCACCGCTCCTAGATCCAAATAATGTGTTGATTATAATTTCTCAAGGATATTCAACTAAATCAAGGAATTGGATATCACATTTTCACTATGTATGAGTACACAATACAATATTTTATTTTAATCCTCACTGTATAATACAAAATGTTCTCCATTTTTTGGTAGTGTGAGTACCAGTGTAGTGATCAGCCTCGCCTTTTTCTTAAAGAATCCATCCTCACATTATTATATCCAAAGATACTTTATCCCTTTCCATGATAATATAGTTTTTGGTTTATAAAATCAAGATAAATTCCTCACAATATTAGTAGTACCTAGCTAATCTACGAAAACTACAATTTTTATCACACTAGAGGGTACGAGCCCTTCCTTAATATCATTTTTCCTGGAAGGGTCTATAGTTATTCCATCACTCAATAACATGTGCAACAAAAATTTGACTGTAAGCATCCAAAATTCAATCCTAATGAACATGCAATACAATTTATCCTTCCTTTGTGTCAAAATCACAATCCTTAAATATTATTCATTTTCCTCCATTATCATGGATATTATGAGAATATCATCATGAAAAAAATTCCATGATTTTAGAGGTAGTATATATAAATTCTATTAATCAAATCCGTGAATATTAAAATGGAAATAGTAAGACTTAAGGGGATAAATATATACTCATTTACCCCAAAACATGTATTAAAAGTATTATTATTAATTTCTTCTTTATTTACTGTCATTTGATGATTTACATAAGAAATATTAACCTCTTAGAAGCATTTATCTCTTCATAGTCGATCGAAAAATTAATAAATCATTAGTGGAGTGTACTTCTCCATTATGGTGATCTTGTTGAGTACTCGATAATCAATACATATTTGCACTGATCCATCCTTCTTCTTGAAAAAGAGAACTACCTCACCCAAAGGAGATGAACTAGGGTATATAATCCCTTGGTCTATGTGATTCTATAACTTATTTCTTACCTCCTCCAATTCGGTAGGGACCATCAGGTAGGACATTTTTATGTAGTTGTGGCTTTGGTAATATGTTCAATTTATAATTTTAAAACATGATCTTCGTGAATTTTGGGTAACTCTTTTGAAAATAAATAAATATATTCAATAACAATGGAAATTTCCTCCAGGATGATACCTTTCATTGGCTCAATCACTTGACAAAGTTTTACTTTACCACAAGGAATTAACACCCAAACTATTGATGGATTTACCAAAGGAAATTAATTGTATTCCTTGAATTTGTAGAGGTACATGGGATGGTTTGGAATATGAAAATATACTTTCTTGTTAGGAATATTGATTTTTTACTATAGAGAGAGATCCAATCATTTCCAAACATTGTGTCAAATTCCACCAAGTGATGTATTACAAGATATTTTGGAAACATCATCCCACATATTCCAATAATATATGAATACAACACTTAGGTTGGAAAGATCACACCACTCTGTGTTTTTATGGATAGATCTACTTCAAGGTATTGGGGTTCCAGTTCAACAGTTCAACAATACATGAATGGTCTAAAAGAATTCATATAGTAAGATTCTAATAAGAATTTTCCCATTATTAATTGAATATGAAGCGTGCCCAGTATGAATTAATTTTGGTTATCCACATAAGAGGAAGTGTTATCATAATCATTCCCTTTCATCTTGTGATTTACAGGCTGCAAATGTTAATTACCCGGAAGGAGACATTATTTTGAGCACTAGATTCCATAATACCCTTTCTCCTCATAGTTAAATCATTGAACCTTATGTGGTTCTCTCTTTCGTTCTTCATATTGGCCGAATTATTCATGTTTCATAAATATTCATGAGCATGGTGTCTATATCTCCCATAGTAAAGGCATTTACCCATCACATTGAGGCAATCCCCTAGATGCTTCATCCCACAATATTGATATGTTAGTGGTTAATAATTATTTCATCCTTCATTATTACATCCTCAATATTGAAAATCTATCCTTAATTTCTTATCACTGTAACCATGGGACCATTTTTCAAAAAACTATCTCCACATTAATAGAACATTGAAAATCATCATAATAAATCCCAAAGTCTCAAATAAATTGATCATTCCAATTGTGTGATTTTATTCCCTAATAAATCTATCATTTTTTCTATCATTTTTTTATAACAAAAAATGAGGCACAATTAGAAATCCTTGTGAAATTTTCCTCATAATTCATGATAGATTCATATTTTTTTACCTCATCTATATGAATTCATCCTCTATATTTGTATCATTATTTTGAGATAAAAACTTGTGAAATATTTTTTTTACTATTTCCAAACTCAATATTTTCTATTTCATCATTTAGCTTAGTGTTCTTAAAAAAATCCCACTATTTGTCGGCCTCTCTATCTAAACGATAAAGAACAAGTGTCAACTTCTCTTTCGAAAAAAAATATTCACATAAAATATATTATCCATTCATTTGAGCCACTATTTATTGATTAGGGGATCATAAGATCCAAAAAATGTGGGTGGAAATTTCCTGATAAATTATTTTAAAACTAGTTTGTCCCTCATAGGTGAAGGTGGACATTATATATTATTCATGTTATTATTCATATCCTAATAGGATTAGCCAAAAATTGCCCTGAAATTATTAACTCCACCTCAAAAGTCTTTGGGGGTTTCAATAGGAAAATATCTACATTGTAACTCACATGGTTTGTTGTCTTAGTTTCTCTTAGTTCCCATAATTATCTAGATTATAAAAGGATTGAAAAAAACATAATTAAACTATTAAATAATAATTAATTTATTCCTCTATGGAATTAACATTAATGATATATAATATGGGATCACAATTATTAAAAAATATTCACGGATGATTATGTATACTCTGTCTCATACTAAGGGTTTTCACTAACATTACCTAATCCTAATCCCCAAATAAATTAAACAGTTCTCTGATACTAAATTTTGGGTCCCTTATTTTAGTAACAAAACTATTACATTAGTTTAATGATAAACAACATAATACTATAAAAAACTAATATATAAAGGTTTAGTTACCTTGTAAAATTATGAACATACATAAAATTTACATATAAAACACCGACATTATGTAATTAATTATTCTCTATCTTCTTAGTGGCCTTATATTCTCTTTATTCAAACTAATCACCTGAGGATTAATGCCAATGGAAGTGGTATACTAAAATCTATATAAGATGATTTTTTAGGTTATGAGTCAATATAACGTGGGTGATCAAAATCATCATCATCATAACATAATCATAGAATCATAATCATTGTCATCAGAGGAATATTAAGACAAATCCACAAAATGTGGAAATTTTTAAAAATGAAACATCGTGTCATAGTAGTCAAAAGTCACACATAGTTGTGAATAAGGATTGCATCATCTGCATGAATAACATATGTGAATAATCAAAATTTTATAATTTTTAAAAAGATAGATTAATATTCAAACATAATTCACATAATCTCATGAGATATATCACATTACCTAATGAATTTGAGTTGTAAATAATTTTGGGAGAACACATCACATCATAACATTTACATCATCATGCATTCCACATAGAACATATATCAGTCAACATAATTATGTAAACCAAATAAAGTAATTGGTTTCATAAGGATTTCATCAATCATGACTAATCTTGGGGTTCATAAAAAAATTGGTTTAAGATTCATAATTCTTGAGAGAAGAATAAACAACTCAAGGGAAGTCTAAATGAGTTTTAGAAAGAAGGGTTATTTTTTGAAATCGTTGTTTATTCCAAAACAGTCAGATTGTAAATATAGATATCCCAAAAACGAAAATGGAAAGACAATGAAATTATATTTTACAATTAATAAAATAATATCCACAAAAAAATTTGGCACGAAAGAGGTATAACTAAAAGAAAAGCAGTTGGGTTGGAGATCCCATTACCATATGTACGAATGATTTCTTCACATTAATTTCTAGATAGAGAAATTAGAATCAATAATTAATAAATCCAGAACATATCCTATTTTTATTTAGTTTATTATAATTTTATTTCTTTTGGTTGTGTATATTTTGATGATTTATATAGTTTGATTTTTTTGTTCTGAGAATTTGTTTTTCAGGATTGATTTACTTGTATAAAAGTATGTATGTTCATAAAAAATGATAATATTTCTCCATAATTTTAATTATATTGTATTAACGAACATATTGACGTTTAAATGGCCTTAAATATCTATTATTTGATTTTATGATGATTGAATAGGTAAAACATTAATGATATATCATTAGCATTTTTTTCATCTTTTCCATCCAATACGAATTAATATATTATTATTAAATATTATATTTATAAAATAGTTCAAAATCAATAAACAAGTTATAATATGAATACAAAAAACTTTTTTAAAAATATTAATGGTTTTATGAATAGCTTAGAGGGAAGTAATATAAATGATAATCATCTTCCATGAAAGCTATAAATCATGAAAGATGATATTTTTCTTTATAATAAAACTAGAGGAGAACATTTTTGAAAATGGATATTATCATAACAAAAAAAATTATTTATATGGTAATGGTCAAATCATTGCAATATGTATAATATAAGTGATGATATAATAATAAATGAAAAGACATTAATATAGAAATAAATAGAAGGGGGTGTTTTTTTATTATTAAATTCACGATTTTTTCATTTGGGTTCAAGACTATCAATATTGTTGATAATTATGTCTATGTAGAGTAAATAATGATTTTTATTTTGATCATATTGGTTATTACATCATACATGAATAAAAAAGTCATGTTTTTGGCTTAAAATGTTTAATACTATAAATTATTGTATTTACCTATACATAAAAAATCCATTATTTAAGAAAAATATAAATATTCCAACTAACAATATTTTGGTGTTTATATTTCAAAAATGGGCACCATTATATTAAATTAATTTTATAATTATGGGAAATTTAATTTTAAATTAAAATCATTATTTATTTGAAAAATACTGATTGTAATATTATAACTGATTTTATGAGGCATTAAAAGACTAATTATGATTCATAAAAGTTTCATATATTTATAATTCAATGAATATAAATTTAGGAATTTATTTTTAAAAAAAAATTCCTAATTTTTTTTTTCATTTATAAACTTATAAATAAATATTTGTGCTTCACAGAATTACCAACACTTGATTTATCATTTTGAAAATATTGAATTAATTATAATATGTTATAATAATATCATATTTTAATTTATAAGATGCCAATATATTTTTTATATGTTTATAGATGAGGTTACTATTATATTTCCCATACTGGTATTTCAAATTTTCAGGTTACTATTCCAATGGTTAGGTTACTATTCCATCAGTATAGGTTACTTAATATCTATAAATAGAACTTATATAATTCTTAATTCATGATAATATTTCTTTTATTAGGTTATATATGTTATATATAGGTTTTTGCTATATGATAAAATTATAAGAAGGGAGAATTACATTGAAAAAATTTTAGGTTGTTACAATCGTTGTGAACATAATTCAATTTATATATAGTACTGAACATAACTTGTATGAATATACTTCTCATACCCACCCATGAACTCACATGATCTAAATGGTGTGAGTAAATGATGAAACTATAGGTGGAGGATGAATATACCCTGAATATCAAACCCCACACCGTAACATCTAGAAAAGAATTAAATAATAGTTATCCAAAAGTTGGGGTGGGGGAATTCTCCCCACCACACACTGTTTCTTCCAACAAAAATTAACCCAACTAAAATATAAACAAAAACCTGAACTCATGAATGTTCTAAACCAATAGAAACCATGATCCTATGGGTGACTATTCACTTAAAAATTCTCACATGACTGATCCAAATGAATCTACACCATTAAAATGGGGGGATAACATTATGGGGTTCTCCCAACCATAAGAACTGTACCAGAATTGAAGAATTAAAACCAAAATAGAACCACCAAAATTCAAAAAAGAAACTCTCTATAGTGTAACTCGGTAAACTGGGACCCTGGTAACTATCTCAAATTATCCTCAATAACCAATCGACACCTTTATCACAACCAGGAACAAGGGAACTCCTAATGATATCACATGCCACTTCCTTAGCACAAGCGAATCAACACCACTAATGGATACCATAAATTCCCAACATATTATGCCCCCAACACATGGAAATAGTACCTAGATAGAACTAGAAGAAAATAAAAACTGTGAACCCAAACCACTATCCATCAATTCCTCAAAATTCAAGCACATCCAAACAATCGCTGATAAATTGAAACAAACAAAAATATTGTTTTATCCCACAATAAAAGAAGCAAATTATATATAAGGAAACATTAAAATAATCCCAACTACATTTATTATAACAAAAAATACCATCATTATATTTCAATGAAATTATGAACTTACAAAATAATTAGAAATAGAACAAAAAAACCTTAAATTTTTCCATCACAAAACAAAAAAAATCAGATCATGTTCTTCCATATTTCCTGACCACTCTTGACTACGAACGATCTTCACTTCGAGACAGATAGATGGAGCATTGCTGAGTGAAGAATACCCTTACTCACAATTAGGTACAAGAATCCTCTTGTCAAAACCCCTTCTTCATGTGATACTTCTAGTAAAACATATCTGGATGACCCAAATAGCCGGAACGATGGCAGGTCTTCAAAATATTGTGACAAGATGTTTTTGAGTGTCCAACCCAGGTGCACTAGAACCATACAAGCGAATTGTTAGATGAACTAGAAGATATAACCAATTATGGCGACCCATTAGATATAGGTTCATCTACCTTGCACACCTCACCATATGGGAAAACATTACAAATTACAAGGGAAACAATATTTCGGACATCATGTGCTCTAGAAACTGAGTCATCTTAGAAGACTTCATTCACTAACTTTCATATCCTATCTTCACCATATAAAATAAATTTTTCTATTGATATGTGAAAAAATAACCCAAATGAAAATATTACCCCCTAACTGATCCTCTATCACCTCCTCTAGAGAGTAAGAAACAAATTTACTAAAGTGATCAATATAATCCTTCACAGACCGGTACCCCTATCGAACATCCCATAACTCTTCCACCTTCCTCAAGTTTACCTTCTAATTTATACACCAATGAATTAATGTTTCCTTAAACAATTACAATGTCATCTCAAATTCCAATTGTTATGGGACAACCAACTTCTTTAGTCCAAAGATTCACCCTCAGAAAAACCAAGGACAACTCAATCGCCAACAGCCTCAAGAGTTCACAACAACCTGAGGACGTGATCTACCTCTTCAAGCCACTCCAAAGCCTCTAACAGAAATCAATCACCATTAAGGAAGGGGAAAATTTAATAAGAATATAAAACAAGGCAGGACTACTTATGAATTTTGGAAACATTTCAAAATGGAATTTTTTCAACAATATGGAAAACAAAAACTAAATAAATCATAAAATATAATCATAATAAAAAGAAACAGCTTGATCAAAAAACAATCAGCTCAAAATCCAAACAAATTCAAACACAACAAAAAATCCCCATCAACATCCATCATTATATTTTATGTTTCAATACATCCTTCTTTCGAGGCCAACTTTCAAATGAAACCCCATATTCTATTATAGAAAACTAATTTCAAAAACGATTTTATTCTTTTAAATTGACATTACAAACACTAGGTGAAGTTTCTAATTTCAATTACCAACACATGGAATTCGAGGAACTATCACACATGTTTTAATCTGTTTCCATCCATACATGCCAAAATGAAATTTACCCAAACATACACCCACATGTACAAATTTTCATAAGGAATTCGAAGTGTAACCCTCAACACTCCATTATGATGACACAAAAACCCACAAAACTTCAAATCCAAAACATTTTCATTTAAACCAACTTTTTCAATTTTCAACCCATTTTAATGTAATAAATAATCATTTTCATAAACCATTTTCATTTCTAAAATATTACTCACACCAAAAAAACCATAATGAATCATTACTCAAGATGACGCACAGGAAGGAGGAACTTGTAATCATACCTAACATGGTGATGTTGTAGTGTGCCATGCCATAAATTGGTAGTAATGACTAAAAGGAACTTGAACAGTGTACATGTATTACACATGTGTCACTACACCCTCTGGGATCACATCATGAAACTATCTCACATCCATTTTCATCCCATAATCCAAATCAAACCAAGACAATATAAAGACTCAATTCCTGAACTACCCTGGGTAACTAAAGGGTCAATACGGGAAAGGGTTCATGGAATCCTTCACGTACATACGCCTCAAGTACCAACACTCCTAATCTCTAACTACTAGACACCCTAATTAACAAAGGGCCTCCTCATATACCATTTTTTTTGAACTATAATGGGATGTCGTCCAACACAACACCTATCATGGTTTGCGGCATGGACCGATGGGCGTTCCTCTTCCCCATGGGAAGGAAACTTGTACGAAGCATCAAATTCAATACATGTGGTAATGATTATATCCCAAACATAGACATGATATATAAAATAACTAGAAGAAATAGTAACAGTAAAAACTGATTCTCAAGTAATTACAAAAAACTTATTAACTAACAATATACAATCGAACAATCAAAAAACCAAAACAAAAAACCAGAACACTTCCAACATGATCTCCAGGTGACCTCAAGGTCACCTCCATCCACCAACCAACCTTCTTAAATAGTAAACAAGAAAACCAAGAACCATTGCATATAAGAGGACCTGCTAAATAGACTGGGTGTGCAGACCAGAGTGGTACAAGTAGGGTGTATTCTAAATAGATTAGTACGAAACCAACAAATAATCCATGTGTTTACATTCATGAAAACCATCCATTAACAGAAGTTTGAAATAAATTTCTAATGATAGTTTTTCACATTTTAAATAAACAACACAAATTCCTCTTTCCCAATATTTCATACACCACAATTTCATTATTTCCAAAAAAAATTAACATTTTGGAAACCCAATAGAAAACCATGTTCCAAAAAAATAAATACGATGCTATGGGGAAAATAAATACGTAGTGAAATATGTAAACTAAATGAAATAGGATGTAAACTGAAAGTTATAAATAATAACCATGGTCGATCCTAAACCTCCCAAGAATGTCCCCTAGACCTACATGGTTTGGAATCACCTGTCAGCTTACAGTGAAGCTTCAATTTCTATAACAAACTAGCCACCATAAACTAACTAATTGCGTGGAACATTCAACTAGGCCTCTCAAAAAATACATGTGGTATCAACCCATCTAATAGAGGACGATCATAAACCATCACTCGATCCTCTAAAAGATACATTTGAACCCATAGTAATGGTATATTGTGTTCATGGGAGGCCCTGGCATGAGTGAATCATCTTTCCTTCTATCCCCACACTTTCCTACCCCAAACAAGGACACCACTAGTTGATAACGCATAAATAAAAATCCCTAAAGTATAATTTCCCCATATATATGTACATATATTTGGCACATTTTAGGTACCAACTAGGCTATCACATCAGATACGCATTAAACCTTTTATTTGAAAGATACAAATTTACAAATGGGTCTTTAGATTTATAAAACCACAGTCATTCAGCAACCCATTTAAAAACTATTTCCTAAATAATACCAAAAACCAATTTTTTATTTGAAATTCCAAATGATCCCTGAGATTAAAAATTTCTAAAACATTTTCATTTAATAATTTCCAAACGTTGGAAAGAAACAAAATATTACAAGACTTTCTAAACGACCCCTTAAGAGAAACAATCAATAAAACTTACACAACGTTCCAAAGGGGTATACATTTCATGAATTCATTTAAAACCACATTATGAAATCACATCAAGGATCCAAATTCATTTAGAAACAAATATCCAATTAACAAACCATGGTTCAGGAAAAACACAATTTTAATCTACCATCTTAATTTGGGGGCACATACATGTGTATACATAGTGAACCCATGGATGTTCCAACACCAAATTTCACATTCTAAACTTCCAAAAAATACACAATACCATTTTTAGTGTCACCCCTAACTTTTTAAGCCATATCCAATGATATTACATAACTTGGAGAACATAGAAAATCCATTTAAAAACAACGACGGACTTTGAAAACATTTTAATGAAACTATAAAGCTATAAAATTACCAAATTATACACATAGATCCAAATTTATTATCCAAAAACACCACCTCAACAAGAATAAGGATAATGTTTTCTCCAAAACACCCCAATTTAAATTTTAAAAGAAAAAAAGATACTACAAATAACACCCTAGGTTCAATAAACCTATGCATAATTAAATAAATTTCTTGAAACCCAATTTTTAGTCAAGTTTAAAAATAAGAAATCATTATAATAATCAATCCATAATTATTAAATAATTTATAATAACATTTGAAAATTAATTTGAAACATGAATGAATCGATATCCAATACCGAAATGTAAAATATGGGAACACCTACCTCAAAGGAATGTGAATGCGAATAATCTCATTGAGAATGAATAATACACCCTTTAGATCAAACTAAACACCCTAAATCATGAAAATAAGAAAATAAATGTGTTTCCAAGGTCAGGGTGATGCAGGCAAGCCATTACACCTGCTGTATCCATTTTGGCTACAATATCAATTCTAGAATTGATTTAACATCCCTTGAAATTATATATCCTCTTAAAACGAATCAATCCAAACCCTCAACCACTTGAAATGATCAAATAATTCATGAATCATCCAATAATCATGTCGAAAAATGAGATATCAATATGTGAAAAAAGAAGATCTAAAAATAGACCAGGGATAATACCTAAATGATGGTGTTGAGATGTCTAAATTCCTATTCTAAAGGATTTAAAGTTCATTAATAGAAAAAAAAATATTCAATATAATAAATAATTTTCACAAAAAATTATATTAATATTTTAAAAAATCCAACACATAATATTGAACTTTAAATCAAAAGTTCAATAAAAAAATATTGACTCTCAAATTATAATTTCAATAATTCATTGAAATTATTCCTAATAATATAAATTTATTAAAATTAATTAATTAATCCAGTAGTTATTTAATTATTTATTTAAATAGTTTTTCCTTGAGAGACCACATGACATTAAAAACACATCTTATATAATATTTCATAAATTAAGTGATTCAAAAAAATTAAAACATGATGTCTACAAGTGAATAATCACAACACATACCTTTCAAAAATTATTATAATTATATTTAATTAACATTTATATTATATATATATATATATTAACTCAACAGGTAATGTGACACACATTATGATTTTCATTTTCGTGTACTATGTATACAAAACAACTTATAAGACCCGATGATATTCCAAGAAATATTGGGCATGTATTTTATCTGGTCAATCCATTTAATGATCATAGTGGTTATAACAACACAATAATCCTTAAATATTCATGAAATTTACTACTACAACATGGTGTGATGTATGTTGTGTGTATGATGGCCTATATATATATATATTATAATTCATATGGAATTATATAAAAAACTTATTGACCAATTTGAAAAGAATAAAATCAAATAGAATGTAGCTTTTATGGGCTAAGACATGTTACATGATGTGAACATTCATATTAAACATTTTTTAGTCCATGCATAACTATATTTCTCAACTGATTGTCAATATATGATGTATAATGACACTATGAGTAGACCATGTGATTTAATAAAAATCACACATCATTAAAAATTTGGGGTTATAATATATTTTTTGGACACCATGTTCTTATAAATCTATAATCATGATCTCTATATCATCAACTTTTTGAATCATGATTAGAAACAAGACCACTCTATAATATTAATAACATTAAATATGATATATACCCAATTAACCATAATAAATTTCACCACTCCTTCACACACAATAGATAAGAATCTCCATAAGAATACAAATAAATTAAATTTATGGAGGATAACCAAAAATTTAACAAGGTGAATACCCGATCCATGACCTGTCATGAGAAAAATAATTGGCATTAATTTTAGAGTCTAAATAGTATTTCAATTCTTTAGAATAAGTTATAATAACATGTAATCCACTATTCTAATTATAGTAGGGTCCACCAGATGTTTCAGGTCTCTAGGGCCTTTAAAACATTATAGGGGGATGTCCTAATAATTTGATTAGAATGGAATTCCACTCATTCAGTCAATAAAACCCACTGAAATTTCTCTTTCAAAAACATAATAATGGAATTTGAAATGATCATGATGGGAAACATATAGAAAATACCCTTTTGAATGTTGTATATACTCATTAGAAATCATGTCTTCTTCTAATGGATCGTCATATAATATTTATTTTCTAACTACATCACCTAAAATTAATTTTATAGACAACTAGATAGTAGTTTCTTCAATTTTCTCAATAATCACCTAGCATCGAACGATTATTTTCACATTCATTCATAATAATATTAGAATAAACCATACATTTTATATTCCCTTTCAAAAAACATATTAGATATGTAGAATATATGCATGGATAAATTGTTCTATGTACTGGGTGACTTGGTGTGCTATGAATAATGATATTTGTACCTTGATAATGATAACAAACATGCACACAATTATCAATATTCCATGAAAATTATTGTAACTTCATCAAGAAACTAGATAGCATTCCACCTAAAAATGTAATCATGAACTATTTTTCATATAATTTAATGCAATTAATTTATTTATATTCTATGATAAATATATTAACTCATCTACAGTATTCATAATTACATTATGAATTTTAAAACAAGGAAACAAAAAAATATAATTTATTAAGTATATTTTTATAAATGATAAATTAACATCTAATCTATGTGATTAAAAATAGACTTTTTCAAGGGAACGTAGAATCATATGATTTGTGCCTACATTTTTTTCCATTGAAATCAATGAATATAATTGAAAAATATTGATTAATAGCCCATGTAAATACATGAAAAAATATTTTTAAATATAAATTATAATTATGTTAAGGGAAAATTACATTCTCCATGGTTATCCTCTTGATAAATTTTTATTTAATCAGACATCATTATATACTTATAGAAGAGAATCGAACTAAGGATTCCTTTTTGCTCTTATACACATTATCCATGAGTCTATTTGTGATCTTTATTTTATTTTCTATTCTAGGGTAGAGGTGTATTTAGATTCATGTCATTAACTATTGATCACAATATTGATTTCATTTACATAATTATTAAGAGGGAGTATTAGAGGAATTTTTTCTCTAGGAATAAGAAAATTATAGAGAGGAATTATTTATGAACAATATGACTCACCAAATTCTAAAATAATATAATATATAATTTTAATTAGATAAAATGATCTTATATGTCTATAATTATCCTTCATTAATTATTGTTTTTAATCCCATTTATAAACACTAATAATAATATCATTATTTCTATAACATGTAATAATAAAAATAGAAAAAATATCATCACCCCCTAAGTTCACTCTAGTGCCAAAAATAAAATTTGACTAATAATATGAAGTGTATTTATAAATGTCATTGTTAATGTGAACATAAAGAGGATTTGGTGCCTCAAAATATATGTTATGAAATATTGACCCATCGCCCAAAATTGAAAACACTTCCATATCTATAAATAGGTGACCATACAACGTCAATTCACACACAATAGAGAATGATGTCCTTGATGGTCTCTCTAAGCCTCTAGGATTAGGAGGACATCATGAGAAGAATATAATACACTATGATTGGGGAATCCATCTGATGATAATACATTTTCTATGAGATGAATATAGGTATTTTAATAAAAAAATATGGATTTATACCTCATATACCACCATTGTACTACATTACAGAGTGAAGAAAAAGATAAATCCACCTGTTGAATTATTGAAAACTACACCATATCTTGAAGCTCCGAGATTTAAATTAAAATAACTATCAATGCTGGGTTCTATCCAAAATTATATTGGGGGTTTCCAAAATATATATTTGAAACCATTATTGATCCTAAATTATGACGAAAATCCAAATTCTAAAAAATATTCAACTTAGTTATAGAGTCTCTAGCCATACCAGTTTTAATAGAGGCTGCATAACTAGTATGTAGGCTAATATTATTATTAACATTGTTAAGATAATGTGAATTCCTGTCAATCTATTACATATTTGTTTCCATCATATTAAGTTCTAGGAATCATAATCAGAAACCCTTAGTAGGTTCATCAATTTATGAGAGGCTTCTAAGATATTGCATCACTCTATCCTTGAGATTGAATCAACAACATGAAAGATCCAAAATTCAAAATAATTATTGAAAATCCTCTAAAATTTCCTTACATATACCACTAGAATAACACATGGTAAATTGAGTCTTCCCTATCCCTATATATGTTAAAAGAAGAGAAAATATTACACCTAATAATTATGAAGCACTTATCTATAAGTGGTATGTGTAGCATGATTCCCCAAGTTTGAGTAAATCAAGATAGTGAAATCCAAAACATGGAAAATGGATAGGGAATAGTCAGTATATCCAAAGTCCAACCGATAAAAATCTCATATTATAATTGACTATATAAATCTGCATTTCTTGACACATCCCACACCAAAATATATTTTCAGTGAATTAATTTATATTTAAAAAACCTCCTTAATTATATTTCGAAAATAGTCCATTCGAAGAAAGAGTTTGTCTAAAATAATGATGCCCGTGTCAGACACACATTCATGAAATTACTCAATTATTAAACACCCAATCATTTATCTTTATTCAATCTAAACATGTAATTCATGGAGGTTAGACATCAAATATGTTTCATCATAACTACATGTTCTCTCTTTATTTAGAGCCTTATTGAGGAGTATATAGAGTTTAGAATCCAATAGGTTTTCTTATTATTAAATATATCCTTCAGAATTGTTTTATATTAGGAATGAACTATGAGATTTTTATATTTTATTATGGATTGGAAGGAATCATTAAAAATATAAAAATTCAATGTCCCCAACCCATCGAATCAGAAATACTTGCAAAAACTTATCAAATTTCATTGTGAAATATTTCATTTCAAAAATGGATCCACTCAAAAATAAAATTCCTACAACACTGCTTAATAAACATAGAAAATGTAAAATTTTAATTACAAGAAAATAATTAGTAGATCATCTTGGTGATGACAAGACCTTTACTAGGGAGATTTGACCAGTATGAGAGAGGGATTTAAACCAATATTTGCATAGTTGATCTTTGGTTCCATATCTAATAGTGGTTTAAAAGGTATTCATAGGTCTCCCATGGAAAATTAGGATTCCTGAAAAAATCGAGGGTAGTGTACCTTCATTAATATTATTCCTACTAATGATAATATACCTCCTATTATAATTGATATTTTGAAAAACAAATTGGTTGTAATTTCATCCTATTAATACACTCTGTGGTTAAATAAATAAAATACTGAAAAATACCATTCATTAAATTGATTTTTGGAAACCCTATATGTATAAATAAATGTAATTCATTAAAAAAATAGATAACAGGACCTTACCTGTCACGACCCATCCTCGGGCCCGTGTAGTGACTACCCCAAGCCCGCCTTCCATAGGCCAGGGGCTGGCGACTAGCACCAAGGTGTAAATCCCAACAAAAAGGGAAGGCATTGACTTTGAAAAGTAAACAAGCACCACAGAGCAAGCAAGCGGAAAAGTAAACACTAAGTAAAACTGTACAAGCTGTGCTAAAAGTAAAAAGGGGCCGGAAATTCAAGCCCAACTATAAAGTACAACTGAAAGGAAAACCAGCAACTGAAAAGGGAAAACTGCAGTGTCGAGCCGTCCTCCGGAAGTCCCACCTGAAGGGTGGGTACAGATAGCCTCCACTACTCCTCGGGTCCACCTAACCGCTCCGAGTACGTCCCGCCCAGTGGTCCACCTCCAGGTACTGTCCTGCTCCGCACGCCTCCTCCACGATCAGCGCTGTCCGTCGTCTGCAACCAACACCACGAAGTGCGGGCATAGCCCGTGCAGGGGTGAGTATAAGCTACTCAGTAGGGACCCTGAGACCCCTGAAGGTCTCCCGAAATCCATAAAGGATAATCCACAAAGGAAAGATACAATCACGAAGTAACATCTGACACGACTTAGGTATATGCCCATACATATACCTAAGTCTTCAATTCCCGTTCGGCTCCAACGTCCGAGCCCAAGCACAACCCAGTCCACACAGGAAAGAAAAACGTATACCCACGCAGGATAGAGCAACACAATCCACAAAGGGGAGTGACACAAGATTCAGCTCACACAGGTATACTTCTTCGGATGACGATAAAGATGATCATTGAACCATCTAAGTCGTCGGACCCACGAAGGACCGATAGGTACTAACCTTGCAGTGACCCACACAGGATCGGGCCCACGCAGGACCTGTAGAAGTTGGCTCACACAGAACCGCTGAGAGATTACCCACACAGGATCGGGCCCACACAGGACCGGGCCCACGCAGGACCTGTAGGCGCTGGCTCACACAGAACCGCTGAGCACTGACCCACGCAGGATCGGACCCACACAGGATCGGGCCCACACAGGACCGGTAGCACTGATCCACGTAGGATCGCTGAGTGCAGTAGTCGTCGCAGTCCGCTGAGGATCTCTGCACAGTCGTCGCCGCAGTCCACTGAGGATCTCTGCACGGTCGTCGTCGGAGTCCACGGAGGATCTCTGCACAGTCGTCGCTGTCGAAGTAGCAGTCGCAGCCAGCACTAGGGTTCCCGCACACAACAAGCTCGTTCGGGAAGGTCCGCTCCACGAGCCGAGAGGCTGATACATCAACTGACACGAAGTACGAAGTTAATGTATCCAAAAGTTCCGTATCGTCAACAGGAACTCAACGTCGCAGACGGCGCGTCAATCGGACGCCCGGTTTGAGAGATATTGGCATTTTCTTCTGAGGGGCCCGGTTAGTTTTTAAGGCAAAACCAACCCGACCGCACTCCACCTGCGTCCAAACTCGGGCGGAGTATGCCAAAAGATCCATCTCACTTAGAGGAATTTAACAAAGCTGACGGCGCGTCAATCGGACGTCTGTAGCTCAAGATATGAGTGTTTCCGCTCCGAGGGCCTGGTTGGTCTCGTGTACGAACCAACCCGGCCGAACTCAAAGTATTCCGAAACCTTGAGTGCGATATACCAAAACGACCGTCTCGATCCAAGGATCACGTTGCTGCCAACGGCGAGTCGTTTGGAGGCATGAAGCTCATGATACGGGCGTTTGAACGAAAACGTCCGAAGATGGGGGGTACGGGCCCGGCCCGACCCGGCCCGACCCCCCCTGGGTCGGCCCGACCCGGGTCCGACCCGGCTGGCCCGGCCCGGCCCGGCCGGGGCCAGTCCGGCTCAGCCGGCTCGGCCTGGCCGCGCCGCGCGGGTGGAAGCCGCGGGCGCTGACCCGCGGCTTGAGGAAGGACCGCGGCCCGCGTGCGGGCCGCGCTGGCGAGCCGCGTCCGCCCGGATGAACCGGACCCGCGCGCCGCGGGTCCGTTTGGCCGCCGCCGCCGCGGCTTCAGCCGCGGCAGATTTCATCCAGCGGCGCGCCGGGGCACCGCCGACAACTTCTGCGGGCCGCCGGGGTCACTCCGGTGGCCCGTTTTCCTTCCCGTCTGCGCCGTTGCTCCTCCCGGGATCCGTTCTTTACTGCGGGATCGTCAACCGTCCGTTGCGGCACGTTCCGTCGTCGACCGTCAAATCCGCACAAAACGAAGAACGGCGGAGGGTCGTCGGGCCGTGTTCGTTCGGCCCGCACCCTCCGCGTTAGAGATAAACAACCGGGAGAAAAACGATCAACACATGATCCAACAATTTTAATTAAAATAAAATTGTTCATTGAAAACCGGCTTTTTAATTTTCAAGAACGTTCATGAGAAAATTAAAAAGGGGTAATTTTCCCAAATGAATCCCTACCTTGATGATCGTCGTGCACGGGCGTTCTTCGTGGAAGAGACCGTCGCGGAAGAGATCGATCGTCGCGTCGTCGCGGGGAGGCGTCGCGTCGTCGCGGATTCCGGCGTTGAGTCGGCGAGCTCAACGAATCAAGAACAACAGATTTAAATTATTAATATTTAAATCTGTGTTTCGTTTAAAACCAAAGAAAAGAACTTGAGAGGAAATCCGAAAGCACTCACCTCGAATGGTCGGTGATCGGAGATCGGAGATCGGAGATCGGAAGAGCGTCTCGGGCGAAGGCGTCGTCGATTTCCGGGTTCGGCGTTCTTCGTGTTCTTCGCGTTCTTCGCGAGGGAGAAGAAGTTGCGAGGGTTCTCCCAAATCTTCTCAAGCGCAAATAACCAGAGGTTAGGCGTTGGTCTTATTTTATTATTACGCCAACGAATTTGAAAAACTGGTTAAGAAACGATCCATTAATTCGTTGAATTAATTCAACGAAAGAAACGACCCATTTAATTCATGAAAGAAACAGCCCATTTAATTCACGAAATAAATCGCCCAATTAAATGGTCTGTTAAGAATTTAGAAAACGCATCGGTTGACTTTCATTAAGACGGGTTTTCACGGGTGCGTTTCTTAGCGGAAAGAAACGGCGGGGCTCGTGCGGGCCCCACCTCACAAATATCCTACCAAGAGGGTAGGATATTTCTAGATAGCATCCTATCCAGTTCAACTCAGTTCAAGCCTTCTTTAAGTGGCTTCAAGTGGCTTCCAAGTGGCTTAAGTGAAATAAAATAAAGCTGTCGCAAAATTATTTTATTTCTTAACTTTAAGCCCGAAAATTAAAAACCACACTCGAGAAAACGCAACTCCGGAAGAGGCGTTTCTAAGAGAATACCGGCGCTGCGATTTCATCGGTGCCCTCAGAATTCGATTCCGGGCACCGGTTCAAAAGTTAGAAAAACCCGCTCGTCCGTTCACTGAACGTACCCGAGCCAAACTTCAGAAAATGATTCCGTGCACACCGGGCCTCGGAATCAGGTGCCGTCAGAAACTGCGTTCTTGTAAAATTCCAAAGAAAATTAAGAAAAAAAATTTCCTTGAAATTTACAGGTCTTTACATTACCCCTCTACCAATATTATATTACTTGATAATTCATTTGAAAAATATTTCATGAATATAATTATTAAGACCCACTTCAAAGAATACGTAATATGGTAGAAAATAATGTTTTTTTCAAAGTTTATTACATAAGATAAGTGTAAATAACCATGAGGGATTCAATTGTCCATGATTAATATATATAGATCATTAAAAATGAGAATATTATTCAATAAAAGCACCACTATAAATAAACATGTGGGAATTCTCATTCAAATTTCACAAGTTGATATTCTCAAAAACGTTTATAATATATACTATGAAGTAATTATTCCATATCATCCACGATATTAAATTATCTTAAGAAATTATGAAGAAGTTAGTGGAAAATAAAGGTTTATCTATTAATAAAAAAATCCATATTGATTGGAAGAGACAACCTTTCCAGTGACAGATGATTTCAATATAGAAAAAAATTTCAAAATAAATTATCAAATTATTTCTCTAAAGAAAAATCATAATGGATTCAAATATAGTTAGCATAATAATTATTGTGAATAAGAAGAATAAATTATTATTTTAATACATTAGAAATAATTAAATTCAAAAAAAGATGAAACTCATCATGATTAAATTATAATTTATGTGGTTTTTATATTCCTAAAAAATGGCTTTCTAAATCCCTAATGGTCAGGAAAACTCCAAGAATTGTGGGAGAGCATAGCCAAATTGATCTCCAGGAGAATCTGTTTCCTAGTGAATATAATATTATCCATTTTTTCAACAATCTATGGTTTGAAATCCATAAACATAGTGGAATTTATTTATGAACCTATACTATATATCTCCATATATTATTGAAAAATTAGTCCATCATTCCCCTTCTTCTATGAGATAACATCTAGAAAACTTTTCATGTATGAAATGTGTTTTGAATATTTTCAATCTTATAATTTTTTTAGAGAATATTATGTTCTTGTCCCATATATTTACAACCATTATTTTGAAATTTTCCACCAAAATTAATTACTTTAAAGAATGTTTTTAAAATTAAGAGTTCTAATGAAACAATTTATTGAGGTATTCCACAATAAATCCATAGAAAATCATATTTAAAAGGTCTTAATCACACCTCTACTATGGAATTATGTCCCCATCCACAGTAGTAAATACCTCATTACTCCATTCTCAATGGTTATCATTCAATTTTTTGTACATTATGAAAAAAAACTCAGTAGTACAAACATTAGTATTCCAAACCTCATAATATATTCCTTCCACTTTCTGGATGTATTTATTTATAATTATTGGACTAGAAGTTTAATAAAAAATAATTATATTTACCATTCATTAAATTTATAATGGGATTATGATTCGACACACTCATTATGAGATTATTTGAGTGAATCTCCTTCTTCTTTTCCAAATAAAATAAATTTACAAAGAATCGATCTAGATTACAATCCATAATTCTATTACAAGATCTTCAATAATATGTAAATTTAAACCCATATTTGGTGACCTCCACCTATCTATGTTAATCCATTCATTTCTAAAATTACTTATGAAAATGAAATGATTTAGATGGACTAAGGTTTTTTATAGGTCCAATATATCATTTATTACACCATTTAAAAAAATTATTATTTTATTATTTGGTTTCAGTTCCCAATTACCCCACATAAGGTTATTATTCCCTATTATCTAATAAGGTCATAAATAAAGGAGAAATGGAAAATTAATCCATCAATAAAATTACTACCATTATGAATTTATTTATTTTTATGACACATATTGAAACTAATATCCCTTATAATAATTATTACCCTGAGATATTTCAAACTAGTTGATTTTTTGTTAAACCTAACATCTTCATAGGCTACTCATTTTTCATAAAAACCTTTTAGCTAACTCAGATGAGTATTTTTATAAGAAATACAAACCATCAGGAGGTGGTGATTTAGAATAATAATATTTATAATCTAAGTTGTATCAATTATATCATTCTATATAAAATTCAATTAAATGATATTAAATCTTTTCTATGTATGGATTTTTATTTCTGGACACCCATGGATTTATTCAAGGATCCATAAAATCACATGGACTTCCAACACTTTACTATGTTTTTCATTGAGGAATAAGATAATAGTGAAAATGTATAGCATTGGAAATAACTTCCCACTATATTATGTAGCAACTTATTTATGCACCATGACCAATAGGGTATCATAAAAAAATTTCTGCTATTGTGGACACACATGCATCCAATAAACCTTCTCCCCCTAATTAATTGAATCCTCTTCATCTTTATTTTATTCACTACTTCAGTTCCCACTAAATATTTTCTAGCATCACCATTTGTGGGATAATTATTGAGTATCCCTCATTCCTAGGGTGCATGTATACCATAGATAATCCAGTCCTTTGGAAATGATCCCTTTGGATGAGAGTAATGACCTTATTCGTTGAGTCCATCACATCTAACAGGGACAGGTAACCATGTTTTCAAATTTACAGTTCCTTATCAAAAAATTATCTCCATTTTTACAGTAAGGGACTTAAACATAAAATTAATATAATTCCCCCTGATAATATCCTCCAATGAGATACCAACTAACATAATAGTTTTCCCCATTTATGAGTGAACTGGTATTATGTTTCTCTATAATCCATCTCAAATGGATGTAGACTAAAAATCCTAAACAACATATATCCACTTATTAAAATACACTCCCTCAGGTATCTCCAAGGTATAATTAAAAATAGATGTGTCACTATTTTTTATTTTTTCATCATAAAATCATACCATGATACCATATTATAGTGGATCATCTTCACCAACATAAAAATAAATAATTCTTGACCAAAAATCTTACAAATATTATTAGATCGTGGATGAATTCATATCCCAACACAACACATATTTCCTCAACATTGAATAGAAATGAATCACTAAAATATCAAGGATTTAGTGTGTCGATATTAATTAATATAATAGAATAATATGATAGATTCACTTTAATTATGTTACCATCTAATTTTAGAGGTTCATGTAAAAACGTTATAGTGTCCCTAAGGGTCTAATCTCCCAAAAAACCCATATTTTTTTCATAAAATCTAACACATAAAAATTAATTATTGTATCTATTCTGATTGGGATAGAAATTGATGTCCCACTATGAGATAAAAAATATATATTGTGGACAATAAAACATGAATTCCAAACTTTGTAGTTTTAAAAAACATTTATAATACAACATGAATGTTTTTACCCCTAAAATTGCAATGTTACCAAAATTTTAAAATGACCAGAACCAATTCTATTTTATTATTAATTCCACCACATTCTATATCCTTTAACCTTTTAGGATAAATAGTATTCTAGAAAACAAGAATTTACTAGCATTGAGCCTCTCCATGAGTGTCACATTGTTAACAAGTTTGTAAATCCTCCAATATTTGGATATCTATATTCAAGGTGTGTTAAATGATGTAATAAAAAAATTAATAACCTTGTAATTCCCCATCATTAAATCACCAATGTATATTCTATTAATAATCAATGGATCTCATTTATCTCGAAACAAAATAGCGTTTAAATAAGGCTTTCCATTTTACAATGAATTTTCAACCAATGAAAAAATCAAATTTTAATCATAGAGGAACCATCATGACCATATTCATTGTCATCACCACATATCTGTATACACATAATATACAAATAAATAGGGAGCATAGATAAACTTTGTAATCTACTGACATTGTTAACATGATTTGTGTTTAGTAATATTTTATTTATAAAAAATAAAAATAAATATATATTTAAATGATATAAAATAAAATTATATCACTTCCATTATTTTATTAACAAGACACATTTATCATGCATGGAATTTATTGATACAATAATAATAATTTATTTACCCTAATAAATTTTTTCATTTTATTAAATAATGAACTGTTAGATTTAGATAAAATAAAATTAATTTTTCATTTTTGTTTTTACACAACTATATAGATAAATTATATTATTATACTTAATAAAAAAACTAAAATAATAAATAATACTAACCAACTTTATAACATATTTTTATCATTAATATCTCATGATGATATTTATTTGATCAAAAATATTTGAGTAATTATTATTCTAGAAGAAATTAATATTATTTATTTTTAATATTAATAATACTATAATTAAGAGAATTTATAAACACACTTTGTTTATGAATTTCTAGGAATTATTATATATGAAATTAATAGATCATAACAAATGTAAAAGAATTATAATTGATGGCATGTTCTGGTACCTACTGAGAAAGAAAATAATAATGTTTTAAAAAACATTCATAAAAATTATTTTTTGTAATTAAATACTTTTTTCAACAAATATATAAAATAGAAGTATAAATACTATTTTCTTAATCAAATATATTTCACATTATATTTCTTTTAATCAAAATATGAATATATTTATGGGCATCCTTAAGTAGGAATTTAATTCTGAATATCAATTTAAATCAAATGACTAGAGGCCTATTTATTTACACAATTTAATGGAAATATCAATTCATGAGTTATATATTTATTTCCATATTATAGATGAAACAAATATTATAATCTTCTTCTATAATTACCCACATATATACAGATAAGAAAAATCAATTAGAATTTGATATATAAATATTTTTACCCTAGATGTGAAATATTTTTATAATTATGAATAAGATTTGGATTCCTAGTGTTAAAAAATATTTTAGAAAATTTTTAAATATAATTAGAGGCAATAGGGATCACCCTGGGGATTGAGCGTATATTGGGAGAATTGTTAGACAAATAGCCCAAGTATATAAAAATATAAATTTCATCCAGGAGGTAGTGTTTATAAATTTATGGTAGATGTGTATTGATATTGGGAACTAATATAATTTTGATATTTAGTGTTTTTTTCACATAATTGTTGATATCATAAGAATATGGTTGTTAAAGTCATTTTTTGTGAATTATAGGTGTCTTTTTTAATTTTTGTGATTTTAGACAGTTTTATAAATATTTCAACATGTCTTTTTTCTGACATAACAAAATGAAACAACATTATCCAATGAGAAATATAAATTTGGGAATACAGTGAAAATATAAAATTATTTTAAAATTTATCTTTATAATGATTTATAAAACAAATAAAATGAACAATGATTGACATTAAAATTATTTTCAGAGAAAAAATGTTATGAGTATAATTTTTAATAATAAAATTATTTTAAAAAAATAGATTAAAATACTTTATGGTGAAATTTATTTTGTGTTCTGTAATACTAACAATAACATTATATATGGAATTATACATAATATTCATAACTCCTATATTTATATAAATATTAAATAAATGAATCAATCGAATTTTAATGTTTAATTTCATAATCTAGAAGATATGTATGCATGGTAATAATCATTAATGGATCTCTCACTCCCTTATTACAATATGTAAGAGATATATCTCCATTCATGATGGATTTACATATTGTTCTATCGAAGAAATTTTTTTGGTAAATATAATAATCCTTTATTGGACCTTATTTATTTTTCCAATTTTTATATATTTTCTTTTCATCTTGATGGGAAATGGATTTTGGAGAAAATTATCTCAGATCTGGGAGGAATCCTCCTAATGTAATAGGTATTATAATACATGTGGTTAGGGGATATTCCATGAGAAATATTTTATATAATTTCATTCTATTTAATTAAATTTATGAGAAACTATAATTTTTCTAAGGGATTCAATTGATCATTAAAAAATTATTGATGTATCACTTTCATGATATAGGTATTTTACCAAGGATAGTGTATGTAGTTTTCTATTGACATTACTATGGTAGTTTTAGGGGTTTGATGTAGTTACATTTCATTGTTAGTTAAATATATGTTTTCACTATTTGAAATAAATTTAAAATTTTATAGTAAAAAATTAAAAATAATATTTTTGGTTGTTATGGATTAATATAGGGCCTTTAATGATGATATATGCATGGACACGACATTAAAGATCTAATGAGGTGGTGGTCTAAAAACAACTAAGGGGAATAATAACATATGAGGTGGGTAGTCCCTAAACATTTCCTTATATATTAATTTTCTATTATTATGTAACATGTTGAATTTCCACTAAAGTGTGATTTTTGTACATTTTAAATAAATTTGTTTCATTTAATTCATATTATATTAATAATTTCCAAGGTATGCGATAGAACCTTGAACAATTGAATGACTACCATATTTCTAATGGTAAATAACATGAATATAAATATATTCCAAATGATACTTTAAACATTAATGTGTATTAATATATGAAATTAATGAAATATGAATGACATTGGGATAGAAATTTTTTCTCCACATATAGTTGGGGAGTTTTTTAAATTGGATTTATTATTCTTCACATATTATATTTACGAACATGATGATTCCATTTTTCCTTTAAGTGTATAGATTATAGATTTTGATGTGTATTATCCCCTATTAGTATTTTTACACCCTTGTGGATTGGACTAATGGTAGATAATGAGTAGGTTGCACATTAGAGGATATATGTATGATGGTTTGTTAAATGTGATTGTAATGTTTTCATCTCTTCTAAGAAATTATAGTGTGAGGATTTGGATACGACCATTCAAGATGTACGTTAGTATGATGATTTTTATTGGTGGGATTTTACCTGAGAACAATATATAATATACATGAAACAATATCACATTTCTTCAAAATAAATTCACACACCTGACACTGGTAGTTCTTATTTTTAATATCAAGCATAATAAATTGTAGCATCTTGGAATAAGGTTTGTTTACATTGGATATTCTATTGATCTAAATGTTTACAAGTACAAGCCTATCATTTTCCTATAGAATTTTGTAGATATATTGGGATATCTATGATAATGTAACATATGATAATTTAATTACTATAGATTTATAGTGGTTTGATTTTGAAACTAAGATGTTCTATATGATATTTCCATACGTCACTAGATAGATGCTAAGGAGAAACTGGGATGTTGGACTCCATTTAAAGAATCTAATCCCCTAGAAATGAGTTTATTTTCTCATTAAATGGCCGTAAATGCACTATTTTAAATTCTATTCCATTAGTGATACGGTTGGGCTCTAGAGTAATGATATGATATACACCATTTCTTAGAGAGATGTTATTCCTTGATTTTTCTAGTTAGGCTAATGTTTTTCAATTCATAGAGTGAGATAGCCATGTGTTTCTTTTTAATTGAGAGATGCTAAAATAATGATACTATCCAAATAAAGGATATATGATATGAATATATTGTTCCTTGGATATATTATTTTACCTAATGATTATTTGGATTCTTATGATTTTTCAAAGAATTTGGTTTTGGTTACTGATGATATTAAGAGAAACCATGTATGGTTTCATGGATATAAAATTTTATCTTATAAATTTGTTGTTTTTAAGATACTCACTAGGATATGGATTTTTATCATGACATTATAAAATTACAGAGATGCTTTTGCGGATCTCGTTATGGGATAGATATTATATGAGGCATATAATTCTATAAATGTTCTTTATTTTATGTATACTATAATGATATGTCTAGGGTGATTCCTAGGATATTGGGATTATGATGATATTATTATATTCCTAAGGTGATTCAAAGGTTAATATTTCCATATAGATGTGTTCATATTATAATCAATTGTTTTACAATATATGCATTCCCAATAAAATATTTATCTTGTTTAGAGAAATTTGATACTAAAATAAATGTTTATAGTTTCCCTCATGTGTAATGAATGAATACATGTTTCAATTGTAGTTTATTTATTGATTTTCAGTTGATTATTGTTGTTTTATGAAGATCCAAAGTACTTTCAATTTATTTAATTTTTATATTTTAGAAAAAATTGGTTGGATCCCCATGAGTTTTTCAAAAATATTTATATGGACACCATGGAACATTGGTAGTTGGGATGACATCGTTGTTTGTAGTTTCTTCTTATTCAATAACATAGTGTAGAGTCCTCTATATAGGAAATCTAAATAGGATCTTTGCATTGTGATTTGAAAAAAAAATTATATATTAGAAGTTCCTCATATAAATTATTTTATTTCATTATTCAACATATATGAATGGTCTTGCTAGATTTTAGTTGTTAAATGTTATTTGTTCCTAAAATAATTTTTATATTTCATGAATTTTTTTATCTATTCTATGAATTATGCCAATAATTTTACTTGATTCTTTGTTATTTTGTAACATATTACTCAATCATTATTTATTCTACAGTATCCCCATGTAAATACCATATTCCCTTGCAATTAGTCAGTGTCCTATAAAATAACAGAAATCACACTAGAGGATTTGAAACAACTGAGTGTTGAAACTAAGAAAGTGGTGTCATGATGTGGTATTAAAATGTGGTATTACATTTTTAATCTTATAATTTGTGTAAATGGTTGGAGTGAATAGGGAATGATATTGAGGTTTCGATGGACCTCAAATGGAAGCAATATGAATATCTTCATTAATTGTAATTCTAGTGTACCAATTACATGAAATTATTACAGTTTATTTTAATTATTATAGTTGATATGTATTTTTAAACCTGATGTGTTAATATTTTGTATTTATTAAGTTTTTTAAATCCATATTATAGTGGTATGTGCAATACATGAATGCATAATATTATAAACATATGATTTACTAGAAATTTACGCAACTTTCTGATTTGTTTCTCTCATAATAAGGAATTATCAATTTATTGTGTCAACATCAACATATTTTTTGTTATCATAAATATAAATTTAGTGGGAATTATACATAGTAAAACCATTATGTATTTTATTTGACGAATGTTCATATAGATCTTATAGAATTTTGATCAGTAATTATGGATATAAAATACCTCAAATTAAGGGATCAAAATTAACCCCTATTAAATTTTTATAGGAATTAGATTCTGTTATGATGAACCCTTTATAATTTATATTTATACTAGTTATTTTATTTAATTTTTTAACCGTAACCAATAATGAGTTTTAACATATGGCCTATTGGAAGAAGGCTACCAAACTAAAACGTATGATTAAGGTTTAATCGATAATGATCATCATGTATTATTTTCATTAAATAAATGTATATGATATCATGATCCACATGGGGTAGTCTAGTTTGCATATTCTTATTAAGGATCAAGGACTAATAATTTATTGATGATTTATCTTAGTATTAGTTATATTTATATGGTTAAATCATGAGTGGGTTTCTAACATTCAATAGTCCATAAGATATTTTTGATAATTAGTTTGGGACTTCCCAATGAGTTGTGGCCTATTTGAAAAAAAAAATTATTACCTATGTTTCAGGGACTATAAAATTTATATCTGGCTAGTGATATTTGTGGGCTGAGTGTTATGAATAATAATATGGATGCATCCAATATACCATTAAGATGGGTTTTGATATATGATGGTAAAATGACTGAAGGGTTTTCTATGGCCTATTAGTTCCTATATAAATGGATAATATTTGTAGATTAATAAATTTTATGAATTTTGTATATGAGAATCTCTTAAATACGATATTAGATATTGAGAATTTGTTGACATTATGGTTGTTAGATTGTGGTTAGTTATCATGTTGTGATTATTCTTATATTTTACCAGTGTTTCCTTCAAGTTATTTTTGTTAAAACTATTAGAATGATTGAATAATTGTTTATTGGAATGAGTAATGTTATGTGGAAGGATATA